>OZ038378.1:194456812-195656812 GCA_964036045.1 Eutreptiella sp. 'Long Island Sound 2002'
ACATCACATCACATCGCATCGGATCGCATCACATCACATCGCATCGCATCACATCACATCACATCACATCACATCGGATCGCATCACATCACATCACATCGGATCGCATCACATCACATCACATCACATCACATCACATCACATCACATCACACGTCACATCACATCACATCACATCACACCACATCACATCACATCACACCACATCACATCACATCACATCACATCACATCACATCACATCACATCACATCACATCACATCACATCACATCACATCACATCACATCACATCAACATCACATCACATCACATCACATCACATCACATCACATCACATCACATCACATATCACATCGCATCACATCACATCACATCACATCACATCGGATCACATCACATCACATCACATCACATCACATCGCATCGGATCGCATCACATCACATCACATCGCATCGCATCGCATCGCATCACATCACATCACATCACATCACATCGCATCGCATCGCATCACATCACATCACATCACATCACATCACATCACATCACATCACATCACGTCACATCACATCACATCACATCACACCACATCACATCACTTTACATCACATCACATCACATCACATCACATCACATCACATCACATCACATCACATCACATCACATCACATCACACCCACACCACATCACATCACATCACACCACACCACATCACATCACATCACATCACATCACATCACATCACATCACATCACATCACATCACATCACATCACATCACATCACATCACATCACATCACATCACATCACATCACATCACATCACATCACATCACATCACATCACATCACATCACATCACATCACATCACACCACATCACATCACATCACATCACATCGGATCGCATCACATCACATCACATACATCACATCGCATCACATCACATCACATCACATCACATCACACACTCCACATCACATCGGATCGCATCACATCACATCGCATCACATCACATCACATCACATCACATCACATCACATCACATCACATCACATCACATCACATTACATCACATCACATCACATCACATCACACCACACCACACCACATCACATCACATCACATCACATCACCATCACATCACATCACATCACATCACACCACATCACATCACATCACATCGGATCGCATCACATCACATCACATCACATCGCATCGCATCACATCACATCACATCACATCACATCACATCACACCACATCACATCACATCACATCACATCACATCACATCACATCACATCACATTACATCACACCACATCACATCACATCACATCACATCGGATCGCATCACATCACATCGCATCACATCACATCACATCACATCACATCACATCACATCACATCACATCGGATCGCATCACGTCACATCACATCACATCACATCACACCACACCACACCACATCACATCACATCACATCACATCACATCACATCACATCACGTCACATCACATCACATCACATCACATCACATCACATCACATCGGATCGCATCACATCACATCACATCACATCACACCACATCACATCACATCACATCGGATCGCATCACATCACATCACATCACATCGCATCACATCACATCACATCACATCACATCACATCACATCACACCACATCACATCACATCACATCACATCACATCACATCACATCACATCACATTACATCACACCACATCACATCACATCACATCACATCACATCACATCACATCACATCACATCACATCACATCACATCACATCACATCACATCACATCACATCACATCAAATCACATCACATCACACATCACATCACATCACATCACATCACATCACATCACATCACATCACATCACATCACATCACATCACATCACATCACATCACATCACATCACATCACATCACATCACATCACATCACATCACATCACATCACATCGGATCGCATCACATCACATCACATCACATCACATCGGATCACATCACATCACATCACATCACATCACATCGCATCGGATCGCATCACATCACATCACATCGCATCACATCGCATCGCATCGCATCACATCACATCACATCACATCACATCACATCACATCACATCACATCACGTCACATCACATCACATCACATCACACACATCACATCACATTACATCACATCACATCACATCACATCACATCACATCACATCACATCACATCACATCACATCACACCACATCACATCACATCACATCACATCACATCACATCACATCACATCACATCACATTACATCACACCACATCACATCACATCACATCACATCACATCACATCACATCACATCACATCACATCACATCACATCACATCACATCACATCACATCACATCACATCACATCACATCACATCACATCACATCACATCACATCACATCACATCACATCACATCACATCACATCACATCACATCACACCACATCACATCACATCACATCACATCGGATCGCATCACATCACATCACATCACATCACATCACATCGCATCACATCACATCACATCACATCACATCACACCACACCACATCACATCACATCACATCACATCACATTACATCACACCACATCACATCACATCACATCACATCACATCGGATCGCATGACATCACATCGCATCGCATCACATCACATCACATCACATCACATCACATCACATCACATCACATCGGATCGCATCACATCACATCACATCACATCACACCACACCACACCACATCACATCACATCACATCACATCACATCACATCACATCACATCACATCACATCACATCACATCACATCACATCACATCACATCACATCGGATCGCATCACATCACATCACATCACATCACACCACATCACATCACATCACATCACATCGCATCGCATCACATCACATCACATCACATCACATCACATCACACCACATCACATCACACCACATCACATCACATCACATCACATCACATCACATTACATCACACCACATCACATCACATCACATCACATCGGATCGCATCACATCACATCGCATCACATCACATCACATCACATCACATCACATCACATCACATCACATCGGATCGCATCACATCACATCACATCACATCACACCACACCACACCAGATCACATCACATCACATCACATCACATCACATCACATCACGTCACATCACATCACATCACGTCACATCACATCACATCACATCGGATCGCATCACATCACATCATATCACATCACACCACATCACATCACATCACATCGGATCGCATCACATCACATCACATCACATCGCATCACATCACATCACATCACATCACATCACATCACATCACATCACACCACATCACATCACATCACATCACATCACATCACATCACATCACATCACATTACATCACACCACATCACATCACATCACATCACATCACATCACATCACATCACATCACATCACATCACATCACATCACATCACATCACATCACATCACATCACATCACATCACATCACATCACACATCACATCACATCACATCACATCACATCACATCACATCACATCACATCACATCACATCACATCACATCACATCACATCACATCACATCACATCACATCACATCACATCACATCACATCGGATCGCATCACATCACATCACATCACATCACATCGGATCACATCACATCACATCACATCACATCACATCGCATCGGATCGCATCACATCACATCACATCGCATCGCATCGCATCGCATCACATCACATCACATCACATCACATCGCATCGCATCGCATCACATCACATCACATCACATCACATCACATCACATCACATCACATCACATCACGTCACATCACATCACATCACATCACATCACATCACATCACATTACATCACATCACATCACATCACATCACATCACATCACATCACATCACATCACACCACATCACATCACATCACATCACATCACATCACATCACATCACATCACATCACATCACATCACACCACATCACATCACATCACATCACATCACATCACATCACATCACATCACATCACATCACATCACATCACATCACATCACATCACATCACATCACATCACATCACATCACATCACATCACATCACATCACATCACATCACATCACACCACATCACATCACATCACATCACATCGGATCGCATCACATCACATCACATCACATCACATCGCATCACATCACATCACATCACATCACATCACACCACACCACATCACATCACATCACATCACATCACATTACATCACACCACATCACATCACATCACATCACATCACATCGGATCGCATCACATCACATCGCATCACATCACATCACATCACATCACATCACATCACATCACATCACATCACATCGGATCGCATCACATCACATCACATCACATCACACCACACCACACCACATCACATCACATCACATCACATCACATCACATCACATCACATCACATCACATCACATCACATCACATCACATCACATCACATCACATCGGATCGCATCACATCACATCACATCACATCACACCACATCACATCACATCACATCGGATCGCATCACATCACATCACATCGCATCGCATCACATCACATCACATCACATCACATCACATCACACCACATCACATCACATCACATCACATCACATCACATCACCTTACATCACACCACATCACATCACATCACATCACACCACATTACATCACATCACACCACATCACATCACATCACACCACACCACACCACATCACATCACATCACATCACATCACATCACATCACATCACGTCACATCACATCACATCACATCACATCAGATCACATCACATCGGATCGCATCACATCACATCACATCACATCACACCACATCACATCACATCACATCGGATCGCATCACATCACATCACATCACATCGCATCACATCACATCACATCACATCACATCACATCACATCACACCACATCACATCACATCACATCACATCACATCACATCACATCACATCACATTACATCACACCACATCACATCACATCACATCACATCACATCACATTACATCACACCACATCACATCACATCACATCACATCACATCACATCACATCACATCACATCACATCACATCACATCACATCGCATCGCATCGCATCACATCACATCACATCGCATCACACCACATCACATCACATCACGTCACATCACGTCACATCACATCACATCACATCACATCACATCACATCGGATCGCATCACATCACATCACATCACATCACACCACACCACACCACATCACATCACATCACATCACATCACATCACATCACATCACATCACATCACATCGGATCGCATCACATCACATCACATCACATCACACCACATCACATCACATCACATCGGATCGCATCACATCACATCACATTACCTCACGTCGCATCACATCACATCACACCACGTCACATCACATCACATCACATCACATCACATCACATCACATCACATCGCATCACATCACATCACATCGCATCGCATCGCATCGCATCACATCGCATCGCATCGCATCGCATCACATCACATCACATCACCTCACGTCGCATCACATCACATCACACCACATCACATCACATCACATCACATCACATCACATCACATCACATCACATCACATCGCATCACATCACATCACATCGCATCGCATCACATCGCATCGCATCGCATCGCATCACGTCACATCACATCACATCACATCACATCACATCACATCACATCACATCACATCACATCACATCACATCACATCACATCGCATCGCATCGCATCGCATCACATCACATCACATCTCATCGCATCGCATTGCATCACATCACATCACATCACATCACATCACATCGCATCGCATCACGTCACATCACATCACATCACATCACATCACATCACATCGCATCGGATCGCATCACATCACATCACATCGCATCGCATCGCATCGCATCACATCACATCACATCACATCACATCGCATCGCATCGCATCACATCACATCACATCGCATCACATTACATCACATCACATCACGTCACATCACATCACATCACATCACACCACATCACATCACATTACATCACATCACATCGGATCGCATCACACCACACCACACCACATCACATCACATCACATCACATCACATCACATCACATCACATCACATCACATCGGATCGCATCACATCACATCACATCACATCACATCACATCACATCGCATCACATCAGATCGCATCGCATCGCATCGCATCGCATCGCATCGCATCGCATCGCATCGCATCGCATCACGTCACATCACACCACATCACATCACATCACATCACATCACATCACATCACATCACATCACATCACATCACATCGCATCGCATCGCATCGCATCGCATCGCATCACATCACATCACATCACATCTCATCGCATCGCATCGCATCGCATCGCATCACATCACATCACATCACATCACATCACATCACATCACATCACATCACATCACATCACATCACATCGGATCGCATCACATCACATCACATCACATCACACCACATCACATCACATCACATCGGATCGCATCACATCACATCACATCACATCGCATCACATCACATCACATCACATCACATCACATCACATCACACCACATCACATCACATCACATCACATCACATCACATCACATCACATCACATTACATCACACCACATCACATCACATCACATCACATCACATCACATTACATCACACCACATCACATCACATCACATCACATCACATCACATCACATCACATCACATCACATCACATCACATCACATCGCATCGCATCGCATCACACATCACATCACATCACACCACACCACACCACATCACATCACATCACATCACATCACATCACATCACATCACATCACGTCACATCACATCACATCACATCACATCACATCACATCACATCGGATCGCATCACATCACATCACATCACATCACACCACATCACATCACATCACATCGGATCGCATCACATCACATCACATCACATCGCATCACATCACATCACATCACATCACATCACATCACATCCCCCCACATCACATCACATCACATCACATCACATCACATCACATCACATCACATCACATTACATCACACCACATCACATCACATCACATCACATCACATCACATTACATCACACCACATCACATCACATCACATCACATCACATCACATCACATCACATCACATCACATCACATCGCATCGCATCGCATCACATCACATCACATCGCATCACACCACATCACATCACATCACGTCACATCACATCACATCACATCACATCACATCACATCACATCACATCGGATCGCATCACATCACATCACATCACATCACACCACACCACACCACATCACATCACATCACATCACATCACATCACATCACATCACATCACATCACATCACATCGGATCGCAGCACATCACATCACATCACATCACACCACATCACATCACATCACATCGGATCGCATCACATCACATCACATTACCTCACGTCGCATCACATCACATCACACCACATCACATCACATCACATCACATCACATCACATCACATCACATCACATCACATCACATCGGATCGCATCACATCACATCACATCACATCACACCACATCACATCACATCACATCGGATCGCATCACATCACATCACATCGCATCGCATCACATCACATCACATCACATCACATCACATCACACCACATCACATCACATCACATCACATCACATCACATCACCTTACATCACACCACATCACATCACATCACATCACACCACATTACATCACATCACACCACATCACATCACATCACACCACACCACACCACATCACATCACATCACATCACATCACATCACATCACATCACGTCACATCACATCACATCACATCACATCAGATCACATCACATCGGATCGCATCACATCACATCACATCACATCACACCACATCACATCACATCACATCGGATCGCATCACATCACATCACATCACATCGCATCACATCACATCACATCACATCACATCACATCACATCACACCACATCACATCACATCACATCACATCACATCACATCACATCACATCACATTACATCACACCACATCACATCACATCACATCACATCACATCACATTACATCACACCACATCACATCACATCACATCACATCACATCACATCACATCACATCACATCACATCACATCACATCACATCGCATCGCATCGCATCACATCACATCACATCGCATCACACCACATCACATCACATCACGTCACATCACGTCACATCACATCACATCACATCACATCACATCACATCGGATCGCATCACATCACATCACATCACATCACACCACACCACACCACATCACATCACATCACATCACATCACATCACATCACATCACATCACATCACATCGGATCGCATCACATCACATCACATCACATCACACCACATCACATCACATCACATCGGATCGCATCACATCACATCACATTACCTCACGTCGCATCACATCACATCACACCACATCACATCACATCACATCACATCACATCACATCACATCACATCGCATCACATCACATCACATCGCATCGCATCGCATCGCATCACATCGCATCGCATCGCATCGCATCACATCACATCACATCACCTCACGTCGCATCACATCACATCACACCACATCACATCACATCACATCACATCACATCACATCACATCACATCACATCACATCGCATCACATCACATCACATCGCATCGCATCACATCGCATCGCATCGCATCGCATCACGTCACATCACATCACATCACATCACATCACATCACATCACATCACATCACATCACATCACATCACATCACATCACATCACATCGCATCGCATCGCATCGCATCACATCACATCACATCTCATCGCATCGCATTGCATCACATCACATCACATCACATCACATCACATCGCATCGCATCACGTCACATCACATCACATCACATCACATCACATCACATCGCATCGGATCGCATCACATCACATCACATCGCATCGCATCGCATCGCATCACATCACATCACATCACATCACATCGCATCGCATCGCATCACATCACATCACATCGCATCACATTACATCACATCACATCACGTCACATCACATCACATCACATCACACCACATCACATCACATTACATCACATCACATCGGATCGCATCACACCACACCACACCACATCACATCACATCACATCACATCACATCACATCACATCACATCACATCACATCGGATCGCATCACATCACATCACATCACATCACATCACATCACATCGCATCACATCAGATCGCATCGCATCGCATCGCATCGCATCGCATCGCATCGCATCGCATCGCATCGCATCACGTCACATCACACCACATCACATCACATCACATCACATCACATCACATCACATCACATCACATCACATCACATCGCATCGCATCGCATCGCATCGCATCGCATCACATCACATCACATCACATCTCATCGCATCGCATCGCATCGCATCGCATCACATCACATCACATCACATCACATCACATCACATCACATCACATCACATCACATGACATCGGATCGCATCACATCACATCACATCACATCACACCACATCACATCACATCACATCGGATCGCATCACATCACATCACATCACATCGCATCACATCACATCACATCACATCACATCACATCACATCACACCACATCACATCACATCACATCACATCACATCACATCACATCACATCACATTACATCACACCACATCACATCACATCACATCACATCACATCACATTACATCACACCACATCACATCACATCACATCACATCACATCACATCACATCACATCACATCACATCACATCACATCACATCGCATCGCATCGCATCACACATCACATCACATCACACCACACCACACCACATCACATCACATCACATCACATCACATCACATCACATCACATCACGTCACATCACATCACATCACATCACATCACATCACATCACATCGGATCGCATCACATCACATCACATCACATCACACCACATCACATCACATCACATCGGATCGCATCACATCACATCACATCACATCGCATCACATCACATCACATCACATCACATCACATCACATCCCCCCACATCACATCACATCACATCACATCACAGCACATCACATCACATCACATCACATTACATCACACCACATCACATCACATCACATCACATCACATCACATTACATCACACCACATCACATCACATCACATCACATCACATCACATCACATCACATCACATCACATCACATCGCATCGCATCGCATCACATCACATCACATCGCATCACACCACATCACATCACATCACGTCACATCACATCACATCACATCACATCACATCACATCACATCACATCGGATCGCATCACATCACATCACATCACATCACACCACACCACACCACATCACATCACATCACATCACATCACATCACATCACATCACATCACATCACATCACATCGGATCGCAGCACATCACATCACATCACATCACACCACATCACATCACATCACATCGGATCGCATCACATCACATCACATTACCTCACGTCGCATCACATCACATCACACCACATCACATCACATCACATCACATCACATCACATCACATCACATCACATCACATCGCATCACATCACATCACATCGCATCGCATCGCATCGCATCACATCGCATCGCATCGCATCGCATCACATCACATCACATCACCTCACGTCGCATCACATCACATCACACCACATCACATCACATCACATCTCATCACATCACATCACATCACATCACATCACATCGCATCACATCACATCGCATCGCATCACATCGCATCGCATCGCATCGCATCACGTCACATCACATCACATCACATCACATCACATCACATCACATCACATCGCATCGCATCACATCACATCACATCACATCGCATCGCATCGCATCGCATCACATCACATCTCATCGCATCGCATTGCATCACATCACATCACATCACATCACATCACATCGCATCGCATCACGTCACATCACATCACATCACATCACATCACATCACATCGCATCGGATCGCATCACATCACATCACATCGCATCGCATCGCATCGCATCACATCACATCACATCACATCACATCGCATCGCATCGCATCACATCACATAACATCGCATCACATTACATCACATCACATCACGTCACATCACATCACATCACATCACACCACATCACATCACATTACATCACATCACATCGGATCGCATCACACCACACCACACCACATCACATCACATCACATCACATCACATCACATCACATCACATCACATCACATCACATCGGATCGCATCACATCACATCACATCACATCGCATCACGTCATGTCACATCACATCACATCACATCACATCACATCGGATCGCATCACATCACATCACATCACATCACATCACATCACATCACATCACATCACATCACATCACATCACATCACATCGCATCGCATCGCATCGCATCGCATCACATCACATCACATCACATCTCATCGCATCGCATCGCATCGCATCGCATCACATCACATCACATCACATCACATCACATCACATCACATCACATCACATCGCATCACGTCACATCACATCACATCACATCACATCGCATCACGTCGGATCGCATCACATCACATCACATCCCATTGCATCGCATCGCATCACATCACATCACATCACATCACATCGCATCGCGTCGCATCACATCACATCACATCGCATCACATTACATCACATCACATCACGTCACATCACATCACATCACATCACACCACACCACATCACATTACATCACATCACGTCACATCACATCACATCACATCACATCACACCACATCACATCACATCACATTACATCACACCACATCACATCACATCACATCACATCACATCACATCACATCACATCACATCACATCACATCACATCACATCACATCACATCACATCACATCACATCACATCACATCACATCACATCACATCACATCACATCACATCACATCACATCACATCACGTCGGATCGCATCACATCACATCACATCCCATTGCATCGCATCGCATCACATCACATCACATCACATCACATCGCATCGCATCGCATCACATCACATCACATCACATCACATCACATCACATCACATCACACCACATCACATCACATCGGATCGCATCACATCACATCACATCACATCACATCGCATCACATCACATCACATCACATCACGTCACATCACATCATACCACATCACATCACACCACATCACATCACATCGGATCGCATCACATCACATCACATCACATCACATCGCATCGCATCGCATCACATCACATCACATCGCATCACATTACATCACATCACATCACATCACATCACATCACATTACATCACACCACATCACATCACATCACATCACATCACATCGGATCGCATCACATCACATCGCATCACATCACATCACATCACATCACATCACATCACATCACATCACATCGGATCGCATCACATCACATCACATCACATCACATCACACCACACCACACCACATCACATCACATCACATCACACCACATCACATCACATCACATCACATCACATCGGATCGCATCACATCACATCACGTCACATCGCATCACATCACATCACACCACATCACATCACATCACATCACATCGGATCGCATCACATCACATAACATCACATCGCATCGCATCACATCACATCACATCACATCACGTCACATCACATCACATCACACCACATCACATCACATCACATCACATCACATTACATCACACCACATCACATCACATCACATCACATCACATCGGATCGCATCACATCACATCGCATCGCATCGCATCACATCACATCACATCACATCACATCACATCGCATCGCATCGCATCGCATCGCATCGCATCACATCACATCACATCACATCACATCACATCACATCACATCGCATCACGTCACATCACATCACATCACATCACATCACATCGCATCGGATCCCATCACATCACATCACATCGCATCGCATCGCATCGCATCACATCACATCACATCACATCGCATCGCATCGCATCACATCACATCACATCGCATCACATTACATCACATCACATCACGTCACATCACATAACATCACATCACACCACATCACATCACATCACATCACATCACATCACATCACATCACATCACATCACATCACACCACATCACATCACATCACATCACATCACATCACATCACATCACATCACATTACATCACACCACATCACATCACATCACATCACATCACATCACATCACATCACATCACATCACATCACATCACATCACATCACATCACATCACATCACATCACATCACATCACATCACATCACATCACATCACATCACATCACATCACATCACATCACATCACATCACATCACATCACATCACATCACATCACATCACATCACATCACACCACATCACATCACATCACATCACATCGCATCACATCACATCACATCACATTACATCACGTCACATCACATCACACCACATGACATCACATCACATCACATCACATCACATCACATTACATCACACCACATCACATCACATCACATCACATCACATCACATCACATCACATCACATCACATCACATCACATCACATCACATCACATCACACCACATCACATCGCATCACATCACATCACATCACATCGCATCACATCACATCACACCACATCACATCACATCACATCACATCACATCACATCACATCACATCACATCACATCACATCACATCACATCACATCACATCACATCACATCACATCACATCACACCACATCACATCGCATCACATCACATCACATCACATCGCATCACATCACATCACATCACATTACATCACGTCACATCACATCACACCACACGACATCACATCACATCACATCACATCACATTACATCACACCACATCACATCACATCACATCACATCACATCGGATCGCATCACATCACATCGCATCACATCACATCACATCACATCACATCACATCACATCACATCGGATCGCATCACATCACATCACATCACATCGCATCACATCACATCACACCACATCACATCACATCACATCACATCACATCACATCACACCACATCACATCACATCACATCACATCACATCACATCACGTCACATCACGTCACATCACATCACATCACACCACATCACATCACATCACATTACATCACACCACATCACATCACATCACATCACATCACATCGGATCGCATCACATCACATCGCATCGCATCACATCACATCACATCACATGGCGTCACATCACATCACATCACATCACACCACATCACATCACATCACATCACATCACATCACATCACATCACATCTTATCACATCACATCACATCACATCACATCACATCGCATCGCATCACATCACATCACATCACATCACATGGCATCGCATCGCATCGCATCACATCACATCACATCACATCACATCACATCACATCACATCACATCACATCACATCACACCACATCACATCACATCACATCACATCACATCACATCACATCACATCACATCACATCACATCACATCACATCACATCACATTACATCACACCACACCACATCACATCACATCACATCACATCACATCACATCACATCACATCACATCACATCACATCACATCACATCACATCACATCACATCACATCACATCACATCACATCACACCACACCACACCACATCACATCACATCACATCACATCACATCACATCACATCACATCGCATCGCATCGGATCGCATCACATCACATCACATCACATCACATCGCATCACATCACATCACACCACATCACATCACATCACATCACATCACATCACACCACATCACATCACATCACATCACATCGGATCGCATCACATCACATCACATCACATCGCATCGCATCACATCACATCACATCACATCACGTCACATCACATCACATCTCACCACATCACATCACATCACATCACATCACATCACATCACATCACATCGCATCGCATCACATCACATCACATCACATCACGTCACATCACATCACACCACACGACATCACATCACATCACATCACATCACATCACATCACACCACATCACATCACATCGCATCACATCACATTGGATCGCATCCCATCACATCGCATCGCATCACATCACATCACATCACATCACGTCACATCAGATCACATCACATCACATCACATCACACCACATCACATCACATCACATCACATCACATCACATCACATCACATCACATCGCATCACATCACATCACACCACACCACATCACATCACATCACATCACATCACATCACATCACATCACATCACATCACATCACATCACATCACATCACATCACATCACATCACATCACATCACATCACATCACATCACATCACACCACACGACACCACATCACATCACATTACATCACATCACATCGGATAGCATCACACCACACCACACCACATCACATCACATCACATTACATCACATCACATCACATCACATCACATCGGATCGCATCACATCACATCACATCACATCACATCACGTCATGTCACATCACATCACATCACATCACATCACATCGCATCGCATCACATCGCATTGCATCGCATCGCATTGCATCGCATCACATCGCATTGCATCGCATCACGTCACATCACATCACATCACATCACATAACATCACATCACATCACATCACATCACATCACATCACATCACATCACATCACATCGCATCGCATCGCATCGCATCGCATCACATCACATCTCATCGCATCGCATCGCATCGCATCGCATCGCATCGCATCACATCACATCACATCACATCACATCACATCACATCACATCACATCACATCACATCACATCGCATCACGTCACATCACATCACATCACATCACATCACATCACATCGGATCGCATCACATCACATCACATCCCATTGCATCGCATCGCATCACATCACATCACATCGCATCGCATCGCATCACATCACATCACATCGCATCACATTACATCACATCACACCACATCACATCACATCACATCACATCACACCACACCACATCACATTACATCACATCACATCACATCACATCACATCACATCACACCACATCACATCACATCACATCACATTACATCACACCACATCACATCACATCACATCACATCACATCACATCACATCACATCACATCACATCACATCACATCACATCACATCACATCACATCACATCACATCGGATCACATCACATCACATCACATCACATCACATCACATCACATCACATCACATCACATCACACCACATCACATCACATCACATCGCATCACATCACATCACATCACATCACATCACATCACATCACATCACATCACATCACATCACACCACATCACATCACATCGGATCGCATCACATCACATCACATCACATCACATCACATCGCATCACATCACATCACATCACATCACGTCACATCACATCATACCACACCACATCACATCACATCACATCACATCACATTACATCACATCACATCACATCACATCACATCACATCACATCGGATCGCATCACATCACATCGCATCACATCACATCACATCACATCACATCACATCACATCACATCGGATCGCATCACATCACATCACATCACATCACACCACACCACACCACATCACATCACATCACATCACACCACATCACATCACATCACATCACATCACATCACATCGGATCGCATCACATCACATCACGTCACATCGCATCACATCACATCACACCACATCACATCACATCACATCACATCGGATCGCATCATATCACATAACATCACATCGCATCGCATCACATCACATCACATCACATCACTTCACATCACATCACATCACACCACATCACATCACATCACATCACATCACATTACATCACACCACATCACATCACATCACATCACATCACATCGGATCGCATCACATCACATCGCATCGCATCACATCACATCACATCACATCACATCACATCACCTCTCATCGCATCGCATCGCATCGCATCGCATCACATCACATCACATCACATCACATCACATCACATCACATCACATCGCATCACGTCACATCACATCACATCACATCGCATCGCATCGCATCGGATCGCATCACATCACATCACATCGCATCGCAACTCATCACATCACATCACATCACATCGCACCGCATCGCATCACATCACATCACATCACATCACACCACATCACATCACATCACATCACATCACATCACATCACATCACATCACATCACATCACATCACATCACATCACATCACATCACATCACATCACATCACATCACATCACATCACATCACACCACACCACACCACATCACATCACATCACATCACATCACATCACATCACATCACATCACATCGCATCGCATCGGATCGCATCACATCACATCACATCACATCACATCGCATCACATCACATCACACCACATCACATCACATCACATCACATCACATCACATCACATCACATCACATCGGATCGCATCACATCACATCACATCACATCACGTCACATCACATCACACCACACGACATCACATCACATCACATCACATCACATCACATCACATCACATCACATCACATCACATCACATCACATCACATCACATCACACCACACCACACCACATCACATCACATCACATCACATCACATCACATCACATCACATCACATCGCATCGCATCGGATCGCATCACATCACATCACATCACATCACATCGCATCACATCACATCACACCACATCACATCACATCACATCACATCACATCACACCACATCACATCACATCACATCACATCGGATCGCATCACATCACATCACATCACATCGCATCGCATCACATCACATCACATCACATCACGTCACATCACATCACATCTCACCACATCACATCACATCACATCACATCACATCACATCACATCGCATCGCATCACATCACATCACATCACATCACATCTCGTCACATCACATCACACCACACGACATCACATCACATCACATCACATCACATCACATCACACCACATCACATCACATCACATCACATCACATTGGATCGCATCACATCACATCGCATCGCATCACATCACATCACATCACATCACGTCACATCAGATCACATCACATCACATCACATCACACCACATCACATCACATCACATCACATCACATCACATCACATCACATCACATCACATCACATCACATCACACCACACCACATCACATCACATCACATCACATCACATCACATCACATCACATCACATCACATCACATCACATCACATCACATCACATCACATCACATCACATCACATCACATCACATCACATCACACCACACCACACCACATCACATCACATTACATCACATCACATCGGATAGCATCACACCACACCACACCACATCACATCACATCACATCACATCACATCACATCACATCACATCACATCGGATCGCATCACATCACATCACATCACATCACATCACGTCATGTCACATCACATCACATCACATCACATCACATCGCATCGCATCACATCGCATTGCATCGCATCGCATTGCATCGCATCACATCGCATTGCATCGCATCACGTCACATCACATCACATCACATCACATAACATCACATCACATCACATCACATCACATCACATCACATCACATCACATCACATCACATCACATCGCATCGCATCGCATCGCATCACATCACATCACATCTCATCGCATCGCATCGCATCGCATCGCATCACATCACATCACATCACATCACATCACATCACATCACATCACATCACATCACATCACATCGCATCACGTCACATCACATCACATCACATCACATCACATCACATCGGATCGCATCACATCACATCACATCCCATTGCATCGCATCGCATCACATCACATCACATCACATCGCATCGCATCGCATCACATCACATCACATCGCATCACATTACATCACATCACACCACATCACATCACATCACATCACATCACACCACACCACATCACATTACATCACATCACATCACATCACATCACATCACATCACATCACACCACATCACATCACATCACATTACATCACACCACATCACATCACATCACATCACATCACATCACATCACATCACATCACATCACATCACATCACATCACATCACATCACATCACATCACATCACATCGGATCACATCACATCACATCACATCACATCACATCACATCACATCACATCACATCACATCACACCACATCACATCACATCACATCGCATCACATCACATCACATCACATCACATCACATCACATCACATCACATCACATCACATCACACCACATCACATCACATCGGATCGCATCACATCACATCACATCACATCACATCACATCGCATCACATCACATCACATCACATCACGTCACATCACATCATACCACACCACATCACATCACATCACATCACATCACATTACATCACATCACATCACATCACATCACATCACATCACATCACATCGGATCGCATCACATCACATCGCATCACATCACATCACATCACATCACATCACATCACATCACATCGGATCGCATCACATCACATCACATCACATCACACCACACCACACCACATCACATCACATCACATCACACCACATCACATCACATCACATCACATCACATCACATCGGATCGCATCACATCACATCACGTCACATCGCATCACATCACATCACACCACATCACATCACATCACATCACATCGGATCGCATCATATCACATAACATCACATCGCATCGCATCACATCACATCACATCACATCACTTCACATCACATCACATCACACCACATCACATCACATCACATCACATCACATTACATCACACCACATCACATCACATCACATCACATCACATCGGATCGCATCACATCACATCGCATCGCATCACATCACATCACATCACATCACATCACATCACATCACATCACATCACATCACATCACATCACATCACACCACATCACATCACATCACATCGCATCACATCACATCACATCACATCACATCACATCACATCACATCACATCACATCACATCACACCACATCACATCACATCGGATCGCATCACATCACATCACATCACATCACATCACATCGCATCACATCACATCACATCACATCACGTCACATCACATCATACCACACCACATCACATCACATCACATCACATCACATTACATCACATCACATCACATCACATCACATCACATCACATCGGATCGCATCACATCACATCGCATCACATCACATCACATCACATCACATCACATCACATCACATCGGATCGCATCACATCACATCACATCACATCACACCACACCACACCACATCACATCACATCACATCACACCACATCACATCACATCACATCACATCACATCACATCGGATCGCATCACATCACATCACGTCACATCGCATCACATCACATCACACCACATCACATCACATCACATCACATCGGATCGCATCATATCACATAACATCACATCGCATCGCATCACATCACATCACATCACATCACTTCACATCACATCACATCACACAACATCACATCACATCACATCACATCACATTACATCACACCACATCACATCACATCACATCACATCACATCGGATCGCATCACATCACATCGCATCGCATCACATCACATCACATCACATCACATCACATCACCTCTCATCGCATCGCATCGCATCGCATCGCATCACATCACATCACATCACATCACATCACATCACATCACATCACATCGCATCACGTCACATCACATCACATCACATCACATCGCATCGGATCGGATCGCATCACATCACATCACATCGCATCGCAACTCATCACATCACATCACATCACATCGCATCGCATCGCATCACATCACATCACATCGCATCACATTACATCACATCACATCACGTCACATCACATCACACCACATCACACCACATCACATCACATTACATCACATCACATCACATCACATCACATCACATCACATCACACCACATCACATCACATCACATCACATCACATCACATCACATCACATCACATTACATCACACCACATCACATCACATCACATCACATCACATCCAAGTCAGGCCGGCCGACGACGCCGCCACCCACCCCGGGCGCCCCCCGGGGTCAGCGGTGCAGCCTGTGAGGGGCAGACGCACCACTGCCTCACCAAGTGTGCCTCGAGTGCGCGCGTCGACTGTCTAAGGTGAGACCCACCAGTTCCCAGAAAGCCGGGGCCTGTCGGCGGGACTGGTGTTTCTGAGCGTCCGCTCGCCTGCCCGTGGTGGACCTTGCTTGGTCCGGGCGCCTCTCTTCTTCGCGCCATGCATGGTGCTCTCGGCCCCCCCTCACCCGGGGCCCATTCCATCAAAGGTGAGACCCACCAGTTCCCAGAAAGCCGGGGCCTGTCGGCGGGACTGGTGTTTCTGAGTGTCCGCTCGCCTGCCCGTGGTGGACCTTGCTTGGTCCGGGCGCCTCTCTTCTTCGCGCCATGCATGGTGCTCTCGGCCCCCCCTCACCTGGGGCCCATTCCATCGGAGTGCGTGTGTGTGTAACGGCTAGACGTTCTGCCAATGGACGCCCACTGGGCGGGCCAGCGGACGATGGCTCTAGCGCTCCATGACATGACATCACATCACATCACATCACATCACATCACATCACATCACATCACATCACATCACATCACATCACATCACATCACATCACATCACATCACATCACATCACATCACATCACATCACATCACACCACATCACATCACATCACATCACATCGGATCGCATCACATCACATCACATCACACCACATCGCATCACATTACATCACATCACGTCACGTCACATCACATCACATCACATCACATCGGATCGCATCACATCACATCACATCACATCACATCGCATCACATTACATCACATCACATCACGTCACATCACATCACATCGCATCGCATCACATCACATCACATTACATCACGTCACATCACATCACACCACACGACATCACATCACATCACATCACATCACATTACATCACACCACATCACATCACATCACATCACATCGGATCGCATCACATCACATCGCATCACATCACATCACATCACATCACATCACATCACATCACATCACATCGGATCGCATCACATCACATCACATCACATCACACCACACCACACCACATCACATCACATCACATCACATCACATCACATCACATCACATCACATCACATCGGATCGCATCACATCACATCACATCACATCACACCACACCACACCACATCACATCACATCACATCCTATCACATCACGTCACGTCACATCACATCACATCACACCACATCACATCACATCACATCACATCACATTACATCACATGACATCGCATCACATCACATCACATCGCATCGCATCGCATCACATCACATCACATCACATCACGTCACATCACATCACATCACATCACACCACATCACATCACATCACATCACATCACATCACATCACATCTTATCACATCACATCACATCACATCACATCGCATCGCATCACATCACATCACATCACATCACATGGCATCGCATCGCATCACATCACATCACATCACATCACATCACATCACATCACATCACATCACATCACATCACACCACATCACATCACATCACATCACATCACATCACATCACATCACATCACATCACATCACATCACATCACATCACATCACACCACACCACATCACATCACATCACATCACATCACATCACATCACATCACATCACATCACATCACATCACATCACATCACATCACATCACATCACATCACATCACATCACATCACATCACACCACATTGGATCGCATCACATCACATCACATCACATCACATCACATCGCATCGGATCGCATCACATCACATCACATCACATCACATCGCATCACATCACATCACACCACATCACATCACATCACATCACATCACATCACATCACACCACATCACATCGGATCGCATCACATCACATCACATCACATCACATCACATCACATCACATCACATCACATCGCATCGGATCGCATCACATCACATCACATCACATCACATCGCATCACATCACATCACATCACATCACATCACATCACATCACATCACATCACATCGGATCGCATCACATCACATCACATCACATCGCATCGCATCACATCACATCACATCACATCACATCACACCACATCACATCACATCACATCACATCACATCACATCACATCATATCACATCACATCACATCACATCACATCACATCACATCACATCACATCGCATCACATCACATCACATCGCATCGCATCGCATCGCATCGCATCACATCACATCACATCGCATCACATCACATCACATCACATCACATCACATCACACCACATCACATCACATCACATCACATCACATCACATGACATCACATCACATCACATCACATCACATCACATCACATCACATCACACCACACCACATCACATCACATCACATCATATCACATCACATCACATCACATCACATCACATCACACCACACGACATCACATCACATCACATCACATCACATCACATCACACCACATCACATCACATCACATCACATCACATCACATCACATCACATGGGATCGCATCACATCACATCGCATCGCATCACATCACATCACATCACATCACGTCACATCACATCACATCACATCACATCACATCACGTCACATCACATCACATCACATCACATCACATCACATCACATCACATCACATCACATCGCATCACATCACATCACATCGCATCGCATCGCATCGCATCGCATCACATCACATCACATCACATCACATCACATCACATCACATCACATCACATCACATCACACCACATCACATCACATCACATCACATCACATCACATGACATCACATCACATCACATCACATCACATCACATCACATCACATCACATCACACCACACCACATCACATCACATCACATCATATCACATCACATCACATCACATCACATCACATCACATCACATCACATCACATCACATCACATCACATCACACCACACCACACCACACCACATCACATCACATCACATCACATCACATCACATCACATCACATCGCATCGCATCACATCACATCACATCACATCACGTCACACCACATCACATCACATCACACCACATCATATCGCATCACATCACATCACATCACATCACACCACATCACATCACATCACATCACATCACATCACATCACATCATATCACATCACATCACATCACATCACATCACATCACATCACATCACATCACATCACATCACATCACATCACATCACATCACATCACATCACATCACACCACATCACATCACATCACGTCACATCACATCACATCACATCACATCACACCACATCACATCACATCACATCACATCACATCACATCACATCACATCACATCACATCACATCACATCACATCACATCACACATCACATCACATCACATCACATCACATCACATCACATCACATCACATCACATCACATCACGTCGAAATGCTTTTTGTCCAGATATGTGAAGCGACATTACAAAGACATGGATGGGGGTTTGTGGTTGGTTGTCCATCCATCCACAAACGGTGAGAGGTGGGGAGCCCAACTACCCCTAACAACTGGGGGCAATTCATTTTACTGGGCAAGGCTGGGACAGTCGTCCCGCTGCTCACAAGTGCTGCTTCTGCCCCTTAGTGTCCCTCCCACACCAAGGGGCGGCGGGGGGGGGGGGGGGATTTCACTGGGGGCGGCACCTCCACAGGGGCCGGAGGCAGGAATGACGCCCGCCCGGGGCCCCCGGACCTGACCTCCCCCCACAAGCAGGCTACACGGAAAGGCAGAGTGGGCCTGGCCTGTACACCGTGTGTACCACAGCACCCCATCAGCCTTGATGGACTATCCCCCCCCCCCAAGTGGGGGAAAACCAAATTTACCGTTGTGAACTTGTGGGGCCATTTTTGGTCCACAAACTTTTGGGTCCCAGACCCCCCGCCCCCCCTCCTCCTCTCTTCAAATACATCCTTGGGGGAGTTTTGGTATGACGCCATGGTGTGTCTTGGTCTGCAGCCGGCGGCGCCAATTGGCCGATCGCCACTCACTGCTCTCCCCTTGGCCCCATTTGGTGCCCATCGGCCTCTCACCCCCCCTGTGTCCTTCCTCTCCCTCCTTGGCCTATCTTTCCCTCTCTACTTCCCTTTCCTTTCCCTTGGGAGGTTGTGCCAACAGAGTCCTTTGGGGATGGTCCCTTCAGTCTGGAGTGGGTGTCCAGGGGGTGGGGACCTCCTCCTGTGGTTGTCTGCCGTTCCATCACATCCCTGCCCCCCCCCCCCCCCCCGGCTCAGCAATGGTCTGGCAAGCAGAACTGGGGGTATCCGACCTTTTGCCCGGCCCACGTGCCCCTGTTTGATCCCTGTTCTGCTGCTGGTCCCTTCGCTTCCCTTGGCCTGTCCCCGTCCCTGTGCCCCTCCCTCTCCCTCTCGCGACGCACGTCCTCCGTCTGGTCCCCAGTGCACAAGACATGTCCTTCCTCAGCACCACCGGCGATGCAGCCACTGGGGCAGACGCCCCCCCGCTGTTGCTTGTGTTCGAGACCAAGCCCGGCAAGGCAGTGGTGGTGGACCGCCAGGCGGGCAGGCCCATGTACACGGCAGGGGCCAGTGTGGATTGGGTGTCGCAGCACCCGGCGCACCGCGAGATCCTGTTCCCCAGCGGCACCGTGTTGCACAGCTGCGACCCCTCCACAAGGCCCCACGCCGCGTTGTCGGCGGAGCAGGCCTTCGTATTCGAGCCCCGCTATGAGGAACCGCCGGTGGTGCTGCGGCCGAGGGATTTTGGAGATGTCTGAGGCCAACACAGGACGTTCCTTGAGGACACCTGCAGTTCCTTTTTTGTCCTCCTGTCATACACACCGGCATCCACGCCCCCGGGGCGGTAGTCAGCGAAGTATTAGAATGGCCGTACACCGCAGGAGGAGGGGCGGTACCCCCCCTTGCCCCTGGACCCACTCCCCCATACCAAATTGGAGTTCGGTGGATACATGATGTATGTGACAAACAAGCACTCACATTGGGTGGGTGGGGGGTGTCTGAGTTGACTGCGCAACCCGCCCCCCCTTTTAGCAGGATGAGGGCAATGAATCATCAGGCATGCCCCAAAGTACCAGCGACACTACAACAATGCTTGGATTGTGGTGCACAGGCCTGCTTTTGGCAGTCCATGCGGATTCCCAAACTGCAAACCATGTCAAACAATCCAATAACAAATTGAAAACAGTGAAAATGCACAGCATGTCCAAGTCTCCTTGTGCCGGTGCTCACTGCTATGGTCAACGTCATTGTGCCACTGTCAGGGTCACAACCATGCTTGAGCAGCACCATGTTACTGCAGTGGGGGGGGGGGGGGGGATGGGTGGTGCAACAGCGACTTGCCACCCTCAAAGTTGAAAAGCTCGCTAGAAATTGCGAACGATGAACAAAAATTGCGACTTACATACCAGAACCTGGAACGTTTGGTCACAACTTACAGACTGGGCAAATCCTACTGGTACATGCATGCAGTGCAGCCCCCCCCCCCCCCCCCCGTTGTTTGAGTGGCTCCATCACCTCCAGGTCAGGCAGCAGAGGAAGCACCAGGTGCCTGTCTCAGGCCGCGTCGAAAATGTCACACAGAAACTAAAAAATTACCAAAGGCCAAAATGAGCCCAGCAGACCCCAATTCTTCGTTAGATTTTTTTTGTTTTTGGGGACTGTAGCAAAGGAGATGGCACCCTGCCCTAGCCAAATGCATCATAACTTAAAGCAACAAATCAGTCCGGATTCCACGATTGATCTTGTAGTTAGAGGACAAATGGCTGAAAATACCACCAACTGTGGCAAGCCAAACCTGGACAAGTGGGACGCGGCAGAGAATGGGTACTCATAAGGGATACAATTGGACAGTGCCATGCGCCTGCACGCCATCCGTACGCCCAATCACATGGCCTTGGTAGCCGCGGGCAAAGTGTTTTGGTAACACATATTCAAAAACTTTCTTCTGCTTTTTCTCTGTTGTTTGCAGCATATGAGTGTGGGTACCGACAACTGCTTCAAATACTGCATGCATGGGCTGCGACTTTCTGGTCCTGTGTTTGTGTGCTGCACATGGTTGATCCGAAAGCAGCATGGCGACCCCAGGAACAACGTTTGGCAGCAACACCTCTAGCCCCGTTGGCAAATGGGTTCTGTGCTGCCCTTCGAATTTTTGTAATAAGTTTAACCTTGTAACTTTTCTATAACCTTATCACCTGTTGTCAATAATTAAACACTGAGCTTCCGGTGATACACATGGCACGTCTCAATATTTTGTATTGCATGGCACCCATCGCTCGTGCATCTGGTCGACCAATGGGAATTGAGCCAATGTGTCCAGGCTGCCTGTGGGGCAAAGCAAATGGCTTGCACTGCACAACACAGAACAGGATTGCTTGGCGCCCCCGTCCCTCTGGATGTCACCTCCCCAGGGTAGTGGGCCATTGTGAAACGATGGCACGCGCCATGGACCCATCACAGATCCTCTCTCTCGCTATTGATGGCAATACTTGGCGATGCATGGCGGCTCATGGACCGGTTGCTGTTCCAGTGGTGGCCCCATTCCGTTGGGGGGCGAATGAGGGGTTGGGGGTACCCTTTCCGCTAGGCCAAGCCGGCCAACAAGTGGCACCCCCACCCCCCACAACCCCTTCTTCTGCATTCGTCAGGGGTCATTGGTCATGGGAGTCCAGTGCTTGATCCCACCCCGTCATCGGAGTGCCATACTCAGCACACTCCGGGGTATGTCCTGCAGACAAAATGCCCCGGGGCTGTCTAACACTCACAAAGCGGGTGTGGCCCTGGCCCAGGGAGGCCCTCGGGGGTTTGTGGTAAAACTTAGTTAAAAAAAATTTTGAAAAAATTTTCTAAGTTTCAAAACTTAGCAACCCAAACCTGGACAATGTGCCCGCACGCCATCCGTGCGCCCAATCACATGGCCTTGGTAGCCGCGGGCAAAGTGTTTTGGTAACACATATTCAAAAACTTTCTTCTGCTTTTTCTCTGTTGTTTGCAGCATATGAGTGTGGGTACCGACAACTGCTTCAAATACTGCATGCATGGGCTGCGACTTTCTGGTCCTGTGTTTGTGTGCTGCACATGGTTGATCCGAAAGCAGCATGGCGACCCCAGGAACAACGTTTGGCAGCAACACCTCTAGCCCCGTTGGCAAATGGGTTCTGTGCTGCCCTTCGAATTTTTGTAATAAGTTTAACCTTGTAACTTTTCTATAACCTTATCACCTGTTGTCAATAATTAAACACTGAGCTTCCGGTGATACACATGGCACGTCTCAATATTTTGTATTGCATGGCACCCATCGCTCGTGCATCTGGTCGACCAATGGGAATTGAGCCAATGTGTCCAGGCTGCCTGTGGGGCAAAGCAAATGGCTTGCACTGCACAACACAGAACAGGATTGCTTGGCGCCCCCGTCCCTCTGGATGTCACCTCCCCAGGGTAGTGGGCCATTGTGAAACGATGGCACGCGCCATGGACCCATCACAGATCCTCTCTCTCGCTATTGATGGCAATACTTGGCGATGCATGGCGGCTCATGGACCGGTTGCTGTTCCAGTGGTGGCCCCATTCCGTTGGGGGGCGAATGAGGGGTTGGGGGTACCCTTTCCGCTAGGCCAAGCCGGCCAACAAGTGGCACCCCCACCCCCCACAACCCCTTCTTCTGCATTCGTCAGGGGTCATTGGTCATGGGAGTCCAGTGCTTGATCCCACCCCGTCATCGGAGTGCCATACTCAGCACACTCCGGGGTATGTCCTGCAGACAAAATGCCCCGGGGCTGTCTAACACTCACAAAGCGGGTGTGGCCCTGGCCCAGGGAGGCCCTCGGGGGTTTGTGGTAAAACTTAGTTAAAAAAAATTTTGAAAAAATTTTCTAAGTTTCAAAACTTAGCAACCCAAACCTGGACAATGTGCCCGCACGCCATCCGTGCGCCCAATCACATGGCCTTGGTAGCCGCGGGCAAAGTGTTTTGGTAACACATATTCAAAAACTTTCTTCTGCTTTTTCTCTGTTGTTTGCAGCATATGAGTGTGGGTACCGACAACTGCTTCAAATACTGCATGCATGGGCTGCGACTTTCTGGTCCTGTGTTTGTGTGCTGCACATGGTTGATCCGAAAGCAGCATGGCGACCCAAGAAACAACGTTTGGCAGCAACACCTCTAGCCCCGCTGGCAAATGGGTTTTGTGCTGCCCTTCGAATTTTTGGAATAAGTTTAACCTTGGACCGTTTCCATCACCCCTTCCGGGAGCGATTGTCTATTCTGCTGCACGTGCTTCCAGCCACTCGCAAGTGCCCTCCAACCGTTTTGTAACCAGGATTTGCCTGTTCAAGCACACACCTGCCCCGGTCTTTCCCACTTCCAACGTGTCATGGAATCTGAAAAGCTGTGGAGGCTTGAAGAGACGGTGGAACCCCCCACCCCCCATGCCGGCGAGCGGATTTGCCAGAACGTTCCACCGGGCACATTTTCTTAGGGCAAATAGTTTGCTGTTGGCACAGCAGTGTGGATTCGGAAGTTAGCTGTGCTTGTCAACTGTAGTGCATTTTGCTTTGTCACATTCGGTTGAACCATGTTCCAACAAAAATATTGAAATGTTATTTTTGTGGCTTCAAGGAGGCGGCAACAGTGCATGATTTTGAATACTTACAGCCCATTGAGCAATTTAAATTACTACACGCGTGGCTGGACTTTGAAGTTGACATCATGGTCCAGCCACTCAAGGAAGGGAAATGAGGGTATTTGCTTGCGATTGCTGTGTTCTTTGTGTAGAATCCAACAAGTTGTTCAGCAGAAGGGCAATGATCTATCTCTGCCCAACCGGCTGAGCATGCTGAATTTGCTCAAGTTGCCCAACCATTGACTTTTCCAATGATAAATCGTGTGGTTGAGGGGTCATTCTATGCTATTTAAGGCCTCTTGACCCCTCAGCAGCGCTTCATTCAATAAGACACTTGACAGATAGATTACATGTGGCGAAAGGTGATATTAACCAGTGCACTCCTCAATGGTCACGCATATAGTTGCAGGCCACACTGTTAGTAACCAGTTGTTTAATAAATTGAGTTTTGCTGCTTCTACTGTTCTTGCAGGAGGTTCCCATTTTTGCCCACAAAAACGAATGCGAGGTTTTGAATTGCAAGTTCATGGGGGGAGTTGGGTATCGTAAACAAAAACCTTTTGTGAGTTGAGGATGCCGGAATCATATCACATGCAGGGTTAAGCCAATCGGATGAGATCGTCCAAAAGTTGGGATATAAGGAGGGAATGATTTCCTATTATGCACAAGTTGATGATTGGCAGGTGTAAAATGTAGTCATGCCTGTGGGCCTGGTACCCCATTCCTTTCTCCCTCGACCTGCCAGCCTTGCCACGCTGCACAAGAAGGATAGTCGTTGCAATTCACTGCTAATTGGAGGCCTCCATTGCGGTGTGCTTTTGAATGGGCTGGGTAACTTGTTCCTAGGGATGTGTTACCGCTGTTTCACAATATTGTGGCGCGCACGGAACAGTCTGTCCAACGAACACTCCTGTTCGGACCGTATTTTTTCAAGACAAAATTGTTCGTTGGACACCCGGGGGGGGGTGGGGGATATGGCACATTTGGTGCATATTGGAAGTAGGAAGGCATTCGGTTGGGCATTTCTATGTCATCCTCCCTCCAAGAATAGATGAAAGTCCTGCTGCGCTTCTTGACGACCGTCACCATTTTTTTAGCGCGCCGAGACCCTGTGATATGGGAGTCACTAGAATCCGTCAACTCTGCATAATGCTGTGAAGGGCACTGGTATATTCAGTTTTGAAGGTACGATGTCTTGTGTGAATTGAAGAGTTTTACCTGTAAAGCAGTGGCCAATGGGGCGGTGTGGGCCAAACAGCTGCCTAAGTCCCCCCCATTGTAAATGCGCACCCTATATGGTGACGTGTGAATGCCCCCTCCCCCGAAACACAAACTATGGCGACCCCCCCCCCTCCTAGATAGACCGAAACACTTCTGGAAAGTAGCACTAAAAAAAAAAGAGACAAATGTTCCCAAACCAAACATATATCAAAACAAACAAAAGCATAAAATTTCATTGGCATGAATTCTGTCCGAAATAGAAAGTTTATTCAGCTTTCACCGATGGATTTGTTGATGTTGTTTTGCCTCTGCTTGTATCCTGCTGCTTGCTTGCTCCTTTTGCTCCTCTGGTTTTTATTGTATTTTGAGAAACAAAATGGAAAAGCCCAATCCACAGTCCAAGTAGGGCACAACTCAGGATCTTATACTCCAAACATGAAGGGCTGCAGTCACAAAGAGATAGATGTACAATGTATTTACAACAAAGAATCAAACACTGACTGCAGATTGGAAAAGATAATTAGAAAACAGTCTAATCAAAGTAGAAAACTGCCCTCATGGGCACACTCTCTTGGATAGTGCCATTCTGAGATGTGCACTCTTTTGTTTTGGGTCCTAGAGGTGCTGTGGCGGCATGGCATGTGGCGATGAGGTCACTGCCATGTCACATGGGATCTTCCTACTTAGCTAGGCTGACTGGGTATTGAGCCCAGGACTTCTCAAAAAGAAGTAGCACAGCCCCCTAGGGTGCACACCACTAGGATGATAAGCATTCATAGAAAAATATAGAAAAATATATAGGCTCTGATCAATCCAGAAAAAGGTGTTAATGTCAAAATAGTTGGGGGGTCGGGTGTCCTCATAACATCCAATGATTAGTGTTTGGTTTTCTCGGTCAAAATGCATTGTCCCAATTTTGGTTAGGCTAATACTAAGATAAAAATGTGGTATACCTCTAGGCATCTTTAACACAACTAAAGCTTACCCCAAGGCATTGAAATACACTTTTTCTTAAAAAATGCCGGCGCCGGGCCTGGGCGCGCATTTGCCAGAAGAAAATTACAAACAACGATTTACGACAAAATAGAAGTATGATTTGAAATGCTCTGCGGATGTCTTCGGAGCACAGACTCCGCGTTAGGAGAACTACAGCCCCCGGTTGGGGGATTTCGATACCTATTTTTCAGAGCCGCCGCTGAAGAAAAATTTCACAAGCTTTGAGGACTTGGAGCTAGCCCATGCCATTCACACATTTGCGGTCCATCTTTGTTATCGCCTTCATCTGGCACAGCACCAACATGATCTACTGTCGAACTTCCACAAGTTTCCAAGGTATCCAGGCCTGGCAACGGCAGCGACCGCCGTGAAGCTTGAATCCCACGCCGCAACAAAGCAGCGCCTCAAGCAAAGAGATCAAAGATTATAGCAAGGTTCAACCGATCATGATAACCGTGCGTCAACGCACGACAAGCATGTCTCTGCAGTGCAACCTCCCGAGCTGATAACTGAGAACGTTGAGGAGGAAGACAAAGAACATGAACGGCCTCTGAATTCCCCGTTTGCGTCACCCAATTTGTGGGCGTACCTCGACAACCAGTGGGATGGTGATACAAACGGCCCCGATTCGGAAGAAGACGCAGAGCAGGAGGTGATAGATGCTTGTGATACTGCTAAAGACGAGAACGACAAGCCCGCCAGCGACCATTGTGAACAGTGGAAGGTGAAAGTCAATAAGCCAACACACCGACAACTGGCTCACCTAGCGAAACGGAGGACCCACCTCGAATTAGAAGAATCCGAAAGTCGTGTCGCAATTTGTGCCGAGCAAAGACGAGCGGGACAACGAATCACACACAAGTGCAACCCAAGCATAAAGCTCGCGGTTCAAAGCTGCAAGCCGCCCCGATCACGTACGAGAAAGCCCAACGAACAAGTACCACACAGCCCGTCAAGCACGGGTTCGAGGGGCCGGCCGTCTATGGTGCAAAGCACCGACGAGAAACGTGACTCAAACGACACTGTGATCCAGCAGTGGCTCCGAGAATCGCTTGACCCGTGGATCCACAATTTTCAGGCCAGGCAAGCACCGACGACACCGACAACCACTGCGACGCCGCCGACCACCAAGGCAACGCTGACCACCACGACGCCGCCGACCACCATGACGCTGCCGCCCACCGCCACGCCGCCAACACTTGGTGAGCGGCCTTCGCCGCCACAGCCTGAACCACCGCCGTCCATTTTCCACAGACTGCAAAAGCTCTTTGGTTAAATTGCATGATTCATTTACAGATCGTGCATTTTCAATCGTGCAGGGAGACCCCAGAGTCCTCCTGGACTATGCCCTTTTGCCTTGTTTTAATGCGTATATAATTGCCCCACCTTTTCTTTGGTCATGGCCTGCAGCTGTGCCGCTATGCATATTGCCCAGGCAAGTATGCGTGCCTTGACTTGGAACTGCCTGTCTTTTCCACCAATTCAGTTGGTGATTTATATGGAGACTCTGCTTTGACAATGCAACACACACAATCACACACACACACTCACAACGACACACTCCACACACGCACTATGAACACACACACACACATCCTAGCTATTCACTCGATCAGCCACACTGACACACTCAGTAGAATGTCTATGAAGAAGCCACTACACATAAGCATCTATTCTTTGCTTGTTTTCTTTTTTTGTAAGTGCTGCGAATCAATTATATCTGCCCACCCCTATGTACGTATTACTTTGTGTCGGCTGCTGCACAGCGGACAGTTAGAACAGTGTGTCGCACTGCAGAAAACACCCAACATTGGGTCTCAACCTTGGTTGCTCTGCTACTGCTCCTCTGTCAATTACACACACCACACATAGCCACAGTACGCTCCCACAATCCAAATCCGAAAATTCCCACATACACACACACACACACACACACACACACACCACGGTTGACAAAAACATCCTGAGGTGACTGGGCGCATATGAAAGGCTTTGCAGTATTACATCCCGAAACCAAGGATCTACCAGTTTGCAGTTGGTTTTCTTTTCCTAAAACTACTGTGTTATGTCTCGCCTATCAATCTTTTTTTTCTTTTACGTTTTCAAAAGTTTTTTCAAAAAAACAATTTTGATGCCCCACAGTGAGTCTCCCCCAGAAACACCAACATGTGCTGACACAAACATCCTGTGTAAAACCCAGTGCACCCTGCCAGCACTGCAGAGGACCGGCCCTCGGCTGACCTTCTGCGGGGGTGACAGAGAAGTACTTTCTCCTAAGCGATCTCTGTACCATATTCAGACCAATTTCTGTGATGTAGGTAGGCCTTGCGATAGGTGTGCTGGGATCGCATGCAGTCTGAAGGAGCCAGAGTGGCCTGAGCATGCACTAAGCCTGCACAGCCATAAGTAGCCCTGAGGGACCCACTGCAGGCCACATTCCCCCCCTATATAGCATGTACATAGCCGTATGGAGCCCTATTGAACTACATGAACCCTGATGAAGTCACGATAGTTCGAAAAAACATACACTTTTTCTTACTGTTTCTGCTGCAAGGGGTTTCCTTACGATTGAATGCCTTGATCGCACTATCAATGGCGTCTATGTACCACAAAACCGGCGTGGCATGCAAAGTGCCACTACGTGGCGCTTCTTCCATCGTGTCTTTGCATTGGACTGGAACTTCCGTCAATATGCAACATCGTGCATGTGGTTCTTGTCAGGCACGTGGTGTAAAACACTTGGAGTAAGAAAAAGTCACTGCCATGTCTTTCTTGGAGGGCTTGATCCAGGCCAAGCCCCCCTTAAAACCCTTTTGTTGATGCTAAGACTAACTTAAGTATTTTTATCTCTCTTTTGAAGCCTAAAGTACACTTTCTCAAAATAACTAGGGTTATGACCCTAGCCCCCATGAAGTACACCCCTACCACTCAACTGAGCGGAGGTACCTTCCTTCATGGAGGATATACCGAAATAAAATAGGCATTTCATGCTTTAGGCCTTGGAGGTTAAGCCTAGTGGTCTCCCTCCCCAAGACCCCTATACTCAATTGTTTCTACCACTTATTGTGGTTCTACTTTTCAACTGTTTCTGAATTCAGTTGCTTGGCCAAGTCATTTTCTGTGTTGGCCTGACATCCATGCCCCACATTCCTAACCAGCACCATTTCACCCAAAAGAGTGCACATGAAGTGCCTGATGCTATCTTGGTGGCCTGAGTCAGTCCAGTTTTCATATAAAATCTTTTGTAATATCCTTTTGTGATTGAATCTTTGTGTTTATACCTGCATTGTCTATCTGCAGCCCTTCTGTGTTACACTGGATTCCAAAACCAATCATTGATTCGATCCACATCCTGTTCTTGCTCTACTTGCTGCTTTGGTTTGGGTTTTCAACTTCAAAACCTGCAGGTTTTCATCAAAATATCTAGGGCATAAATCAAGGACATCTTTCCGGTAGCAGAGACAGTCCCTTGTGACCTTTTGAACCGACCCTGAGAAGAAGTGCAGCACACAAAGCTCAACAACAAGTTCATCATGTCCACGCCAAGCGTCAGGACCTGGCCCATAAGAACTTTCCAAGTACAAATGGGCAGCATGGCCCACCCTATAAGTGAACCACCTTACCGAGATCCACAACATCTCAGTGGCGCATCTCGGTCCCAAGGAGATCCAGATTGCAGAAGGGCGGAAGAAAATACAGGCCTTATCACCGAGGCCTTAGCGGCACACGGTGGAGACAGCCTTCAGCATCTCCACAGGCGTGTAGCAGCCTCAGTCTCCCGATCCGCCTGTCCGGCTTCATCCTCAACAGCGATTGGAGGCCCTGAGGAATACGAGGAGCTGAGGAAGAAAATGGATGAATACATCCTCCATGAGGAGTACTACAAATCCATTCGTGGAGAAGATGGGGAGGAGCCATTGGCAGTACATGGATCCAGACCACGTACAAACCTAGGGTCCTACACGCACTCTGGCCCGCCGTCCGACAGAGCCGAGACAGCATCCCTGCCAAGACGACCGAGACCCGAGTATCCAAGAGCATGTTGTCCAACCCCAAGGGCTCCCGAAGTGGGCCCGACTCGAGTTGAGGAACAACATCATCCAAGGCCAACCTACGGTGCCCTGGATCATACGGCCGAACTGCTGGCCAAACTTCTGTCTGGATCAGAAGATCCAGATGTGACGTCCCTATCGGAGGCCATTAAGGCAAAACTGGGTATTGCAGAACCCTTACCCAAGCCAGAGTTGTCCTCCCCCTCTCCCGGACTGAGTACCCTGGCCGAAGATCTTAAGAGATCAAGGGTTTCAAGGCTGTTGCCTAAGGTCACCTGCCCCAGCCCCTTTCACCCCCGTGCCAGGACAGTGCCCATGGCTGAACTACAGGACGTGCCTGTCACAGAGACTGAGAAAAGAGGGCTGTCAGCCCTGGCACCTCTTGCCGGCGTATCGCCTTCAGGCCTAACTCCGGGGGGTGGGAAGACGGGCAGACCTATTGCCCAGGCGAACATCCAGCTGGAACTGCCGGAGTTCGACCCCAAAAATCTGCCCGAATGGGCAGAAGAATTTGCTGAGTTTCTTTTGCTGACTGGCCATTCCCATGTGGATGTGGCCACCAAATGCTCACTGCTGAAACGCTCATGCAAAAAGAAATTTTTGCAAAAACAGGTGAAACAGATTGTAAAAACCTGTTCCACCTGGGCAGAGGTACTCCTGAGGTTGGAGAAAACATTCCCAGTCTATGAGACTGACCTCACTGTGCGCACACAGATAGAGGAGCTACCTATGCTCCCTGAGTTTCCTTCCGCTGCGCGAATCTTTGAATACGTGTGCGACTGGGAGTATCTGTTTTCGCGGATGAACGTGGGCTCCTACGGAGCCACTGAGCCCCACCTGTGGCACATGAGTAAGATCCCCCAACGTACGTGGGATGATTACCGCTCTACCTCTGAGACGAAGAGTAGGACCCACTCGTACGATGAACTGGTGGACCTCTTGATTGAGCTAGCTCTTGAGAGAGAGAATGACTCCCACATGGAGAAATTCCTCAAGAAGCATTTGGGTCGAGGTGGTACCCCTACCCCCCAATGTGGCGAAGGGAAAGGGCCTAAAAATCCCACTAACGCCAACCAGGGAGGTGGTAAGGGGAGGGGTAACCTACGTGCCATGAATGAGGTTAATCCTGATGTAGGTACACCCCCTCTGTTCTACTGCAAACCTGTCAATGACAAGGGGGGGCCTTGTCATGCCTCTGACTGCGATCACCGCAGTAGCTGTATGCTGCAGATGAAACGACAGCAGCATACCAAGGATGGGAAACCTGTGACCCATCAGGACCATTTCAGGTGTACCATCACCTGTGGCTATTGTGGCAAACGTCGTCACTACGAGGACGAATGCCACATAAAGAAACGCGAGAGTGACAAACTCAAGCGTCAGGAGGCAGAACGCCAGAAGACCCAAACACCCACCAGAAATCCCCCAAATGGGGATAAAGGTGGTAAAGGAGGTGGCAAGGGGGGTGGCAAAAATGGACCCCCTAACCCCCAGAGGCGCTCATCAGCGCCCGTTGCTACACCCACTCCTGCTGCTACACCCGCTCCTGCCGCAGGTGATCCCAAGAAGCGCCCCCAGGGGGATAACGCTACCCCTGAGGGGAAGAACTCCAAGAAGAGGCACTTGGCCTGGATGGCCAGGTCCCTCATTGCTGCAGGGGTGGATGTCAAGTTCCCTGATGAGGAGTAGGGGGGCGGCTCCGAAGAGGAGGACTTGGTTTTCTGGATCCTCGTGAAAATCGGGGATCAAGTTTTTCGAGCGGTGCTTGACACCGGTGCAACACTTTCCATAGTGGCCCGGCGCCTGCTAAAGACTTTCAAGAAAACTAAGACCGTGGCCATAAGAGTAGGGGATGGGCGTACCATCCATTCCTTGGGGGGGGTCGATGTGACTATATGCCTGGGCGACGAAACCGTGACCCAACACTGCAGAGTGCTGGACACCGACGCCTTTGACATCGTCATTGGTACAGACTTCCTACGAAGAAACCCCCAGGTAAAAATGCTGTCTCTCCAGCGCCCCCATTCTTTGCACTGCAACTTTGGCAGTGGGCTATTCTCCGTACCTTTAGAGCTGTCAGGACAAAAAGAGTCTGGGCTGCGCTACGCATCCAAGACTAACTATCGTACTGAAAACTACTAATTGGCCCGTCACGTTCTTGAAAATGGACTGGCGGGTCTTCAGGTAAACGTGGATGAGATCCAGGTGGAACTATTTGCGAGCCAACAACAGCACATCATGCAGTTGTACTGCTCGAAACAATTGAACAATGCTTTCCGTTTCTTCTGGAAAGCAATGGGCCTAGCGTATGCTAACCCTCCCTTCTCCATGCTTGCGAAGGTTCTAACCAAAATGGCTTATGAGGGAGGAAGGGTTGTCATGTGCACCTCTGACTGGGGCTGCTCTGGTGAACATGCTTACTGGCGCCGTATGCTAGATCGAATGACCGTGGGAAGAGTGCAACTCCCCGACGGCCCCATCTATGTGCCTGAGGACTCAGACACAGCTATGCAGGCCCCTGAGTGGGCCAGTTTCCTGTCCATCGTCGATGGATCTCTCAATCCTGTACCCCTGTGTGACCTGGACCCGGTGCTACTGAAAGAGGTCATGGCCCAAAATCGTGGCCTGGCCCTTTCTGATCTCAAAAATCGATCTCCTGCTCACCTATGCGCGACACTTACAGGGTGTGAGTCTCCCGATGACTATCTGGAACCTGCAGCTGTACAGGAGGATGCTGACGACCAGCTGTCTGAAATCGCCAGCACTATCCCTCCTGTTGATCCCAGCTGTGTTGACCTAAAACACAGTGCCTTCCTAGCCCAGCTGCTGCTAGAGGAGGTAGATCTAGAGTCAACCCCTGAGCCCGCTTCCCCTGTTGGGAAGCCAGTGCTACACATGCAGCCTATGCACACAGGTGAACCCGTGGCCCGGAGTGCTGATGCTCTGGCGCGGCCTGCTGCTAATAACATGCCATTGTCTGAGCATGACACTCAGGAACTCCGGCCGCTGTTGTACCTGAAGGCCGAAGGTATTATGCGCCAAGAGCGGCTGCAATACCTCAGACAGACCTGGAAATCCTCCATCTGGTCTGAGGAGGACAATGATTCCTATACGCTGCCTGATCCTGAGATACCGCTAGTGTATTCTCTGCACTATGGGCAGCAATGTCCCCCTGAGTGGGACGAGGGTTCTGTGCCTGTCGAAACTGCTGATCGGCAGAAAAAGAAAGAACATGGAAAGAGCAACCTCCATGCTGAGGAGGATTTCCTTCAGAAACTCGAGAGTCTTAACCTTGACCCCCGCCTGAAGAAACTGCTGATAACGTATGAGGAGGTGTTTGGCGCCTTGCCGCCTCCCCTCTCTTGTAAAAAACTGGTCCAGATGGACCTGAAACTGAAACCTGAATTTGAAAAGACGCGAGTGAGGCGTCGTCCCTATCCCGCTCCACAGGAACAGGTTGAAGAAATCGAGCGCCAGATCCAGGAATGTATTGATGCTGGCCTCGTTGAAGAATATAAACAAGGGGACTACCCCCATCACTGCAGTCCCTGTTTCCTGGTTGCCAAACCAGGGTCGACTGCCCTACGACTGGTTGTAGACTATGGTGAGGTCAACAAGAAAACCCAGAACCACTCAGGGAGTATTCCTAACATGGAAAATACCCTGGAGCGTATTGCCAAATGCAGGTACAAGACTAAAATGGACAAACGCTCTGGTTTCTGGCAGGTGGACCTAACCGCCGCAGCTCAGGAGCTGCTGGCTTTTATAACCCCTAAGGGCCGTGTCTTTAAGTAGAAGGTTATGCCTTTCAGGGTGGCTAATGCCCCAGCGCTCTTCCAGGAGCTAATGAACAAAATTTTGTACATACTGAGGCTCAGGCCTCTAGTACAGGAGTTGATTTCTCGGGGTGCAGAAATGGAGGCTCACATCGACGACGTGAGTTTGGGTACTAATACCAAAGAGGACCATGTCCTTCTCCTCCGTGAATTTTTCATTGTCTGTCAAGAAAACCATCTCCGAATCAAACTCCAAAAATGTGAGTTTATGAAAGAGCAGATGGAATGTTTGGGTTTCGACGTGGGGTATGGTTGGTGGAAACCAGCCGCGTCTAAGATGCAGCCCCTACAGGACATGCAGATTCTCGATGACCCTAAGAAGGGTTTACACGACGTGAGGAGTTTTGTGGGCGCCTGTAATTTCTATCGGCGTCACATCCACAATTTTACTTACTCCTCTGCCCCCCTCACTGACCTAATCAAGAAAACTACTCCCTGGACGTGGACCACCAGAGAGGAAGAGTGTTTCCAGGAGTTGAAGAAGAAGATTGCCTCCTCCAACTGCCTGGGAGTACCCCGCCCTGAGGACGAGATAGTCCGGATCACTGATGCCAGTGATGTAGGGAGGGGTGGTACGATCTACCAATGGCAGGAGCTTAACCCCGCTGAACTAACCCACTGCCATTATCGTACTAGTGGACTGAACTCTGATGGTTCGTTGAAACATGACTATCCTACCAGTGAGTGGCGACTGGTGCCACTGGGACACTGGAATTGGAAATGGAACCAGGCGCGTTCCAATTACAGCACCTATGACCAGGTACTCCTGGCCGGTATGTTGGTGCTTTTGTCACAATCCCGACTCCTGGGATCTAACCCTATTGTCTGGCTGTGTGACCAGGAGCCTGTGAAGACTTTTCAGAAGGGTCCACCACCAGAGAAAGCAAAGCTAAAACGGTGGTGGACTTACCTGAGCCACTTCAGGCTGACAGTGCATCATATCCCCGGGATAAAGAACGAACTGTCTGACTATATATCGCGCAACAACTTTGATGCGCTTATTGGTGAGAACTCTGAGGCGCTCGCCAGAGAGGCTTTCCAGCGTATGGATGTCCAGCTTGACCTGTCCATGCGCACTGCTGGAATCCTGGAGGGTTGGAGTCTAACCGACTATCAGTCAGGGAATGAAGAAATTCTCCAAACCCTCAGCGCTGATCTCGAACCCCGTGTCATTGACAGGCACCAGTGGTATAAAAGCAATCAGTACCTCTTCTACGAGGACCGAATTGTGGTGCCTGAGGCACGACTGGATGGGTGCCTACAGTGGTCCCATCTCAGTTCTGGTCACACTGGCGCTAATCGCTCAGTGGACTTCTTCCGTGAGTGTTTCTACTCTAGTCTAACCCTGACTGAACTGAGGTCGCGTATGCAGACCATTGTGGATGCTTGTGGCTGTCATGCCAGCAAGCAGAGCGACAGTAGGGATAGTGGCCTGATTTCCAGCTTACCCATACCCTATTGTGCTAACTCTCTGCTCTACGTGGATTTCATCCACGGCCTACCACGCTTCGGCGGCTATGATAGTTGCCTAGTGGTCACCTGTGGCCTATCTCGCTTCACCCGTGTGTTCCCTTGCAATAAGAAAATCACAGGTGAGCAGACTGTGAAAATGTTGGTCGAACAATGGTTCGAACCCTATGGAGCACCTAAGCAGGTGCACTCTGATGAGGATGTACGCATCCGCAGTGACACTGGGTGGTACAAACGAGTGCTAAATGCCCTCAACGTGGAGGTAACCACAGGTGTGCCCTATACCCACACGTCTAACCCTCTCTGTGAGAGACAGAACTGTGTGGTGGAGCAAAACCTAAGAGTCCTGATGAAACAGGAGCGTACCAAGGACTGGGTACGCCTAGTGCCCTGGGCAGTGCTGACCATGAACTCACAGCGGAGCTCTTCTACGGGTTTCACCCCCCACGAACTGTTCCATGGAGGACGACCTGCTTGGTTCTTCAAAACCCCCTTTCCTGAGGACTTCAAGAGCCCTGTGGGTGATTGGCTGGAACACAAGCAGTCTCTGGCTAACCAGGCTGGGACTAACCTGAGACACATTCGTGACCGTGAACTGAGCCGACGGAACCGCCTACGGCGACCTGCCAGCTTCAAGGTTGCTGACCTTGTTTTGGTTCACCATTCACGCCTACCCTCCTGGCCACGTAACTGCCTACAGGACCCTTACTTTGGACCCTATCGTATCATCAGGATAGATGGATCCAGCATCCATGTCAGGTGCAGTCCACGTCTAGGTGGGCGAACTGCTGTGTGCACCTAAACAGTTGAGGCACTATCACTCCCCTGACGACTTGTCTTGGGATGAGTGGCGCCTCAGCGACAGTGAGGTCGAGCGTATAGACCTAGAGAACGCTGCCAGTCCAGAGGAGGCAGACGAACTCGAAGCGATGACTGCCGATGAGATGGCAGTCGATGGTTACTACGTGGTTGCAGGTATTGCTCGCCACGAGTATAAACAAGGCTGGAAATTCCTAACCCTGTGGGATGGCTATGGGTTATCTGAGGCGACCTGGGAACCTATGTCAGCCTTCATACAACCAGACGGGAGTATCAACCCTATCTTCTGCACCTACCTCGCTGAGAACAACGAGGGGCAGCTCCTAACCCGTGCTGAGACTATGTCCAAGCGTAAAAAGCAAAACTAATTTCCCTGTGTCAGTCTACTTACAGGTGCTTACTGAGCCCTGCACTGACCCTGTCTGTGCCCTGCAGACCCATGCCTATGGTTCCCAGCGTGAGCCAGGTGGCCGCTTATCAGGATTGCAGCCACCCAGCGAGTGTATGCCCTGTTGACCATGTTTGACAATGTGCTGCATGGGGACTGCCCTGATGTAATGACCTTGGGGAGCCAACGAAGAACGGTGGCTTACTACACCAGGGGGGAATGACAAGCAAGGTGTTATGAGGCAAGGTGTGCCTTCCCTCCTTGGGGACAAGCGAGCCCACAGTTAGGACCCCTGACTGGTCCAGACCCATGGGGTTCTACCCTTCCTTACAGGGTTTACCATACCCCTATGTGTGCTACGTATGTCTGTGTGTGTCTCACTTCTCTCCCCGGCGTGGCTCCCGGAGACCGGGCTTCGCTGACGTCGGACCGAAGGTCCTAATCAGGTACTATTACCACTCCTATGGCGCCCAATTTCTGTGCTGGCGCCTATCCTTGGGGGAAGACGGCAAAAGCCCTACCTACTAGAGGGGAGGGGTGGCCAAGTGTGCTAAGGGCATACAAAACGCCCATTTTTGCTAAGGGCCAAAAGCTAACGCACTCCCCTGCCCACGAGGAAAAGCACGCGGGACAGGAGACACCACTACACTACACTCACTAACGCCAGCACCGGCCTTCGAAGGCAGGGTGAGCACTCATCACCTGCACTCAACTCCTGCCAGGCCTGCTGACCCTAACCCCTACACACGCTACTGGGTGCAGCTGTCAATGAGGTCTCAGGTCCTAATGACCCTCCTGTGAAGAAGACAAGAGAACACAGCGCTGCTAAGCAACTGTGGCCTAACAGGGACGCCACAACACGTTTCCCTGCTAGGGCTTGGAGGGAAGGGGTGCTCTTGTTGCGTGCACAGCGCGGATGTCGATGAAGTCGAACTGCCCACGCCACTCCTGGCTGAGGCGCAGTCAATTGATTGTGTGATCAGCGCCCCTGTTTAGCTGGGGCAGAAAAATTGGATAGCCGCCGAAGGCAGCTGCTGCGTGCACCAATCACCCTGAACCTCTCCCACCTGTACAACAGAGGCCAATGAAGGGGTGTTTGCGGCTGAGGAACCAAGCCACACTCCACGTATTATACGCTTCTCAGTGTGACCTATAATATACTGTCCTCAAACACACCCTGTCAAGCAAGCAAGCGTTAAGAGACTCCTAAGGTTCTCTTAAAGAACGTACCGAGGAGCCCCTGGGTAACCTAAACACGGTTTACCGTGCGCATTTCGCGTGGCCTACCCTTTAATGCATCGTGTGCACGCATGTAGGGAAGGGAGGCGGAACCATAATCACTGACTCAACCAGGAGGTGAGCTCCTCCTGGGCTAACCTACCTCACTCACCATGCATCGTGTGAATGCCGAAGTGAAGCGAACGCAAAGCAACCCTATTGCGAGTTTTAAACAAGCCTAAGCGTTTTAAGCAACCCTACTTTAACGCTAAGGCTACACACGAGCAAACACTTTCCTTTCCTTACCTGTGAAGAGAAATCAAGGATGAATTGGGGTACGGGGAAAGCGTCACAGCGTGTGAATGCCTCAATTAGGCACATGCATCGCGAGCACAGCGCATATTCTAACCCTACGTGCGCTGTGCGCGCTCCATTTGCATCACATACCTTTCATTCCTGTTTTGACCTGTGCAGAGCAAAGGAGATGAGCGCCCGAACCCCCAACGGACACAGCGTTGACAACCCTAACGTTTTAACGAAGCAACCAACACGAAAGCAATGCATGCATGTGAGATGACACTGGCATACCTGAGAGGTGGGTTGTCCGCCGGCTCTGTGCTGTGGGTTGAGTTTCAATACTTTTCACTAAAGTTTATAAAAATTTTGATGCAACTGTGCAAAAATTTCCTTTAGAACTTTAGAAACTACGGTTCATACCCTCTTTTTCAAAAGCCGTTTACGCTTGCGCAACCTTGTTTTTGAAGTCCGCTTCCTTTGCGATTGTCTGCGACTTTGAGTTATGTGTAAAAATGACGATTTCCCGCGTGATTTCGTCAAGTTTTAGCGATTTGACTTGCTAAATCGCAACCCCTTTCGCTAAACCGCAGGAATCACTCCCTGTTGGTTACATTTTCTATTTTTTTCAGCTCCTGGAGGTTTGCGTCCTCCATTGAGAGTATTGCTCCGCCCTGGCCCTTGGTCAGGACGTTTACCAAAAAGCTGTTTATGCAGCGATCCCCGTCCGCATTAGAGCGGTCGACTGTACCCTAGTGGGCAAGCACGTGTGCTCCAGGGAGGGAGTCCTGGGTTCAAACCCCACTACCCCCAAAATTTTTTCCAAACGTTTTCGTCGCACGCCGGCGACTTTTGAGGAATGCCCCATCGAAGGGACATCATTCACGGTACATTACACTGTTTTTCGAGGGTACCTACTGAAGCGGATTGCTGGGGGTCACGCTAGACACCCTCCTTGGCACCGCCGGCCTTGTTGCCTTTTGCCCGAGCTCTGCTGCTTTCAGTCAACTGATCGAAAACCCTTCGCCTTTGCGATGTCGATTTTTGACCAAATACTCCTTTTGCATTTTCTCCAAAACTCGTGAACCAGTCCAGTTTCTTGAAAACTCTCCAATGCTGTCCTCCATCAGCATAAGACACGGAGCATGAAGACCTTTTTAAGCAGATTTGGCTCAGTGTTGCACAAATTCTTGTACGGGCCTTGCCCACCCGGACACATCCTGAGCTGCAAAATGCAGGGAGGACAGAATGTATCAAAATGCATACACAACACACAATGTATTTACATTTCGTAATCAACGGGCGGTATATGCGAGTCCCTTCTTTTTTCTGCTCTGACGCTGGCACGGGGATTGCGCGTCCCCTTTTGCGGCGCTTGCGCGCGGCTTGCCTGTCTGTTGCCGAGCCTCTCGAACAGCCATTTGGTGGCCAGCAGGGAGGAATACCGATTCTGCGTCACCCCCCTCCTTAAAAGCTTTGTGTCGCGCTATGCAAACACACATAGCTCCAGGAAGAGGCGAGGCTCACTGCTTATGCTCGACCTGTATGGAAAAAAAAATTCGACTGGATACCCCATGACCCGAAGGTACACGGCTAACCACCATGCCCAGTATGCACCAAGCAAGGGTACAGAAACCCAGCGGCACTGTGCAGAGCCAAGGTGTCACTCAAGCCATCTCCTGGCAGCCAGGGCGCTACTAAAATCAGCCCAGCTATATATGCGCCCATCTGGGCCATACACGCACAGATGCTAAAAAACAACCTTACCAGATCTTATCTCCCAACCCAGTCTCCGTGCGGGTCTCATCCAGCGCCCTGATACGCTGGTCCTTCCTCTGTGTCTTGGGGCCTGCTCCTCACCGTAGAGGGCAACACCCGAGGTCTTCACATCGGCCGCACGCTCCGTGGCCTTCAACTGGAATCCCACGTCCAGTCCTTCCTCTGTGCCTTGACGCGGCTCCAACAAATTGGTACACCGGGCTGGGACTTGTGATCCATCGTGCTGCGTCGCACAATGGCTCGTCGTCAACGGTGGCGCCTGCCTGGGACCTTCGCTGGCGCTGCCGCGATCTGCCGTAAACCCAGGTACGTACGCTGACACTGATCGTCTCGGCATATCTCCACGTATGGGCTGGGACGAGCGGACGTCGGTGTACAAAAATTTTGAAGCAGATTGCTGGGGGTCACGCTAGACACCCTCCTTGGCACCGCCGGCCTTGTTGCCTTTTGCCCGAGCTCTGCTGCTTTCAGTCAACTGATCGAAAACCCTTCGCCTTTGCGATGTCAATTTTTGACCAAATACTCCTTTTGCATTTTCTCCAAAACTCGTGAACCAGTCCAGTTTCTTGAAAACTCTCCAATGCTGTCCTCCATCAGCATAAGACACGGAGCATGAAGACCTTTTTAAGCAGATTTGGCTCAGTGTTGCACAAATTCTTGTACGGGCCTTGCCCACCCGGACACATCCTGAGCTGCAAAATGCAGGGAGGACAGAATGTATCAAAATGCATACACAACACACAATGTATTTACATTTCGTAATCAACGGGCGGTATATGCGAGTCCCTTCTTTTTTCTGCTCTGACGCTGGCACGGGGATTGCGCGTCCCCTTTTGCGGCGCTTGCGCGCGGCTTGCCTGTCTGTTGCCGAGCCTCTCGAACAGCCATTTGGTGGCCAGCAGGGAGGAATACCGATTCTGCGTCACCCCCCTCCTTAAAAGCTTTGTGTCGCGCTATGCAAACACACATAGCTCCAGGAAGAGGCGAGGCTCACTGCTTATGCTCGACCTGTATGGAAAAAAAAATTCGACTGGATGCCCCATGACCCGAAGGTACACGGCTAACCACCATGCCCAGTATGCACCAAGCAAGGGTACAGAAACCCAGCGGCACTGTGCAGAGCCAAGGTGTCACTCAAGCCATCTCCTGGCAGCCAGGGCGCTACTAAAATCAGCCCAGCTATATATGCGCCCATCTGGGCCATACACGCACAGATGCTAAAAAACAACCTTACCAGATCTTATCTCCCAACCCAGTCTCCGTGCGGGTCTCATCCAGCGCCCTGATACGCTGGTCCTTCCTCTGTGTCTTGGGGCCTGCTCCTCACCGTAGAGGGCAACACCCGAGGTCTTCACATCGGCCGCACGCTCCGTGGCCTTCAACTGGAATCCCACGTCCAGTCCTTCCTCTGTGCCTTGACGCGGCTCCAACAAATTGGTACACCGGGCTGGGACTTGTGATCCATCGTGCTGCGTCGCACAATGGCTCGTCGTCAACGGTGGCGCCTGCCTGGGACCTTCGCTGGCGCTGCCGCGATCTGCCGTAAACCCAGGTACGTACGCTGACACTGATCGTCTCGGCATATCTCCACGTATGGGCTGGGACGAGCGGACGTCGGTGTACAAAAATTTTGAAGCAGATTGCTGGGGGTCACGCTAGACACCCTCCTTGGCACCGCCGGCCTTGTTGCCTTTTGCCCGAGCTCTGCTGCTTTCAGTCAACTGATCGAAAACCCTTCGCCTTTGCGATGTCAATTTTTGACCAAATACTCCTTTTGCATTTTCTCCAAAACTCGTGAACCAGTCCAGTTTCTTGAAAACTCTCCAATGCTGTCCTCCATCAGCATAAGACACGGAGCATGAAGACCTTTTTAAGCAGATTTGGCTCAGTGTTGCACAAATTCTTGTACGGGCCTTGCCCACCCGGACACATCCTGAGCTGCAAAATGCAGGGAGGACAGAATGTATCAAAATGCATACACAACACACAATGTATTTACATTTCGTAATCAACGGGCGGTATATGCGAGTCCCTTCTTTTTTCTGCTCTGACGCTGGCACGGGGATTGCGCGTCCCCTTTTGCGGCGCTTGCGCGCGGCTTGCCTGTCTGTTGCCGAGCCTCTCGAACAGCCATTTGGTGGCCAGCAGGGAGGAATACCGATTCTGCGTCACCCCCCTCCTTAAAAGCTTTGTGTCGCGCTATGCAAACACACATAGCTCCAGGAAGAGGCGAGGCTCACTGCTTATGCTCGACCTGTATGGAAAAAAAAATTCGACTGGATGCCCCATGACCCGAAGGTACACGGCTAACCACCATGCCCAGTATGCACCAAGCAAGGGTACAGAAACCCAGCGGCACTGTGCAGAGCCAAGGTGTCACTCAAGCCATCTCCTGGCAGCCAGGGCGCTACTAAAATCAGCCCAGCTATATATGCGCCCATCTGGGCCATACACGCACAGATGCTAAAAAACAACCTTACCAGATCTTATCTCCCAACCCAGTCTCCGTGCGGGTCTCATCCAGCGCCCTGATACGCTGGTCCTTCCTCTGTGTCTTGGGGCCTGCTCCTCACCGTAGAGGGCAACACCCGAGGTCTTCACATCGGCCGCACGCTCCGTGGCCTTCAACTGGAATCCCACGTCCAGTCCTTCCTCTGTGCCTTGACGCGGCTCCAACAAATTGGTACACCGGGCTGGGACTTGTGATCCATCGTGCTGCGTCGCACAATGGCTCGTCGTCAACGGTGGCGCCTGCCTGGGACCTTCGCTGGCGCTGCCGCGATCTGCCGTAAACCCAGGTACGTACGCTGACACTGATCGTCTCGGCATATCTCCACGTATGGGCTGGGACGAGCGGACGTCGGTGTACAAAAATTTTGAAGCAGATTGCTGGGGGTCACGCTAGACACCCTCCTTGGCACCGCCGGCCTTGTTGCCTTTTGCCCGAGCTCTGCTGCTTTCAGTCAACTGATCGAAAACCCTTCGCCTTTGCGATGTCAATTTTTGACCAAATACTCCTTTTGCATTTTCTCCAAAACTCGTGAACCAGTCCAGTTTCTTGAAAACTCTCCAATGCTGTCCTCCATCAGCATAAGACACGGAGCATGAAGACCTTTTTAAGCAGATTTGGCTCAGTGTTGCACAAATTCTTGTACGGGCCTTGCCCACCCGGACACATCCTGAGCTGCAAAATGCAGGGAGGACAGAATGTATCAAAATGCATACACAACACACAATGTATTTACATTTCGTAATCAACGGGCGGTATATGCGAGTCCCTTCTTTTTTCTGCTCTGACGCTGGCACGGGGATTGCGCGTCCCCTTTTGCGGCGCTTGCGCGCGGCTTGCCTGTCTGTTGCCGAGCCTCTCGAACAGCCATTTGGTGGCCAGCAGGGAGGAATACCGATTCTGCGTCACCCCCCTCCTTAAAAGCTTTGTGTCGCGCTATGCAAACACACATAGCTCCAGGAAGAGGCGAGGCTCACTGCTTATGCTCGACCTGTATGGAAAAAAAAATTCGACTGGATACCCCATGATCCGAAGGTACACGGCTAACCACCATGCCCAGTATGCACCAAGCAAGGGTACAGAAACCCAGCGGCACTGTGCAGAGCCAAGGTGTCACTCAAGCCATCTCCTGGCAGCCAGGGCGCTACTAAAATCAGCCCAGCTATATATGCGCCCATCTGGGCCATACACGCACAGATGCTAAAAAACAACCTTACCAGATCTTATCTCCCAACCCAGTCTCCGTGCGGGTCTCATCCAGCGCCCTGATACGCTGGTCCTTCCTCTGTGTCTTGGGGCCTGCTCCTCACCGTAGAGGGCAACACCCGAGGTCTTCACATCGGCCGCACGCTCCGTGGCCTTCAACTGGAATCCCACGTCCAGTCCTTCCTCTGTGCCTTGACGCGGCTCCAACAAATTGGTACACCGGGCTGGGACTTGTGATCCATCGTGCTGCGTCGCACAATGGCTCGTCGTCAACGGTGGCGCCTGCCTGGGACCTTCGCTGGCGCTGCCGCGATCTGCCGTAAACCCAGGTACGTACGCTGACACTGATCGTCTCGGCATATCTCCACGTATGGGCTGGGACGAGCGGACGTCGGTGTACAAAAATTTTGAAGCAGATTGCTGGGGGTCACGCTAGACACCCTCCTTGGCACCGCCGGCCTTGTTGCCTTTTGCCCGAGCTCTGCTGCTTTCAGTCAACTGATCGAAAACCCTTCGCCTTTGCGATGTCGATTTTTGACCAAATACTCCTTTTGCATTTTCTCCAAAACTCGTGAACCAGTCCAGTTTCTTGAAAACTCTCCAATGCTGTCCTCCATCAGCATAAGACACGGAGCATGAAGACCTTTTTAAGCAGATTTGGCTCAGTGTTGCACAAATTCTTGTACGGGCCTTGCCCACCCGGACACATCCTGAGCTGCAAAATGCAGGGAGGACAGAATGTATCAAAATGCATACACAACACACAATGTATTTACATTTCGTAATCAACGGGCGGTATATGCGAGTCCCTTCTTTTTTCTGCTCTGACGCTGGCACGGGGATTGCGCGTCCCCTTTTGCGGCGCTTGCGCGCGGCTTGCCTGTCTGTTGCCGAGCCTCTCGAACAGCCATTTGGTGGCCAGCAGGGAGGAATACCGATTCTGCGTCACCTCCCTCCTTAAAAGCTTTGTGTCGCGCTATGCAAACACACATAGCTCCAGGAAGAGGCGAGGCTCACTGCTTATGCTCGACCTGTATGGAAAAAAAAATTCGACTGGATACCCCATGACCCGAAGGTACACGGCTAACCACCATGCCCAGTATGCACCAAGCAAGGGTACAGAAACCCAGCGGCACTGTGCAGAGCCAAGGTGTCACTCAAGCCATCTCCTGGCAGCCAGGGCGCTACTAAAATCAGCCCAGCTATATATGCGCCCATCTGGGCCATACACGCACAGATGCTAAAAAACAGCCTTACCAGATCTTATCTCCCAACCCAGTCTCCGTGCGGGTCTCATCCAGCGCCCTGATACGCTGGTCCTTCCTCTGTGTCTTGGGGCCTGCTCCTCACCGTAGAGGGCAACACCCGAGGTCTTCACATCGGCCGCACGCTCCGTGGCCTTCAACTGGAATCCCACGTCCAGTCCTTCCTCTGTGCCTTGACGCGGCTCCAACAAATTGGTACACCGGGCTGGGACTTGTGATCCATCGTGCTGCGTCGCACAATGGCTCGTCGTCAACGGTGGCGCCTGCCTGGGACCTTCGCTGGCGCTGCCGCGATCTGCCGTAAACCCAGGTACGTACGCTGACACTGATCGTCTCGGCATATCTCCACGTATGGGCTGGGACGAGCGGACGTCGGTGTACAAAAATTTTGATGCAGATTGCTGGGGGTCACGGTAGACACCCTCCTTGGCACCGCCGGCCTTGTTGCCTTTTGCCCGAGCTCTGCTGCTTTCAGTCAACTGATCGAAAACCCTTCGCCTTTGCGATGTCAATTTTTGACCAAATACTCCTTTTGCATTTTCTCCAAAACTCGTGAACCAGTCCAGTTTCTTGAAAACTCTCCAATGCTGTCCTCCATCAGCATAAGACACGGAGCATGAAGACCTTTTTAAGCAGATTTGGCTCAGTGTTGCACAAATTCTTGTACGGGCCTTGCCCACCCGGACACATCCTGAGCTGCAAAATGCAGGGAGGACAGAATGTATCAAAATGCATACACAACACACAATGTATTTACATTTCGTAATCAACGGGCGGTATATGCAAGTCCCTTCTTTTTTCTGCTCTGACGCTGGCACGCGGATTGCGCGTCCCCTTTTGCGGCGCTTGCGCGCGGCTTGCCTGTCTGTTGCCGAGCCTCTCGAACAGCCGTTTGGTGGCCAGCAGGGAGGAATACCGATTCTGCGTCACTACAGTGTGATAGGCTTCTATGAACTGATGAGGATGTTTTTGGTAAGTTTAATGCATTTTCTGAGGTAATTTTGGGAACATTTGAGGCTTTTTCGTTGGTCCTACTAGCTTAGCTAACTAGTACTCCAGGGGGGAGTAAGAAAAAGTCACTGCCATGTCTTTCTTGGAGGGCTTGATCCAGGCCAAGCCCCCCTTAAAACCCTTTTGTTGATGCTAAGACTAACTTAAGTATTTTTATCTCTCTTTTGAAGCCTAAAGTACACTTTCTCAAAATAACTAGGGTTATGACCCTAGCCCCCCATGAAGTACACCCCTAGAAAAGTTTATAGTGTTTTCAGCACTGTGTTTTTGCTTCTCCTGCTGCTTGTTGTTGCTGTAGGGTGTCCTGCTACTGGTTTTGGATGATGAAAAGCTTTTGTTTGTTGAAATACAGTAAGGCCAACTCAATCCAGGATAGCCCAAGCCAATAGTATGCAAGGAGAAGGTAATTCAGGATCAAAGCATGAAGGGCTGCAGTGTAAACAGTCAAAGATGATTAGATATTCACAGAAACTGCAACTCAGGATACAAATGAATGCATATTCACAGAGATAGCTGAAATGTTTTGGGAAAAGAGTTAGAAAACTGCCTCAGGATCACTCTCTCTCCATAGTGCCATCTTAGGAGATGTGCACTCTTTGTTTTGGGTCCCATATGTGCTGAGGTGGCATGGTATGTGGCGATGAGGTCACTGCCATGTCACATGGGATCTTCCTACTCAGTTGGGATCTTCCTACTTAGTTAGGCTGACCGGGAATTGAACCCAGGACCTCTCAAAAAGAGGTGCCTAACCCCCTATGGTGCATACCACTAGGGCAGATAAGTATTCATGGAAAAACATAGATAAATTCATAGGCTCTACCTTAGGTATGTCAGTGCTCAGTCAACTCAGGAAAAGATGTTTTACTTCTGATTGAGAGGGGATTAAGGGGTCCACTCCATATCCTGATTGGGTGTTTGGTTCCATAGGTCAAAATGTGTTCTCACCACTTTTGGCTGGACCAATACTAAGATAAAAATGCATGGATGCTCAGTGCATCTCTAATACAACTAGAGTATGTCCCAAAGCAATGGAAAAGCACTTTTTCTTACTCCCCCCTTGTGCTGTGGTGGCCACCACTGTCGCATTTTAGGAAAAAGGGAATTTTTCTTGGCCTTTCCTTGGTTTCCACATCTACTTTAAAATACCTACAGTCTCCCTCACACCGAAAAATGGGCGCTCACCATGGCTGGCGTCCTTTTGCTGCTCTGATTGTACAGTTTCCTACAGAAGACTCAGCGCTCTTGGCGCTGCCGGGGCTCCTGTGGCTTGGTTGGGTTAGATTGGGAGCATGCCAAACATGTGCATATGCATCCCTTCCTCCAAGACGCAGCGTCGACACAACCCAAACGCAAGACACATTATACACACTCGCATGGGTTCTCGTAAACCTGCTGGCGACCTGTGACCTGTCTTAGGGCGTAGGGAGTCGAAAAGAAATTAATTTGCCCCTTGGTGGGGTCTTGGTTCTGCTCAGTCTCTCCAGGCACCTGCGTTTCGGCCCGAACACGGCCTACTCAGCGAGGCTGCGCGTGGGTATCTGCAGAGGCGGGAATGGGAGAATTATGGACGAATCCACGCAAAAACGAAGCGACGACACCAAAATCCGTCAAATGACGGTGCAGAATTTTTCTGAAACGACACACCTGAGTAGAATCCAATTGTGCATCAAAGGCACATTTTTATAGAAATTATAGTCATCTCTGGATTTTTTAAGTCCAGAAATTCATACGCATAAAATGGCGGCGCGCAGGAGCGGCTCCTAGCGAAGCGCCGGAAAATGGAAAAATAATGGAATTATAAACGTATGTATCACGTAGTCTTGAAAATGACGAGACACACATTAATAAACAAACGTACAGATTCCACCCACACTAATAGAAGCTTCAAAAATTCAAGAATTCGAAAATCAATTGAAAAGACTTCAATGAATCAGGTATAAACTACAGGTATGCTCGTCTTGCATGCCGCATACACATTGCTCGTCTCGAGTCTCCGTGACCGAGTCGTGTAGCAGCGTAAACAACGATAACCACGATAGGACGCGGTAGAGGGATTGATTAGAAAGATTGCAGATGATTAGCGGTCAGATCAGGGTGATTAGTCATACACACAAGTGCATAGCAACGTTCTTCGCGTGCGCCCCTTTTGTTTTCTCTCCTTGCTTCACTTCCCAGCGGTAGGTAAGGTAGGTACACCCAGGCGGGGCCACCCCCTGGTGGAGTCAAGATTGTTGTGGAGATGGGCAGGTTTGCCCACGTGATTCTGCATAGTCGTGCATGCACACACGCATTAAAGGGTAGGCCACGCGAAGTGCGCACGGTAAACCTTGTTTAGGCTACCCAGGGGCTCCTCGGTACGTTCTTTAAGAGAACCTGAGGAGTCCCTTAACGCTTGCTTGCTTGATAAGGGTAGCTGCTCCATGCAGCGTGTTTGCGGACAGCGTATTATAGGGCACACTGAGAAGGGTATAATACCTGGAGTGTGCCTTGGTTCCTCCGCCGCAAACGCCCTTTCATTTGCCTTTGTTTTACAGGTGGGCAGGTAGGGTGAGTGGTGCAGCAGCATTTTTTTATGCCCTGCTAAACAGGGGCGCAGAACACACAAACAAGTAACTCCGCTCCGCCTGTGGCAGAGCAGGGAGTCCGACTTCATCGACATCTGCGCCTTGCACACGAGAGCACTCCTTCCCTCCAAGCCCTTGCAGGGGAAACGCGTTGTGGCGTCCCCTGTGAGGCCACAGTTGCTTAGTAGCGCTGTGTTCTCTTGTCATTTCACAGGTGGGTCGCTAGGACCCTCGAGAACTTCCTCTTCGCAACGCCAAGTAGAGTGTGCGTGTAGGAGTGGTAGTCCTGCGTGGGGGCTAGAGCCAGTTGCCCAGCGCTCGCCCACCAGGATGGTGCCACTGTAGGGTGTGTAGGACCTGTAGGGGGCGTGTCACTGTCCCACCCTTTTCCTGCAATTTTAGCTGGGTTGGTGGGCTGTGACGGTGGGTTAGGTTAGCGTTTTTGGCCACATAGCAAACAGGCGTTTTGCATGCCTTCATAGCTTTTGGCCACCCCTCCCTGTAGTAGACAGGTAGGTAGGGAAAACAATACCTGGATTAACACTCTGGGTATTCCCCCAAGGTTTTGCGCCAGCACAGAAATTGGGCGCATAGGGGAGGGGAGACCCGGGGCGTACCCCGTGGCATCAATAAGCCAACCCTCCAGGTTCAGCAAGGGCGCAGACTTGGGTATAATTAGGACACCACTTCTGCGGCTTGCTCTCAGGACCTTAGGACTAGCACACTCACACATACGCTTTGGCAGGTAAGGGTAAGGTTCAGTCCCTAGCTTTATTCTTGGAGGCAAGCATCTCAGCGAGCCTCAACAACTCACCAAGGTTGTTCTGGGACAAGTAGTCAACCAGAACTGAGTTTAGGCGTCCCTCAGGTAGAACAAATGCAGAGAAGGGCTCCCAGGTGGCCTCTTCGACTCCAAACCCTTCCCAGAGGGTGAGGAAGCGCCAACCCTGGCGATAGCGGTGGCGTAGGACAGACTTCACCAGGTAGAAGCCCTCCTTAGCCATCTCCTCGGCGTTCATGTCGGGGAGTTCACCTTCAACTTCCATAGGGCTGGCAGCCCCTTGTAGGTCCAGAGCGGCGATTTCCTCGTCGTTCAGCTCCCACTCCTCCCCACAGAGGTCTTCGGGATCATGGTAGCGCTTCAGGCGTTGAGCGGCGCACACCAGGGTCCCCCCTAGACGGGGAGAACACCTCACGGTGATACGGTGTCCATCCACAGATAGGATCTTGTACGGCCCGAAGTATGGGTCATCGCTGGTAGAGCGTGGCCAGGCGGGTAGTCGACTGTGGTGCACCAGCACCCAGTCCCCTTCTTGGTAGGTGGCCGGTACACGGTGCTTGTTCTTCTTGTTCCACTGACGCTCCCTCACTCTCTGGAGCATAGCCTTGGCCTTGTCCACCTTCGCTTGTTGCTCTTGGACCCATTCACCCACAGAAGAATGGGTGTCCTCTGGATAGGGGGCATGTAGGAACCATGCCGGGCGCCCCATGAATAGCTCATGTGGCGAGTAGCCAGTAGCTGAACTCTCTTGGGAGTTCATCATCAAGGATATGACGGGGAGTAGTCTCACCCAGTCTCTGGTGCGTTCAGTTTTGCACCATATCCTGACGTTCTCCTTCAGGACACGAATCTGTCGCTCACATAGGGGGTTGCTCGTGTGAGAGTAGGGAATTCCCGTAGACACCTGGACATTGAGGGACCTCAGGACCCTCTTGTACCAGCCAGTATCTGAGCGTACTCGTACGTCCTCATCGGAGTTGATCTCCTTGGGCGCCCCATAGACACAAAACCACTCCTCCAGGAGTATCTTGATAGTCTCCTCTCCGGTAATGTGCTTGGTACATGGGAACACCCTGGTAAACCTGGTCAACCCACAGGTTACCACGAGGGCGAAGTCATAGCCCCCGAACTTCGGCATCTCCGTGTAGTCCACGTATAGAACACTGTTAGCACAGTGAGGGATGGGCAGGGTCGAGTAGAGACCTCTGTCCCTGATATCCCTTGGTTTACAGGACCTGCACGGGCACTTGTCCACGATAGGCAGGAGCGTCTTCCGCAGCTGGTCGTCCGTCCACGTAGTGTGGAACCACTGCTTGAACAGCCTCAGGGTACGGTCAGCACCCACATGACCACTGGACTCATGGGTCCACTTCAGCAGCGCTGGGACTCGGTCACTAGGCACCACGATGCGGTCCTCGTGCCAGAGGTAGCTCTTGTCCCGCTTCCACTGGTCTTGGTTGACCAGGAGGGGTTCAAGGCGTTTCTCCAGGCGCCGGTAGATATCCCCAAACTCCTGTAGGTACTCCGATTGTTGGAGTCCATCCAGGGGGCGTATCATGGTCATGTTCAGGTCCAGGTGTACGTCCATACGGCTGGACGCTTCCTTAGCCAGCGCTTCAGACCGGGCACCAATCAGGGCGTCGAAGTTGTTGCGGCTGATGTAGTCGGCACACTCGTTCTTCACTCCCTGGATATGGTGTACCGTCAGCCGTAGTTGACTGAGGTAGGTCCACCAGCGACGTAGCTTGGCCTTCTCAGGTGGGGGGCCCTTCTGGAAACTGCGGACCGGTTCTTGGTCGCATAGCCAGACCACAGGGTTACTCCCCAACAGTCGTGCTTGTGAGGATAGCACCAGCATACCCGCGAGCAGTTCCTGCTCATAGGTAGAGTAGTTCCCCCTGGCCTGGTTCCACTTCCAGTTCCAGTGGCCCAGAGGCACTAGGACCCACTTGTCGTCAGGGTAGCTGTGCTTGAGGGTTCCATCTCGGTTGAGACCTTCCGTCCCCCATTGGGAAATGGCCGAGTCGAACTCCTCCTTCTCTAGTGCTTGCCACTGGAACAACGTTCCACCACCGCCCACATTGCTGGCGTCGGTCACCAGGATAATCTCCCCTTGTGCCCTAGGCACGCCCAAGCACTTAGCGTTGGCTACCTTGTCCTTGAGCTCGTCAAACGCTTGTTGCTCTTGTGGGCCCCAGCGCCAAGTAGTACTCTTCTTGATCAAGTCAGTCAGTACCGCGCTGGTGTAGGTGAAGTTTTTGATGTGGCGGCGATAGAAGTTGCACGCCCCAATGAAACTGCGTACATCATGAAGTCCTTTCTTGGGGTCTTCGTGTCGTACCTTGGCATCCATCAGGGGTTTGGCCTTAGAGGCCGCTGGGGTCCACCACCCATAGCCAACGTCAAACCCCAGGTACTGCATGGTCTCCTGCATGAACTCACACTTCTCCAGCTTGAGTCGTGTGTGGTTCTCCTGGCAGACCGCAAAGAACTCACCCAAGAGGATTAGGTGATCCTCCTGGGTATTGGTCCCGAGGCATACATCGTCGATGTGAGCCTCCATCTGGGCCCCACGGGATATGAGCTCCTGCACCTTAGGTCTCCTTCGTAGGATGGACAAGATCTTGTTCATCAGCTCTTGGAACAGAGCGGGGGCGTTAGCCACGCCGAATGGCATGACTTTCCACTTGAATACCCTCCCCTGAGGGGTGATGAAGGCCAGTAGTTCCTGCGCGTTGGGCGTCAGGTCCACTTGCCAGAATCCACTTCGCTTGTCCATCTTGGTCTTGTAGCGACAGGAGGCTATCTTCTCCAGGGTAGACTCCATATTGGGAATGGACCCTGAGTGGTTCAGCGTCTTCTTGTTCAGCTCTCCATAGTCCACTACCAGCCGTTTGGCTGTAGACCCAGGTTTAGCCACCAGGAAACAGGGGCTGCAGTGTAGGGGGTAGTCCCCATCCTTGTACTCCAGGACTAGGCCAGCGTCGATACATTCTTGTATCTGTCGCTCAATCTCGTCGGCCTGCTCTTTAGGAGCTGGATAGGGTCTCCTCCGGATCTTGTGACCCACAAACTCGGGTTTCAGCTTGAGGTCCATCTGTACCAGCTTGTCGCATGAGGCTGGAGGGGGTAGTTCTCCGAACACCTCCAGATAGGTCCTTATCAGCTTTTGTACCCGCGGGTCCAGTACCTTGATCTTGTCCTCCATGTCCTCGTCGGAGTGTAAGTTGCTTGCCCCTTGAATAGACGTCGGGAGGTGGTCCTCCACCGACTCTTCGCCCGCGGTAGCATCCTTCAGCCCTTGGTAGGCATACAGAAGGTCTTGCTCAACCATCTCCGGTGGACGATGGCAACATAGGCACGCTTTAGGGGGTTCACATACACATTCCTCCGAGAGGTCGTCCTCCTCTGGGGTCCTCACATGGGCACCCCATACGCTCTTCATGAGCTTGAGATCTACCTCCCTTTGCCAGGTGGTGATCTTCTGTTCGAGGTCCTCCTTCAGTTGGGATAGGTCTCCCATACGTCCTTGCTTCAGTGGCCACGAGCTGCGGGTAGGCTTCGCGTAGCATAGCTTTTTCGCCACCAACTTCCTCTTGGAATCCACATACTCCCTGAGCCTGGATCGAGGGTCCAGCTCTTCATCCACGGGGTCTTCCACCCTCATGGAGAGTAGGGGTTTGAGTGGGGCGACGTACTCGGCGTTCTCCACTTCTTCCACCGCAGTCTGCACGAAGAAGGCGTCGTGCTCAGTTTCGTCGTCTGAGTGGATAGAGCTAGGTAGCTCAGATAGTCCACACTCAGAGACTCCATCAGGAACAGGTACATGACAGGGAGAGTTGGGGGCGTTAGTGTCAGTCACGACGTACTCATCTCCTCCGGGTGTAGTTTCAACAGCATCTTGAGGTCGTAGGCGATCCTTCAAGTCACCCAAGGCGAGTCCATCGCTTTCTCGTTGTATAGCCTGGACCAGAGTAGGGTCCAGGTCTTCCCAGGGGATGGTGGTAAGACCTCCGTCCACCACGCTGAGCATACTCCCCCATCCGGGCTTCCCAATGGGCGTCTTGCGTCCCAGAGGCACGTAGATGGCCTCATCAGGTAACCGCACAGAGCTGATAGTCAGCTTGTCAAGGAGGGTTCGCCAGTACTCGTTGCCCCCATGGGCTCCCCAATCGGGGGAACACAGGACCATACGGGAACGTTCCAAGGCCACCTTGGTCAGCACCTTCCCCAGTTCACTGAATCTGGGGTTCCCGTAGGCCATCCCGAAAGAGGGCCAGTAAAATTTGTAGCTGCAGTTCTTCCCCTTGCTGCAGTATAGGTCCAGTACATGCTGCTTGTCGCTGGCGAACAGTTCCACACTTAGGTCTTCTCGAGAGTAACCCAACTCCTTCAGACCTTGGTCTAGGACTTCCCCCAATAGTTGATAGTCCTCAGTTTTGGAGGCCGCCATCATGTTCGAGGGCTCCTCCTTCGATAGTCTCAGGTAACTCGAGGTATGTTCCGACTGCTCCAGTGGCACAGACTCTCTGCCACTGCCGTGGTCCACGTACAGGAGGTAGGGCGCTTGCAGCGTCAGGGATTGTATCTGGGAGTGCTGCACGAAGAAGTCAGTACCCAGTACAAAGTCGAAGGCATCAGTGTCCATCACATAGAACCGATGGGCGATAGTCTTGGAGCCCATAGGTACCTCCACTTCGCAGTCCCCGCAGCTGTGCACCACATGTCCATCCCCCATCCGTATAGCGGCGGTGGTCATGGTGTTCTTCAGGCTCCCACAAGGTAAAATTTTCTTGGCCACTATCGATATTGTGGCTCCAGTATCCAGTACCCCCAGGTATTCACGTCCCCCTAGTCGGATACGTACCCAAAACACCAGGTCTTGGGTGCCACCAGAGCGTCCCCGTCAGAACTCCGCGGGACAGGTCACCTCGAACCCCTTGTTCCGCAATTTGCGGGCCATCCTCATGAAACGGCTTCTCTTCTTGGCGTTGCCGTCGTCACCACCTTCATGCTCACGCTTGGCTCCTTGTTCTTGCTGGGCCTGCGTCTGTGAGCGTGTGGTAGGTCCAGACTGCCCTCCAGAGGGCTCGGAGTTCCCCCCTGGATTAGGGTTGGGGTTACCTCCGTTCTTGTCCTTGTTCTTGTTGTCGTTCTGGCGATTAGCGCCTCCTCCTCGTCCGCCTTGACCCTTGTCTTGACCACCTTGACCACGTCCTTTCGACTTGCCCTTGCCGGAGTCGTTGCCTTTGGCCTTGCCTCCACCTTTGCCTGAGCTTTTGCCAGGATCTTCCCCCTTAAGCTTCGCCGATAGGCGTTGCTTATGGTAGCACTCGTCCTCATAGTGCTTCCGCTTACCGCAGAATGCACACGTGATGGTGCAGCGGTAATGATCCGGCATCTTCACCTTGGCGCCGGTGATCTTTTCCTGCTGCTTCCCCTGGACAACAAAGCAGTCTCGCTGCTCGCAGTCGGAGGCATGCTGCAGGTGGCCCTGTTCATCTCTGGCATCACACCAGAATAGCTCCTTCACGTTCTCCATTAGGCGGGCGTGGGCGTGTTTGGGGGTAGTCCGCTGCCCAGGTCGGGACCCTTGGTACCCTTTGCCTCCAGAACCTCCACCACCAGGACGGTAGTGGTTCAGGTGTTGGTCGCTCTCCTTCTCCAGCGCCATCTCCAGGAGCAGCACGCATAGATCCTCGTAGCGGAGGGATCTAGCCTTGCGCTCAGCCGTCAGACGGCACTCGTCCCATAGCTCACGGGGGAGCTTGGAGCACAACCAAAACAGCAGGTCGTCGCTGCTGTAGGAACCGGGCGTCAGTCGTCCAGCCCAGTGGTCCAGGTCCGCCAACAGCCCGGAGACCCTGCCGGGTTTGGGGTGGTTGGGCAGGACGGGCAGGTTCTGGATCTCGGCCCTGATGGAGAGGTCGGTCTCGTAGGTTGGGTACTGCCTCTCCAGGGCAACCAACACGTCGGCAAAGGTGGCGGAGTTGGTGACGATCTGCCTGACCTGCTTCTCCAGGTACTTCGTCTTGCAGCACTGCAGGAGCAGGTCGCACTTCACTCGCCCACTCGCGTGGGTTTGGCCGGTCAGTCGTAGGAACCGGCCAAAGTTCTCAGCGAACTCGCTGAGGTCCTTGCCTGTGAATTCAGGCAGGTTCACCACTATCTTGGAGGTGGCAATAGCCTTCGCCTCCTGAGCTCGGCGTCCTTCAGGGCGTCGGGTCTTCTTCTTCTTCTTCTTCTTCTTCTTACCCTTGGAGTCCTCGGGGTCCTCAGGGTCTTCGTCATCCGATGGCGAAGAAGAAGTCATCGAAGGCGGCCCATCATCGGAGGGGTCTCCGCCTAGATCACTGGAGCCATAAGGCTCCACGTCCACCATAGCCCTTAGGGCTGTCAGCCCCAGCTGGTCCAGCTCGGCCCTCGTCGAGTTCGTCACGTGACTGTAGGGCGGCTGGGCTGTCCTCGGGACGAATGGGCTTCTTGGTACTGCTGCAGGAGTCGGCATCGGTCGGCTCCTCAGGCTCCCCAGGGTATTCGTCAACCCTGCCGCCAGGTGGTTAGCCTGTACTCGGTGGGGTGACATCCCCACTGTCGTAGGTGACGCATGGGACGGGATCATCAGGGGCTGCAGCTTCTCCCTGATCTCTTGCGTGAGGTCGCTCACGATTTTCGAAGTGGCTCCTTGGAGCACCTCGTTGATCTCCGACCGCGTCAGGGACCTGTTGGAGGATCTTCCCGATCCTCTACTCCTGCCTCCCAGAGACTCTGGTCCTCTCCTCAACCCACTCAGGGGTGCATACCCAGGTGTACACCCAGGAGCATACCCAGGAACTTCCATGTAGGTTCCCGTGGCGTGGAGTGGATGGGGATGGTCAGCCGCATACCAACGCGGCGCAGAGCTGGAAGCCACCGGCTCACTGGCAGTAGTTGCCTCAAGGAGCGCAGTGGTAGGTGGGCCCATGCCATAGGCGGGGTAGTGAGGCATGCCAGTAAAGCCTGTGCCCTCTGCCATAGGCTGGTTGGTTGTGGAAGTGGATGTAGCGGCGGCTGGGTGTGTGGTGGTTATGGGAGAGGGTGATGCTTGGAGGCCAGAAGCGCTTGGTGCGCCTTCGAAGGTAGGGATATCCGTCGGGTCTTGCCCTTGCTCCTCTCCTTCGTCTGCTCCTTCTCCAGCATCCTTCTCGCTCTCGTTTCCTCTCTTCCTCTTCACAGGCTGAGGCTGAGAGACCATAAGCTTCACCGACAGGGCCCCAAAGGCCGTCTGGAAGCCATCCAAGGAGTCCTCCGCCGTATCCATTGGCCCATGTAAGGGCTCCACCGAAGGTACAGCGTCAGGCGCCGGCCTTGCCGGTGTCTCTGGCGCTGGCGCTGTGTTCACCTCGGCGTCCACTCTTCCTGGATCCATCTTAATCCACCCTTCTGCTTATGTTTGCCTGCTCGGAGCACTGGTTGTACGGCGCGGGGTCGCTGCCGGTGCACAGAGACAGGCTGCCTCTTGCTACCAGAAAAGTTTATAGTGTTTTCAGCACTGTGTTTTTGCTTCTCCTGCTGCTTGTTGTTGCTGTAGGGTGTCCTGCTGCTGGTTTTGGATGATGAAAAGCTTTTGTTTGTTGAAATACAGTAAGGCCAACTCAATCCAGGATAGCCCAAGCCAATAGTATGCAAGGAGAAGGTAATTCAGGATCAAAGCATGAAGGGCTGCAGTGTAAACAGTGAAAGATGATTAGGTATTCACAGAAACTGCAACTCAGGATACAAATGAATGCATATTCACAGAGATAGCTGAAATGTTTTGGGAAAAGAGTTAGAAAACTGCCTCAGGATCACTCTCTCTCCATAGTGCCATCTTAGGAGATGTGCACTCTTTGTTTTGGGTCCCATATGTGCTGAGGTGGCATGGTATGTGGCGATGAGGTCACTGCCATGTCACATGGGATCTTCCTACTCAGTTGGGATCTTCCTACTTAGTTAGGCTGACCGGGAATTGAACCCAGGACCTCTCAAAAAGAGGTGCCTAACCCCCTATGGTGCATACCACTAGGGCAGATAAGTATTCATGGAAAAACATAGATAAATTCATAGGCTCTACCTTAGGTATGTCAGTGCTCAGTCAACTCAGGAAAAGATGTTTTACTTCTGATTGAGAGGGGATTAAGGGGTCCACTCCATATCCTGATTGGGTGTTTGGTTCCATAGGTCAAAATGTGTTCTCACCACTTTTGGCTGGACCAATACTAAGATAAAAATGCATGGATGCTCAGTGCATCTCTAATACAACTAGAGTATGTCCCAAAGCAATGGAAAAGCACTTTTTCTTACTCCCCTACCACTCAACTGAGCGGAGGTACCTTCCTTCATGGAGGATATACCGAAATAAAATAGGCATTTCATGCTTTAGGCCTTGGAGGTTAAGCCTAGTGGTCTCCCTCCCCAAGACCCCTATACTCAATTGTTTCTACCACTTATTGTGGTTCTACTTTTCAACTGTTTCTGAATTCAGTTGCTTGGCCAAGTCATTTTCTGTGTTGGCCTGACATCTATGCCCCACATTCCTAACCAGCACCATTTCACCCAAAAGAGTGCACATGAGGTGCCTGATGCTATCTTGGTGGCCTGAGTCAGTCCAGTTTTCATATAAAATCTTTTGTATTATCCTTTTGTGATTGAATCTTTGTGTTTATACCTGCATTGTCTATCTGCAGCCCTTCTGTGTTACACTGGATTCGAAAACCAATCATTGATTCGATCCACATCCTGTTCTTGCTCTACTTGCTGCTTTGGTTTGGGTTTTCAACTTCAAAACCTGCAGGATTTCATCAAAATATCTAGGGCACAAATCAAGGACATCTTTCTCTTGGTCCCCAATCTTCAAGTCCCTATCATGAACAACAAACCTCAACAGACAGGCCGAAACTTGGGTTTGGGTAGTTATGGACGTACAAAACTTTGCCCTGCGCGCTGACGCTCCCCCTATGATGCGGCCGCTACCTTTAACGGACAAAGGCCGCCTAAAATTTTCATAAAGTCTTGGTGTCAAGGCACACTAAGCTCTTTGACATTGGCCTTTTCAACAACAATTTTTTTGGATCTTGTGTCAAGAAGCCCGGAGAACAAGAAGCAGTAGACATCGATTCGGTAAGATCATCAGTGTGCAGCAACAAGACCTAGCTGCTGTCCCTCCCAAACCTTGCGCCAAGCAGGTTTGACTGTACAGCCGTTGGTTCGAGAATAACGGCATGTTCATGAGGGAAAGGCTAATGCAATTATGAACAGGCACAAGCCGCGGCATCTGAAACGGTCGAAGAAAAGCATGTGCATAGCTGTATGCAAGAGCAAGGGCAAGGGAGCGATGGAGACCTATCTGGACCTATTGGAACCTATGGCGACCTACAGGGACTTATGCGGGCCCAAGCTGTGGATATATATGGGGACCTATGGGAAACAAGAGGCCTCTGTAGAGACCTATCGGGTCGTCCTTATAGCTCCCCACAGGCCCCCGCAGGTCCCCATAGGTCCCGAAAGGTCCTTTCAGGTCCCCTCGGGTGCCCATAGCTATGGAGATCTATGGGGACCCGTAGGGACCTATGGGGACCCACAGGGGCCTGTGGGGACCTAAGGAAACTGATGGCTTGCAGAGGCAGGAAGGCCAAGGCAGGAGCTAGGGAAACACAGGCAGGCGCACTGCGTATGTGGAATTGCAGGAGTGGGGTACCGGCATGGGATAGTTGGGGCCGGCAGAGGCATGAGGCAAAGGGAGTGGGAGGAACATGGAAATAGGCACACATCGAATCCATGTCTCAAGTCCTTCCTTTTGCATAGCAGCTGAGTCAAGAAAAGGCAAATTGTCCTAAGTGCACCCATTGTGCATTGAAGCAGGCTACATCCATGTCACCTGCCAGCGGTGCAACCACTATTTTTGTTGGTGGTGTCGCCATCCTTGTGATAGCACCCATGAGACACGTGCGAGCTTCAATCAAAACCATTCGAACTGTGAACCGGAGTGGGGGTGCAAGAAGCTTTGATGAATATGCTTTTGGGGTGTGCCCCTTTCTTGTTTTCTTTTTTCGTTAACTTGCATTTCTGTTAATTAGTGCAGCACACCACCCCTCAACATGGTCATGGCAAATGGAATTGCAGCAGGTGTGTCACTAGACACAAGGCGCGCAAAGTTGTTCAAAACGGAACTAGCATGCCACTTGATGAGGCGTAAAGACAGCATTTGTTCAGCTACCGCCATGGTAGCTAATCACAGCACATGCACAACACGTCTCCTTTGTTTCGTGGAGTGTTGAAGGAGAACGGTCGAACGGTTATCTTTGAGACAGCATTCGTCATTCCGAATGAGGAATGGTTCAACAATTTGCATTAAAGCAGGATCTACCTTACCTGTACCCCCACCTCTACGCTTGAAGGTCAGTCTCTGGCATCTAGAAAGGGCGTCAACACGGCATGCCCCCCAAGTATGATCACCTTGCGGTGTGCACTAGCCCCGGCGTACCGTGAAAGCGGTCTGTTGACAAGGATGTGAGATTTTCCCTTTCGGTCTAGTCGTTTTTGTTTTTCGTTTCGTTTGGCTGGTACCATCCCCCTCACTTCCATGCCCTCAGTGGTGCTACTGCCGGGGTACAACACACGTATCCGCAGCGATGACCTCAGGGGGAACGAGTAGAGCTACATCAGTGAAGCATGAATGGAGGGGCAACAATCCAAGGAGGGCTATTGTGACTGATGATGCCCATCATGCCCCAGGAGTTCTTCAAAAAGCAAGGATGGCCCCCACTCTTCTTCCGGTGTGCCAAGCTTGAGGCCAACACCATTGTCCATGGCGCTTCCACGAGTGTGTGTGTGTGTGTGTGTGTGTGTGTGTGTGTGTGTGTGTATGTCTGTGCCGGATGGATGGTTGCATCCAATGCATACATACATACATCTCTTGCTTGCACTGTCACTGATCTCTACTGGTTGGTTGGACTGTGTTGTGTGACTAGACTCTGCTGTGTGACTGCACCCTTGGTGCAGCAGCTAGCCTGTGGTAGAAGTCTGCAATGACAGTGAGATGTCACACCAAGGTGCTCGCCAATGGAGAAAGATAACTCAAAGTAAACCCAAGCTGTAGCTGCATCTGAGCACCAGTCACTTGTTGTCTGTTGCTTATCTGCTTGTTGCCTCCTGCGTAAAGAGCTGCAAACAAGTTGTACACAGGTGCACACATAACCGCTTTTCTTGCTCTGTTCATGTTTTGTGGTTCCCAATGTGTGTGTTTGTGTGTTTGTGAGTTTGTGTGTGTCTGTGTGTGTGTGTGCGCGCGCGGGCGCGTGCGCGGGCGCGTGCGTGTACGTGTCGGTGTGGGTGCGGGTGCGGGTGCGGGTGTGGGTGTGTGGGTGGGTGAGAGGGTGTTGGTGTGTGGGTGTGGGTGTGGGTGTGGGTGTATGCGTGTGCAGTAGCTCCATAGACAGTTTTGCTATGATGCAAATCGGCGGCCCCACCACCGGCACCAAGCCCCAGATCCCCCAGTCTGTGGCAGTATCGATTGTGCATTTTGTCTCCGTGTGTGCCTGGACCCCTGCTCACCACACATCTTACGCTGAGCTGTGCTCTTGCAGTGTGCATTGGATGTTATCTCAGACAGGACCATTGCCCACATGACCCGGACGGAAAGAGTTCCGGGGCTCGCTAATGCTCCCCCATGGGGAGGGTGTACAATTTTCAACTGTTTATGTACCACCTTGATTGTGCATTGTCGATATCTATCCCAGACTGTAGCTGCTCAATTTGTCGAGATATGAATTGTTTGGTTGCAATTGCAAACTTGAGGCCGACTCCTAAAGTGCTACCGCGTCCGATGCCCAAGCAGTGAACCTACAAATACAAATATAACCTATGAATGTATGATATGGCATTACAAAATAGGGCATACATTGAATTCAAATGTGCACATTCCTTCAATCATGCATACACAAATTGTGGTTTGCATCATCACCACAAATCAGACCCACCACCACTGAAAGTTTCCAAAAAATCAGCCACAACAAACCAGTATCCAACTCCCCCATGCATCACTTCTTCTCTCAAATCCCGCAGCCCTTCTTCTCACCTACCCCGATGAGTTTTTTCCATATTTGGCCGCAGCCTGAACTCCCACCTCTGCCACCAACGCCCTTCAACTCATTGTGCATGTTGTACGTATGAGACCAGCCGGATTCAACTCATTGGACAATAGAACACTGTGATTGATGTTCAGAGTGGCGACCATTGCTGTGGCAAAAAAAAAACTCTGGTTTTTATTTTCTCTTGAAAGACTTCACACCCTTGCCAATCCTATCAGCATGAATCACACTGCGCATCCAGTACTCGGTTCAGGTTTGTAAAAGCCGGTGTTTTCCCAGCCCCCTCTTTTCACTGTTTCCTTTTTGGTTTGGACCTTGGCAATCAGGAAAACCCTCTTATCAGACGGTACTCGAGAGAATCCTGAGAATCATGAATCAAAGCAGTCCAGTGCTGCCATTGTCCTGCAGCTCAGTGTGGTAGCAGACGTGACACGCAGGTAGGGTGAGCTAAATCTGAAACCTGAAGATGCAGCCGGAACTGCCATGCCCGTGGCATCCCAGTCCCCTCTTTTTACTGTATGCAACCTAGCAATGGTGAGACCAAGTCATGGGGGTTAATCCAATCTGTTGACCAATAAACCTATTTGTAAAAGCAGGGAAGTTGTCTTCCACAGCCATATGGTTTATCTTCCCAACCTCCTTGAATGGAAAACATGCATCCCGCAGCATGGCACAAATGCAGCCTGAACATCTTACACAATATTCACAGCAAACCAATATGTGACTGATGCCAACTGGTGCACAGCACAATATATTCACAACCAAAGCACCTGGTGCAAATAGAAACCACTGCAAAATGTACAAAGTATCTGGTGCTGCTGAATGATGTTCGCTGTATCTTACAAGCTGACTGTGGCGGGCTTTTCCCATTTACACCAACCACAATCTTGCAGGTTGAAACCGAATGACACCAATTGATGAAGCTTGACTTCGTCGATTCAGGTGTCTTTGTAACTGTGTTTTGGGAGTGTGTTGGTAATTGTAACAACCAGAATTTGGCAATGAGCACTGGTAACTGTGACAACATCCAATTGCACGCCAGCAAAGAGTTGTTGGGCTGCTGCAGTGGGTGGTAACATTTACATGAAAATGTACGGAAACAAACTGTAAATAAGTGTGTGGATTCCCAAATTGTTGCTGGATGAAACCCTGTCAACCAGTGCAGACAGTGTGTTTGCATTTTTTCAGTTGTTTTGTGCTCATTGACCTGCACCATTGGGTGCAGGGGTAGGTAATGAACTGCACCGTGCAAGGGTAGGTAAAGACCTCCAGTTCCCAAATTCTCACAGGGGGACAAATTCAGGAGGAACATTGGGCAGGGATCACTCGGGTAGAGCTTACTTGGAAATTGCAACTGGTTTCAATGCACATGCACTTAACGTGCCAACAAAAACAGCAATTCTGAGGGTGTGTTTGTGAACATTGTCGGGGAGCTGGATGGGATGGGGGAAGGGACGGGGGAAAGACACATCACCTGGGGCAAAACAAATGAAACCTAACCTGAGCATTCAGTGGTCCTAATGAAGAGTCAGCAAATGCATTGCCTTCTGTGAAAAATATGAATCTTGATTGGACCTGGTGCAGGCGTGGGCACAAATCTGCAAGTGCCACAGGACAGCCACCGGATGCTGTGGACACAGCCCACAATGAAACACTTATATGGAGCTTGCATGGGTACGTGTGCATTGGCACATGGGTTGGAATGTGCATGGGCCTGGGCAGAGCGTACAAAGTTCAGGGGCACACTGTACAGGTTATATAAAACACCATCCATTCGGAAAAATACACACGTGTGCTTTCCGCTGCATGAGAGATAGCGAGCTATGTTCCGTCCTTGAAGATGGTACACGAAGACCCATGAAGGGAAAAAGCCTAACTCCACTGGACAGGGGCTGGTGCAATTTCCTAATGGGCAATGATGCAAGCATCCAGCAAATTATATTTCCTGCAAATAAATCACTGACAAACCAATCTACACAATCATATGATGTGGATGCTACGGGACACACAAAAGTGATTGCGACAAAACAAGTGGAATCTTTTACCTGCGGGTCCCAGGCATGCCTGCCTCTGACCTGGTAAGGGACCTCCCTGAGCGAGCAACTCCTGGCACTTTTACCCCCAAGCCACACTTCCAGACGATCTGTGTAATTGGGGCACTGTATTTCCTGACTCAGATTGGTTGGCCTGTCATCATATGTCGCAGACAGACAAGTGTCCCAGGGGGGAAAGGAAGGGGGATAATGCAAAATATGCTGGTGTGATCACTGCTGTTATCAGGCAGCATCAACTTAAAGCCTTCGGCTTTGGTCGAAAGGGGGGACAAAATGACAGCTGTTTTCACTCTGCTGTAGTTTGTGGCGCATAGCGTGAGTCAATTGCTGTCCTGAAGGCCACGCAGTGGCTATGGCAACAACCGAGCAAGACTGTCCAATAACAGCAGAACGGTGTGATGCACGGTCCAGCAAGTGCAATGGTGTGGTGCCCTGTGTGTAAGTGGTGCTACTGGTCGCCGGAAACAGCCCCTTACACTGTACTATTCGGCACCACCCGCTCACGTTACACCTAGAACCAGCTGCGTCCAGTGCGCAAGGATCCAACTCCATGTGATCGCGTCTCACACGGCAAATGCTCATCGCCACTCTGATGCACGCCTGCGCAGTGCCCAAACCCACCGGAAAACCACAGCACACTGTCGAGAGGAAGTACCATCTGGTTGGCCGCGTATGGAGTCTGGCGGAGGCTCAAATGAAGCATCCTCTGGGCCACAGGCTGCAGTAGGTGCCCAACGGGGAGCCAGCGTGTCTGTCAAGTGGCTACAGGAGGTCTCTTGCACTCGAGATGCCAGGACACTCTGGTCCGCCAGGGGGTCATTGGGAAAGAGAGAATGTAGGGACAAGAAATGCTGCATTTCCGGTTGGTAGAATCCAGCCGTCAGATGGTGCTCGGTCCCAGCCGTGCCTTGTCCCATCATGTGCCGTCAGATTTCCCCATGACACCGACAACACTGCCCAGGGCCCTAAGGCCCAGAGGTGATAGTCCTTCAGAAAATGGTACGCCCGAGTGCCTCCCTGTCCACCCCGTGGACGCTTGTCTACGATGATGCGCCGATAAGACAGCCGCAGGGTCAGTGGAAGGAGGCGGCACACATGACACTAGTCGCAAGAACGCCCCAGATCTCAGCCCGAAATTGTGAATCTGCGGTGCACCAGGCGGCCGTGTGAATGGGCAATCGATTGCAAAGGGGAGATGGAAAAAGAGGGCAACAGCGCCTACGTAATGGAGGGCGCGAGTGGCTGGGGATAGAAAGTGGGGCGAGCCACGCGGCGGGGAAGGTCAGAACTGGGACTGGCTCCAGCTGCACACCCAAAAAAGCGGGGGTGCCCCTAGGGGCAGTGCTGAAAAGGATTGGGGGGCAACAAACGAGCACGCCTTTCGCGACATCGGAGGATTGTGCAGTCCCAACGTCCAAGCACACCCTGAGCTGAGCTCGGAGCCCCAGCCAGGCCCAAGACACTCCTCATCAAAAGGAAAAGATATGCAGCCTCTCCCATCCGGAGATTCCGGGGGGGGGGTCCATGCACAGCGCAGGCACAGCGCCCATTGTTAGAGTGGCTGCACCGGAACCACCTCCTCGTGAAGGTTGTGGAGCTCCTTGGGATCATTTTGCCCTTCAGTCCCTTTGATGCAAGGGAACGCATGGGACCCACAGGGGGGGGGGGGGGGTTCACTTCCGGACCCCAACCTCTGCGGTGTGGGCAGGGTTTCAGTTTCACGTTTGGGATGCACCATGTCCGTGTCCCACGCCCCTCCGGCGGCGCACCAAGCCTAAGACCATGGGCACTGATATGCTGTGCCTCATCTGGGCAGCGTACCTGTCTCTGCCGAAAAAGTAGACCAGCTCCTACACGTACCTGGATTCGAACCAGCACACTACGTCTGTGCCTCTGCTGTGTTTACTCTGGGCCCTCTCGGGGGTGCCAAATGTTCAGTGAACCCCCTTCTTGGTCCACCCTCTCCAGTGTGGCCGCTGACCTCTACCCGCCAGCCATCTGCTGGGCAGGGCTCTGCCACGTGGTGTCTCATACCCACTTGGCGCCAGCCCTTCGTTGGGCACCCAATGCTGATGGACCTCAGGCCAAGCCTCTCACGGTGTCTCCCCTGGTCACTGGACTCGCCGAGCCTCTCGCTGCTCACTGCCTACTCCACTGTGTACCAGGGGTCGACACCGCGCGCACCTGCTCATTGCCGCTGCCGGGTTCATCTACTTGGCCAAGCTTTCTTGGGACGCTTGGTCATCTACAGTGCGCCCTCTCCGCGCCATACAGCCGCTCATAGGGCACCTGGTCATCTGGGGTGCACCCTCAGGGCACCATGTGGGCATTCTCTTGTTTGGTGCAGCGCCATGCAGGCGCTCTTTGGGCGCGTGTGCACAAGCGGTGCTCCCTCATGGTGCCATGCAGGCACTCTTGGGGCGCCTGTCCATCTATAACATGCCTAAAGAGCCCCATATGGGCGCTCTTAGGGCGCATGGTCATTTGTGGTGAACCCTCCGGGCACCATGTGGGCGTTCTTGGGGTGCTTGGGCATTGGCTATGCACCCTCAAGGCGCCATCTGGGCGCTCTTGAGGGGCCCAGTCATGTGCGGTGCACCCTCTAGGCACCATACGGATGTTCTTGGGGCACTTGGACTGTTGCTTGTCTCGCCTGGCCACACGGGATCCGCCATGCCCACATGGGCTGCGCTTCATTTACCAGGCCACTCGGGACCCGCAACACCCACTCGGGGACCATCGCTACATTCGCCAGGCCACTCAGGACCCGCAGTGCCCATACAAGCGTCGTTGCCACCCTCGCCCCTGGACAAATAACACGGCGGATGTGCAGGGTTGGGGTTGTCTCCCCTTCTTAAGGCCAGCGTAGGGGGGCCTTCTAGTGGGGTCTTCTGTCCCTCCTGCGACCGTGCTAGGTTGGCCTTCGTGGCCGTTGGCGCAGGTTACCCCTGCGAGGATGCCCTTGTAGGTGCCTTGGCACTGCCATGCCGTGCCCACACCCCTTGATGAGCCCATCATCGAGCTGCACTAGTCCATGCCACTCCCCTCCTTCCTATGCCTGCTGCATGCGACTGGGAGGAATGGGGAAAATGGGGACATGGGGAAATGGGGGAAATGGGAAAAATGGGGGGAAATGGGGGCGAACAGGGGAAATTTTTCTGTGACCAGGTCCACAGAGGCAAACAGAGTCCACAGAGGCCTCTGGGCACTGCTGTGGCCCAGGTTTGTCATTTCTTGTTGTTGACTGCCAGTGTAAGGTGGGGTATCTTGAAAAGAGGGGGGGGGGGGTCGGGCCTACATGCACCCGCCAAATAGTGTTGGGCCGGGTGGTTGGGGGTGTGGGGGTCCAAAACGGCCGAATGTGCGCGCAGCACGCATGCAGCATCTGAACCAAATGACCTCTGAAACCCATGATACAGCGCTGGTGAGGCAGCACACTACGTGATTCGCATTGCAGCTGGATACTCTGAAATGAACGAAGCACAAAGAAGCCTCACTCACCGATGTGCACCCTGGGTCTGAAAAAGCGAAGGATTGAGTTGTGGGCAACCGGGTGGACTGGCCAGACTTGAATGGGCCGCCAGGTCTCAGCAGCACTGCCCCATGTCAATAGGTCCCGTTGTACGTCTCGCCTCCCCAACCGCCCTGGGCCATGGCGGTGCCTCGTTTGGGGCGGGGAGCCCTGGCCTTGTCCCAGGCCGCGCCCTACCCACCGGAGGACTGGAGGTGCCCAACCCAGTCCTCAACGAAGACGGAGGAGCCCGAGGCCCTGCGGCTCTTCTGCGCGACGGAGCTGTCCCTCACCGACGACAGGCGGCAGCAGTTTGACGGTGCGCACAAAGAACCGCCCCGGCGACGGGATCGGGAGCAGCAACGGCTGCCAGAGCTGTTCTCCGGGGGCCAAGGGGGCCGAGCGGGGAGGAGTTGGGGCAGGGAAACGGGGTCAGGGGAGGACTGAGAACGGTGGTCGCCTGGCAGACGGTGAAGCACCCGGAGCAGGGGACGTCAAGTGACTGCATGGCCCGGGGCTGCGTGGGCCGTGGGCTCCGGTCAAATCTGCGGCGTCGTCGGAGGCGGGGGCAGTGGGGCTGAGCCACACATGCCACGGGTGTCCCGCATAGGAATCGGGTATCGCTAGTCATCAGCCCCATGCCACGCATCTGTGACACACCCTGTGTAATGCCGGTGCAGCACACGCGTACAACATGTGTGACACCCGGTGCAACACGTTTGCGGCACCCGTGTGGAACAGGCTGCACCCACCAAAGGTCCTCAGAATCCTGGTGCCTCCGGAAAAGCCGGGGCATACTTACACCACCGAATCCACAGTTTTCGGCTCAGCCTCGTCCGGTGCCTGGCTCCAGCTCGGCAATGGCTGGAGCCGCGGCATCCAGGCCGGAGTGGAATACCCGCCCCGCCGAAGGAGGATTTGGAAGCGATTGCACAAGCGGTTACTGGCGGTTGCAAAGCGGTTGGAAGACAAGGTCTGAAAGCAAAAGCGGGTGGTCCGCCGTCGTGGCGGACAGGATTGGTTGGGTCTTTCACTACAAGGGCGTGAACCGGGAAAAAAACCGCCTGCACCGCCCTTACTCAGAGACAACCCCCCCCCGCACACCCACACACATGAACCAGCAATTCATGCAATACAAAGAATCACCGGAAGGGCCGTGTGCAATGGACCCTTCGCATGTGTGGGGGCCTTGGGCAGGGGGCTACAATGCCCATGTGGGCGGAGGGGCGCCGGTCGGCAGATGCGCGGCGGAGGGAGACTGCGACGGTTGACGGGGTATATGATATGCATTGCAACGGACGTCAGACTACTGTGGCCAGTAATCCGCGGCTCGCCATTCGTCCCAAACCCCGTCGTTGTTTGCCCCGCATCTGCGCGGCTCCATTGTGATGGCAGCGGCCATGCGACGGGCCAACCCGTTTCACGTGTGATGCGCCTGCTGCCCTTGTGGCTTCTGGCACAGATGGTATTCGGATCTGCATACACCCGCACACGAGGAGGGGACAGGGGGGTGAGACCAGAGGTGAACACGCGCGACACATACATTACACAGTTTTTTTGCTTTGTGCGCCTCACATTCGCGCGGCTGCAACACTTCCAACGGTTTTGTAGTTTTAAGTTGCGATTGAGGCTGCGCTCCGAAGACACGTCATGCCGGAGTAGTGTAGTGTGGGGGTTGTGTGGCTCTTGTGTGTGTTTGTGTCCCCCGACGCCTTCCCCGTGTGCAGCCGGTGTCCGGCATGCGCGAGGGAGTGCCCGGGCCTCCCGGGCATCGTTTGTCAGTTGTCGAAGTTGGGTGCGTCGACGGAGGGACTCGGGCATTTCACATCACGCGGCCACGGAGTCGCCCGCGACGACGCAGGGCACAACGGCCCGTCCGCTGTCTTATTGTGTGGTGCCCAGTGCCCTCTGCAGGAGGCCCCAGGGCACGTCCCGCGAAGCACGAAGCCGCTGGTGGAGCCGCTTGAAAATGGACGGCCGCGTGCGACGCTCGCGCTCAGATCTGGCGCTCGGAGCGACATGCCCACGCAGTCCACGAGGAATGGGACCCAATGTCCGCATCAGAGCGAACGGTGCGCTGGTCGAACGCAGGCTCTTATTGGGCGGCGCGTGCTGCCCTGCCCCCCTGGCCCTCCGACGTGGCGGCGGGCCACTCAGCACTTCACGGCGGCGGCGCGTTGGTCGTGCAGTGCACGTCGATCACGGGCCTCATCAACCACCAGGACCTGCAGGTGCGGCACAGAATGGCCATGCGCCTGGACCAGGGGCCCTGCATCAGGCCACGGGGGAACGGCAGCCTGGGCTCCTCCACCTGACCCACCCACCCACATCAGAAAATTGATCAAAAGGGCTCAAAATTGGAGGTCGATTTGAGGTACACAAACTTCTTTTGGTCCTCTGACCCCCCCCCCTCCCCGGTATAGATCACGGTCGCCACTAAGCCGTGGCCTGTCCTGCATGCTGCTGCCCCTGTGCGTGCGTACCTCTGCTACCGTGTATGTACCCATTATGGGCACCACAACAGGCCCTCTTCGAGGCATTTGGGAGGCATGACGGAACTAATCAATGGCGGTTCATGGCCTGCCATCCCCTGGCCTGAGCACACGGACACAGGAGCTGTCGCAGGGATGACCAATGTGCCGTGGCACCAGCCACTCAGGGATCCAAGACACCGGTGTACAATGGGTGGAGCGCAGGGCAGGGGGGGGGGGGGGGCGACTACAACTGGTCCGGATGCGACACCCCCCCGAGCTATCTGTCAAAACTTGCGGGGGGGGGGGGGGGCTGGGGGGCCAGTTGGTGGGGGGGGTCGGCTGGAGGGTGTGGGGGGGGTTCGGTGTTGGGGGGGGGGGTCCCAAGGTGGGGGGGCCTACGCACGACCCACTACTACCAAATGCATACCTGCAGGGGGGATGTGTGTCTGGGGCGGGTTTGGGGAAGCTGCGGGTGGCTGTTGTGAAGCAGGGGCTGCAGATGGGCAGGTGTGTCCACAGATGGGCAGGTGTGTCCACAGTGGTTGTGGTGATCTTCACTTCGCAACAAACGAGATGGATGGTTTGATGAAAGGGAAGCATGCACAAAAAAACTTCGGCGCCGTTGGCGCCATGGCCCCGACACCACTATCTCTCAAAACCCAGGGGGGGGGGGGGGTGTTGCATACAAGGACCGGGCCCGGCCGCACCCCCGTGGCGCAGGGTTAAGAGGGGCGAGACCCTCCCGCTGGAGGCCTCTCAGCCGCCTAGCCCCCCAATTAAGCTGAGATTAAGCCCAGATTAAGCCCACATTACGCTGACATTAAGCTGAGATTAAGCGGAGATGAAGCAAGATTAAGCCAAATTGAGCCCAGATTAAGCCCACATTAAGCTGAGATTAAGCCGAGACTAAGCCCGATTAAGCCCAGATGAAGCTGAGATGAAGCTGAGATTGAGCCCTAATGAAGCCCAGATTAAGCGCAAATGAAACCCAGATTAAGCCCAGATTAAGGTGAGAGGAAGCCTAGATTAAGCCCCAATTAAGCTGAGATGAGGCTAGGAATAAGCCCATGTTAGGCGCAGATTAAGCCTAGATTAAGCCCAGATGGAGCTGAGATTAAGCCCAGATTAAGCTGAGATTGAGCCTAGATTGAGCCCCGAGTAAGCCCAGATCAAGCCCAGATTAAGCCTAGATTAAGCACAGATTACGCCCAGATTAAGGTATTTCAGGGATGTGTGATGGGGGGAGGGGGATGTGGGGGGCACACAGGTGTGTCTATGTGTGTGCGCCGACCAGATGCTATACACTGTGTGTGGGGCGTCGATGCCATCTGCCACAAAGGAGCAGCGGTCTGCGTGCTGCGGCCATTGTCTGCACGGTGTAGCGGAGATCTTTTTTCTGAGGTGCGGAGTGCAGTGAATGTGAAACACATATGGAACACACCCCATCCTGGTTGTTGGCACCCACCGCCTCCACTTGCAGGACTGGCAGCCACTGTTGATGTTTCTGCTTGGCAACCCAAGGAAATGAACGCTCAACCCAACGCAGAGGGTTCGTCGTCCTTGGCAGAGGCCCTTCTCCTTTGAGCTCAACAAGGGTGAGGGGGAGTTCTCCAGTTGAGACATCACTTACCCCCCACCCATAGAGGTGGGCCAAAGGCACTTTGGGGGAAGGTCGGAGGTCGGACCCCAACATATGGGTATCATAATGATCAGTGCGACACGATATGACTGCACATGAGTGGGGTTAAAGAAACTGTTACCCTGCGAAGGGGGGACCAAAAAGCTGCATGCACATCCCACCGCAATACCTCCCCCTCCCCAACACACACACCCCACACACCCGCACTCCACCCACACACACTCCTCCGCACGCCCAATGTGTGTAAACTTGTGTAAAAAGGGGGCCAGCAATTTTTCTCGAAACCAGTTGGGGTCCGGGTAGCTGAGAGGCCTCTAGGGGGAGGGTCTCCATTGGGGAGGGGTGCAGAAAAGAAGTGTGAAGAAAGAATTTTCCCGGTGCCGCCATTACTTTGGGCGCAACCTGGCCACCCTTTGTAACTGAGCCTGCAGGGCAAGGCGGGGGGGGGGGGGATCGCATATGGAAACTGAGAGGTCAGCCCAACCCCCGTCCCCGTCCCCCGTGTTGCGGCCTGGAGCCCAGAGGGGTTGGTTCCCCCGCTCCGTGGCCCCACCCCTCACCACTCGGGGGTGGTGTGCAGCGGTGGTCTCTGCAGCGGGCAGGCGTGCACTGGCGACCCTGCAGGGGGACGGTGCCCTCTTGGCGGCGTGGACCGTTTTGTGAGGGCCGGGCGGGCCCACAAACAGGCGTGTCAGGAAGCAACAGGGCGGCGCAGAGTGTGCGTGGATACGTGCAAAGGCGCTGGCGGGCCTTCAAAAAGAACGCACACAAATCCCTGTGCTCACAAATGGTCCAGAAGCTACACCCCCGAAAAAAAAAAAGACATTCGGAAAGTGCAGGCCACTACAACCCTGTAACAGCCCTGGGGGCCCTTGTCCAGCCTGCTCCCCCCAAGGTACAGCCGCCGTCTGCAACTCAGGGAAATGATTTCACTTGGGGTGGCCGGACTTCGGGTGTGGCCCCCAGCAGGCGTCCACATGGCATTGGACGCTGGCGACGTTGTGCAATTGTACTTCATAATCATATCACACTACGCGTCAGCATCCCGGGGAGTTGAATCCAACTGGGTGCACCCGATTGAACACTGCCCAAGGCCCAAACAAGTGCATAATCAGCATGTGTAACACCAGTACATGGTCCATTTGTCTATTCGCCCTTTGTGTGACTGCGGGACCTCCTCGGGACATGCAATGACCCACACTTTCACAGGGCGGGTGAATTGGGTGAAAATCAGGGAGGAAGACCAGTTGGTGCTTGCAGAACAACCCCGGGACACCCCCTCACTGGGGCAGGCCAACGCCATGGCGCTGACGACCCATTGCACACCGAGCGGGCTTGTTTGCCCGTTGCTTTGTGCCACAGATCCCATCAATAGTCCACTCAATGAGATGAAGCGATACATGATCTTCGGCCTCATAACCCTTCATCTGCCCCAGATATCATAGGTGCTAGATCAGGCAAAGGTGTGGGCACTGAAGGTGGTTGCAAAGGAGCCCCCCTTCCCTTGTGGGCTTGAACCCCCCGCCGTGGCCAACACGTCCATGCACACAAAATTTGACGCCTAAATTTGTTCAACTTTTGGGGTAAATGGCCTCCAAAGTGACGCCACAGATGATAAGGCACAAACACACCCTACCAAACCGTACCATGCCATGCCAGCCATACCTTTCCTTGGCTGGGCGAGGCGAGGCAAGTGAGCGCGCGCATGTGTCCTGAAGCTCTGGGAACGCCTGTGGACGCCAGAGACTGACTGCAGTGGGGGAAACTCAGGGTGTTCTACAGGCTGCCTAAAAACTCCCCTAGCATGACATGACATGCCGTGCTTCGTGCGCTACGTGCCTCCACTGCACCCGTGCGAATTTACCACCACCGCTACTACGCAGACCTGAATTCCAATGTCCGCCTGCTCAACCCCCCACCTGCGCGCCTCTGCCGATCCTACGGGCATACCTCTTGGTATTGCAACGAGAACTGTTCCATGACGCAAAGCCACTGCTGCGACTCCGCAGCGCGGATGTCTCGGCGGGTCTCCTCTGCCGCGCGGACCACCACCGCCGCGCTCGTGGGCCAGTGGCCCTCTTCGGCCTCAACGATGTCCTGCCGTGCCACGGTCTCGGTGTCGATCAGCGTGGCCTTCATAGTCCGCACCATCTGGTCCACGTCGTCGTTGTACTTCGTGTGGGTGTAGCTCACGATCTCCCAGGGATCGGGCTCCTCCAGGACCCGCCGGGGATCGGCAGAGGCGGCATCGTCGAGGGTGTAAGCCTCCGCCCGCGGCGAGGTCAGCTCGTCCAGCAGCTCTGCCTTCAAATCCCTCAGGGCCCGCGCTCGCTGCTCCTGCCGCGCCTCGATCTCCTCCTGCATTTGAGTCATCTGCTGCGAGAACTCCCTCTTCAACTGGTCAACAGCCTGTCGAGCACAAGGCGGGTCATGTGGTGGCATCCGAGAGCCGAGACCATCGATGGGCATGAGGTAGAGGGGGCGGAAAAGGCGAATGGAACCTGGGGCGAGACGTCTCCGATTCTGTGCCCTTGACCACTCAACTACGGGAGTCAGGGGGCAATGCTGAGCACGCCCTGCAGGCAGGGGCAACTGCTTCGTACCCAGGCCCTCCATGGTCCACTCTGGATGACACGGCAAGTCTCCTACACAGTCTCGTCTGATCCCTTCACGTCCCATTGCTTGCTGACGCATAAATTTCCTTCAACTTCTGGGGTAAATGGCCTCCACGCCAGCCATGCCTTGCCTTGCCTTGCCTTGGCGAGGGGAGGCGAAGGCCTGTGAACGCCAGAGACTGACTGCAGTGGGGTAAACTCAGGGTGTTCCACTGTTACGTGATCTCCCAGAGTGCACACGCCACCGTTCATCGCGGCCCCAGTTGTGCGCAGAGGAGGGCTTCCCCATTCTGGAAATGCTCTTTCCACAGGGAGATACAGGGAGACTCACCAATGACCTGCTGGATGAACTACACCCAAGCCTCGACGAAGTGTCACTGGGGAGGTGCTCCGTTGGGATGCTGCTGCTTTGATGGCCCCCGCACACATGACGAGGTTGGAGGGGTCAGAGAACTGGTCAGTGCCCGCAGGCCTTGCAGTTTGGGGGAGAAGTGCTTGCATGGCCATGTGTAGACCATGTGCGCCGCCCTGTTGCTTCCTGACACGCCTGTTTGTGGGCACCGTCCCCCTGCAGGGCCACCGGTGCACGCCTGCCCGCTGCAGAGACCACCGCTGCACACCCCCCCCCGAGTGGTGAGGGGTGGGGCCACGGAGCGGGGGAACCAACCCCTCTGGGCTCCAGGCCGCAACACGGGGGACGGGAACGGGGGTTGGGCTGACCTCTCAGTTTCCATACCTCCCCCCCCCCCCCCGCCTTGCCCTGCAGGCTCAGTTACAAAGGGTGGCCAGGTTGCGCCCATAGTAATGGCGGCATCGGGAAAATTCTTTCTTCACACTTCTTTTCTGCACCCCTCCCCAATGGAGACCCTCCCCCTGGAGGTTCTCCTCCGCCTCCGATGCCCTCGGGGCACCATTCGGGCACTGCCAGGCGTGCTCCTCCGTTTCCGGTACCCTGGCTGACCAGGCACTCGGTGCATGGCATCGCTGGATAGCGGAGTGCCCAGTCTGCCAGTGTCGCTAGGGTCCGTAAGCCACGCAGCCTAAATGGCATAGTGCGCCGCTGCTGCCCCAGAGCCAAGGCAGGGGCACCATTTGTCGATGGGTGGACTCCCCTTGAACACAAACATGGTTGGCTGCCACTGGTCCATCGCCCACCCTGTGCAGCCACTCCATGAGCCCATTTTTGTGACATGTCACCCAAAACAGAGCCCCCCACCCACACACCCCACCCCAAATGGCGCCACAATGATATCCATCCCTGGGCCCGCGGTCCGCAAACACGTCATCATCACCCATCACTGAACCACATGATGAACACAACCCCAAACCCCTGCCTCGATACTGACAGAGCTCATGATGTTGCCTGGATTGCCCGCGTGTGTGGCCCCTGGCTTTGGGAACTATCCAGCCATGCCGCCTATTAGTTTTTTACCTGTGCACCCCATACCTTGCGCTCACCGGCCTGCATGGGAACCATGGCCCCATACGTGACCTGTCTTCCCCACCGCCCCCGGCCATTTCTGCAACGCAGGCTGCAACGCATCCGCAACCCCCGTGCAAAACCCTTTGGGCGAGTGCAGCACGGCGCACTGCACCCTCACATCCGCAGCATACGACGCGTGTTGTTTGCACTAGGCCACCACCACCCTCATGCTTGGCTCACCTGCTCTGCCTTCTGCTGCCCTGCCACCGCCTGCCCGGTCTCCTGCAGGTGCCTCTCCAGCTCCTGGTTGCGGGTCTTCGAGGCCTCCAACTGCTGTTTCAGGGCCTCGAGCTGCTGCTGCTGCTGCCGCGCCGTCTTCTCGTGGTCCCAGATCACTTGGCTGTGGGTCCGCTGCAGCCCCTCGAGCTTGCTCGCATGCTCCGTCTCGATGACGGTGACGCTCTTTGTCCTTTCGTTGAGATGCTCCGCCATCTTCCGCTCATGCTCCGCCACAAGCGCCTGCTGCTTGGCCTCGAAGCCGCGGAGCAGCTCCTCCTCTCGCTTGGCGGACTGCTCGCCGACCGCCACGACCTGCTCCGACGCCGCCCGCCACTCGGCCTTCGCCTGGTCATGTGCCGCCTGCAGCCTCTGTCGCTCCACCGCGTGTTCGGCGACAGTTGCTTTGTACAGGCTGTCCTGCTCCTGCTGGGCGGCCTGTTTGAGTGTAAGTGGAGCAGGGCCGCAGGCATGCGTTCATGTCTGATCTGGAGGCTTTCCAGGATGGCTGGCGGGGTACCACATGAAACCTCTTGACACCACACAACACCAAAGGACGCCACATGACGATGGAAGGCATTGACAGGGTGAAGCGGGATACAAGAGCCGGGAGTGAGTCGAAGAACCAAGGAATGATAGAGGCGACGAAGGCAAGGAACAGGAGTACAAAGGCACGGCAGGGTGACTAATGGAGATGTGAAAGCCCCACAGGGTGAGTGATCAGGGCATATTGGGCGAGTGACCACCGAGCTAGGGTTCCCCAAATCGGTGCACAATCCCTTGCAGGTTATGGGGTGAGACAGGGGCCAGCAGCAGATTGCCATTGTCCACTTTTTTTCCCCAGGGTTTTGGGGACACCAAATCTGTGAAGCACCTTTTCCAGACAATCCCCCCCCTTTTTCGGTAGGGGGCTCCAAGGGGCAGTTGCTGGAGACGTCCGGTGACCTATGGCGGGGACTATGGGGAGAGAGACACAACAATGATGCTCAGCCTGCGTGGACCCTTCGGGTCACCTCACTAGCAGTACTATTCCGATGGTGAAGGCCGTCGGCACCAAGGGGGGGGGGGGGTTGGCACAAAGCCTTGGTGGTTAGCTCTGTTTGCCTGTGGCGGCGCCTATTGGCCTCTCACCCTTGAACCTTGTGCTATGACAAGCAGGCATCCATACTACTGCGGGCATCCGCAGTGCTGCGGGCATCCACCTTCCTGGGTGGGAATCCAGAATGCAACTTCTGCCCATGGCGTCCTCCCTTGACGGCCTGATCAGTGCCCGGCATGCGGTCATCACGAAGACCCCAGGCTGGGAGGTGCTCACCACAACCAGCAACGTGAATGTCACACAAGGCCATGGGTGCTAGCTCACCAATGTGTGACTTGCTGGTAGTGCGTTGCAGTAATATCTTGTGCGCTCTGCGCCATTCACAGCGAGCACGTTGCAGAAACATCTTCGCTCAGAGTATTCGCACTCTGTCCACGGCGGAGTATCTTCCTTGCTGGCGGTGGTGAGCAGCCCCGCCCACCAACACGCCCCACAAGAGTGCACGGCAGTGCCCAGTCCATCTTTAGGGACCATCCCCAACACTACCGGCCCAAGCTCAACTGTCCACTGCAGGCCACCCTAGCAATGCAGTGCAACAGAGCTGTGGCTAGCCCTCACGCTCTACCAGGCCTTCCTTCGCCGGGGCCTACCTCGGAGCTACGCCTGTGGTACACGATTGGCTTCTGTGCTCTGCTCCATTTGTGGCGAGCGCGGTCTGCCTTGCCCTGATTGCACCGTCCATACTCCGCTGCCGGGGGACCCCACGCCAGGTCGCACTCAGGCCCACTCCCCTTCCGAAGGCAACTTCGAAGGGTGGGGGAAGATGTCCAAGGGAGCCCCATGCCCGGTCACACTCAGGCCCGATGCACATTGGGGAAGATGCCAACTCCCCTCCCAACGTCACATGCACCGTGCCCCGAACAGGCATCCGCACTACTGCATCCGCACTACTGCATCCGCACTACTGCATCCGCACTACTGCAGGGGTCATTGCCCTTCGGGCTCTCCGAGGGTGGGGATGTGAGGGGCTGCTGCCTTTGGAGCCCCTTACTTCGCCCTTGCTGTCCCCCTCCAGCAATACCATTGGTACCTCAACCCTCTACCTGGCGCTCAACAGTTGCTGTCAAGTTGGGGAACGCGGGGCTGGCCCTTCGAGCCCTTGATGCCCTCCGCCTGAGAAACATAACACTGCCCCTGGGGAGGTGCACCGTGCTTTGTGCACGCTGTGCCAAAAATGGGCTACTTTGGACCCGTTTTCCTCAATACTGCAGCGGTTCCTCAGCCATCGCTGTTGTTTGGCCAAATATGGTGATACATTTTCACAGCGCCTGCAGCAGGACATCATACTTTCCACCTCATCTCCCTTAGACCCACTTTCTCATTCTGTATGGATCTCGGGAATAGGGTGTTCTACACCCGCTTCAACGGTGTGCGAGTGGTTGAGACTGCACTAGGAGGATTCGTTCATTTGGAATATTATCAAGATGCAGTGAACGTGGTGAATTGGCACTCCAAGATTGACTCTATCTCCTTCGCCATCTCAAGGTCTGATTCACTACCTCACTGCTCACCCAGCCCTCGATTTTGATCTGGTGGGTGGTTTTCAGGATGGTCAAGCGGGGGGCTAACTTACTTATTGGGTGCTGTGCCCATGCTTTGCCCGCGCTGTGCAGAAACACTCCCCACCCAGAGTAACGAATTAGGAGGCTTGTAGCCTGTTGTAGCCCATTGGGACCCCCTTTTCCAACCCCCCCCCCTGCAAAATTTGGGGAAGCTCCAAGCATCCACCTCCCCCCAAGTTCAATTTTTCACTAGCCCAAGGGGGTGCTGGCTGCTGGAATGGCTGCTGGTGCTGGCTGCTGGAGGGTGTGTGTGTGGGATGCTACACTCCCACACCCACCTGTTTGAGGTGGCTTTTGGATGCTTGAAACCGAGAGCAGACAGGTACTGGATGCTGAAATCCTGACACATGGGGGTACTGCGTCGGTGGTGGGGCCGCATGCGTTCAAACCATTCTCCATGATGCAGATTGAAAAAAATTTCTCACCTCTTGGCACGTGTGAACCCCACCTGACACCCTCGGTGACCGTGCTTTGGGCCCGAAATAGCACGGGAACATGACCCAAAGCTTCGCCCCATCCGTTGGGGGGCGAATGAGGGGTTGGGGGTACCCTTTCCGCTAGGCCAAGCCGGCCAACAAGTGGCACCCCCACCCCCCACAACCCCTTCTTCTGCATTCGTCAGGGGTCATTGGTCATGGGAGTCCAGTGCTTGATCCCACCCCGTCATCGGAGTGCCATACTCAGCACACTCCGGGGTATGTCCTGCAGACAAAATGCCCCGGGGCTGTCTAACACTCACAAAGCGGGTGTGGCCCTGGCCCAGGGAGGCCCTCGGGGGTTTGTGGTAAAACTTAGTTAAAAAAAATTTTGAAAAAATTTTCTAAGTTTCAAAACTTAGCAACCCAAACCTGGACAATGTGCCCGCACGCCATCCGTGCGCCCAATCACATGGCCTTGGTAGCCGCGGGCAAAGTGTTTTGGTAACACATATTCAAAAACTTTCTTCTGCTTTTTCTCTGTTGTTTGCAGCATATGAGTGTGGGTACCGACAACTGCTTCAAATACTGCATGCATGGGCTGCGACTTTCTGGTCCTGTGTTTGTGTGCTGCACATGGTTGATCCGAAAGCAGCATGGCGACCCCAGGAACAACGTTTGGCAGCAACACCTCTAGCCCCGTTGGCAAATGGGTTCTGTGCTGCCCTTCGAATTTTTGTAATAAGTTTAACCTTGTAACTTTTCTATAACCTTATCACCTGTTGTCAATAATTAAACACTGAGCTTCCGGTGATACACATGGCACGTCTCAATATTTTGTATTGCATGGCACCCATCGCTCGTGCATCTGGTCGACCAATGGGAATTGAGCCAATGTGTCCAGGCTGCCTGTGGGGCAAAGCAAATGGCTTGCACTGCACAACACAGAACAGGATTGCTTGGCGCCCCCGTCCCTCTGGATGTCACCTCCCCAGGGTAGTGGGCCATTGTGAAACGATGGCACGCGCCATGGACCCATCACAGATCCTCTCTCTCGCTATTGATGGCAATACTTGGCGATGCATGGCGGCTCATGGACCGGTTGCTGTTCCAGTGGTGGCCCCATTCCGTTGGGGGGCGAATGAGGGGTTGGGGGTACCCTTTCCGCTAGGCCAAGCCGGCCAACAAGTGGCACCCCCACCCCCCACAACCCCTTCTTCTGCATTCGTCAGGGGTCATTGGTCATGGGAGTCCAGTGCTTGATCCCACCCCGTCATCGGAGTGCCATACTCAGCACACTCCGGGGTATGTCCTGCAGACAAAATGCCCCGGGGCTGTCTAACACTCACAAAGCGGGTGTGGCCCTGGCCCAGGGAGGCCCTCGGGGGTTTGTGGTAAAACTTAGTTAAAAAAAATTTTGAAAAAATTTTCTAAGTTTCAAAACTTAGCAACCCAAACCTGGACAATGTGCCCGCACGCCATCCGTGCGCCCAATCACATGGCCTTGGTAGCCGCGGGCAAAGTGTTTTGGTAACACATATTCAAAAACTTTCTTCTGCTTTTTCTCTGTTGTTTGCAGCATATGAGTGTGGGTACCGACAACTGCTTCAAATACTGCATGCATGGGCTGCGACTTTCTGGTCCTGTGTTTGTGTGCTGCACATGGTTGATCCGAAAGCAGCATGGCGACCCAAGAAACAACGTTTGGCAGCAACACCTCTAGCCCCGCTGGCAAATGGGTTTTGTGCTGCCCTTCGAATTTTTGGAATAAGTTTAACCTTGGACCGTTTCCATCACCCCTTCCGGGAGCGATTGTCTATTCTGCTGCACGTGCTTCCAGCCACTCGCAAGTGCCCTCCAACCGTTTTGTAACCAGGATTTGCCTGTTCAAGCACACACCTGCCCCGGTCTTTCCCACTTCCAACGTGTCATGGAATCTGAAAAGCTGTGGAGGCTTGAAGAGACGGTGGAACCCCCCACCCCCCATGCCGGCGAGCGGATTTGCCAGAACGTTCCACCGGGCACATTTTCTTAGGGCAAATAGTTTGCTGTTGGCACAGCAGTGTGGATTCGGAAGTTAGCTGTGCTTGTCAACTGTAGTGCATTTTGCTTTGTCACATTCGGTTGAACCATGTTCCAACAAAAATATTGAAATGTTATTTTTGTGGCTTCAAGGAGGCGGCAACAGTGCATGATTTTGAATACTTACAGCCCATTGAGCAATTTAAATTACTACACGCGTGGCTGGACTTTGAAGTTGACATCATGGTCCAGCCACTCAAGGAAGGGAAATGAGGGTATTTGCTTGCGATTGCTGTGTTCTTTGTGTAGAATCCAACAAGTTGTTCAGCAGAAGGGCAATGATCTATCTCTGCCCAACCGGCTGAGCATGCTGAATTTGCTCAAGTTGCCCAACCATTGACTTTTCCAATGATAAATCGTGTGGTTGAGGGGTCATTCTATGCTATTTAAGGCCTCTTGACCCCTCAGCAGCGCTTCATTCAATAAGACACTTGACAGATAGATTACATGTGGCGAAAGGTGATATTAACCAGTGCACTCCTCAATGGTCACGCATATAGTTGCAGGCCACACTGTTAGTAACCAGTTGTTTAATAAATTGAGTTTTGCTGCTTCTACTGTTCTTGCAGGAGGTTCCCATTTTTGCCCACAAAAACGAATGCGAGGTTTTGAATTGCAAGTTCATGGGGGGAGTTGGGTATCGTAAACAAAAACCTTTTGTGAGTTGAGGATGCCGGAATCATATCACATGCAGGGTTAAGCCAATCGGATGAGATCGTCCAAAAGTTGGGATATAAGGAGGGAATGATTTCCTATTATGCACAAGTTGATGATTGGCAGGTGTAAAATGTAGTCATGCCTGTGGGCCTGGTACCCCATTCCTTTCTCCCTCGACCTGCCAGCCTTGCCACGCTGCACAAGAAGGATAGTCGTTGCAATTCACTGCTAATTGGAGGCCTCCATTGCGGTGTGCTTTTGAATGGGCTGGGTAACTTGTTCCTAGGGATGTGTTACCGCTGTTTCACAATATTGTGGCGCGCACGGAACAGTCTGTCCAACGAACACTCCTGTTCGGACCGTATTTTTTCAAGACAAAATTGTTCGTTGGACACCCGGGGGGGGGTGGGGGATATGGCACATTTGGTGCATATTGGAAGTAGGAAGGCATTCGGTTGGGCATTTCTATGTCATCCTCCCTCCAAGAATAGATGAAAGTCCTGCTGCGCTTCTTGACGACCGTCACCATTTTTTTAGCGCGCCGAGACCCTGTGATATGGGAGTCACTAGAATCCGTCAACTCTGCATAATGCTGTGAAGGGCACTGGTATATTCAGTTTTGAAGGTACGATGTCTTGTGTGAATTGAAGAGTTTTACCTGTAAAGCAGTGGCCAATGGGGCGGTGTGGGCCAAACAGCTGCCTAAGTCCCCCCCATTGTAAATGCGCACCCTATATGGTGACGTGTGAATGCCCCCTCCCCCGAAACACAAACTATGGCGACCCCCCCCCCTCCTAGATAGACCGAAACACTTCTGGAAAGTAGCACTAAAAAAAAAAGAGACAAATGTTCCCAAACCAAACATATATCAAAACAAACAAAAGCATAAAATTTCATTGGCATGAATTCTGTCCGAAATAGAAAGTTTATTCAGCTTTCACCGATGGATTTGTTGATGTTGTTTTGCCTCTGCTTGTATCCTGCTGCTTGCTTGCTCCTTTTGCTCCTCTGGTTTTTATTGTATTTTGAGAAACAAAATGGAAAAGCCCAATCCACAGTCCAAGTAGGGCACAACTCAGGATCTTATACTCCAAACATGAAGGGCTGCAGTCACAAAGAGATAGATGTACAATGTATTTACAACAAAGAATCAAACACTGACTGCAGATTGGAAAAGATAATTAGAAAACAGTCTAATCAAAGTAGAAAACTGCCCTCATGGGCACACTCTCTTGGATAGTGCCATTCTGAGATGTGCACTCTTTTGTTTTGGGTCCTAGAGGTGCTGTGGCGGCATGGCATGTGGCGATGAGGTCACTGCCATGTCACATGGGATCTTCCTACTTAGCTAGGCTGACTGGGTATTGAACCCAGGACTTCTCAAAAAGAAGTAGCACAGCCCCCTAGGGTGCACACCACTAGGATGATAAGCATTCATAGAAAAATATAGAAAAATATATAGGCTCTGATCAATCCAGAAAAAGGTGTTAATGTCAAAATAGTTGGGGGGTCGGGTGTCCTCATAACATCCAATGATTAGTGTTTGGTTTTCTCGGTCAAAATGCATTGTCCCAATTTTGGTTAGGCTAATACTAAGATAAAAATGTGGTATACCTCTAGGCATCTTTAACACAACTAAAGCTTACCCCAAGGCATTGAAATACACTTTTTCTTAAAAAATGCCGGCGCCGGGCCTGGGCGCGCATTTGCCAGAAGAAAATTACAAACAACGATTTACGACAAAATAGAAGTATGATTTGAAATGCTCTGCGGATGTCTTCGGAGCACAGACTCCGCGTTAGGAGAACTACAGCCCCCGGTTGGGGGATTTCGATACCTATTTTTCAGAGCCGCCGCTGAAGAAAAATTTCACAAGCTTTGAGGACTTGGAGCTAGCCCATGCCATTCACACATTTGCGGTCCATCTTTGTTATCGCCTTCATCTGGCACAGCACCAACATGATCTACTGTCGAACTTCCACAAGTTTCCAAGGTATCCAGGCCTGGCAACGGCAGCGACCGCCGTGAAGCTTGAATCCCACGCCGCAACAAAGCAGCGCCTCAAGCAAAGAGATCAAAGATTATAGCAAGGTTCAACCGATCATGATAACCGTGCGTCAACGCACGACAAGCATGTCTCTGCAGTGCAACCTCCCGAGCTGATAACTGAGAACGTTGAGGAGGAAGACAAAGAACATGAACGGCCTCTGAATTCCCCGTTTGCGTCACCCAATTTGTGGGCGTACCTCGACAACCAGTGGGATGGTGATACAAACGGCCCCGATTCGGAAGAAGACGCAGAGCAGGAGGTGATAGATGCTTGTGATACTGCTAAAGACGAGAACGACAAGCCCGCCAGCGACCATTGTGAACAGTGGAAGGTGAAAGTCAATAAGCCAACACACCGACAACTGGCTCACCTAGCGAAACGGAGGACCCACCTCGAATTAGAAGAATCCGAAAGTCGTGTCGCAATTTGTGCCGAGCAAAGACGAGCGGGACAACGAATCACACACAAGTGCAACCCAAGCATAAAGCTCGCGGTTCAAAGCTGCAAGCCGCCCCGATCACGTACGAGAAAGCCCAACGAACAAGTACCACACAGCCCGTCAAGCACGGGTTCGAGGGGCCGGCCGTCTATGGTGCAAAGCACCGACGAGAAACGTGACTCAAACGACACTGTGATCCAGCAGTGGCTCCGAGAATCGCTTGACCCGTGGATCCACAATTTTCAGGCCAGGCAAGCACCGACGACACCGACAACCACTGCGACGCCGCCGACCACCAAGGCAACGCTGACCACCACGACGCCGCCGACCACCATGACGCTGCCGCCCACCGCCACGCCGCCAACACTTGGTGAGCGGCCTTCGCCGCCACAGCCTGAACCACCGCCGTCCATTTTCCACAGACTGCAAAAGCTCTTTGGTTAAATTGCATGATTCATTTACAGATCGTGCATTTTCAATCGTGCAGGGAGACCCCAGAGTCCTCCTGGACTATGCCCTTTTGCCTTGTTTTAATGCGTATATAATTGCCCCACCTTTTCTTTGGTCATGGCCTGCAGCTGTGCCGCTATGCATATTGCCCAGGCAAGTATGCGTGCCTTGACTTGGAACTGCCTGTCTTTTCCACCAATTCAGTTGGTGATTTATATGGAGACTCTGCTTTGACAATGCAACACACACAATCACACACACACACTCACAACGACACACTCCACACACGCACTATGAACACACACACACACATCCTAGCTATTCACTCGATCAGCCACACTGACACACTCAGTAGAATGTCTATGAAGAAGCCACTACACATAAGCATCTATTCTTTGCTTGTTTTCTTTTTTTGTAAGTGCTGCGAATCAATTATATCTGCCCACCCCTATGTACGTATTACTTTGTGTCGGCTGCTGCACAGCGGACAGTTAGAACAGTGTGTCGCACTGCAGAAAACACCCAACATTGGGTCTCAACCTTGGTTGCTCTGCTACTGCTCCTCTGTCAATTACACACACCACACATAGCCACAGTACGCTCCCACAATCCAAATCCGAAAATTCCCACATACACACACACAGTGCAGCAATGTAAGCAAGAAAAAGCCGATTCTCAACAGAGCATGAATCTTTGACAGTAAGAGGAAAATGTTGCTCTCATGTATGTCCGGGAGATGAATGACGTCACAAACCGTTCACAAGGTTAGACAGGTCACTGCAACGTTGACTAGCAATTAGCATTGTGACGTGCACATGAAACGCTTTGACGTGGCGACTTCACAATTCGTGAGGAACAAGATATGTAATCGCTCTGCACAATGGCGAAGAACAGTTTCATGTGGTCGGCGATACAAATCATAGTCAATCGTCTTACCTACAGCAAAATCATTCTCGTGAACCACAGAACCAGACAAAGCAAGGGAGGAACCATTCCTATGACCGTCAAGCAGGATTTCTCGTAACCTTTTCATGAAGCGCTTACATCTAGAATTGCAGTCCGTACAACCGTTCAATCCAGGCATTGGAAGGTTCAGGATATATTCACACACACACACACACACAAAATCCCCTGCATTACCGCTGGCGACAACGTCGTTTGGGTAGGGGATGGTCTGCCATATACTCAAGCAACTGCAATCTGGAGTCTGGCATGGAGGTGTGTGCAAGTGAATCGGAAACAGATGTAACATCCAGAAACCGGCAGCGCTTGGCTGCCCGTTGACGTCCTTTGCCTCCTATAGGTGGATTGGGGAGTTGTGGTACCTTGTGTTCAGTGATGAGCGGGGAGATTGCATAATGGGCAACAAGTTTCATCAGGAATGTCAGTCCCTTACAAAGCTTTTTTGACCAAGTGCGCAGGAGAAACATATAGAATATTGCCAAATTTCTACTGGGTACTGCAAAGCATAGTTTGGTGGCAACACGACAGAGGGGAAGGAAGACTGGCCATCGCTGGGTGACAAGGGAAAGTGGCAGGTGAAACCAAAAATGGACGAAGATGTATTTTGCAGTAGTACAGAGTTGGTAGATGGTGGAGTATGGTATGTACGAGAAAATAGTAGAGTACCATAGTACACGGGGAAGGTATGTGACTGGTGCTGTTTTCTCAACAAGTAACTCCATGTGTTTCAGGGATAGCACCGGTGGTAGTATGCTGGTGGTCAGAGAAAAGGTGGGAACGGACTTCAGAGAGGTGGTTGTCAACAAACTTGCAGATTGCAACAAACAGTATTTTGGAGGACAGGGCACAACCCAGGGCAATTCATCGAGAAATTGATTCCATGTCAATGGCAAATCGGAATAAGAGGAATATGCTCGACGTACCACTGGCATCCACCAAGACAGTGGATATGTTTTTTGCAGGAATTCCCACACAATATGGGCACAATTGGAAATAAATAGCACAGGGTGGGTGTGTAGAATGGAAGCTAAGTTGACCAAATTCACTGCCATGCCATGTACAATACGTGCTGCATGTAGAGAATGCACATCAGGGTACCGAGACACTGGGATACGCGGGGTAAGGCAGGACAGGAGTACCTTGTTTTTCATACCCCAATGAATTTCAGGACCTACACAGGAAATCTGGAGTTGCAATGTGTTGAAACTAGTGCCTAGTTGCTCAACAGTCAAGGGAACACGATAGATTTCCGTGAGAAGCCGTTTGACCCGCTGGACTGTCGCCAGAAGGTTGTGTTTAGGGCAAAGTCCTACAACATTATCAACATAGCGACACAGTTTTGTATGTTCAGGTAAACGGGCATCCCAATTGATGGTGCTTTCAGCATGCATGAGGATGACATTTGCATTCTGCGAGGCCATCTGAGCACCAATGGCCACTCCAGTGTATTGTTCAAATATGTCAGAACCAATTTGGAATAAGTCATTCAAGTAGGCATCCAAGGTAATGCGATCAACCAATTCTCGACTGGAGAACACAGAATAATATTTGGGGGACTTTTTTCCAATGCAATCTAACTGTGAATCGGAACCATGGGCCACAGAAATGTATATATCCTTTTCTGTACGGCGGTAACAATACATTTTGGTACAGCGGTCGAAAAGGTTAGTGTAAGCTGGCCTGAGCATGGACCTGTCCAAGCTGGGGAACATTCGTTTCAGGTCCAGCTCAAAACCGGCAACGTCGACATTCAATGCTGAAAAGTACTGTTGTGCCGGGCGCAGAAATTGGGTAACCAGCTGTTGCTGTGTAAGGATTTGTAAAGAAAAGAAAGAACTTTGAAAAAGACGGCATGCAACCGAAGCCGCACGACTAACAATGCGGGAATGGCGTTTCCAGGGATGGGCACCATTACTAAAAATTTCCCTGGTGGCAACATCAGCAATGGGCTGGGTCGGTTGGTACGGAAGACTTTTGCCTTTTATTGAAAGAATGACAGAGGGGGGATACACCTGTTTCGTATGTCGATGCCCATATGGGTATATCGGTGGCGCATACAGTATGTTATCCGTAAGGTGCATCTGCTGTTGGGCATCGTGTAGTAGTATGTTTTTTACTGTACATAACGTTTGTGGTGTGATGGGATGGGATGGAACAGGCAACAGGGGTGTTTTGATGGAAATACCTTTGAGTGTGGGCACCTGAAGGGACAATGTGTTCCGCAGGCGGAGGGGAGACAAATGATTGAGAATCTCAGGATACACTCGGACACACAAGTTATAATACAAAAGCAGGACATTGCGTGCCCGGGTGGGAGAACGACAGGTAAATAAATGACGGTAATTGACTGCCTGTGTGAACACATATAAGATCAATCGGTAAAAGGTAACAATTGTGGCCACAGCATACAGTAAGGGGTATTTATCAACACGTACGGGCAGGAGTTCTGGGAATGTGTGTTGAAAAGACTTGAGTGTTGCTGTGCGAATACAAGACTGAGCGACTGAAGAGGATTGGAGAGTAGATGTCAGGAGTGTATGCACTTTAGCAGCAAACTGTGTAAAGGGAAAGGGGGCAGCCTTTGGTAATTGTGATTTCAGGGACTCCAGGTGCTCTGCAAGACGTCGATGAGCAGTCACAGACGCCGGAATAATTGTATGGTTGAGGGGTGCGTGCAACAATTGGGTAAGGGGTGTGGGGTGTTGGGGCGTCACAATTTCCGGTCCTGTTGCAATGAAATTATCTTCGTGAGAATGAGCAGTCACATAATTCTGATAATCAGCAATGGACAATTGCAAACGATCCTGGGTGAAGGTCTGTGACAATTTGTGTGGGTGGCAGAGGGGTACAATCAGGATTTTGTGGAGGTATTGTTTGAGAATTCGGGGCAAAGTAGTAGCATGAATGAAATCAGCAAACCACTTCTTGATGTGCACCACATCCAGGGCAGTAATGCAGGGGATACGTAAGAGCAGAAAATATGGCATGTCGATGTGGAAATGTCTATTGATCAATGGGAAGAACCGTGTTTGCATGACGTGGAATTTCCAAGCTGGGACCACACCTTTTGCTTGCACCAAAATCTTTAGAGCATCTGCACCAGAGATAGTAAGACGTCGCAATGAGAGTTGATGGTCCCAGAATTGAACATTCATCAAAGCACATTGGGTGATGGTTTTGAGCATTTTGTGACGTACGAGCCATCGAATGAAACCCTTGGATCGTCGTTTTTGGGTGTTGAGTGTGGGTGGATTGTTGGCAATAGTTTGCTGTTCAATACGATCAGCTCCTGAGTGTGACAGCATTTTGACAGGGATGGGTAGGAAATTAAAAAATCCTAGAGTGTGCAATGTACGAAAATAAAGCGGTCCTTTATAAGGGGAGGTATGTTGAAGTTTGGCCCATGCCATGGCCTGTTGCAATTCCTCTCGCCAACGAGCAAACACCGTACGGGGTCGAGAAATGACACCCGTTTGTCCATAATATATGGCAGTGAGGAGCGGGGAGAAGGATGCATATAACCATTGTCCGGGTTGTTCCATACCTTTGAGCGCAGCCCAATCAACGAGACACAGAAGCTTTCGAATATGAGCCATAGGCGCATAAGGCAGGATAGGGATACATCGAGTAACAGACCTCTGAATGGCAGTCCATGCATTGGGCCGATTAAGGTTTTCAAATGCATCTTGACGGATCAGTCGTTCAGTGTTCCATACATGCCAGAAAAACTGTTTGCCATCACATGGGGGAACATATGCTGGCACACCGGAAGCAACATGGACATATGGTACAGGGGGATGGGCTGGCATATATGTAGCAGGCACTTTGGGCATACAAATATGGGTAGGCAAAGTAACAAATTTATGTCCAATGTGTTTAAGTGGTGAAGCTGTGATGGCTGTGAATGTAGAGGTGTTAATGGGCCACAAAATGGATGCCAACGGGTTTTGGAAAAGCCATAGGGCTTCAGATGTGGACGTAGAATATGTGAGTTGGCTGGCATATCGTTCCAGACACCAGTTGGGAATATGTACACTGAGATCAGGTGTCAGCAAAAGAACAAACCGTGCAGGTGCTGATGGATACAGTAAACACTGCAACATTGCAGGGAAAATATTGTATGTGGTATTATGCAGGTATGGACGGTAGCATATACAGTTAACATATCGTTTGGCCTGGAGGAAGGACCATGGGGAAACGTACCAGTCCATGGTATCCGTATCAGCCGCAGGAATATGCATGTATGGCAAAACAGAATGATGGTTCAAGGGAGCATGCAGTTCCATATCCACTCCCAGCGCGATATGGAGACTTCGTGTGAGCATATGAAGGGTTGCCTTGTATTGTCGATGTGTATATGGTGCTGTAGGTTTTTGTACATGTGGGATATAATACAGTAGATTCCAGAGGTAATTAGTAAGTTTCAAAAGCCATGGTAAAAAGCAACGAATAGTAGAAGGTAAAATATCAATCCAACAGGCGAGTCCCCTACAACGACAGAATTGGAGCCACATGGTACGTAAGTAGGGGTAACGATATGTAGAATGAGCAAAAGCACGAACAAATTGGGATGGTGGATAGGGAGAGTCCATACAAAAGGGGGCAATGACATCAGACGGATCACAGGAGGGGCGGGACAATTTTTGTGACTGCTTGACATCATTGAGCATGCTATGTAAACAGTCCTGCATTTTATTAAGTCCCAAAAATTCTTCAAGAACATCCAGATGACTGAGACCATGTCGTATGTCAGCAAGTTGATTCACTTGATTCGGTAGAGCATCAGAATCCATAAACCAGTACTGACATGTCCAGAAACAGGATGGTATCACCCACTGCTGGGAAAAGATGGAAAGGGATGGGAAACAAGGTGGTCGACTTGAGAAGACCGGTCTCTGTGTTCGTGGGCATGAACAAGTCCAATACAGAAAATTGGAAGACCGGTCACACAAGGGCGTAAGCGCCGGGGAAAGGGCAATACGGGGTCGTAGGGGCTCAGCTACACATTTTTTGCGACATCAGCGGTAGCTGCAAGATTGTTGTGCACCCCTCGGACAGTAACATTGGGAACAGGAGTTCCATCATCGTCGACGGCAACTGCCTCAAATTTGTCGTTGTCAATGAGTTCAGTGATACGACCAGGACAAGCAACCCACGGTTCAACGTTAGAGCGACGGAAGGTGAACCAAACAGCTTGGCCTTTGACCGGCTGCTCCGGGGACCGGCAATCATCAGAAAAAACGTACAGCGTAAGGGATTTTCCAGCAAGCGCCGCATCAATCTTGTTGCCAAGAGAATCAACTTTCCGATGAATTTCGTGTTTGAACTGGTTCATACCATCTTCCAAAGCATCCATGCGTCGATGAAGTGGGTCGGGGTCCGGTAAGTCCAGCGCCATAGACTGGGGTACATCGGCAGATTGAGATTGAGAAAACAAATCGGGTTGTGAATAGGGAAGAGAAGAGTTGGTACTTTGAGATTGAGAAAGAGGGGGCTGTCCACTTTGCAGCGATCGCGCCACCGCCAAATTCAGCGTGGGACGGCCCAGCACAATGGGAGTAAGGGACTGAGCAGGAGGAGTAGCGCTCTGGAAAAGTTCCATTTTCAAATCAATGTCGCCGTCTTTGCTGGACTTCAGGCGATTGATAGCATCATCTCGATGTTCATTGGTGGCAAAACCAAGAAGAACGTTGGTATTTTTTGCATAGATGCATTCCAAATTGGAAATTGCCTTGGACAGAATTTCTTTGTCCATATCATCCGCCTGCCTGGTAAGATGAATGACGATGCCCCATTTAATGTTTTTCTTAAGAAGAACATCAGCATGCTGCGGCAGGGCATCCGCCAAAATTTCACGCACCGTATTGGCCATAGCATCCGGATCGGAAACGCGAGGCATAGTGCCGGTGGCAGAATCCAAAAGGCAATCGGACTGTTTATGCCCCACAAGCTTTTTGTGAAATTCACACCAATACTGTGGTTTGCCAGTACCAGGCCACGTACCAACAGCTTCGTCGCCATTTTTGTAATTGTCAGGGCGCTTTTGAAGTGCACTGTTTTCGGGACAATTTTTAGAGAAGTGACCCGTTTTGTGGCACTTGAAACACGTAAGGGTTGTCATGATGACGTTGTCAAGGACCGGTTGTGATAGTACAAGCGGCAGCAAGAGATGAGCTGAGAGGTCGAACACCGCGCGTACAAGCAGCTATCCTCAGCGCACACAGTGCAGCAATGTAAGCAAGAAAAAGCCGATTCTCAACAGAGCATGAATCTTTGACAGTAAGAGGAAAATGTTGCTCTCATGTATGTCCGGGAGATGAATGACGTCACAAACCGTTCACAAGGTTAGACAGGTCACTGCAACGTTGACTAGCAATTAGCATTGTGACGTGCACATGAAACGCTTTGACGTGGCGACTTCACAATTCGTGAGGAACAAGATATGTAATCGCTCTGCACAATGGCGAAGAACAGTTTCATGTGGTCGGCGATACAAATCATAGTCAATCGTCTTACCTACAGCAAAATCATTCTCGTGAACCACAGAACCAGACAAAGCAAGGGAGGAACCATTCCTATGACCGTCAAGCAGGATTTCTCGTAACCTTTTCATGAAGCGCTTACATCTAGAATTGCAGTCCGTACAACCGTTCAATCCAAGCATTGGAAGGTTCAGGATATATTCACACACACACACACACACACACACACCACGGTTGACAAAAACATCCTGAGGTGACTGGGCGCATATGAAAGGCTTTGCAGTATTACATCCCGAAACCAAGGATCTACCAGTTTGCAGTTGGTTTTCTTTTCCTAAAACTACTGTGTTATGTCTCGCCTATCAATCTTTTTTTTCTTTTACGTTTTCAAAAGTTTTTTCAAAAAAACAATTTTGATGCCCCACAGTGAGTCTCCCCCAGAAACACCAACATGTGCTGACACAAACATCCTGTGTAAAACCCAGTGCACCCTGCCAGCACTGCAGAGGACCGGCCCTCGGCTGACCTTCTGCGGGGGTGACAGAGAAGTACTTTCTCCTAAGCGATCTCTGTACCATATTCAGACCAATTTCTGTGATGTAGGTAGGCCTTGCGATAGGTGTGCTGGGATCGCATGCAGTCTGAAGGAGCCAGAGTGGCCTGAGCATGCACTAAGCCTGCACAGCCATAAGTAGCCCTGAGGGACCCACTGCAGGCCACATTCCCCCCCTATATAGCATGTACATAGCCGTATGGAGCCCTATTGAACTACATGAACCCTGATGAAGTCACGATAGTTCGAAAAAACATACACTTTTTCTTACTGTTTCTGCTGCAAGGGGTTTCCTTACGATTGAATGCCTTGATCGCACTATCAATGGCGTCTATGTACCACAAAACCGGCGTGGCATGCAAAGTGCCACTACGTGGCGCTTCTTCCATCGTGTCTTTGCATTGGACTGGAACTTCCGTCAATATGCAACATCGTGCATGTGGTTCTTGTCAGGCACGTGGTGTAAAACACTTGGAGTAAGAAAAAGTCACTGCCATGTCTTTCTTGGAGGGCTTGATCCAGGCCAAGCCCCCCTTAAAACCCTTTTGTTGATGCTAAGACTAACTTAAGTATTTTTATCTCTCTTTTGAAGCCTAAAGTACACTTTCTCAAAATAACTAGGGTTATGACCCTAGCCCCCATGAAGTACACCCCTACCACTCAACTGAGCGGAGGTACCTTCCTTCATGGAGGATATACCGAAATAAAATAGGCATTTCATGCTTTAGGCCTTGGAGGTTAAGCCTAGTGGTCTCCCTCCCCAAGACCCCTATACTCAATTGTTTTTACCACTTATTGTGGTTCTACTTTTCAACTGTTTCTGAATTCAGTTGCTTGGCCAAGTCATTTTCTGTGTTGGCCTGACATCCATGCCCCACATTCCTAACCAGCACCATTTCACCCAAAAGAGTGCACATGAAGTGCCTGATGCTATCTTGGTGGCCTGAGTCAGTCCAGTTTTCATATAAAATCTTTTGTAATATCCTTTTGTGATTGAATCTTTGTGTTTATACCTGCATTGTCTATCTGCAGCCCTTCTGTGTTACACTGGATTCCAAAACCAATCATTGATTCGATCCACATCCTGTTCTTGCTCTACTTGCTGCTTTGGTTTGGGTTTTCAACTTCAAAACCTGCAGGTTTTCATCAAAATATCTAGGGCATAAATCAAGGACATCTTTCCGGTAGCAGAGACAGTCCCTTGTGACCTTTTGAACCGACCCTGAGAAGAAGTGCAGCACACAAAGCTCAACAACAAGTTCATCATGTCCACGCCAAGCGTCAGGACCTGGCCCATAAGAACTTTCCAAGTACAAATGGGCAGCATGGCCCACCCTATAAGTGAACCACCTTACCGAGATCCACAACATCTCAGTGGCGCATCTCGGTCCCAAGGAGATCCAGATTGCAGAAGGGCGGAAGAAAATACAGGCCTTATCACCGAGGCCTTAGCGGCACACGGTGGAGACAGCCTTCAGCATCTCCACAGGCGTGTAGCAGCCTCAGTCTCCCGATCCGCCTGTCCGGCTTCATCCTCAACAGCGATTGGAGGCCCTGAGGAATACGAGGAGCTGAGGAAGAAAATGGATGAATACATCCTCCATGAGGAGTACTACAAATCCATTCGTGGAGAAGATGGGGAGGAGCCATTGGCAGTACATGGATCCAGACCACGTACAAACCTAGGGTCCTACACGCACTCTGGCCCGCCGTCCGACAGAGCCGAGACAGCATCCCTGCCAAGACGACCGAGACCCGAGTATCCAAGAGCATGTTGTCCAACCCCAAGGGCTCCCGAAGTGGGCCCGACTCGAGTTGAGGAACAACATCATCCAAGGCCAACCTACGGTGCCCTGGATCATACGGCCGAACTGCTGGCCAAACTTCTGTCTGGATCAGAAGATCCAGATGTGACGTCCCTATCGGAGGCCATTAAGGCAAAACTGGGTATTGCAGAACCCTTACCCAAGCCAGAGTTGTCCTCCCCCTCTCCCGGACTGAGTACCCTGGCCGAAGATCTTAAGAGATCAAGGGTTTCAAGGCTGTTGCCTAAGGTCACCTGCCCCAGCCCCTTTCACCCCCGTGCCAGGACAGTGCCCATGGCTGAACTACAGGACGTGCCTGTCACAGAGACTGAGAAAAGAGGGCTGTCAGCCCTGGCACCTCTTGCCGGCGTATCGCCTTCAGGCCTAACTCCGGGGGGTGGGAAGACGGGCAGACCTATTGCCCAGGCGAACATCCAGCTGGAACTGCCGGAGTTCGACCCCAAAAATCTGCCCGAATGGGCAGAAGAATTTGCTGAGTTTCTTTTGCTGACTGGCCATTCCCATGTGGATGTGGCCACCAAATGCTCACTGCTGAAACGCTCATGCAAAAAGAAATTTTTGCAAAAACAGGTGAAACAGATTGTAAAAACCTGTTCCACCTGGGCAGAGGTACTCCTGAGGTTGGAGAAAACATTCCCAGTCTATGAGACTGACCTCACTGTGCGCACACAGATAGAGGAGCTACCTATGCTCCCTGAGTTTCCTTCCGCTGCGCGAATCTTTGAATACGTGTGCGACTGGGAGTATCTGTTTTCGCGGATGAACGTGGGCTCCTACGGAGCCACTGAGCCCCACCTGTGGCACATGAGTAAGATCCCCCAACGTACGTGGGATGATTACCGCTCTACCTCTGAGACGAAGAGTAGGACCCACTCGTACGATGAACTGGTGGACCTCTTGATTGAGCTAGCTCTTGAGAGAGAGAATGACTCCCACATGGAGAAATTCCTCAAGAAGCATTTGGGTCGAGGTGGTACCCCTACCCCCCAATGTGGCGAAGGGAAAGGGCCTAAAAATCCCACTAACGCCAACCAGGGAGGTGGTAAGGGGAGGGGTAACCTACGTGCCATGAATGAGGTTAATCCTGATGTAGGTACACCCCCTCTGTTCTACTGCAAACCTGTCAATGACAAGGGGGGGCCTTGTCATGCCTCTGACTGCGATCACCGCAGTAGCTGTATGCTGCAGATGAAACGACAGCAGCATACCAAGGATGGGAAACCTGTGACCCATCAGGACCATTTCAGGTGTACCATCACCTGTGGCTATTGTGGCAAACGTCGTCACTACGAGGACGAATGCCACATAAAGAAACGCGAGAGTGACAAACTCAAGCGTCAGGAGGCAGAACGCCAGAAGACCCAAACACCCACCAGAAATCCCCCAAATGGGGATAAAGGTGGTAAAGGAGGTGGCAAGGGGGGTGGCAAAAATGGACCCCCTAACCCCCAGAGGCGCTCATCAGCGCCCGTTGCTACACCCACTCCTGCTGCTACACCCGCTCCTGCCGCAGGTGATCCCAAGAAGCGCCCCCAGGGGGATAACGCTACCCCTGAGGGGAAGAACTCCAAGAAGAGGCACTTGGCCTGGATGGCCAGGTCCCTCATTGCTGCAGGGGTGGATGTCAAGTTCCCTGATGAGGAGTAGGGGGGCGGCTCCGAAGAGGAGGACTTGGTTTTCTGGATCCTCGTGAAAATCGGGGATCAAGTTTTTCGAGCGGTGCTTGACACCGGTGCAACACTTTCCATAGTGGCCCGGCGCCTGCTAAAGACTTTCAAGAAAACTAAGACCGTGGCCATAAGAGTAGGGGATGGGCGTACCATCCATTCCTTGGGGGGGGTCGATGTGACTATATGCCTGGGCGACGAAACCGTGACCCAACACTGCAGAGTGCTGGACACCGACGCCTTTGACATCGTCATTGGTACAGACTTCCTACGAAGAAACCCCCAGGTAAAAATGCTGTCTCTCCAGCGCCCCCATTCTTTGCACTGCAACTTTGGCAGTGGGCTATTCTCCGTACCTTTAGAGCTGTCAGGACAAAAAGAGTCTGGGCTGCGCTACGCATCCAAGACTAACTATCGTACTGAAAACTACTAATTGGCCCGTCACGTTCTTGAAAATGGACTGGCGGGTCTTCAGGTAAACGTGGATGAGATCCAGGTGGAACTATTTGCGAGCCAACAACAGCACATCATGCAGTTGTACTGCTCGAAACAATTGAACAATGCTTTCCGTTTCTTCTGGAAAGCAATGGGCCTAGCGTATGCTAACCCTCCCTTCTCCATGCTTGCGAAGGTTCTAACCAAAATGGCTTATGAGGGAGGAAGGGTTGTCATGTGCACCTCTGACTGGGGCTGCTCTGGTGAACATGCTTACTGGCGCCGTATGCTAGATCGAATGACCGTGGGAAGAGTGCAACTCCCCGACGGCCCCATCTATGTGCCTGAGGACTCAGACACAGCTATGCAGGCCCCTGAGTGGGCCAGTTTCCTGTCCATCGTCGATGGATCTCTCAATCCTGTACCCCTGTGTGACCTGGACCCGGTGCTACTGAAAGAGGTCATGGCCCAAAATCGTGGCCTGGCCCTTTCTGATCTCAAAAATCGATCTCCTGCTCACCTATGCGCGACACTTACAGGGTGTGAGTCTCCCGATGACTATCTGGAACCTGCAGCTGTACAGGAGGATGCTGACGACCAGCTGTCTGAAATCGCCAGCACTATCCCTCCTGTTGATCCCAGCTGTGTTGACCTAAAACACAGTGCCTTCCTAGCCCAGCTGCTGCTAGAGGAGGTAGATCTAGAGTCAACCCCTGAGCCCGCTTCCCCTGTTGGGAAGCCAGTGCTACACATGCAGCCTATGCACACAGGTGAACCCGTGGCCCGGAGTGCTGATGCTCTGGCGCGGCCTGCTGCTAATAACATGCCATTGTCTGAGCATGACACTCAGGAACTCCGGCCGCTGTTGTACCTGAAGGCCGAAGGTATTATGCGCCAAGAGCGGCTGCAATACCTCAGACAGACCTGGAAATCCTCCATCTGGTCTGAGGAGGACAATGATTCCTATACGCTGCCTGATCCTGAGATACCGCTAGTGTATTCTCTGCACTATGGGCAGCAATGTCCCCCTGAGTGGGACGAGGGTTCTGTGCCTGTCGAAACTGCTGATCGGCAGAAAAAGAAAGAACATGGAAAGAGCAACCTCCATGCTGAGGAGGATTTCCTTCAGAAACTCGAGAGTCTTAACCTTGACCCCCGCCTGAAGAAACTGCTGATAACGTATGAGGAGGTGTTTGGCGCCTTGCCGCCTCCCCTCTCTTGTAAAAAACTGGTCCAGATGGACCTGAAACTGAAACCTGAATTTGAAAAGACGCGAGTGAGGCGTCGTCCCTATCCCGCTCCACAGGAACAGGTTGAAGAAATCGAGCGCCAGATCCAGGAATGTATTGATGCTGGCCTCGTTGAAGAATATAAACAAGGGGACTACCCCCATCACTGCAGTCCCTGTTTCCTGGTTGCCAAACCAGGGTCGACTGCCCTACGACTGGTTGTAGACTATGGTGAGGTCAACAAGAAAACCCAGAACCACTCAGGGAGTATTCCTAACATGGAAAATACCCTGGAGCGTATTGCCAAATGCAGGTACAAGACTAAAATGGACAAACGCTCTGGTTTCTGGCAGGTGGACCTAACCGCCGCAGCTCAGGAGCTGCTGGCTTTTATAACCCCTAAGGGCCGTGTCTTTAAGTGGAAGGTTATGCCTTTCAGGGTGGCTAATGCCCCAGCGCTCTTCCAGGAGCTAATGAACAAAATTTTGTACATACTGAGGCTCAGGCCTCTAGTACAGGAGTTGATTTCTCGGGGTGCAGAAATGGAGGCTCACATCGACGACGTGAGTTTGGGTACTAATACCAAAGAGGACCATGTCCTTCTCCTCCGTGAATTTTTCATTGTCTGTCAAGAAAACCATCTCCGAATCAAACTCCAAAAATGTGAGTTTATGAAAGAGCAGATGGAATGTTTGGGTTTCGACGTGGGGTATGGTTGGTGGAAACCAGCCGCGTCTAAGATGCAGCCCCTACAGGACATGCAGATTCTCGATGACCCTAAGAAGGGTTTACACGACGTGAGGAGTTTTGTGGGCGCCTGTAATTTCTATCGGCGTCACATCCACAATTTTACTTACTCCTCTGCCCCCCTCACTGACCTAATCAAGAAACCTACTCCCTGGACGTGGACCACCAGAGAGGAAGAGTGTTTCCAGGAGTTGAAGAAGAAGATTGCCTCCTCCAACTGCCTGGGAGTACCCCGCCCTGAGGACGAGATAGTCCGGATCACTGATGCCAGTGATGTAGGGAGGGGTGGTACGATCTACCAATGGCAGGAGCTTAACCCCGCTGAACTAACCCACTGCCATTATCGTACTAGTGGACTGAACTCTGATGGTTCGTTGAAACATGACTATCCTACCAGTGAGTGGCGACTGGTGCCACTGGGACACTGGAATTGGAAATGGAACCAGGCGCGTTCCAATTACAGCACCTATGACCAGGTACTCCTGGCCGGTATGTTGGTGCTTTTGTCACAATCCCGACTCCTGGGATCTAACCCTATTGTCTGGCTGTGTGACCAGGAGCCTGTGAAGACTTTTCAGAAGGGTCCACCACCAGAGAAAGCAAAGCTAAAACGGTGGTGGACTTACCTGAGCCACTTCAGGCTGACAGTGCATCATATCCCCGGGATAAAGAACGAACTGTCTGACTATATATCGCGCAACAACTTTGATGCGCTTATTGGTGAGAACTCTGAGGCGCTCGCCAGAGAGGCTTTCCAGCGTATGGATGTCCAGCTTGACCTGTCCATGCGCACTGCTGGAATCCTGGAGGGTTGGAGTCTAACCGACTATCAGTCAGGGAATGAAGAAATTCTCCAAACCCTCAGCACTGATCTCGAACCCCGTGTCATTGACAGGCACCAGTGGTATAAAAGCAATCAGTACCTCTTCTACGAGGACCGAATTGTGGTGCCTGAGGCACGACTGGATGGGTGCCTACAGTGGTCCCATCTCAGTTCTGGTCACACTGGCGCTAATCGCTCAGTGGACTTCTTCCGTGAGTGTTTCTACTCTAGTCTAACCCTGACTGAACTGAGGTCGCGTATGCAGACCATTGTGGATGCTTGTGGCTGTCATGCCAGCAAGCAGAGCGACAGTAGGGATAGTGGCCTGATTTCCAGCTTACCCATACCCTATTGTGCTAACTCTCTGCTCTACGTGGATTTCATCCACGGCCTACCACGCTTCGGCGGCTATGATAGTTGCCTAGTGGTCACCTGTGGCCTATCTCGCTTCACCCGTGTGTTCCCTTGCAATAAGAAAATCACAGGTGAGCAGACTGTGAAAATGTTGGTCGAACAATGGTTCGAACCCTATGGAGCACCTAAGCAGGTGCACTCTGATGAGGATGTACGCATCCGCAGTGACACTGGGTGGTACAAACGAGTGCTAAATGCCCTCAACGTGGAGGTAACCACAGGTGTGCCCTATACCCACACGTCTAACCCTCTCTGTGAGAGACAGAACTGTGTGGTGGAGCAAAACCTAAGAATCCTGATGAAACAGGAGCGTACCAAGGACTGGGTACGCCTAGTGCCCTGGGCAGTGCTGACCATGAACTCACAGCGGAGCTCTTCTACGGGTTTCACCCCCCACGAACTGTTCCATGGAGGACGACCTGCTTGGTTCTTCAAAACCCCCTTTCCTGAGGACTTCAAGAGCCCTGTGGGTGATTGGCTGGAACACAAGCAGTCTCTGGCTAACCAGGCTGGGACTAACCTGAGACACATTCGTGACCGTGAACTGAGCCGACGGAACCGCCTACGGCGACCTGCCAGCTTCAAGGTTGCTGACCTTGTTTTGGTTCACCATTCACGCCTACCCTCCTGGCCACGTAACTGCCTACAGGACCCTTACTTTGGACCCTATCGTATCATCAGGATAGATGGATCCAGCATCCATGTCAGGTGCAGTCCACGTCTAGGTGGGCGAACTGCTGTGTGCACCTAAACAGTTGAGGCACTATCACTCCCCTGACGACTTGTCTTGGGATGAGTGGCGCCTCAGCGACAGTGAGGTCGAGCGTATAGACCTAGAGAACGCTGCCAGTCCAGAGGAGGCAGACGAACTCGAAGCGATGACTGCCGATGAGATGGCAGTCGATGGTTACTACGTGGTTGCAGGTATTGCTCGCCACGAGTATAAACAAGGCTGGAAATTCCTAACCCTGTGGGATGGCTATGGGTTATCTGAGGCGACCTGGGAACCTATGTCAGCCTTCATACAACCAGACGGGAGTATCAACCCTATCTTCTGCACCTACCTCGCTGAGAACAACGAGGGGCAGCTCCTAACCCGTGCTGAGACTATGTCCAAGCGTAAAAAGCAAAACTAATTTCCCTGTGTCAGTCTACTTACAGGTGCTTACTGAGCCCTGCACTGACCCTGTCTGTGCCCTGCAGACCCATGCCTATGGTTCCCAGCGTGAGCCAGGTGGCCGCTTATCAGGATTGCAGCCACCCAGCGAGTGTATGCCCTGTTGACCATGTTTGACAATGTGCTGCATGGGGACTGCCCTGATGTAATGACCTTGGGGAGCCAACGAAGAACGGTGGCTTACTACACCAGGGGGGAATGACAAGCAAGGTGTTATGAGGCAAGGTGTGCCTTCCCTCCTTGGGGACAAGCGAGCCCACAGTTAGGACCCCTGACTGGTCCAGACCCATGGGGTTCTACCCTTCCTTACAGGGTTTACCATACCCCTATGTGTGCTACGTATGTCTGTGTGTGTCTCACTTCTCTCCCCGGCGTGGCTCCCGGAGACCGGGCTTCGCTGACGTCGGACCGAAGGTCCTAATCAGGTACTATTACCACTCCTATGGCGCCCAATTTCTGTGCTGGCGCCTATCCTTGGGGGAAGACGGCAAAAGCCCTACCTACTAGAGGGGAGGGGTGGCCAAGTGTGCTAAGGGCATACAAAACGCCCATTTTTGCTAAGGGCCAAAAGCTAACGCACTCCCCTGCCCACGAGGAAAAGCACGCGGGACAGGAGACACCACTACACTACACTCACTAACGCCAGCACCGGCCTTCGAAGGCAGGGTGAGCACTCATCACCTGCACTCAACTCCTGCCAGGCCTGCTGACCCTAACCCCTACACACGCTACTGGGTGCAGCTGTCAATGAGGTCTCAGGTCCTAATGACCCTCCTGTGAAGAAGACAAGAGAACACAGCGCTGCTAAGCAACTGTGGCCTAACAGGGACGCCACAACACGTTTCCCTGCTAGGGCTTGGAGGGAAGGGGTGCTCTTGTTGCGTGCACAGCGCGGATGTCGATGAAGTCGAACTGCCCACGCCACTCCTGGCTGAGGCGCAGTCAATTGATTGTGTGATCAGCGCCCCTGTTTAGCTGGGGCAGAAAAATTGGATAGCCGCCGAAGGCAGCTGCTGCGTGCACCAATCACCCTGAACCTCTCCCACCTGTACAACAGAGGCCAATGAAGGGGTGTTTGCGGCTGAGGAACCAAGCCACACTCCACGTATTATACGCTTCTCAGTGTGACCTATAATATACTGTCCTCAAACACACCCTGTCAAGCAAGCAAGCGTTAAGAGACTCCTAAGGTTCTCTTAAAGAACGTACCGAGGAGCCCCTGGGTAACCTAAACACGGTTTACCGTGCGCATTTCGCGTGGCCTACCCTTTAATGCATCGTGTGCACGCATGTAGGGAAGGGAGGCGGAACCATAATCACTGACTCAACCAGGAGGTGAGCTCCTCCTGGGCTAACCTACCTCACTCACCATGCATCGTGTGAATGCCGAAGTGAAGCGAACGCAAAGCAACCCTATTGCGAGTTTTAAACAAGCCTAAGCGTTTTAAGCAACCCTACTTTAACGCTAAGGCTACACACGAGCAAACACTTTCCTTTCCTTACCTGTGAAGAGAAATCAAGGATGAATTGGGGTACGGGGAAAGCGTCACAGCGTGTGAATGCCTCAATTAGGCACATGCATCGCGAGCACAGCGCATATTCTAACCCTACGTGCGCTGTGCGCGCTCCATTTGCATCACATACCTTTCATTCCTGTTTTGACCTGTGCAGAGCAAAGGAGATGAGCGCCCGAACCCCCAACGGACACAGCGTTGACAACCCTAACGTTTTAACGAAGCAACCAACACGAAAGCAATGCATGCATGTGAGATGACACTGGCATACCTGAGAGGTGGGTTGTCCGCCGGCTCTGTGCTGTGGGTTGAGTTTCAATACTTTTCACTAAAGTTTATAAAAATTTTGATGCAACTGTGCAAAAATTTCCTTTAGAACTTTAGAAACTACGGTTCATACCCTCTTTTTCAAAAGCCGTTTACGCTTGCGCAACCTTGTTTTTGAAGTCCGCTTCCTTTGCGATTGTCTGCGACTTTGAGTTATGTGTAAAAATGACGATTTCCCGCGTGATTTCGTCAAGTTTTAGCGATTTGACTTGCTAAATCGCAACCCCTTTCGCTAAACCGCAGGAATCACTCCCTGTTGGTTACATTTTCTATTTTTTTCAGCTCCTGGAGGTTTGCGTCCTCCATTGAGAGTATTGCTCCGCCCTGGCCCTTGGTCAGGACGTTTACCAAAAAGCTGTTTATGCAGCGATCCCCGTCCGCATTAGAGCGGTCGACTGTACCCTAGTGGGCAAGCACGTGTGCTCCAGGGAGGGAGTCCTGGGTTCAAACCCCACTACCCCCAAAATTTTTTCCAAACGTTTTCGTCGCACGCCGGCGACTTTTGAGGAATGCCCCATCGAAGGGACATCATTCACGGTACATTACACTGTTTTTCGAGGGTACCTACTGAAGCGGATTGCTGGGGGTCACGCTAGACACCCTCCTTGGCACCGCCGGCCTTGTTGCCTTTTGCCCGAGCTCTGCTGCTTTCAGTCAACTGATCGAAAACCCTTCGCCTTTGCGATGTCGATTTTTGACCAAATACTCCTTTTGCATTTTCTCCAAAACTCGTGAACCAGTCCAGTTTCTTGAAAACTCTCCAATGCTGTCCTCCATCAGCATAAGACACGGAGCATGAAGACCTTTTTAAGCAGATTTGGCTCAGTGTTGCACAAATTCTTGTACGGGCCTTGCCCACCCGGACACATCCTGAGCTGCAAAATGCAGGGAGGACAGAATGTATCAAAATGCATACACAACACACAATGTATTTACATTTCGTAATCAACGGGCGGTATATGCGAGTCCCTTCTTTTTTCTGCTCTGACGCTGGCACGGGGATTGCGCGTCCCCTTTTGCGGCGCTTGCGCGCGGCTTGCCTGTCTGTTGCCGAGCCTCTCGAACAGCCATTTGGTGGCCAGCAGGGAGGAATACCGATTCTGCGTCACCCCCCTCCTTAAAAGCTTTGTGTCGCGCTATGCAAACACACATAGCTCCAGGAAGAGGCGAGGCTCACTGCTTATGCTCGACCTGTATGGAAAAAAAAATTCGACTGGATACCCCATGACCCGAAGGTACACGGCTAACCACCATGCCCAGTATGCACCAAGCAAGGGTACAGAAACCCAGCGGCACTGTGCAGAGCCAAGGTGTCACTCAAGCCATCTCCTGGCAGCCAGGGCGCTACTAAAATCAGCCCAGCTATATATGCGCCCATCTGGGCCATACACGCACAGATGCTAAAAAACAACCTTACCAGATCTTATCTCCCAACCCAGTCTCCGTGCGGGTCTCATCCAGCGCCCTGATACGCTGGTCCTTCCTCTGTGTCTTGGGGCCTGCTCCTCACCGTAGAGGGCAACACCCGAGGTCTTCACATCGGCCGCACGCTCCGTGGCCTTCAACTGGAATCCCACGTCCAGTCCTTCCTCTGTGCCTTGACGCGGCTCCAACAAATTGGTACACCGGGCTGGGACTTGTGATCCATCGTGCTGCGTCGCACAATGGCTCGTCGTCAACGGTGGCGCCTGCCTGGGACCTTCGCTGGCGCTGCCGCGATCTGCCGTAAACCCAGGTACGTACGCTGACACTGATCGTCTCGGCATATCTCCACGTATGGGCTGGGACGAGCGGACGTCGGTGTACAAAAATTTTGAAGCAGATTGCTGGGGGTCACGCTAGACACCCTCCTTGGCACCGCCGGCCTTGTTGCCTTTTGCCCGAGCTCTGCTGCTTTCAGTCAACTGATCGAAAACCCTTCGCCTTTGCGATGTCAATTTTTGACCAAATACTCCTTTTGCATTTTCTCCAAAACTCGTGAACCAGTCCAGTTTCTTGAAAACTCTCCAATGCTGTCCTCCATCAGCATAAGACACGGAGCATGAAGACCTTTTTAAGCAGATTTGGCTCAGTGTTGCACAAATTCTTGTACGGGCCTTGCCCACCCGGACACATCCTGAGCTGCAAAATGCAGGGAGGACAGAATGTATCAAAATGCATACACAACACACAATGTATTTACATTTCGTAATCAACGGGCGGTATATGCGAGTCCCTTCTTTTTTCTGCTCTGACGCTGGCACGGGGATTGCGCGTCCCCTTTTGCGGCGCTTGCGCGCGGCTTGCCTGTCTGTTGCCGAGCCTCTCGAACAGCCATTTGGTGGCCAGCAGGGAGGAATACCGATTCTGCGTCACCCCCCTCCTTAAAAGCTTTGTGTCGCGCTATGCAAACACACATAGCTCCAGGAAGAGGCGAGGCTCACTGCTTATGCTCGACCTGTATGGAAAAAAAAATTCGACTGGATGCCCCATGACCCGAAGGTACACGGCTAACCACCATGCCCAGTATGCACCAAGCAAGGGTACAGAAACCCAGCGGCACTGTGCAGAGCCAAGGTGTCACTCAAGCCATCTCCTGGCAGCCAGGGCGCTACTAAAATCAGCCCAGCTATATATGCGCCCATCTGGGCCATACACGCACAGATGCTAAAAAACAACCTTACCAGATCTTATCTCCCAACCCAGTCTCCGTGCGGGTCTCATCCAGCGCCCTGATACGCTGGTCCTTCCTCTGTGTCTTGGGGCCTGCTCCTCACCGTAGAGGGCAACACCCGAGGTCTTCACATCGGCCGCACGCTCCGTGGCCTTCAACTGGAATCCCACGTCCAGTCCTTCCTCTGTGCCTTGACGCGGCTCCAACAAATTGGTACACCGGGCTGGGACTTGTGATCCATCGTGCTGCGTCGCACAATGGCTCGTCGTCAACGGTGGCGCCTGCCTGGGACCTTCGCTGGCGCTGCCGCGATCTGCCGTAAACCCAGGTACGTACGCTGACACTGATCGTCTCGGCATATCTCCACGTATGGGCTGGGACGAGCGGACGTCGGTGTACAAAAATTTTGAAGCAGATTGCTGGGGGTCACGCTAGACACCCTCCTTGGCACCGCCGGCCTTGTTGCCTTTTGCCCGAGCTCTGCTGCTTTCAGTCAACTGATCGAAAACCCTTCGCCTTTGCGATGTCAATTTTTGACCAAATACTCCTTTTGCATTTTCTCCAAAACTCGTGAACCAGTCCAGTTTCTTGAAAACTCTCCAATGCTGTCCTCCATCAGCATAAGACACGGAGCATGAAGACCTTTTTAAGCAGATTTGGCTCAGTGTTGCACAAATTCTTGTACGGGCCTTGCCCACCCGGACACATCCTGAGCTGCAAAATGCAGGGAGGACAGAATGTATCAAAATGCATACACAACACACAATGTATTTACATTTCGTAATCAACGGGCGGTATATGCGAGTCCCTTCTTTTTTCTGCTCTGACGCTGGCACGGGGATTGCGCGTCCCCTTTTGCGGCGCTTGCGCGCGGCTTGCCTGTCTGTTGCCGAGCCTCTCGAACAGCCATTTGGTGGCCAGCAGGGAGGAATACCGATTCTGCGTCACCCCCCTCCTTAAAAGCTTTGTGTCGCGCTATGCAAACACACATAGCTCCAGGAAGAGGCGAGGCTCACTGCTTATGCTCGACCTGTATGGAAAAAAAAATTCGACTGGATGCCCCATGACCCGAAGGTACACGGCTAACCACCATGCCCAGTATGCACCAAGCAAGGGTACAGAAACCCAGCGGCACTGTGCAGAGCCAAGGTGTCACTCAAGCCATCTCCTGGCAGCCAGGGCGCTACTAAAATCAGCCCAGCTATATATGCGCCCATCTGGGCCATACACGCACAGATGCTAAAAAACAACCTTACCAGATCTTATCTCCCAACCCAGTCTCCGTGCGGGTCTCATCCAGCGCCCTGATACGCTCGTCCTTCCTCTGTGTCTTGGGGCCTGCTCCTCACCGTAGAGGGCAACACCCGAGGTCTTCACATCGGCCGCACGCTCCGTGGCCTTCAACTGGAATCCCACGTCCAGTCCTTCCTCTGTGCCTTGACGCGGCTCCAACAAATTGGTACACCGGGCTGGGACTTGTGATCCATCGTGCTGCGTCGCACAATGGCTCGTCGTCAACGGTGGCGCCTGCCTGGGACCTTCGCTGGCGCTGCCGCGATCTGCCGTAAACCCAGGTACGTACGCTGACACTGATCGTCTCGGCATATCTCCACGTATGGGCTGGGACGAGCGGACGTCGGTGTACAAAAATTTTGAAGCAGATTGCTGGGGGTCACGCTAGACACCCTCCTTGGCACCGCCGGCCTTGTTGCCTTTTGCCCGAGCTCTGCTGCTTTCAGTCAACTGATCGAAAACCCTTCGCCTTTGCGATGTCAATTTTTGACCAAATACTCCTTTTGCATTTTCTCCAAAACTCGTGAACCAGTCCAGTTTCTTGAAAACTCTCCAATGCTGTCCTCCATCAGCATAAGACACGGAGCATGAAGACCTTTTTAAGCAGATTTGGCTCAGTGTTGCACAAATTCTTGTACGGGCCTTGCCCACCCGGACACATCCTGAGCTGCAAAATGCAGGGAGGACAGAATGTATCAAAATGCATACACAACACACAATGTATTTACATTTCGTAATCAACGGGCGGTATATGCGAGTCCCTTCTTTTTTCTGCTCTGACGCTGGCACGGGGATTGCGCGTCCCCTTTTGCGGCGCTTGCGCGCGGCTTGCCTGTCTGTTGCCGAGCCTCTCGAACAGCCATTTGGTGGCCAGCAGGGAGGAATACCGATTCTGCGTCACCCCCCTCCTTAAAAGCTTTGTGTCGCGCTATGCAAACACACATAGCTCCAGGAAGAGGCGAGGCTCACTGCTTATGCTCGACCTGTATGGAAAAAAAAATTCGACTGGATACCCCATGACCCGAAGGTACACGGCTAACCACCATGCCCAGTATGCACCAAGCAAGGGTACAGAAACCCAGCGGCACTGTGCAGAGCCAAGGTGTCACTCAAGCCATCTCCTGGCAGCCAGGGCGCTACTAAAATCAGCCCAGCTATATATGCGCCCATCTGGGCCATACACGCACAGATGCTAAAAAACAACCTTACCAGATCTTATCTCCCAACCCAGTCTCCGTGCGGGTCTCATCCAGCGCCCTGATACGCTGGTCCTTCCTCTGTGTCTTGGGGCCTGCTCCTCACCGTAGAGGGCAACACCCGAGGTCTTCACATCGGCCGCACGCTCCGTGGCCTTCAACTGGAATCCCACGTCCAGTCCTTCCTCTGTGCCTTGACGCGGCTCCAACAAATTGGTACACCGGGCTGGGACTTGTGATCCATCGTGCTGCGTCGCACAATGGCTCGTCGTCAACGGTGGCGCCTGCCTGGGACCTTCGCTGGCGCTGCCGCGATCTGCCGTAAACCCAGGTACGTACGCTGACACTGATCGTCTCGGCATATCTCCACGTATGGGCTGGGACGAGCGGACGTCGGTGTACAAAAATTTTGAAGCAGATTGCTGGGGGTCACGCTAGACACCCTCCTTGGCACCGCCGGCCTTGTTGCCTTTTGCCCGAGCTCTGCTGCTTTCAGTCAACTGATCGAAAACCCTTCGCCTTTGCGATGTCGATTTTTGACCAAATACTCCTTTTGCATTTTCTCCAAAACTCGTGAACCAGTCCAGTTTCTTGAAAACTCTCCAATGCTGTCCTCCATCAGCATAAGACACGGAGCATGAAGACCTTTTTAAGCAGATTTGGCTCAGTGTTGCACAAATTCTTGTACGGGCCTTGCCCACCCGGACACATCCTGAGCTGCAAAATGCAGGGAGGACAGAATGTATCAAAATGCATACACAACACACAATGTATTTACATTTCGTAATCAACGGGCGGTATATGCGAGTCCCTTCTTTTTTCTGCTCTGACGCTGGCACGGGGATTGCGCGTCCCCTTTTGCGGCGCTTGCGCGCGGCTTGCCTGTCTGTTGCCGAGCCTCTCGAACAGCCATTTGGTGGCCAGCAGGGAGGAATACCGATTCTGCGTCACCTCCCTCCTTAAAAGCTTTGTGTCGCGCTATGCAAACACACATAGCTCCAGGAAGAGGCGAGGCTCACTGCTTATGCTCGACCTGTATGGAAAAAAAAATTCGACTGGATACCCCATGACCCGAAGGTACACGGCTAACCACCATGCCCAGTATGCACCAAGCAAGGGTACAGAAACCCAGCGGCACTGTGCAGAGCCAAGGTGTCACTCAAGCCATCTCCTGGCAGCCAGGGCGCTACTAAAATCAGCCCAGCTATATATGCGCCCATCTGGGCCATACACGCACAGATGCTAAAAAACAGCCTTACCAGATCTTATCTCCCAACCCAGTCTCCGTGCGGGTCTCATCCAGCGCCCTGATACGCTGGTCCTTCCTCTGTGTCTTGGGGCCTGCTCCTCACCGTAGAGGGCAACACCCGAGGTCTTCACATCGGCCGCACGCTCCGTGGCCTTCAACTGGAATCCCACGTCCAGTCCTTCCTCTGTGCCTTGACGCGGCTCCAACAAATTGGTACACCGGGCTGGGACTTGTGATCCATCGTGCTGCGTCGCACAATGGCTCGTCGTCAACGGTGGCGCCTGCCTGGGACCTTCGCTGGCGCTGCCGCGATCTGCCGTAAACCCAGGTACGTACGCTGACACTGATCGTCTCGGCATATCTCCACGTATGGGCTGGGACGAGCGGACGTCGGTGTACAAAAATTTTGATGCAGATTGCTGGGGGTCACGGTAGACACCCTCCTTGGCACCGCCGGCCTTGTTGCCTTTTGCCCGAGCTCTGCTGCTTTCAGTCAACTGATCGAAAACCCTTCGCCTTTGCGATGTCAATTTTTGACCAAATACTCCTTTTGCATTTTCTCCAAAACTCGTGAACCAGTCCAGTTTCTTGAAAACTCTCCAATGCTGTCCTCCATCAGCATAAGACACGGAGCATGAAGACCTTTTTAAGCAGATTTGGCTCAGTGTTGCACAAATTCTTGTACGGGCCTTGCCCACCCGGACACATCCTGAGCTGCAAAATGCAGGGAGGACAGAATGTATCAAAATGCATACACAACACACAATGTATTTACATTTCGTAATCAACGGGCAGTATATGCAAGTCCCTTCTTTTTTCTGCTCTGACGCTGGCACGCGGATTGCGCGTCCCCTTTTGCGGCGCTTGCGCGCGGCTTGCCTGTCTGTTGCCGAGCCTCTCGAACAGCCGTTTGGTGGCCAGCAGGGAGGAATACCGATTCTGCGTCACTACAGTGTGATAGGCTTCTATGAACTGATGAGGATGTTTTTGGTAAGTTTAATGCATTTTCTGAGGTAATTTTGGGAACATTTGAGGCTTTTTCGTTGGTCCTACTAGCTTAGCTAACTAGTACTCCAGGGGGGAGTAAGAAAAAGTCACTGCCATGTCTTTCTTGGAGGGCTTGATCCAGGCCAAGCCCCCCTTAAAACCCTTTTGTTGATGCTAAGACTAACTTAAGTATTTTTATCTCTCTTTTGAAGCCTAAAGTACACTTTCTCAAAATAACTAGGGTTATGACCCTAGCCCCCCATGAAGTACACCCCTAGAAAAGTTTATAGTGTTTTCAGCACTGTGTTTTTGCTTCTCCTGCTGCTTGTTGTTGCTGTAGGGTGTCCTGCTGCTGGTTTTGGATGATGAAAAGCTTTTGTTTGTTGAAATACAGTAAGGCCAACTCAATCCAGGATAGCCCAAGCCAATAGTATGCAAGGAGAAGGTAATTCAGGATCAAAGCATGAAGGGCTGCAGTGTAAACAGTCAAAGATGATTAGATATTCACAGAAACTGCAACTCAGGATACAAATGAATGCATATTCACAGAGATAGCTGAAATGTTTTGGGAAAAGAGTTAGAAAACTGCCTCAGGATCACTCTCTCTCCATAGTGCCATCTTAGGAGATGTGCACTCTTTGTTTTGGGTCCCATATGTGCTGAGGTGGCATGGTATGTGGCGATGAGGTCACTGCCATGTCACATGGGATCTTCCTACTCAGTTGGGATCTTCCTACTTAGTTAGGCTGACCGGGAATTGAACCCAGGACCTCTCAAAAAGAGGTGCCTAACCCCCTATGGTGCATACCACTAGGGCAGATAAGTATTCATGGAAAAACATAGATAAATTCATAGGCTCTACCTTAGGTATGTCAGTGCTCAGTCAACTCAGGAAAAGATGTTTTACTTCTGATTGAGAGGGGATTAAGGGGTCCACTCCATATCCTGATTGGGTGTTTGGTTCCATAGGTCAAAATGTGTTCTCACCACTTTTGGCTGGACCAATACTAAGATAAAAATGCATGGATGCTCAGTGCATCTCTAATACAACTAGAGTATGTCCCAAAGCAATGGAAAAGCACTTTTTCTTACTCCCCCCTTGTGCTGTGGTGGCCACCACTGTCGCATTTTAGGAAAAAGGGAATTTTTCTTGGCCTTTCCTTGGTTTCCACATCTACTTTAAAATACCTACAGTCTCCCTCACACCGAAAAATGGGCGCTCACCATGGCTGGCGTCCTTTTGCTGCTCTGATTGTACAGTTTCCTACAGAAGACTCAGCGCTCTTGGCGCTGCCGGGGCTCCTGTGGCTTGGTTGGGTTAGATTGGGAGCATGCCAAACATGTGCATATGCATCCCTTCCTCCAAGACGCAGCGTCGACACAACCCAAACGCAAGACACATTATACACACTCGCATGGGTTCTCGTAAACCTGCTGGCGACCTGTGACCTGTCTTAGGGCGTAGGGAGTCGAAAAGAAATTAATTTGCCCCTTGGTGGGGTCTTGGTTCTGCTCAGTCTCTCCAGGCACCTGCGTTTCGGCCCGAACACGGCCTACTCAGCGAGGCTGCGCGTGGGTATCTGCAGAGGCGGGAATGGGAGAATTATGGACGAATCCACGCAAAAACGAAGCGACGACACCAAAATCCGTCAAATGACGGTGCAGAATTTTTCTGAAACGACACACCTGAGTAGAATCCAATTGTGCATCAAAGGCACATTTTTATAGAAATTATAGTCATCTCTGGATTTTTTAAGTCCAGAAATTCATACGCATAAAATGGCGGCGCGCAGGAGCGGCTCCTAGCGAAGCGCCGGAAAATGGAAAAATAATGGAATTATAAACGTATGTATCACGTAGTCTTGAAAATGACGAGACACACATTAATAAACAAACGTACAGATTCCACCCACACTAATAGAAGCTTCAAAAATTCAAGAATTCGAAAATCAATTGAAAAGACTTCAATGAATCAGGTATAAACTACAGGTATGCTCGTCTTGCATGCCGCATACACATTGCTCGTCTCGAGTCTCCGTGACCGAGTCGTGTAGCAGCGTAAACAACGATAACCACGATAGGACGCGGTAGAGGGATTGATTAGAAAGATTGCAGATGATTAGCGGTCAGATCAGGGTGATTAGTCATACACACAAGTGCATAGCAACGTTCTTCGCGTGCGCCCCTTTTGTTTTCTCTCCTTGCTTCACTTCCCAGCGGTAGGTAAGGTAGGTACGCCCAGGCGGGGCCACCCCCTGGTGGAGTCAAGATTGTTGTGGAGATGGGCAGGTTTGCCCACGTGATTCTGCATAGTCGTGCATGCACACACGCATTAAAGGGTAGGCCACGCGAAGTGCGCACGGTAAACCTTGTTTAGGCTACCCAGGGGCTCCTCGGTACGTTCTTTAAGAGAACCTTAGGAGTCCCTTAACGCTTGCTTGCTTGATAAGGGTAGCTGCTCCATGCAGCGTGTTTGCGGACAGCGTATTATAGGGCACACTGAGAAGGGTATAATACCTGGAGTGTGCCTTGGTTCCTCCGCCGCAAACGCCCTTTCATTTGCCTTTGTTTTACAGGTGGGCAGGTAGGGTGAGTGGTGCAGCAGCATTTTTTTATGCCCTGCTAAACAGGGGCGCAGAACACACAAACAAGTAACTCCGCTCCGCCTGTGGCAGAGCAGGGAGTCCGACTTCATCGACATCTGCGCCTTGCACACGAGAGCACTCCTTCCCTCCAAGCCCTTGCAGGGGAAACGCGTTGTGGCGTCCCCTGTGAGGCCACAGTTGCTTAGTAGCGCTGTGTTCTCTTGTCATTTCACAGGTGGGTCGCTAGGACCCTCGAGAACTTCCTCTTCGCAACGCCAAGTAGAGTGTGCGTGTAGGAGTGGTAGTCCTGCGTGGGGGCTAGAGCCAGTTGCCCAGCGCTCGCCCACCAGGATGGTGCCACTGTAGGGTGTGTAGGACCTGTAGGGGGCGTGTCACTGTCCCACCCTTTTCCTGCAATTTTAGCTGGGTTGGTGGGCTGTGACGGTGGGTTAGGTTAGCGTTTTTGGCCACATAGCAAACAGGCGTTTTGCATGCCTTCATAGCTTTTGGCCACCCCTCCCTGTAGTAGACAGGTAGGTAGGGAAAACAATACCTGGATTAACACTCTGGGTATTCCCCCAAGGTTTTGCGCCAGCACAGAAATTGGGCGCATAGGGGAGGGGAGACCCGGGGCGTACCCCGTGGCATCAATAAGCCAACCCTCCAGGTTCAGCAAGGGCGCAGACTTGGGTATAATTAGGACACCACTTCTGCGGCTTGCTCTCAGGACCTTAGGACTAGCACACTCACACATACGCTTTGGCAGGTAAGGGTAAGGTTCAGTCCCTAGCTTTATTCTTGGAGGCAAGCATCTCAGCGAGCCTCAACAACTCACCAAGGTTGTTCTGGGACAAGTAGTCAACCAGAACTGAGTTTAGGCGTCCCTCAGGTAGAACAAATGCAGAGAAGGGCTCCCAGGTGGCCTCTTCGACTCCAAACCCTTCCCAGAGGGTGAGGAAGCGCCAACCCTGGCGATAGCGGTGGCGTAGGACAGACTTCACCAGGTAGAAGCCCTCCTTAGCCATCTCCTCGGCGTTCATGTCGGGGAGTTCACCTTCAACTTCCATAGGGCTGGCAGCCCCTTGTAGGTCCAGAGCGGCGATTTCCTCGTCGTTCAGCTCCCACTCCTCCCCACAGAGGTCTTCGGGATCATGGTAGCGCTTCAGGCGTTGAGCGGCGCACACCAGGGTCCCCCCTAGACGGGGAGAACACCTCACGGTGATACGGTGTCCATCCACAGATAGGATCTTGTACGGCCCGAAGTATGGGTCATCGCTGGTAGAGCGTGGCCAGGCGGGTAGTCGACTGTGGTGCACCAGCACCCAGTCCCCTTCTTGGTAGGTGGCCGGTACACGGTGCTTGTTCTTCTTGTTCCACTGACGCTCCCTCACTCTCTGGAGCATAGCCTTGGCCTTGTCCACCTTCGCTTGTTGCTCTTGGACCCATTCACCCACAGAAGAATGGGTGTCCTCTGGATAGGGGGCATGTAGGAACCATGCCGGGCGCCCCATGAATAGCTCATGTGGCGAGTAGCCAGTAGCTGAACTCTCTTGGGAGTTCATCATCAAGGATATGACGGGGAGTAGTCTCACCCAGTCTCTGGTGCGTTCAGTTTTGCACCATATCCTGACGTTCTCCTTCAGGACACGAATCTGTCGCTCACATAGGGGGTTGCTCGTGTGAGAGTAGGGAATTCCCGTAGACACCTGGACATTGAGGGACCTCAGGACCCTCTTGTACCAGCCAGTATCTGAGCGTACTCGTACGTCCTCATCGGAGTTGATCTCCTTGGGCGCCCCATAGACACAAAACCACTCCTCCAGGAGTATCTTGATAGTCTCCTCTCCGGTAATGTGCTTGGTACATGGGAACACCCTGGTAAACCTGGTCAACCCACAGGTTACCACGAGGGCGAAGTCATAGCCCCCGAACTTCGGCATCTCCGTGTAGTCCACGTATAGAACACTGTTAGCACAGTGAGGGATGGGCAGGGTCGAGTAGAGACCTCTGTCCCTGATATCCCTTGGTTTACAGGACCTGCACGGGCACTTGTCCACGATAGGCAGGAGCGTCTTCCGCAGCTGGTCGTCCGTCCACGTAGTGTGGAACCACTGCTTGAACAGCCTCAGGGTACGGTCAGCACCCACATGACCACTGGACTCATGGGTCCACTTCAGCAGCGCTGGGACTCGGTCACTAGGCACCACGATGCGGTCCTCGTGCCAGAGGTAGCTCTTGTCCCGCTTCCACTGGTCTTGGTTGACCAGGAGGGGTTCAAGGCGTTTCTCCAGGCGCCGGTAGATATCCCCAAACTCCTGTAGGTACTCCGATTGTTGGAGTCCATCCAGGGGGCGTATCATGGTCATGTTCAGGTCCAGGTGTACGTCCATACGGCTGGACGCTTCCTTAGCCAGCGCTTCAGACCGGGCACCAATCAGGGCGTCGAAGTTGTTGCGGCTGATGTAGTGGGCACACTCGTTCTTCACTCCCTGGATATGGTGTACCGTCAGCCGTAGTTGACTGAGGTAGGTCCACCAGCGACGTAGCTTGGCCTTCTCAGGTGGGGGGCCCTTCTGGAAACTGCGGACCGGTTCTTGGTCGCATAGCCAGACCACAGGGTTACTCCCCAACAGTCGTGCTTGTGAGGATAGCACCAGCATACCCGCGAGCAGTTCCTGCTCATAGGTAGAGTAGTTCCCCCTGGCCTGGTTCCACTTCCAGTTCCAGTGGCCCAGAGGCACTAGGACCCACTTGTCGTCAGGGTAGCTGTGCTTGAGGGTTCCATCTCGGTTGAGACCTTCCGTCCCCCATTGGGAAATGGCCGAGTCGAACTCCTCCTTCTCTAGTGCTTGCCACTGGAACAACGTTCCACCACCGCCCACATTGCTGGCGTCGGTCACCAGGATAATCTCCCCTTGTGCCCTAGGCACGCCCAAGCACTTAGCGTTGGCTACCTTGTCCTTGAGCTCGTCAAACGCTTGTTGCTCTTGTGGGCCCCAGCGCCAAGTAGTACTCTTCTTGATCAAGTCAGTCAGTACCGCGCTGGTGTAGGTGAAGTTTTTGATGTGGCGGCGATAGAAGTTGCACGCCCCAATGAAACTGCGTACATCATGAAGTCCTTTCTTGGGGTCTTCGTGTCGTACCTTGGCATCCATCAGGAGTTTGGCCTTAGAGGCCGCTGGGGTCCACCACCCATAGCCAACGTCAAACCCCAGGTACTGCATGGTCTCCTGCATGAACTCACACTTCTCCAGCTTGAGTCGTGTGTGGTTCTCCTGGCAGACCGCAAAGAACTCACCCAAGAGGATTAGGTGATCCTCCTGGGTATTGGTCCCGAGGCATACATCGTCGATGTGAGCCTCCATCTGGGCCCCACGGGATATGAGCTCCTGCACCTTAGGTCTCCTTCGTAGGATGGACAAGATCTTGTTCATCAGCTCTTGGAACAGAGCGGGGGCGTTAGCCACGCCGAATGGCATGACTTTCCACTTGAATACCCTCCCCTGAGGGGTGATGAAGGCCAGTAGTTCCTGCGCGTTGGGCGTCAGGTCCACTTGCCAGAATCCACTTCGCTTGTCCATCTTGGTCTTGTAGCGACAGGAGGCTATCTTCTCCAGGGTAGACTCCATATTGGGAATGGACCCTGAGTGGTTCAGCGTCTTCTTGTTCAGCTCTCCATAGTCCACTACCAGCCGTTTGGCTGTAGACCCAGGTTTAGCCACCAGGAAACAGGGGCTGCAGTGTAGGGGGTAGTCCCCATCCTTGTACTCCAGGACTAGGCCAGCGTCGATACATTCTTGTATCTGTCGCTCAATCTCGTCGGCCTGCTCTTTAGGAGCTGGATAGGGTCTCCTCCGGATCTTGTGACCCACAAACTCGGGTTTCAGCTTGAGGTCCATCTGTACCAGCTTGTCGCATGAGGCTGGAGGGGGTAGTTCTCCGAACACCTCCAGATAGGTCCTTATCAGCTTTTGTACCCGCGGGTCCAGTACCTTGATCTTGTCCTCCATGTCCTCGTCGGAGTGTAAGTTGCTTGCCCCTTGAATAGACGTCGGGAGGTGGTCCTCCACCGACTCTTCGCCCGCGGTAGCATCCTTCAGCCCTTGGTAGGCATACAGAAGGTCTTGCTCAACCATCTCCGGTGGACGATGGCAACATAGGCACGCTTTAGGGGGTTCACATACACATTCCTCCGAGAGGTCGTCCTCCTCTGGGGTCCTCACATGGGCACCCCATACGCTCTTCATGAGCTTGAGATCTACCTCCCTTTGCCAGGTGGTGATCTTCTGTTCGAGGTCCTCCTTCAGTTGGGATAGGTCTCCCATACGTCCTTGCTTCAGTGGCCACGAGCTGCGGGTAGGCTTCGCGTAGCATAGCTTTTTCGCCACCAACTTCCTCTTGGAATCCACATACTCCCTGAGCCTGGATCGAGGGTCCAGCTCTTCATCCACGGGGTCTTCCACCCTCATGGAGAGTAGGGGTTTGAGTGGGGCGACGTACTCGGCGTTCTCCATTTCTTCCACCGCAGTCTGCACGAAGAAGGCGTCGTGCTCAGTTTCGTCGTCTGAGTGGATAGAGCTAGGTAGCTCAGATAGTCCACACTCAGAGACTCCATCAGGAACAGGTACATGACAGGGAGAGTTGGGGGCGTTAGTGTCAGTCACGACGTACTCATCTCCTCCGGGTGTAGTTTCAACAGCATCTTGAGGTCGTAGGCGATCCTTCAAGTCACCCAAGGCGAGTCCATCGCTTTCTCGTTGTATAGCCTGGACCAGAGTAGGGTCCAGGTCTTCCCAGGGGATGGTGGTAAGACCTCCGTCCACCACGCTGAGCATACTCCCCCATCCGGGCTTCCCAATGGGCGTCTTGCGTCCCAGAGGCACGTAGATGGCCTCATCAGGTAACCGCACAGAGCTGATAGTCAGCTTGTCAAGGAGGGTTCGCCAGTACTCGTTGCCCCCATGGGCTCCCCAATCGGGGGAACACAGGACCATACGGGAACGTTCCAAGGCCACCTTGGTCAGCACCTTCCCCAGTTCACTGAATCTGGGGTTCCCGTAGGCCATCCCGAAAGAGGGCCAGTAAAATTTGTAGCTGCAGTTCTTCCCCTTGCTGCAGTATAGGTCCAGTACATGCTGCTTGTCGCTGGCGAACAGTTCCACACTTAGGTCTTCTCGAGAGTAACCCAACTCCTTCAGACCTTGGTCTAGGACTTCCCCCAATAGTTGATAGTCCTCAGTTTTGGAGGCCGCCATCATGTTCGAGGGCTCCTCCTTCGATAGTCTCAGGTAACTCGAGGTATGTTCCGACTGCTCCAGTGGCACAGACTCTCTGCCACTGCCGTGGTCCACGTACAGGAGGTAGGGCGCTTGCAGCGTCAGGGATTGTATCTGGGAGTGCTGCACGAAGAAGTCAGTACCCAGTACAAAGTCGAAGGCATCAGTGTCCATCACATAGAACCGATGGGCGATAGTCTTGGAGCCCATAGGTACCTCCACTTCGCAGTCCCCGCAGCTGTGCACCACATGTCCATCCCCCATCCGTATAGCGGCGGTGGTCATGGTGTTCTTCAGGCTCCCACAAGGTAAAATTTTCTTGGCCACTATCGATATTGTGGCTCCAGTATCCAGTACCCCCAGGTATTCACGTCCCCCTAGTCGGATACGTACCCAAAACACCAGGTCTTGGGTGCCACCAGAGCGTCCCCGTCAGAACTCCGCGGGACAGGTCACCTCGAACCCCTTGTTCCGCAATTTGCGGGCCATCCTCATGAAACGGCTTCTCTTCTTGGCGTTGCCGTCGTCACCACCTTCATGCTCACGCTTGGCTCCTTGTTCTTGCTGGGCCTGCGTCTGTGAGCGTGTGGTAGGTCCAGACTGCCCTCCAGAGGGCTCGGAGTTCCCCCCTGGATTAGGGTTGGGGTTACCTCCGTTCTTGTCCTTGTTCTTGTTGTCGTTCTGGCGATTAGCGCCTCCTCCTCGTCCGCCTTGACCCTTGTCTTGACCACCTTGACCACGTCCTTTCGACTTGCCCTTGCCGGAGTCGTTGCCTTTGGCCTTGCCTCCACCTTTGCCTGAGCTTTTGCCAGGATCTTCCCCCTTAAGCTTCGCCGATAGGCGTTGCTTATGGTAGCACTCGTCCTCATAGTGCTTCCGCTTACCGCAGAATGCACACGTGATGGTGCAGCGGTAATGATCCGGCATCTTCACCTTGGCGCCGGTGATCTTTTCCTGCTGCTTCCCCTGGACAACAAAGCAGTCTCGCTGCTCGCAGTCGGAGGCATGCTGCAGGTGGCCCTGTTCATCTCTGGCATCACACCAGAATAGCTCCTTCACGTTCTCCATTAGGCGGGCGTGGGCGTGTTTGGGGGTAGTCCGCTGCCCAGGTCGGGACCCTTGGTACCCTTTGCCTCCAGAACCTCCACCACCAGGACGGTAGTGGTTCAGGTGTTGGTCGCTCTCCTTCTCCAGCGCCATCTCCAGGAGCAGCACGCATAGATCCTCGTAGCGGAGGGATCTAGCCTTGCGCTCAGCCGTCAGACGGCACTCGTCCCATAGCTCACGGGGGAGCTTGGAGCACAACCAAAACAGCAGGTCGTCGCTGCTGTAGGAACCGGGCGTCAGTCGTCCAGCCCAGTGGTCCAGGTCCGCCAACAGCCCGGAGACCCTGCCGGGTTTGGGGTGGTTGGGCAGGACGGGCAGGTTCTGGATCTCGGCCCTGATGGAGAGGTCGGTCTCGTAGGTTGGGTACTGCCTCTCCAGGGCAACCAACACGTCGGCAAAGGTGGCGGAGTTGGTGACGATCTGCCTGACCTGCTTCTCCAGGTACTTCGTCTTGCAGCACTGCAGGAGCAGGTCGCACTTCACTCGCCCACTCGCGTGGGTTTGGCCGGTCAGTCGTAGGAACCGGCCAAAGTTCTCAGCGAACTCGCTGAGGTCCTTGCCTGTGAATTCAGGCAGGTTCACCACTATCTTGGAGGTGGCAATAGCCTTCGCCTCCTGAGCTCGGCGTCCTTCAGGGCGTCGGGTCTTCTTCTTCTTCTTCTTCTTCTTCTTACCCTTGGAGTCCTCGGGGTCCTCAGGGTCTTCGTCATCCGATGGCGAAGAAGAAGTCATCGAAGGCGGCCCATCATCGGAGGGGTCTCCGCCTAGATCACTGGAGCCATAAGGCTCCACGTCCACCATAGCCCTTAGGGCTGTCAGCCCCAGCTGGTCCAGCTCGGCCCTCGTCGAGTTCGTCACGTGACTGTAGGGCGGCTGGGCTGTCCTCGGGACGAATGGGCTTCTTGGTACTGCTGCAGGAGTCGGCATCGGTCGGCTCCTCAGGCTCCCCAGGGTATTCGTCAACCCTGCCGCCAGGTGGTTAGCCTGTACTCGGTGGGGTGACATCCCCACTGTCGTAGGTGACGCATGGGACGGGATCATCAGGGGCTGCAGCTTCTCCCTGATCTCTTGCGTGAGGTCGCTCACGATTTTCGAAGTGGCTCCTTGGAGCACCTCGTTGATCTCCGACCGCGTCAGGGACCTGTTGGAGGATCTTCCCGATCCTCTACTCCTGCCTCCCAGAGACTCTGGTCCTCTCCTCAACCCACTCAGGGGTGCATACCCAGGTGTACACCCAGGAGCATACCCAGGAACTTCCATGTAGGTTCCCGTGGCGTGGAGTGGATGGGGATGGTCAGCCGCATACCAACGCGGCGCAGAGCTGGAAGCCACCGGCTCACTGGCAGTAGTTGCCTCAAGGAGCGCAGTGGTAGGTGGGCCCATGCCATAGGCGGGGTAGTGAGGCATGCCAGTAAAGCCTGTGCCCTCTGCCATAGGCTGGTTGGTTGTGGAAGTGGATGTAGCGGCGGCTGGGTGTGTGGTGGTTATGGGAGAGGGTGATGCTTGGAGGCCAGAAGCGCTTGGTGCGCCTTCGAAGGTAGGGATATCCGTCGGGTCTTGCCCTTGCTCCTCTCCTTCGTCTGCTCCTTCTCCAGCATCCTTCTCGCTCTCGTTTCCTCTCTTCCTCTTCACAGGCTGAGGCTGAGAGACCATAAGCTTCACCGACAGGGCCCCAAAGGCCGTCTGGAAGCCATCCAAGGAGTCCTCCGCCGTATCCATTGGCCCATGTAAGGGCTCCACCGAAGGTACAGCGTCAGGCGCCGGCCTTGCCGGTGTCTCTGGCGCTGGCGCTGTGTTCACCTCGGCGTCCACTCTTCCTGGATCCATCTTAATCCACCCTTCTGCTTATGTTTGCCTGCTCGGAGCACTGGTTGTACGGCGCGGGGTCGCTGCCGGTGCACAGAGACAGGCTGCCTCTTGCTACCAGAAAAGTTTATAGTGTTTTCAGCACTGTGTTTTTGCTTCTCCTGCTGCTTGTTGTTGCTGTAGGGTGTCCTGCTGCTGGTTTTGGATGATGAAAAGCTTTTGTTTGTTGAAATACAGTAAGGCCAACTCAATCCAGGATAGCCCAAGCCAATAGTATGCAAGGAGAAGGTAATTCAGGATCAAAGCATGAAGGGCTGCAGTGTAAACAGTGAAAGATGATTAGGTATTCACAGAAACTGCAACTCAGGATACAAATGAATGCATATTCACAGAGATAGCTGAAATGTTTTGGGAAAAGAGTTAGAAAACTGCCTCAGGATCACTCTCTCTCCATAGTGCCATCTTAGGAGATGTGCACTCTTTGTTTTGGGTCCCATATGTGCTGAGGTGGCATGGTATGTGGCGATGAGGTCACTGCCATGTCACATGGGATCTTCCTACTCAGTTGGGATCTTCCTACTTAGTTAGGCTGACCGGGAATTGAACCCAGGACCTCTCAAAAAGAGGTGCCTAACCCCCTATGGTGCATACCACTAGGGCAGATAAGTATTCATGGAAAAACATAGATAAATTCATAGGCTCTACCTTAGGTATGTCAGTGCTCAGTCAACTCAGGAAAAGATGTTTTACTTCTGATTGAGAGGGGATTAAGGGGTCCACTCCATATCCTGATTGGGTGTTTGGTTCCATAGGTCAAAATGTGTTCTCACCACTTTTGGCTGGACCAATACTAAGATAAAAATGCATGGATGCTCAGTGCATCTCTAATACAACTAGAGTATGTCCCAAAGCAATGGAAAAGCACTTTTTCTTACTCCCCTACCACTCAACTGAGCGGAGGTACCTTCCTTCATGGAGGATATACCGAAATAAAATAGGCATTTCATGCTTTAGGCCTTGGAGGTTAAGCCTAGTGGTCTCCCTCCCCAAGACCCCTATACTCAATTGTTTCTACCACTTATTGTGGTTCTACTTTTCAACTGTTTCTGAATTCAGTTGCTTGGCCAAGTCATTTTCTGTGTTGGCCTGACATCTATGCCCCACATTCCTAACCAGCACCATTTCACCCAAAAGAGTGCACATGAGGTGCCTGATGCTATCTTGGTGGCCTGAGTCAGTCCAGTTTTCATATAAAATCTTTTGTATTATCCTTTTGTGATTGAATCTTTGTGTTTATACCTGCATTGTCTATCTGCAGCCCTTCTGTGTTACACTGGATTCGAAAACCAATCATTGATTCGATCCACATCCTGTTCTTGCTCTACTTGCTGCTTTGGTTTGGGTTTTCAACTTCAAAACCTGCAGGATTTCATCAAAATATCTAGGGCACAAATCAAGGACATCTTTCTCTTGGTCCCCAATCTTCAAGTCCCTATCATGAACAACAAACCTCAACAGACAGGCCGAAACTTGGGTTTGGGTAGTTATGGACGTACAAAACTTTGCCCTGCGCGCTGACGCTCCCCCTATGATGCGGCCGCTACCTTTAACGGACAAAGGCCGCCTAAAATTTTCATAAAGTCTTGGTGTCAAGGCACACTAAGCTCTTTGACATTGGCCTTTTCAACAACAATTTTTTTGGATCTTGTGTCAAGAAGCCCGGAGAACAAGAAGCAGTAGACATCGATTCGGTAAGATCATCAGTGTGCAGCAACAAGACCTAGCTGCTGTCCCTCCCAAACCTTGCGCCAAGCAGGTTTGACTGTACAGCCGTTGGTTCGAGAATAACGGCATGTTCATGAGGGAAAGGCTAATGCAATTATGAACAGGCACAAGCCGCGGCATCTGAAACGGTCGAAGAAAAGCATGTGCATAGCTGTATGCAAGAGCAAGGGCAAGGGAGCGATGGAGACCTATCTGGACCTATTGGAACCTATGGCGACCTACAGGGACTTATGCGGGCCCAAGCTGTGGATATATATGGGGACCTATGGGAAACAAGAGGCCTCTGTAGAGACCTATCGGGTCGTCCTTATAGCTCCCCACAGGCCCCCGCAGGTCCCCATAGGTCCCGAAAGGTCCTTTCAGGTCCCCTCGGGTGCCCATAGCTATGGAGATCTATGGGGACCCGTAGGGACCTATGGGGACCCACAGGGGCCTGTGGGGACCTAAGGAAACTGATGGCTTGCAGAGGCAGGAAGGCCAAGGCAGGAGCTAGGGAAACACAGGCAGGCGCACTGCGTATGTGGAATTGCAGGAGTGGGGTACCGGCATGGGATAGTTGGGGCCGGCAGAGGCATGAGGCAAAGGGAGTGGGAGGAACATGGAAATAGGCACACATCGAATCCATGTCTCAAGTCCTTCCTTTTGCATAGCAGCTGAGTCAAGAAAAGGCAAATTGTCCTAAGTGCACCCATTGTGCATTGAAGCAGGCTACATCCATGTCACCTGCCAGCGGTGCAACCACTATTTTTGTTGGTGGTGTCGCCATCCTTGTGATAGCACCCATGAGACACGTGCGAGCTTCAATCAAAACCATTCGAACTGTGAACCGGAGTGGGGGTGCAAGAAGCTTTGATGAATATGCTTTTGGGGTGTGCCCCTTTCTTGTTTTCTTTTTTCGTTAACTTGCATTTCTGTTAATTAGTGCAGCACACCACCCCTCAACATGGTCATGGCAAATGGAATTGCAGCAGGTGTGTCACTAGACACAAGGCGCGCAAAGTTGTTCAAAACGGAACTAGCATGCCACTTGATGAGGCGTAAAGACAGCATTTGTTCAGCTACCGCCATGGTAGCTAATCACAGCACATGCACAACACGTCTCCTTTGTTTCGTGGAGTGTTGAAGGAGAACGGTCGAACGGTTATCTTTGAGACAGCATTCGTCATTCCGAATGAGGAATGGTTCAACAATTTGCATTAAAGCAGGATCTACCTTACCTGTACCCCCACCTCTACGCTTGAAGGTCAGTCTCTGGCATCTAGAAAGGGCGTCAACACGGCATGCCCCCCAAGTATGATCACCTTGCGGTGTGCACTAGCCCCGGCGTACCGTGAAAGCGGTCTGTTGACAAGGATGTGAGATTTTCCCTTTCGGTCTAGTCGTTTTTGTTTTTCGTTTCGTTTGGCTGGTACCATCCCCCTCACTTCCATGCCCTCAGTGGTGCTACTGCCGGGGTACAACACACGTATCCGCAGCGATGACCTCAGGGGGAACGAGTAGAGCTACATCAGTGAAGCATGAATGGAGGGGCAACAATCCAAGGAGGGCTATTGTGACTGATGATGCCCATCATGCCCCAGGAGTTCTTCAAAAAGCAAGGATGGCCCCCACTCTTCTTCCGGTGTGCCAAGCTTGAGGCCAACACCATTGTCCATGGCGCTTCCACGAGTGTGTGTGTGTGTGTGTGTGTGTGTGTGTGTGTGTGTGTGTATGTCTGTGCCGGATGGATGGTTGCATCCAATGCATACATACATACATCTCTTGCTTGCACTGTCACTGATCTCTACTGGTTGGTTGGACTGTGTTGTGTGACTAGACTCTGCTGTGTGACTGCACCCTTGGTGCAGCAGCTAGCCTGTGGTAGAAGTCTGCAATGACAGTGAGATGTCACACCAAGGTGCTCGCCAATGGAGAAAGATAACTCAAAGTAAACCCAAGCTGTAGCTGCATCTGAGCACCAGTCACTTGTTGTCTGTTGCTTATCTGCTTGTTGCCTCCTGCGTAAAGAGCTGCAAACAAGTTGTACACAGGTGCACACATAACCGCTTTTCTTGCTCTGTTCATGTTTTGTGGTTCCCAATGTGTGTGTTTGTGTGTTTGTGAGTTTGTGTGTGTCTGTGTGTGTGTGTGCGCGCGCGGGCGCGTGCGCGGGCGCGTGCGTGTACGTGTCGGTGTGGGTGCGGGTGCGGGTGCGGGTGTGGGTGTGTGGGTGGGTGAGAGGGTGTTGGTGTGTGGGTGTGGGTGTGGGTGTGGGTGTATGCGTGTGCAGTAGCTCCATAGACAGTTTTGCTATGATGCAAATCGGCGGCCCCACCACCGGCACCAAGCCCCAGATCCCCCAGTCTGTGGCAGTATCGATTGTGCATTTTGTCTCCGTGTGTGCCTGGACCCCTGCTCACCACACATCTTACGCTGAGCTGTGCTCTTGCAGTGTGCATTGGATGTTATCTCAGACAGGACCATTGCCCACATGACCCGGACGGAAAGAGTTCCGGGGCTCGCTAATGCTCCCCCATGGGGAGGGTGTACAATTTTCAACTGTTTATGTACCACCTTGATTGTGCATTGTCGATATCTATCCCAGACTGTAGCTGCTCAATTTGTCGAGATATGAATTGTTTGGTTGCAATTGCAAACTTGAGGCCGACTCCTAAAGTGCTACCGCGTCCGATGCCCAAGCAGTGAACCTACAAATACAAATATAACCTATGAATGTATGATATGGCATTACAAAATAGGGCATACATTGAATTCAAATGTGCACATTCCTTCAATCATGCATACACAAATTGTGGTTTGCATCATCACCACAAATCAGACCCACCACCACTGAAAGTTTCCAAAAAATCAGCCACAACAAACCAGTATCCAACTCCCCCATGCATCACTTCTTCTCTCAAATCCCGCAGCCCTTCTTCTCACCTACCCCGATGAGTTTTTTCCATATTTGGCCGCAGCCTGAACTCCCACCTCTGCCACCAACGCCCTTCAACTCATTGTGCATGTTGTACGTATGAGACCAGCCGGATTCAACTCATTGGACAATAGAACACTGTGATTGATGTTCAGAGTGGCGACCATTGCTGTGGCAAAAAAAAAACTCTGGTTTTTATTTTCTCTTGAAAGACTTCACACCCTTGCCAATCCTATCAGCATGAATCACACTGCGCATCCAGTACTCGGTTCAGGTTTGTAAAAGCCGGTGTTTTCCCAGCCCCCTCTTTTCACTGTTTCCTTTTTGGTTTGGACCTTGGCAATCAGGAAAACCCTCTTATCAGACGGTACTCGAGAGAATCCTGAGAATCATGAATCAAAGCAGTCCAGTGCTGCCATTGTCCTGCAGCTCAGTGTGGTAGCAGACGTGACACGCAGGTAGGGTGAGCTAAATCTGAAACCTGAAGATGCAGCCGGAACTGCCATGCCCGTGGCATCCCAGTCCCCTCTTTTTACTGTATGCAACCTAGCAATGGTGAGACCAAGTCATGGGGGTTAATCCAATCTGTTGACCAATAAACCTATTTGTAAAAGCAGGGAAGTTGTCTTCCACAGCCATATGGTTTATCTTCCCAACCTCCTTGAATGGAAAACATGCATCCCGCAGCATGGCACAAATGCAGCCTGAACATCTTACACAATATTCACAGCAAACCAATATGTGACTGATGCCAACTGGTGCACAGCACAATATATTCACAACCAAAGCACCTGGTGCAAATAGAAACCACTGCAAAATGTACAAAGTATCTGGTGCTGCTGAATGATGTTCGCTGTATCTTACAAGCTGACTGTGGCGGGCTTTTCCCATTTACACCAACCACAATCTTGCAGGTTGAAACCGAATGACACCAATTGATGAAGCTTGACTTCGTCGATTCAGGTGTCTTTGTAACTGTGTTTTGGGAGTGTGTTGGTAATTGTAACAACCAGAATTTGGCAATGAGCACTGGTAACTGTGACAACATCCAATTGCACGCCAGCAAAGAGTTGTTGGGCTGCTGCAGTGGGTGGTAACATTTACATGAAAATGTACGGAAACAAACTGTAAATAAGTGTGTGGATTCCCAAATTGTTGCTGGATGAAACCCTGTCAACCAGTGCAGACAGTGTGTTTGCATTTTTTCAGTTGTTTTGTGCTCATTGACCTGCACCATTGGGTGCAGGGGTAGGTAATGAACTGCACCGTGCAAGGGTAGGTAAAGACCTCCAGTTCCCAAATTCTCACAGGGGGACAAATTCAGGAGGAACATTGGGCAGGGATCACTCGGGTAGAGCTTACTTGGAAATTGCAACTGGTTTCAATGCACATGCACTTAACGTGCCAACAAAAACAGCAATTCTGAGGGTGTGTTTGTGAACATTGTCGGGGAGCTGGATGGGATGGGGGAAGGGACGGGGGAAAGACACATCACCTGGGGCAAAACAAATGAAACCTAACCTGAGCATTCAGTGGTCCTAATGAAGAGTCAGCAAATGCATTGCCTTCTGTGAAAAATATGAATCTTGATTGGACCTGGTGCAGGCGTGGGCACAAATCTGCAAGTGCCACAGGACAGCCACCGGATGCTGTGGACACAGCCCACAATGAAACACTTATATGGAGCTTGCATGGGTACGTGTGCATTGGCACATGGGTTGGAATGTGCATGGGCCTGGGCAGAGCGTACAAAGTTCAGGGGCACACTGTACAGGTTATATAAAACACCATCCATTCGGAAAAATACACACGTGTGCTTTCCGCTGCATGAGAGATAGCGAGCTATGTTCCGTCCTTGAAGATGGTACACGAAGACCCATGAAGGGAAAAAGCCTAACTCCACTGGACAGGGGCTGGTGCAATTTCCTAATGGGCAATGATGCAAGCATCCAGCAAATTATATTTCCTGCAAATAAATCACTGACAAACCAATCTACACAATCATATGATGTGGATGCTACGGGACACACAAAAGTGATTGCGACAAAACAAGTGGAATCTTTTACCTGCGGGTCCCAGGCATGCCTGCCTCTGACCTGGTAAGGGACCTCCCTGAGCGAGCAACTCCTGGCACTTTTACCCCCAAGCCACACTTCCAGACGATCTGTGTAATTGGGGCACTGTATTTCCTGACTCAGATTGGTTGGCCTGTCATCATATGTCGCAGACAGACAAGTGTCCCAGGGGGGAAAGGAAGGGGGATAATGCAAAATATGCTGGTGTGATCACTGCTGTTATCAGGCAGCATCAACTTAAAGCCTTCGGCTTTGGTCGAAAGGGGGGACAAAATGACAGCTGTTTTCACTCTGCTGTAGTTTGTGGCGCATAGCGTGAGTCAATTGCTGTCCTGAAGGCCACGCAGTGGCTATGGCAACAACCGAGCAAGACTGTCCAATAACAGCAGAACGGTGTGATGCACGGTCCAGCAAGTGCAATGGTGTGGTGCCCTGTGTGTAAGTGGTGCTACTGGTCGCCGGAAACAGCCCCTTACACTGTACTATTCGGCACCACCCGCTCACGTTACACCTAGAACCAGCTGCGTCCAGTGCGCAAGGATCCAACTCCATGTGATCGCGTCTCACACGGCAAATGCTCATCGCCACTCTGATGCACGCCTGCGCAGTGCCCAAACCCACCGGAAAACCACAGCACACTGTCGAGAGGAAGTACCATCTGGTTGGCCGCGTATGGAGTCTGGCGGAGGCTCAAATGAAGCATCCTCTGGGCCACAGGCTGCAGTAGGTGCCCAACGGGGAGCCAGCGTGTCTGTCAAGTGGCTACAGGAGGTCTCTTGCACTCGAGATGCCAGGACACTCTGGTCCGCCAGGGGGTCATTGGGAAAGAGAGAATGTAGGGACAAGAAATGCTGCATTTCCGGTTGGTAGAATCCAGCCGTCAGATGGTGCTCGGTCCCAGCCGTGCCTTGTCCCATCATGTGCCGTCAGATTTCCCCATGACACCGACAACACTGCCCAGGGCCCTAAGGCCCAGAGGTGATAGTCCTTCAGAAAATGGTACGCCCGAGTGCCTCCCTGTCCACCCCGTGGACGCTTGTCTACGATGATGCGCCGATAAGACAGCCGCAGGGTCAGTGGAAGGAGGCGGCACACATGACACTAGTCGCAAGAACGCCCCAGATCTCAGCCCGAAATTGTGAATCTGCGGTGCACCAGGCGGCCGTGTGAATGGGCAATCGATTGCAAAGGGGAGATGGAAAAAGAGGGCAACAGCGCCTACGTAATGGAGGGCGCGAGTGGCTGGGGATAGAAAGTGGGGCGAGCCACGCGGCGGGGAAGGTCAGAACTGGGACTGGCTCCAGCTGCACACCCAAAAAAGCGGGGGTGCCCCTAGGGGCAGTGCTGAAAAGGATTGGGGGGCAACAAACGAGCACGCCTTTCGCGACATCGGAGGATTGTGCAGTCCCAACGTCCAAGCACACCCTGAGCTGAGCTCGGAGCCCCAGCCAGGCCCAAGACACTCCTCATCAAAAGGAAAAGATATGCAGCCTCTCCCATCCGGAGATTCCGGGGGGGGGGTCCATGCACAGCGCAGGCACAGCGCCCATTGTTAGAGTGGCTGCACCGGAACCACCTCCTCGTGAAGGTTGTGGAGCTCCTTGGGATCATTTTGCCCTTCAGTCCCTTTGATGCAAGGGAACGCATGGGACCCACAGGGGGGGGGGGGGGGTTCACTTCCGGACCCCAACCTCTGCGGTGTGGGCAGGGTTTCAGTTTCACGTTTGGGATGCACCATGTCCGTGTCCCACGCCCCTCCGGCGGCGCACCAAGCCTAAGACCATGGGCACTGATATGCTGTGCCTCATCTGGGCAGCGTACCTGTCTCTGCCGAAAAAGTAGACCAGCTCCTACACGTACCTGGATTCGAACCAGCACACTACGTCTGTGCCTCTGCTGTGTTTACTCTGGGCCCTCTCGGGGGTGCCAAATGTTCAGTGAACCCCCTTCTTGGTCCACCCTCTCCAGTGTGGCCGCTGACCTCTACCCGCCAGCCATCTGCTGGGCAGGGCTCTGCCACGTGGTGTCTCATACCCACTTGGCGCCAGCCCTTCGTTGGGCACCCAATGCTGATGGACCTCAGGCCAAGCCTCTCACGGTGTCTCCCCTGGTCACTGGACTCGCCGAGCCTCTCGCTGCTCACTGCCTACTCCACTGTGTACCAGGGGTCGACACCGCGCGCACCTGCTCATTGCCGCTGCCGGGTTCATCTACTTGGCCAAGCTTTCTTGGGACGCTTGGTCATCTACAGTGCGCCCTCTCCGCGCCATACAGCCGCTCATAGGGCACCTGGTCATCTGGGGTGCACCCTCAGGGCACCATGTGGGCATTCTCTTGTTTGGTGCAGCGCCATGCAGGCGCTCTTTGGGCGCGTGTGCACAAGCGGTGCTCCCTCATGGTGCCATGCAGGCACTCTTGGGGCGCCTGTCCATCTATAACATGCCTAAAGAGCCCCATATGGGCGCTCTTAGGGCGCATGGTCATTTGTGGTGAACCCTCCGGGCACCATGTGGGCGTTCTTGGGGTGCTTGGGCATTGGCTATGCACCCTCAAGGCGCCATCTGGGCGCTCTTGAGGGGCCCAGTCATGTGCGGTGCACCCTCTAGGCACCATACGGATGTTCTTGGGGCACTTGGACTGTTGCTTGTCTCGCCTGGCCACACGGGATCCGCCATGCCCACATGGGCTGCGCTTCATTTACCAGGCCACTCGGGACCCGCAACACCCACTCGGGGACCATCGCTACATTCGCCAGGCCACTCAGGACCCGCAGTGCCCATACAAGCGTCGTTGCCACCCTCGCCCCTGGACAAATAACACGGCGGATGTGCAGGGTTGGGGTTGTCTCCCCTTCTTAAGGCCAGCGTAGGGGGGCCTTCTAGTGGGGTCTTCTGTCCCTCCTGCGACCGTGCTAGGTTGGCCTTCGTGGCCGTTGGCGCAGGTTACCCCTGCGAGGATGCCCTTGTAGGTGCCTTGGCACTGCCATGCCGTGCCCACACCCCTTGATGAGCCCATCATCGAGCTGCACTAGTCCATGCCACTCCCCTCCTTCCTATGCCTGCTGCATGCGACTGGGAGGAATGGGGAAAATGGGGACATGGGGAAATGGGGGAAATGGGAAAAATGGGGGGAAATGGGGGCGAACAGGGGAAATTTTTCTGTGACCAGGTCCACAGAGGCAAACAGAGTCCACAGAGGCCTCTGGGCACTGCTGTGGCCCAGGTTTGTCATTTCTTGTTGTTGACTGCCAGTGTAAGGTGGGGTATCTTGAAAAGAGGGGGGGGGGGGTCGGGCCTACATGCACCCGCCAAATAGTGTTGGGCCGGGTGGTTGGGGGTGTGGGGGTCCAAAACGGCCGAATGTGCGCGCAGCACGCATGCAGCATCTGAACCAAATGACCTCTGAAACCCATGATACAGCGCTGGTGAGGCAGCACACTACGTGATTCGCATTGCAGCTGGATACTCTGAAATGAACGAAGCACAAAGAAGCCTCACTCACCGATGTGCACCCTGGGTCTGAAAAAGCGAAGGATTGAGTTGTGGGCAACCGGGTGGACTGGCCAGACTTGAATGGGCCGCCAGGTCTCAGCAGCACTGCCCCATGTCAATAGGTCCCGTTGTACGTCTCGCCTCCCCAACCGCCCTGGGCCATGGCGGTGCCTCGTTTGGGGCGGGGAGCCCTGGCCTTGTCCCAGGCCGCGCCCTACCCACCGGAGGACTGGAGGTGCCCAACCCAGTCCTCAACGAAGACGGAGGAGCCCGAGGCCCTGCGGCTCTTCTGCGCGACGGAGCTGTCCCTCACCGACGACAGGCGGCAGCAGTTTGACGGTGCGCACAAAGAACCGCCCCGGCGACGGGATCGGGAGCAGCAACGGCTGCCAGAGCTGTTCTCCGGGGGCCAAGGGGGCCGAGCGGGGAGGAGTTGGGGCAGGGAAACGGGGTCAGGGGAGGACTGAGAACGGTGGTCGCCTGGCAGACGGTGAAGCACCCGGAGCAGGGGACGTCAAGTGACTGCATGGCCCGGGGCTGCGTGGGCCGTGGGCTCCGGTCAAATCTGCGGCGTCGTCGGAGGCGGGGGCAGTGGGGCTGAGCCACACATGCCACGGGTGTCCCGCATAGGAATCGGGTATCGCTAGTCATCAGCCCCATGCCACGCATCTGTGACACACCCTGTGTAATGCCGGTGCAGCACACGCGTACAACATGTGTGACACCCGGTGCAACACGTTTGCGGCACCCGTGTGGAACAGGCTGCACCCACCAAAGGTCCTCAGAATCCTGGTGCCTCCGGAAAAGCCGGGGCATACTTACACCACCGAATCCACAGTTTTCGGCTCAGCCTCGTCCGGTGCCTGGCTCCAGCTCGGCAATGGCTGGAGCCGCGGCATCCAGGCCGGAGTGGAATACCCGCCCCGCCGAAGGAGGATTTGGAAGCGATTGCACAAGCGGTTACTGGCGGTTGCAAAGCGGTTGGAAGACAAGGTCTGAAAGCAAAAGCGGGTGGTCCGCCGTCGTGGCGGACAGGATTGGTTGGGTCTTTCACTACAAGGGCGTGAACCGGGAAAAAAACCGCCTGCACCGCCCTTACTCAGAGACAACCCCCCCCCGCACACCCACACACATGAACCAGCAATTCATGCAATACAAAGAATCACCGGAAGGGCCGTGTGCAATGGACCCTTCGCATGTGTGGGGGCCTTGGGCAGGGGGCTACAATGCCCATGTGGGCGGAGGGGCGCCGGTCGGCAGATGCGCGGCGGAGGGAGACTGCGACGGTTGACGGGGTATATGATATGCATTGCAACGGACGTCAGACTACTGTGGCCAGTAATCCGCGGCTCGCCATTCGTCCCAAACCCCGTCGTTGTTTGCCCCGCATCTGCGCGGCTCCATTGTGATGGCAGCGGCCATGCGACGGGCCAACCCGTTTCACGTGTGATGCGCCTGCTGCCCTTGTGGCTTCTGGCACAGATGGTATTCGGATCTGCATACACCCGCACACGAGGAGGGGACAGGGGGGTGAGACCAGAGGTGAACACGCGCGACACATACATTACACAGTTTTTTTGCTTTGTGCGCCTCACATTCGCGCGGCTGCAACACTTCCAACGGTTTTGTAGTTTTAAGTTGCGATTGAGGCTGCGCTCCGAAGACACGTCATGCCGGAGTAGTGTAGTGTGGGGGTTGTGTGGCTCTTGTGTGTGTTTGTGTCCCCCGACGCCTTCCCCGTGTGCAGCCGGTGTCCGGCATGCGCGAGGGAGTGCCCGGGCCTCCCGGGCATCGTTTGTCAGTTGTCGAAGTTGGGTGCGTCGACGGAGGGACTCGGGCATTTCACATCACGCGGCCACGGAGTCGCCCGCGACGACGCAGGGCACAACGGCCCGTCCGCTGTCTTATTGTGTGGTGCCCAGTGCCCTCTGCAGGAGGCCCCAGGGCACGTCCCGCGAAGCACGAAGCCGCTGGTGGAGCCGCTTGAAAATGGACGGCCGCGTGCGACGCTCGCGCTCAGATCTGGCGCTCGGAGCGACATGCCCACGCAGTCCACGAGGAATGGGACCCAATGTCCGCATCAGAGCGAACGGTGCGCTGGTCGAACGCAGGCTCTTATTGGGCGGCGCGTGCTGCCCTGCCCCCCTGGCCCTCCGACGTGGCGGCGGGCCACTCAGCACTTCACGGCGGCGGCGCGTTGGTCGTGCAGTGCACGTCGATCACGGGCCTCATCAACCACCAGGACCTGCAGGTGCGGCACAGAATGGCCATGCGCCTGGACCAGGGGCCCTGCATCAGGCCACGGGGGAACGGCAGCCTGGGCTCCTCCACCTGACCCACCCACCCACATCAGAAAATTGATCAAAAGGGCTCAAAATTGGAGGTCGATTTGAGGTACACAAACTTCTTTTGGTCCTCTGACCCCCCCCCCTCCCCGGTATAGATCACGGTCGCCACTAAGCCGTGGCCTGTCCTGCATGCTGCTGCCCCTGTGCGTGCGTACCTCTGCTACCGTGTATGTACCCATTATGGGCACCACAACAGGCCCTCTTCGAGGCATTTGGGAGGCATGACGGAACTAATCAATGGCGGTTCATGGCCTGCCATCCCCTGGCCTGAGCACACGGACACAGGAGCTGTCGCAGGGATGACCAATGTGCCGTGGCACCAGCCACTCAGGGATCCAAGACACCGGTGTACAATGGGTGGAGCGCAGGGCAGGGGGGGGGGGGGGGCGACTACAACTGGTCCGGATGCGACACCCCCCCGAGCTATCTGTCAAAACTTGCGGGGGGGGGGGGGGGCTGGGGGGCCAGTTGGTGGGGGGGGTCGGCTGGAGGGTGTGGGGGGGGTTCGGTGTTGGGGGGGGGGGTCCCAAGGTGGGGGGGCCTACGCACGACCCACTACTACCAAATGCATACCTGCAGGGGGGATGTGTGTCTGGGGCGGGTTTGGGGAAGCTGCGGGTGGCTGTTGTGAAGCAGGGGCTGCAGATGGGCAGGTGTGTCCACAGATGGGCAGGTGTGTCCACAGTGGTTGTGGTGATCTTCACTTCGCAACAAACGAGATGGATGGTTTGATGAAAGGGAAGCATGCACAAAAAAACTTCGGCGCCGTTGGCGCCATGGCCCCGACACCACTATCTCTCAAAACCCAGGGGGGGGGGGGGGTGTTGCATACAAGGACCGGGCCCGGCCGCACCCCCGTGGCGCAGGGTTAAGAGGGGCGAGACCCTCCCGCTGGAGGCCTCTCAGCCGCCTAGCCCCCCAATTAAGCTGAGATTAAGCCCAGATTAAGCCCACATTACGCTGACATTAAGCTGAGATTAAGCGGAGATGAAGCAAGATTAAGCCAAATTGAGCCCAGATTAAGCCCACATTAAGCTGAGATTAAGCCGAGACTAAGCCCGATTAAGCCCAGATGAAGCTGAGATGAAGCTGAGATTGAGCCCTAATGAAGCCCAGATTAAGCGCAAATGAAACCCAGATTAAGCCCAGATTAAGGTGAGAGGAAGCCTAGATTAAGCCCCAATTAAGCTGAGATGAGGCTAGGAATAAGCCCATGTTAGGCGCAGATTAAGCCTAGATTAAGCCCAGATGGAGCTGAGATTAAGCCCAGATTAAGCTGAGATTGAGCCTAGATTGAGCCCCGAGTAAGCCCAGATCAAGCCCAGATTAAGCCTAGATTAAGCACAGATTACGCCCAGATTAAGGTATTTCAGGGATGTGTGATGGGGGGAGGGGGATGTGGGGGGCACACAGGTGTGTCTATGTGTGTGCGCCGACCAGATGCTATACACTGTGTGTGGGGCGTCGATGCCATCTGCCACAAAGGAGCAGCGGTCTGCGTGCTGCGGCCATTGTCTGCACGGTGTAGCGGAGATCTTTTTTCTGAGGTGCGGAGTGCAGTGAATGTGAAACACATATGGAACACACCCCATCCTGGTTGTTGGCACCCACCGCCTCCACTTGCAGGACTGGCAGCCACTGTTGATGTTTCTGCTTGGCAACCCAAGGAAATGAACGCTCAACCCAACGCAGAGGGTTCGTCGTCCTTGGCAGAGGCCCTTCTCCTTTGAGCTCAACAAGGGTGAGGGGGAGTTCTCCAGTTGAGACATCACTTACCCCCCACCCATAGAGGTGGGCCAAAGGCACTTTGGGGGAAGGTCGGAGGTCGGACCCCAACATATGGGTATCATAATGATCAGTGCGACACGATATGACTGCACATGAGTGGGGTTAAAGAAACTGTTACCCTGCGAAGGGGGGACCAAAAAGCTGCATGCACATCCCACCGCAATACCTCCCCCTCCCCAACACACACACCCCACACACCCGCACTCCACCCACACACACTCCTCCGCACGCCCAATGTGTGTAAACTTGTGTAAAAAGGGGGCCAGCAATTTTTCTCGAAACCAGTTGGGGTCCGGGTAGCTGAGAGGCCTCTAGGGGGAGGGTCTCCATTGGGGAGGGGTGCAGAAAAGAAGTGTGAAGAAAGAATTTTCCCGGTGCCGCCATTACTTTGGGCGCAACCTGGCCACCCTTTGTAACTGAGCCTGCAGGGCAAGGCGGGGGGGGGGGGGATCGCATATGGAAACTGAGAGGTCAGCCCAACCCCCGTCCCCGTCCCCCGTGTTGCGGCCTGGAGCCCAGAGGGGTTGGTTCCCCCGCTCCGTGGCCCCACCCCTCACCACTCGGGGGTGGTGTGCAGCGGTGGTCTCTGCAGCGGGCAGGCGTGCACTGGCGACCCTGCAGGGGGACGGTGCCCTCTTGGCGGCGTGGACCGTTTTGTGAGGGCCGGGCGGGCCCACAAACAGGCGTGTCAGGAAGCAACAGGGCGGCGCAGAGTGTGCGTGGATACGTGCAAAGGCGCTGGCGGGCCTTCAAAAAGAACGCACACAAATCCCTGTGCTCACAAATGGTCCAGAAGCTACACCCCCGAAAAAAAAAAAGACATTCGGAAAGTGCAGGCCACTACAACCCTGTAACAGCCCTGGGGGCCCTTGTCCAGCCTGCTCCCCCCAAGGTACAGCCGCCGTCTGCAACTCAGGGAAATGATTTCACTTGGGGTGGCCGGACTTCGGGTGTGGCCCCCAGCAGGCGTCCACATGGCATTGGACGCTGGCGACGTTGTGCAATTGTACTTCATAATCATATCACACTACGCGTCAGCATCCCGGGGAGTTGAATCCAACTGGGTGCACCCGATTGAACACTGCCCAAGGCCCAAACAAGTGCATAATCAGCATGTGTAACACCAGTACATGGTCCATTTGTCTATTCGCCCTTTGTGTGACTGCGGGACCTCCTCGGGACATGCAATGACCCACACTTTCACAGGGCGGGTGAATTGGGTGAAAATCAGGGAGGAAGACCAGTTGGTGCTTGCAGAACAACCCCGGGACACCCCCTCACTGGGGCAGGCCAACGCCATGGCGCTGACGACCCATTGCACACCGAGCGGGCTTGTTTGCCCGTTGCTTTGTGCCACAGATCCCATCAATAGTCCACTCAATGAGATGAAGCGATACATGATCTTCGGCCTCATAACCCTTCATCTGCCCCAGATATCATAGGTGCTAGATCAGGCAAAGGTGTGGGCACTGAAGGTGGTTGCAAAGGAGCCCCCCTTCCCTTGTGGGCTTGAACCCCCCGCCGTGGCCAACACGTCCATGCACACAAAATTTGACGCCTAAATTTGTTCAACTTTTGGGGTAAATGGCCTCCAAAGTGACGCCACAGATGATAAGGCACAAACACACCCTACCAAACCGTACCATGCCATGCCAGCCATACCTTTCCTTGGCTGGGCGAGGCGAGGCAAGTGAGCGCGCGCATGTGTCCTGAAGCTCTGGGAACGCCTGTGGACGCCAGAGACTGACTGCAGTGGGGGAAACTCAGGGTGTTCTACAGGCTGCCTAAAAACTCCCCTAGCATGACATGACATGCCGTGCTTCGTGCGCTACGTGCCTCCACTGCACCCGTGCGAATTTACCACCACCGCTACTACGCAGACCTGAATTCCAATGTCCGCCTGCTCAACCCCCCACCTGCGCGCCTCTGCCGATCCTACGGGCATACCTCTTGGTATTGCAACGAGAACTGTTCCATGACGCAAAGCCACTGCTGCGACTCCGCAGCGCGGATGTCTCGGCGGGTCTCCTCTGCCGCGCGGACCACCACCGCCGCGCTCGTGGGCCAGTGGCCCTCTTCGGCCTCAACGATGTCCTGCCGTGCCACGGTCTCGGTGTCGATCAGCGTGGCCTTCATAGTCCGCACCATCTGGTCCACGTCGTCGTTGTACTTCGTGTGGGTGTAGCTCACGATCTCCCAGGGATCGGGCTCCTCCAGGACCCGCCGGGGATCGGCAGAGGCGGCATCGTCGAGGGTGTAAGCCTCCGCCCGCGGCGAGGTCAGCTCGTCCAGCAGCTCTGCCTTCAAATCCCTCAGGGCCCGCGCTCGCTGCTCCTGCCGCGCCTCGATCTCCTCCTGCATTTGAGTCATCTGCTGCGAGAACTCCCTCTTCAACTGGTCAACAGCCTGTCGAGCACAAGGCGGGTCATGTGGTGGCATCCGAGAGCCGAGACCATCGATGGGCATGAGGTAGAGGGGGCGGAAAAGGCGAATGGAACCTGGGGCGAGACGTCTCCGATTCTGTGCCCTTGACCACTCAACTACGGGAGTCAGGGGGCAATGCTGAGCACGCCCTGCAGGCAGGGGCAACTGCTTCGTACCCAGGCCCTCCATGGTCCACTCTGGATGACACGGCAAGTCTCCTACACAGTCTCGTCTGATCCCTTCACGTCCCATTGCTTGCTGACGCATAAATTTCCTTCAACTTCTGGGGTAAATGGCCTCCACGCCAGCCATGCCTTGCCTTGCCTTGCCTTGGCGAGGGGAGGCGAAGGCCTGTGAACGCCAGAGACTGACTGCAGTGGGGTAAACTCAGGGTGTTCCACTGTTACGTGATCTCCCAGAGTGCACACGCCACCGTTCATCGCGGCCCCAGTTGTGCGCAGAGGAGGGCTTCCCCATTCTGGAAATGCTCTTTCCACAGGGAGATACAGGGAGACTCACCAATGACCTGCTGGATGAACTACACCCAAGCCTCGACGAAGTGTCACTGGGGAGGTGCTCCGTTGGGATGCTGCTGCTTTGATGGCCCCCGCACACATGACGAGGTTGGAGGGGTCAGAGAACTGGTCAGTGCCCGCAGGCCTTGCAGTTTGGGGGAGAAGTGCTTGCATGGCCATGTGTAGACCATGTGCGCCGCCCTGTTGCTTCCTGACACGCCTGTTTGTGGGCACCGTCCCCCTGCAGGGCCACCGGTGCACGCCTGCCCGCTGCAGAGACCACCGCTGCACACCCCCCCCCGAGTGGTGAGGGGTGGGGCCACGGAGCGGGGGAACCAACCCCTCTGGGCTCCAGGCCGCAACACGGGGGACGGGAACGGGGGTTGGGCTGACCTCTCAGTTTCCATACCTCCCCCCCCCCCCCCGCCTTGCCCTGCAGGCTCAGTTACAAAGGGTGGCCAGGTTGCGCCCATAGTAATGGCGGCATCGGGAAAATTCTTTCTTCACACTTCTTTTCTGCACCCCTCCCCAATGGAGACCCTCCCCCTGGAGGTTCTCCTCCGCCTCCGATGCCCTCGGGGCACCATTCGGGCACTGCCAGGCGTGCTCCTCCGTTTCCGGTACCCTGGCTGACCAGGCACTCGGTGCATGGCATCGCTGGATAGCGGAGTGCCCAGTCTGCCAGTGTCGCTAGGGTCCGTAAGCCACGCAGCCTAAATGGCATAGTGCGCCGCTGCTGCCCCAGAGCCAAGGCAGGGGCACCATTTGTCGATGGGTGGACTCCCCTTGAACACAAACATGGTTGGCTGCCACTGGTCCATCGCCCACCCTGTGCAGCCACTCCATGAGCCCATTTTTGTGACATGTCACCCAAAACAGAGCCCCCCACCCACACACCCCACCCCAAATGGCGCCACAATGATATCCATCCCTGGGCCCGCGGTCCGCAAACACGTCATCATCACCCATCACTGAACCACATGATGAACACAACCCCAAACCCCTGCCTCGATACTGACAGAGCTCATGATGTTGCCTGGATTGCCCGCGTGTGTGGCCCCTGGCTTTGGGAACTATCCAGCCATGCCGCCTATTAGTTTTTTACCTGTGCACCCCATACCTTGCGCTCACCGGCCTGCATGGGAACCATGGCCCCATACGTGACCTGTCTTCCCCACCGCCCCCGGCCATTTCTGCAACGCAGGCTGCAACGCATCCGCAACCCCCGTGCAAAACCCTTTGGGCGAGTGCAGCACGGCGCACTGCACCCTCACATCCGCAGCATACGACGCGTGTTGTTTGCACTAGGCCACCACCACCCTCATGCTTGGCTCACCTGCTCTGCCTTCTGCTGCCCTGCCACCGCCTGCCCGGTCTCCTGCAGGTGCCTCTCCAGCTCCTGGTTGCGGGTCTTCGAGGCCTCCAACTGCTGTTTCAGGGCCTCGAGCTGCTGCTGCTGCTGCCGCGCCGTCTTCTCGTGGTCCCAGATCACTTGGCTGTGGGTCCGCTGCAGCCCCTCGAGCTTGCTCGCATGCTCCGTCTCGATGACGGTGACGCTCTTTGTCCTTTCGTTGAGATGCTCCGCCATCTTCCGCTCATGCTCCGCCACAAGCGCCTGCTGCTTGGCCTCGAAGCCGCGGAGCAGCTCCTCCTCTCGCTTGGCGGACTGCTCGCCGACCGCCACGACCTGCTCCGACGCCGCCCGCCACTCGGCCTTCGCCTGGTCATGTGCCGCCTGCAGCCTCTGTCGCTCCACCGCGTGTTCGGCGACAGTTGCTTTGTACAGGCTGTCCTGCTCCTGCTGGGCGGCCTGTTTGAGTGTAAGTGGAGCAGGGCCGCAGGCATGCGTTCATGTCTGATCTGGAGGCTTTCCAGGATGGCTGGCGGGGTACCACATGAAACCTCTTGACACCACACAACACCAAAGGACGCCACATGACGATGGAAGGCATTGACAGGGTGAAGCGGGATACAAGAGCCGGGAGTGAGTCGAAGAACCAAGGAATGATAGAGGCGACGAAGGCAAGGAACAGGAGTACAAAGGCACGGCAGGGTGACTAATGGAGATGTGAAAGCCCCACAGGGTGAGTGATCAGGGCATATTGGGCGAGTGACCACCGAGCTAGGGTTCCCCAAATCGGTGCACAATCCCTTGCAGGTTATGGGGTGAGACAGGGGCCAGCAGCAGATTGCCATTGTCCACTTTTTTTCCCCAGGGTTTTGGGGACACCAAATCTGTGAAGCACCTTTTCCAGACAATCCCCCCCCTTTTTCGGTAGGGGGCTCCAAGGGGCAGTTGCTGGAGACGTCCGGTGACCTATGGCGGGGACTATGGGGAGAGAGACACAACAATGATGCTCAGCCTGCGTGGACCCTTCGGGTCACCTCACTAGCAGTACTATTCCGATGGTGAAGGCCGTCGGCACCAAGGGGGGGGGGGGGTTGGCACAAAGCCTTGGTGGTTAGCTCTGTTTGCCTGTGGCGGCGCCTATTGGCCTCTCACCCTTGAACCTTGTGCTATGACAAGCAGGCATCCATACTACTGCGGGCATCCGCAGTGCTGCGGGCATCCACCTTCCTGGGTGGGAATCCAGAATGCAACTTCTGCCCATGGCGTCCTCCCTTGACGGCCTGATCAGTGCCCGGCATGCGGTCATCACGAAGACCCCAGGCTGGGAGGTGCTCACCACAACCAGCAACGTGAATGTCACACAAGGCCATGGGTGCTAGCTCACCAATGTGTGACTTGCTGGTAGTGCGTTGCAGTAATATCTTGTGCGCTCTGCGCCATTCACAGCGAGCACGTTGCAGAAACATCTTCGCTCAGAGTATTCGCACTCTGTCCACGGCGGAGTATCTTCCTTGCTGGCGGTGGTGAGCAGCCCCGCCCACCAACACGCCCCACAAGAGTGCACGGCAGTGCCCAGTCCATCTTTAGGGACCATCCCCAACACTACCGGCCCAAGCTCAACTGTCCACTGCAGGCCACCCTAGCAATGCAGTGCAACAGAGCTGTGGCTAGCCCTCACGCTCTACCAGGCCTTCCTTCGCCGGGGCCTACCTCGGAGCTACGCCTGTGGTACACGATTGGCTTCTGTGCTCTGCTCCATTTGTGGCGAGCGCGGTCTGCCTTGCCCTGATTGCACCGTCCATACTCCGCTGCCGGGGGACCCCACGCCAGGTCGCACTCAGGCCCACTCCCCTTCCGAAGGCAACTTCGAAGGGTGGGGGAAGATGTCCAAGGGAGCCCCATGCCCGGTCACACTCAGGCCCGATGCACATTGGGGAAGATGCCAACTCCCCTCCCAACGTCACATGCACCGTGCCCCGAACAGGCATCCGCACTACTGCATCCGCACTACTGCATCCGCACTACTGCATCCGCACTACTGCAGGGGTCATTGCCCTTCGGGCTCTCCGAGGGTGGGGATGTGAGGGGCTGCTGCCTTTGGAGCCCCTTACTTCGCCCTTGCTGTCCCCCTCCAGCAATACCATTGGTACCTCAACCCTCTACCTGGCGCTCAACAGTTGCTGTCAAGTTGGGGAACGCGGGGCTGGCCCTTCGAGCCCTTGATGCCCTCCGCCTGAGAAACATAACACTGCCCCTGGGGAGGTGCACCGTGCTTTGTGCACGCTGTGCCAAAAATGGGCTACTTTGGACCCGTTTTCCTCAATACTGCAGCGGTTCCTCAGCCATCGCTGTTGTTTGGCCAAATATGGTGATACATTTTCACAGCGCCTGCAGCAGGACATCATACTTTCCACCTCATCTCCCTTAGACCCACTTTCTCATTCTGTATGGATCTCGGGAATAGGGTGTTCTACACCCGCTTCAACGGTGTGCGAGTGGTTGAGACTGCACTAGGAGGATTCGTTCATTTGGAATATTATCAAGATGCAGTGAACGTGGTGAATTGGCACTCCAAGATTGACTCTATCTCCTTCGCCATCTCAAGGTCTGATTCACTACCTCACTGCTCACCCAGCCCTCGATTTTGATCTGGTGGGTGGTTTTCAGGATGGTCAAGCGGGGGGCTAACTTACTTATTGGGTGCTGTGCCCATGCTTTGCCCGCGCTGTGCAGAAACACTCCCCACCCAGAGTAACGAATTAGGAGGCTTGTAGCCTGTTGTAGCCCATTGGGACCCCCTTTTCCAACCCCCCCCCCTGCAAAATTTGGGGAAGCTCCAAGCATCCACCTCCCCCCAAGTTCAATTTTTCACTAGCCCAAGGGGGTGCTGGCTGCTGGAATGGCTGCTGGTGCTGGCTGCTGGAGGGTGTGTGTGTGGGATGCTACACTCCCACACCCACCTGTTTGAGGTGGCTTTTGGATGCTTGAAACCGAGAGCAGACAGGTACTGGATGCTGAAATCCTGACACATGGGGGTACTGCGTCGGTGGTGGGGCCGCATGCGTTCAAACCATTCTCCATGATGCAGATTGAAAAAAATTTCTCACCTCTTGGCACGTGTGAACCCCACCTGACACCCTCGGTGACCGTGCTTTGGGCCCGAAATAGCACGGGAACATGACCCAAAGCTTCGCCTGCATGCCCCCCCACCAGCCAGTATCCAGTCTTGATGGGGTTGGAGGCATCACAGGACGAGTGACAGGGACACAGAAGCATGACAGGGTTGGCGACCTCCCACTCGCTGGTCTGCTGCATCTGCAGCCACTGGTGAATCAGCGCCTGGAGGGCAAAGGCCTCCTCGTGCACGGTGCTCAGGTGCTGCACCTCCTCAGAATGCGCCAGCACGAAGCGCCCTTCGGCCTCGGCCTGGCAGAGCTGCACCAACTGCACTTGGGACTTCGCGTGCTGCATGGCCTCCATGGACTTCCGGGTCTTGGCCGCCTCCACCTCCTGCTCCATCTGCTCACACTTTTTGGTCCAAAAGTCGATCTGGTCTTGGAAAACCTTCTTCGCCGCATCGAACCCGGCATGGAGCTCCTCCTGGTGTGCCGTCACAGTCCGCTCCAACGTCGCCTCGTGTTCCTCCACAAGCGCCTGCTGCTTTGCCTCGAAATCGCGGTGCATCTGCGCCTCCCGCTCGGCGACCTGGGGCGGAGTGCAGCACGCACGCACGCACGCACGGACACGCCGCGCAGACACACACTTATGTATGCACAAACACACTTCTACTGCAGGTTGCCATTTTGAAACATGCCATCGATCTTCATGAGATCGCTGCTCAAACTGAGACCTGCGACTGGCCCTTGCTAGCTCGCCGAGTGTGCAATGCGTTATCCAAAGTTATGGGGACGAAATCTGGGAATGCATACTGTGCCAGGCAATTTGCGTCTGTTGTTGCTCGTGAGGTTTTGGGTGTGACTTGTTCACCTCCCCTGTGTGTTTGCATGCTACAACCGGTATCCACTGGACTGGGCAGCCAAAGCCTGGCCATTTCAAGGGCTCTTTGCCATGGCCCCCATGCACTGATGGCACCCATGGGGCTAATGGAGACGTGCTGCCTTGTGCCTCGACAGAATGTGGCGATCTGAATGCTTGGGTATGCCTCTGCTGATGCTCCTGGATCATACACTGCAGATACCCTTGGATGTTGCTGCAGACTGAGCTTCCGGAAGCTTGTGCACCCTCATACTCTGCCAGTTTCAAAAATGCTGTTGGTTTGGTACATCCAGGTAAAAAGGAGGTATACGCCTGGGTTAGACAAAGCATCGGGAGCAACTGCCATGGACTGCATACCAACCACAACCGCGTCATGTTTAACCCACCACATACACACACACAAGCCCTGGGACGAGCCCAAGGACACAACCCGTGGTCAACATGCCCTTGTGCATGTGTTGTGTGTGTGCGGCAGCGCGCATGTACAGCGAAGAGGACATACTTGTGCCTCCGTCTCTTTCTGCCATTCAGTACGCAGCCTCCCCTTCTCCGCCTCCCATTTCTCCTCCTGCTCGCGCAGCCACGCCTCCTTCGCAGCCTCCAGCCGCCGCTGCAGCTCCGCCTCCACCGCCTCCTCCCTCTCCTTCTGCTCCCTCTGGCGCCGCAGCTCAGCCGCCATGTCTGCGGCGTCTTGCAGGATCTTCTCCTTCGCCGCTTGCGAATTGGACAGGAAATCGTCGAAGGCCGCGGCCTCGGCCTTCACGATCGCCCGCCGACGCTCCCCCTCCATCTCCCGGACGTCTTGCAGGATTTTGTTCTGAGGGCAGGGGCATTGGGCATTGGCAAGGGATGGGGACGGGGACGGATGTATACGCGAAAACGTCGTCTTCGTATTTTGTGCATGCGTATTGGTGTATACAAATTCGCACTCATACGCCCACACATATGCACGTCTTCACCTGAACGTGGAAACACGAACACACATTCAAGTGTATACGTATACACGTACCATCCGTAGGCACATGTCTGTATGGTGAGTCTGCAACATCCAAACTTGCCAAAACCCTTCAAACCCCCCAACCCCCCAATACCCGAAAAGGATGGAGCAGATGCCATGACCTGCACATTCCTGTTGCTCCAACCCAAACCCAGACCCTAACCCATATCCCAACGCCCACGTGAGCCTCAACTCCCACCCCATCCCCACCCCACCAGACCACCATGGACCAACACATCCCTTTGGTCCATGCAAGTGTTCTCACTCTTCGGCTGCTTGCAACTCGGTTGTCTTGTTGAATACAGAATCACGCAGTGCGTCATCCCTCATGACAATGCGGCAAATTTTCAACTTTACTGCACATCAAAACACCGGGAGGGGGAAATCAGGAATGTGCGAAATTTGGAATGGCGAAATTTGGTGTAGAGAAATGTGGCACCAATTCTTAAAGTATCATTTCAAAATTTGGCTCAAACTCCCAGATTGTGGCACAAGAACAAGCGTAGACTGTGAACGGTGGGTGCGACTTCCTATGGGCCTTTGGTTGGTTGCTGTTATTTCCTTGAGGCTGTAGGGCACAATGGAACTGTACATGCCAAGAGACCTACAAATGACACGTAGAAAAATGGCCTCGGACCTCCAAATAATATACCGCGTTGTGCCAAATTGTTGTTGTGCTAAATTGTTGTTGTGCTAAATTTTGCCTGTTCCTAACCCCCCCGCCCCCCCCTGGGAGCTGCTGCTTTTTTTCTGGACTTTGTGCATCAGTGATCCGCAAGTGCTCCCCAACGCCTGCAGCAACTGCTCATTGCGAACCGTCTGGCGTGCTCCTGGTCGTTTTGTTGTTCCTTCTCTCAACGTTCGCCTCAGTACTTTGGCATGTCAACAAACAGACGACCAAGACAAATGCGAGGCTGTGGGAGAAAACAGCGCACAGAAAAAGCCACCCCAGAAAACAAATGAGATGCGTCAATTCTGGGATCAATGTACCACCCACAAGACCGTGGCATGCCGCAAACCCCCCGCCAACGGACTCCCGTTTGCAATTGCTGCAGCATGCGGCTTACCATTGGCCGGCATGTTTGTGCAGCAGGTTTGGGTGGAGGGTTGCCTTGCAGACTCACTGTATTCACACATATCCGCGCATTCACATACGCGTGCACGTATTAGGGGATTGCTTATGGATACGGGGGCGGGGGGGGGGGGGGGCTCTCTGGGATTTTGGCCGACTCACCCACCCACCACATCGGAAAATCTTCCGCAGGGGAAAAATGAAACTAATTAAAAGAGGCGGAAAATGGAGGCCGATTTGAGGTACACAAACTTTTTTGTGGCCTCAGACCCCCTCCCCGGACACGTACAATGCCCCGACACGCACACACGAGTACGCTTGCGCAGCTGCACATGCGCGTGCGCGCAATCTCTGGGCATGGGGCATCGAGGGCACGGACCTTCTCAGCCTGTGCCATCTTCAGGATCTCCCCAAAGGCCGCCGCCTCGGCCCCAACGACGGACTCACGTGCGTCGCCCTCGACCTGCTCCCACGCCCCCCGGGCGTTTGCAAAGGCGCTCTCCGGCCACTGCCCCTCGAGCGCCGCGCGCGCCCCCGCCTCCTCGTCGCACAGCACCGCCCGCTGCCGCGCCAGCTCGCGCAGCACCGCGACGAGGGCCGCGGAGCGCAGGGCGCGGGCCGCGGTCTGCACGGTGATCGCGTTGCGGGTCTGCAGGCGCTTCGCCGTGTGCTCCAGCGCGTTGAACACGGGGTTGCGCATGAAGACCTTCGTCCGGCCCAACTGCACGTCCAAGACCGGGGACCCCTCCTCCGGCCACACTTGGGCGAGCTTCAGGATGGCCTTGCAGAGCTCCGTGCCTTCGGGGGCCCGCGTCGCGAGCCCCTGGGACCGCCAGATCACTTTGTACTGCGCCGTGAAATCCACGAAGGACATGCGGACGCTGTACCCGGCGGCGCGGATCTTTATGGTCTGAGAGACGGGTCGTGGTGGGGGCTGCGGGCGAATCGGGGGCGTGTGGGTTGTGGGACGGGGGTGGGACTCGGTCCGTCCCGGAGGCACAGGGGGGGGGGGGGGGGGGCACAGGGGGGTGGTCGATGGCACCGGATCGGGGCTTGTTCCGCTGTGGGAAGCAGAAGCAGGGCTCCCGACAAATTTACTTGGGGGGGGGGGGGGGGGCTTGGAGCACCTTTTCCAACCCCCCGCCCCCCTGGAGGGGGCTCCGAGGGCCAGCTCTCTTCTTTCCATATTTTTCATGCATGTTTCAAATCATTGGTTTCTCATATCACGTAGCAAGACTGCCTTGCCACTCGTTGGAGCCATGATTCAATTGCCGCATCCTCGTTGCCAAAAACTTGAAATGCAGGCCCAGACTTCTGCACGCCCAGTCACAATGCTGGTGCCCATATGCCACACGGGAGGAGAACAGACCGCAGCACTTGAAATCGCTGGAGGCAAGATGTCAGGCATTTGTATTGAGGAAATAAGCTTGTGAGCCTTGGAGCCCCTTTCCGCATCCAAATTTGCGAGGGCTCCAAGCCCCCCCCCCCTCCAGTAGTAAAGGCGGAGAACATTGGGGACGCTGCGGGTGAACCAACGCCTTTATTTGCTGAGCACCTGCGACTGAACTGGGGATGTGTAGTTTTAATGACCTCTGCTTGAGCTCAGCTCCTGAGGCCTCCCCAAGGAAGAAGAGCAAAGGACTGCCTCTGCTGTTGGCAGCCCAGGGATGCATTAGAACGGCTGACAGCCATAGGGAGCGCCCCCCCCCCCGGAGCCCCCCCCCCCCTGGACCCAGGTTTCAAATTGGGAAAAAATGAAATTTCCAAAAGGAAATATCGCTTTTGGTACACAAACTTTTGGGTGCCAGACCCCCCCCCCGTCCCCTCTTCTAATACATCCCTGGGCCTCCCCCTGCCCCTAGTCAGGCGACCTCCCCCTAGCCCCCCCCCCCCCCCCCCCCCTCGATCAAACATTTTCCCCAAAACATGCCTGGAAATGCCGCGCACCAGGCTTTGGTTATAAGAGGGTCTCTTGGGTCTGAGACCCACCCATCCAACGAAAACCCAAAGTTTGGCTGAGGGGAAATCAAGTTTGAATAAGCGGCCCTTTGTGGGACCCCCCCGGACCCCCCCCTTCCGTATTAATTCCTTTTCAACGAAGCCTGCCACGCACCCCCGATGGGCCACACTTGGGGATTCGCGATTCCCCGGGCGCCCATGTCCCATCCCCCACATCCGATGCGCAGCGGCCGAGGGGCGGGCCCACCTCCAGTACCCCGGCGCACTGCATCTGGTCCATGACCCCGCTGCCGTAGAAGTGCAGGGGCTGGCGGCACGGGTGCGGCTTGATGCAGCGGATCCAGTGCGGGCTGGTGCTGTGGATGCGCTCCATCAGGGCCTTGAGGCTGCTCCGGAACGTCCCGCTCACCGTCGAGATCTTCTTCGGGCGCTTCCCGGTCGACCCGCCCGACAGGCGCCCCCGCAGCGCCGACCAGCCCGGCGACGCGGGCGCGTCGCCGGAGAGCGGCGACGAGGGCGACGAGGGCGAGGCGCAGTCGTCGTCCGGGGGCGGCAGGAGCTGCGCGACCTATCGGAAGGGGAATCGGCAGCGGGAACGGGCGTTGGCAGGAGCACCGGCGTGGGCGGACGTGCCACTAGCGCCCGGCGGGGCAACTGGTGCTCGGTAGTGATCAGCCCCGTACTCTGCGGTGCCCAGTACAAGTCCAGCCCCCCGAAGTTTTTTTTGGCCTAGAAATCCTGGGCAAATTTGGCCAAAAATTTAGCAAATTCATGAAACATGCCGCTCGTTCTGGCAGGTCTCGATTCAAAGTAGCCAACATTGTTGCAAAAATGCTGCAAAGCGTAGCTGGTGCGCCGTAAAGGCGGTGGACGCATCTGCGGATCTAGCCCCCCCCTGAAGTTAAGCGCCGGACTTGTAATAGGCACCGCAGAGTACCAAATGCCAGTCAGTAATACCCGCCCCCTGCACCACCGCAACTCAGTAGGAACGTGCCGCGTCCAGCGTGTGGCGGACACCAGCACGGGCAGTGGAATGGCGCCTGTGGGCGCATGATGGGCGCCTAGCACCGGCACTGACATGGTCAAGGGCATGGGTATTGACACAACAAGCTGGAGCCGATGGAGGCGGAGCCAGAGCGGGAGCTGGGCCTGGGGCTGGCACCCGACGCTGAGGTGCGGGGATATGCAGCACGGGTTGAGGAAGGGTGATCAGCGACCTGCCCCTTGGGGCTGGCGTGTAGAATCACACGTAGGACCCTCCAGATGTGCCACAGGAGGATCCATCGACGTATGTCCGTAGGACATCCTGGTCGGCCGAGGCCCAGACGTCAGTCGGCCCCAACCAACCCCAAGTTGTGAGGGCGGATGCAAACGGGGCTCCTCTGGACAACTCAGCACCGCTGGGGGTTTGGGGGGCTCCCAGACCCCCCGTCCCCGTTCTTGGACCCATTTACCCGCCCCCGGGAATGATTGGGCCAAATTTTGCTCCGGGCCTTCGGCCAATGAAAAATTTTCGCTGGCGCCTTTGGCGCCAGTGAGTTTAGGTTCAAATTTTTCCCGGCGCCTCTAAAAAATCAGCACCACTTGGGGTCCCCCGATCGCCTTAAAAGGAGCCCTTCCAGAAGGGGAGGGGGGGGGGAGTAGGCCTATCTGGTAGACGTCCCTCGCACTTGTGACCGAGGGGTCAGTCCATAGCTTGTCTTTCATCGGACTTTGAGTCGCAGTGCACCGCCGGCTCATCCCCCGGTCGATGGTTGAGGGGTGGCACATGCACCACCTGCCCCCCCCACCCGCCCCTGCCCGTGCCCCTGTGGTAATGGTGGGGGTTAAGACCGGGAAGTTTCGCCAACATTTCTGCTCTGACTAGGGGGGGGACAATGTTGCGGGTGGGCGGGAGCGGTTTAGGATCCAATGGTTTGGGTATAAAGCCCGGGGGGCGTCACTTTTGCTGTCTCTACAACAACGTCAACAACGAGAACAAAGACAACAGCATGTTGTTTGCATCCAAGGTTGGTACAGTCGGAAATTGTTCCTTTTCCCACACAACTAGCAAGCAACAGGAGACGCCAGCCCATGGGGCCCATTTTCCGGACCCCCCTCCCCCGGGGTGGCTCCCGTGAGAGGAGCCCCAGACGGGCCCACAGGGGGTGGGGGGCGGGGGGGTCCGGGGTACCCCAACATATGTGCCTCAAAATGATCGCCACGAGGCGCCGATCATTTTGAGGCATATATCACGGGGAACACTTTGTTCGGGGGATTGAGGGAAGGGGCTCCCGTGACAGAGCCCGTTTTAAGTGGCAGTCTGAGGACCAGTGCTGCCTCAGAAATGGGACCGCAAAGCGGCCCCAACGACCCCCCCCCCCCCAGGGCTTTTTTGAACGGGGGGGGGGGGGGTCCAGCGCCCCCCCCCCCCCCTTAAAGAGGTGCTGAGTTTTTAGAGGCACCGAAGAAAATTTTTGGTCTAAACCAATTGGCGCTGAGGGCGCTAGAGAAAGTTTTTGATCACCCGAAGCAAATTTGGCCCAATCATTTTAAGAGGGTGGGGGGTGGTGTGGGAGCCCCCCCCCCCCCCCCCCCAGTGGTGCCGAGTTGTGAAAAGGAGCCCTGCCCCCCCCCCCTCCCCCGGGGCCACGGCGGCTCAAACAGAACCCCCAACCCAAACCTTCTTCCCGCCTCCCGCGGCGCTGCGCACCCACCGCACGGCACTGGGGATAGCCCCTCCGCGTCAAGGGCCAGGGCTGCGCGGTCCAGTTGTACGACCGTCACACATCCGCGTGGTCCACGGACCCTCACACACCACGGGGCTCGTGGACTGGGACATGACGCGCTTGATCTGGTCCGGCAGCGTGTCGAGGTTCTTGTCGCGGAAGCCCTTGGCGTCGTACTCGACGAGCCCGGCGTAGTGCCGGATCGCGAAGATGTCGAGGCCGACGCGGGGCTTCACGAAGGCCTTGCTCTTGTGGTGCTTCAGCTCCGTCTGCATGGAGGCGAGGAAGTTGGCGTCGGAGCCGTGCTGGGAGATGCACTCGCTGTCCAGGAGGTCGAAGACGCCCAGGCGGCCGGTGAGCAGGTCCATCGTGGGCTGGTTGTCCACGAACATCACTTCGTCCACCGCAAGGCCTTCTGCACGGTACTCGACCTGAGGTGAGTGAGGTATGCACTGGAACAGGAGCGCGGGCGGGGGGGGAGGCGATAGGGACGGGGTCGGTGAAACGGTTTGGAGCGGTTGCTGTCGGGTAGAACCGCCGGGGAGCGGCGCCTGCAATCCATATTGAACCTCCACCGTTTGGAATTCCAAAAAACTCCAAAAAAAACCACCAGCGTTGTGGCACACCTTCCCTCACCTTTGTTCATTGCCATCCCTGCTTCCCCCTCTCCGCACCCTGCCACATCCAGCCTCACTATCTCCAGCAGGGATGCCGAAAAGGTGACCCCCCTTGTGACAGAACATGGGTGTGCACGGTGTGTTACTGGGGAGGTTTCGAGGGGGGACAGAGGGGGGGTGAGAAGGACTTTGCCTGGCGTGGCGCATGGGCACGGGGGCTTGTGGTGAAGGGTGGATTCACATGGAGCCCGGGGGCCGATGTGATGCGCTCGGTACAGTGCGATCACAGTACAGCCCTCCCCCAGCCGATGCCCGAACCGAGGCAAAGTATGATCGCCGCCTCCACTTTGGTTGTACCATGGCGCATCGGACAGTCATGCCTCAGCCCTCCGCGTCGGCTTCCACTCCCTACATGATATGTTTGTCGTGTGCTGCTTGACTATGGCGGACATGTCGCGCAAACACCAGCCCACGAAAAAATCACCTGCACGCTGGGCCTGCTTTCAGCAGTTCGAGTGAAACACAAAGTGCGCACCGCGCAACTGCGATAACAAACATGGTAAGCTGGGCCCCCACACAGGGGAAAAGGCTGCCAGCGCTCTGTCGGGAGTGCAGGGGGAGTGCAGGGCTGTCCTTACGGGGGGAAAAAACGTGACACCAACAGAAACGAACGCTCACGGGGACGCTCTCTGCTTCATGGTCAACACATGGGCACGACACAAAACCACAGAAGCGGTATTGAACAACGGTGGGCGGTTGGCGGTTGGGCGGTTGGCGGTTGGTGGTCCTTGGGGGCTGTCCAAAAAAAATCATTGGGGTTCTTCAAGACAGCCCTGCGGAAGCGCGAGGATTCAACGGGCTTTTGCAGGAACATGCAGCTCGATGATGGGCTCATCAAGGGGTGTGGGCACGGCATGGCAGTGCCAGGGCACCTACAAGGGCATCCTCGCAGGGGTCACCCGCGCCGACGGCCACGAAGGCCAACCTAGCACGATCGCAGGAGGGACAGAAGACCCCACTAGAAGGCCCCGCTACGCTGGCCTTAAGAAGGGGAGACAACCCCAACCCTGCACATCCGCCGTGTTATTTGTCCAGGGGCGAGGGTGGCTTCTTGGTCGAGGTTCCGGGGACGCTGTGTGTTGGTGCAGGCGCTGAGGATGGGGCGATGCCAGTGGGCTTAGTGGTGGGCTTCGGCCCCAGCCCCGACCAAACGTGAAACTTCACCGAATCTCCAGACCCCCGCGGGAACCCGCTGCATCCAGCACGCGACTCCGCAGCACCGAGTCCCATCTGCTCCCGTCTGACGTGGCAGCGTGTCAAGTGTGCGGGATGAGGCAGGGCAAAGCAGGTCGGAGGCTGAGGCGCCGGCGGGTACTGGCGCCGACCGCCAGTGGTCCTGCTCAAACCACCAGCATTTAACCGTCAATCACCAGCCATTAACCGCCAACGCACCGGCTGCTGTCACTTAAACGCTGTTTGCGATCAGGCGGCAAAGGATGTCTGTTACTGGGTACAGGGGTGTCCTCAAAAGAAAAAATCAGACAAAAAAACCTTCGTAACGCCAACAGAAACAGCGCTCTCTGCTTCATGATCAAGACATGGGCAAGACACAATACCCACAGAAACAGTGTTGAGCAATGGTTGGCGGCTGGCGGCGGTTGGCGGTTGGTGGTTGACGGCGGTTGGCGGTTGGTGGTTGGCGGTCGGTTGCGGTTGGCGGTTGGCGGTCGGCGGTCCCTGGGGGCTGTCCTCAAGGGCTGTCCTTAACAGGGGGGGAAAAAATCATTGGGCTTCTGAAGGACGCCCCTAAGTGGCTAAAAGCGTGGGTGAGACCATGTCCTGCTCGAAGACACATTTGTTGTAGTGACTCTGCAGCTGCTCATTGGCCAAGTTGATGCAGAGCTGCTCCAACGAGTTGACCTCGAAGCGCTCGAAACCGAAGATGTCGAGCAGCCCGATCCAGTACCCCGGCGGGGCCGCCCCGTCCTTCGCGTCCGCGGGGCGCAGGATCTCGTTGAGGCGCTCGATGAGGCTCCGGAACATCCCGTCGTACAGGGCCTTGCACAGCGCGTCGCGGCAGTCGGTGGCCTGCGCCGGCGTGAGCGGCGTCGTGTACAGTGCCGTCTCCTTCTGCGTGAGGCTCGTGGCCAGCGCCGCGGCGTCCACGCCCCAGAGCTCGGCCGCCTTCTCCAGCGCCTCCTGCGGCGCAGCGGTGGTGCTGTCGCGGGCGGAGGCGAAGGAGACCTTCGAGAGGTGGAGGATGCCGGCGCACATGCTATACACAGCGTCCTGCTCCTCCGGGGCCAGCCCCAGCGTGTCCATGGCCTCGCGGACCTCGTGGTACGACGCCGCGTCGTCCACCCCCGGCAGACTGACGAGGCTGCCTCGGCAGTTCGGGTACTCTTGGGGGTCTGCACGGAAGACGGGGCTTGGTCAGGGCCCTCCCTCATTCAACAACACCAAAGAGGGGAATGTGGCTGACCAATCCGCTCAGGCGTGGCGGGTTGGGCGGTGGCCGGCCTACGGCGGTCGGAGGGTAACCGCCGGCGGTTGAGCAATGGTACGGGGCGCTCCCTAAGGGCGCTCCTTAGCGCCAAAAAGACTGTGCCTTTGTGTATGGACAGGCGCACAGCGGTTCTTGATGGTCATCAGCTGACACACGCACTCACACACAAATGCGATTGCAAAAACAAACGAGCACAAGGCAGGCTCCGAATGTCAGACTCCTCGTCAGCTGGATCAAATCAGAAGCATGTTCGACGCCAATAGGCGCCTTTCTGTGCGGAATAGGGGCCCCAGCAGGTGCACAGGGTGGTTGAAGTTCAGAAATTCGACACACACAAACAAACACACACACACGCACGCACAATGGGCCTGCCCCTGGACTGGTTCACCAGCAACCAGCAGAGGCACATAGGGGCCCACCGCATGCGCAATCTGCCCACCATGACGGCGCTGGCAGAGCGCGCGCAGCACCGCAACGTGCAGCTGCATGAGCAGTGCCTGCTGTGTGATAGCGGCCCGGAGACAGCTCACATGTGTGGGCGTGCTCGGTACAGGCCCACGAATGGCCTCCAGCCTGCAAATGTGGCTGGCTACCTACATTGGGCCTCAGGCCTTGTAGGTGCAGGGCCAACTATGGGAACCAGCCGTCTTGGAGCAGTGGCAGTGGCAATCACGACACCGTCCCTGGGACTGGCGGGGCCACATGACATCGGGACGGAGTTCATCCGTCAAGTGGTGAAGGAGTCTCAGCACATGTGGATCTCGCACGCCAAGGCAAGAGAGGGCCTGATAAAGGCCTGAGCAGGACCCGGAGGCACCATGGCGTGGGCCCTACGGGAGCTGCAGCTGCACCAGCAAGCGGAGAGGCAAGGGGTCCCCAGGGCGACCTTGAACTAGGCCTCCCGCACACGGGGACGTGCCCAGCCGCCGCGCAGGTGCGCACACGCACGCACACGCCCCTGCCCGTTTTGCTATGCCTGTAAGCAAGACATCCCGGCCATTGCCATGTGGTAACAGCGCCTTCAGCACACACACACACACACACACACACACACACACACACACACACACACACACACACACACACACACACACACACACACACACACACACACACACACACACACACACACACACACACACACACACACACACACACACACACACACACACACACACACACACACACACACACACACACACACACACACACACACACACACACACACACACACACACACACACACACACACACACACACACACACACACACACACACACACACACACACACACACACACACACACACACACACACACACACACACACACACACACACACACACACACACACACACACACACACACACACACACACACACACACACACACACACACACACACACACACACACACACACACACACACACACACACACACACACACACACACACACACACACACACACACACACACACACACACACACACACACACACACACACACACACACACACACACACACACACACACACACACACACACACACACACACACACACACACACACACACACACACACACACACACACACACACACACACACACACACACACACACACACACACACACACACACACACACACACACACACACACACACACACACACACACACACACACACACACACACACACACACACACACACACACACACACACACACACACACACACACACACACACACACACACACACACACACACACACACACACACACACACACACACACACACACACACACACACACACACACACACACACACACACACACACACACACACACACACACACACACACACACACACACACACACACACACACACACACACACACACACACACACACACACACACACACACACACACACACACACACACACACACACACACACACACACACACACACACACACACACACACACACACACACACACACACACACACACACACACACACACACACACACACACACACACACACACACACACACACACACACACACACACACACACACACACACACACACACACACACACACACACACACACACACACACACACACACACACACACACACACACACACACACACACACACACACACACACACACACACACACACACACACACACACACACACACACACACACACACACACACACACACACACACACACACACACACACACACACACACACACACCACGAACCGAGCAACTCTGAGCATGAAACAAGGAAGTTTTGGGCAGGTGTGAACCCTTGTCACAAAATTTCTAGGCAGGTGGTAGCTCCATGCATGCACAGGATTTAAGTTTACACCTCAGGCATTCTGTCCTTGGCGTTGTTTTCCATCTCCAAGGACCCTGGGGGGTTGCACCATGCGCTGTGCGCGTGCTGTGCCCGCGCTGTGCAAAAAGAAGGCTAATTTCGACCTGTTTTCCCCAATGGCCACGGTGACTGTGGTAACTACTGGGTTCCTGTACACAGGACTGCGCTCAGATTCTTACTCAGTCCCAAAACTCAGATAATGAGTTAAACCAACCTATATTTCACACTGAAAATGCCAGATTGCTGTCTGAATTTGCTGTTCTCGCCCTGTGGACGAAGCTCCTCCGGTGGTGGGTGGTTTTCAGGGTGGAACACAGGAAAGCTAATTTACTATTGGGCGCTGTGCCCGCGCTGTGCAGAAGCGCCCACCAGAAGCCTAGACTCCAAATTGCTTCCAATGAACGCTTCCAATTTTTTCTATCCCTCGGCATCCAGCAAGCGCGGGCTCCCAAAAGCTACATAATCAATGCCGACCCCGCCTTCAAGACCAGGCCTGCCCTCCCGCGTTTGTCTAAGGTCCCTCCTTTTCCAGCTGGGGCTGGAATCCGCACAACACACAGCACAAGGAGCATGCGAGGCCAGCGGTTTTGTGACCGCCGTCTCCTGCTCCCTAACCGCTTCCCCAACCGTCGCCAACCGTGCCCTGTGGCCCCCCTCCCCTTCAAGCGCAGGCGTTAGAGGAGGTGTTCATTCAGGACCTGCACTGAGCCCCCAGCGCGCGCGCTCCTCCTCGCTGGCCCCGGTGAGCATCTGGTAGAAGGCGTGGTACGTCCGCTCGCCGGAGGAGTGCGTCACGACGCGGGACTTCTCCAGCAGGTACGGGGTGATCTCCGCCCCGGTGAACAGCCCATAGGAGTCGAACTTGACAGCCAGGAACTTCCCGAAGCGCGAGGAGTTGTCGTTGAGCCGCGTGCAGGCGTTCCCGAACGCCTCCAGGATCGGGGACGTGGCCTCGACGCGGTCGGCGATCTGCTGCACCTCTAGCCGCCCCGCCCCCGCCTGCGTCGACGAGCAGGTCGCGAGGTACCGCAGCAGCATCTTGACGGTCTCGGTCTTGCCCGCCCCGCTCTCGCCGCTAACGAGGATGGACTGGTTGCGCCGCTCGGTGCGCATCTCCCAGTAGGCGTCGTGGGCGATGGACCAGCTGTGGGGCAGCTGGGTGCTGCCCCCGTGCCTCGTGCTGCACCCCTCTTGGATGTAGCGCTGCAAGGAGAGCGGCGGGAGGAGGTCCAGAAAGTTCGAAGGCTCAGCGTTGCAGGGAAAATGGTGCCTCCTGTTGGACTGCTGATTGCCGCCGCCGCTGGATCCGCTGTCGCCTCCCTCCCACTCATTGGTGCATTTTGGGCTCGTGGATTGTGGGATCACCCAGCTTTCCCGGTAAAAATTGTGGTTTGTGACGAAGTTAGTCGTTGCACACACCAACATCATCGCTTGTTCTCCCAGTACAAATTGCCCCCTATCCCGCCTTAATGCGTGTTGGTGTGGGTGGGTGTGTGGGTGTGGGTTTGTATGTGTGTGTGTGTGTATGTGCATGTGTGGGTGGGTGGGTTGTTGTGTCTGTGTCTTTTGTCTGTCTGTGTCTTTTGTCTGTCTGTGTCTCTTGTCTGTCTGTCTGTCTGTCTGTCTGTCTGTCTGTCTGTCTGTCTGTCACCCCATTTTCTTTTCAGTCCCTCTCCCCCTGTTCTCTGCCCATCTCTTCCGATTCCCCTCCCTCTGTCTCCTTCATGCCGCCCGCCCCGATGTGCTCCCAAAGAAATCTCCGCCCCCCCAGGCCAACCAATGTGAAACCCGCATGAAGAGAGTCAGAAACATGACATTGAATAAAAGGAACGATTTGCCGTACCTTTTCAAAGTGAAGGAGCAGCACAGTGCCCATGTGGGTGGTCAACTGTACTGTCAAAAGAGAGCAGAATGACAGCAGGGCAAAAGCGTTCTCGAATCGCAGGGGCTGAGTCTCGTCAGAGTCTCTACTCCCAGCTGCACTCGGCCTGTGCAAACGACGTCTGGGACCTCTGGCCCAGCTCTCTGCTGCCTACGCTCCACTGTTCCTGTACTTCAAATTTGCAGCGGGGGGCAATTGTAATGTTTGGGGCCATACACACACGGCATGAGGAGATCAAGCCCCCCCCCCCCCACACACACGGACACGATAAACGTGACAACCAGGCAGCAGTCAAGACAACCTGAGAGCACGGATTCTCCACACACACACACACGATGTAACCGCAAACAAGAACAAAGCAAGAAAAGGGGTGGAAAGAAAACTCCTCAGGGACAGCAGCGCTGTCCTAGACGTCTTTCAGCTGTACGGGGAAATGAGGGCAGCGTAGCATGGCGGGGCAGCGTGCAATCCAGCAGGTCAGCCCGCGGCCCTGTGGAGCGAAGCAAATTACTGGCACCACCCCTGCAGCAGTTCTGCACCCTGGGCCCCGGTCAGCGCAAGTTATCTACAGGAGTTCCGTGTTCATGCCAACCAACAAAGCAAAGCAGGGGAAGGGAACTGAAGTCAGCCGTATCGGGTGCCACCCCCCAATCACACACACACAACCCCCCAATCACACACACACAGGCCCCAGTGGTGCTGGGCTGAAGGAAAGCTGCAGGAGCGTGGCAAAAGCAGGGGACCACGGGGCTGTGTATGCTTCAGGTCTGACGTGGGGTGGGATCTCCTCGTCTGTGTACCGGCGCATATCCCAGCAGCGTGGGCTCGCAGCCAGCGGGCCACTTTTTGAACCACAAGGTGTCTCGGTGCTGGCATGTGGTGGCTTACCGCAAAAACCGCGCGCATAGTATTTTCGGAACACCAAGGGACGCGGAGAATACACTGCACGCCGATTTGTGCATTGCCCGTAATGCCGTGTGTCGGGGGTACCTGCATTGCAGGGCCAGCTGCACCCAGTCCAAGGCACTCAAGATCTGGGAACCCCATGTGACACACTAGGGCAGCCCAGCTGTGAGTGCGCCGGAGAAAATGCACGATAGGTAGGTACGTTCTGAGGCTTTGGGTGATTTCAAAGGGGGGCCGTACCTCAAGGACCAATCCTGTTTCAGAGCACAGGGGTGCACTGCAGCCATGCCAGAACCCCCTCCCACCACCAGGGTAAACCCCAGTGCCCGAATTTCAGAGCTCAAGCATGCTCCGCTACAAGTTGGGGTCTCTTCGTTGATACAGCCGCACAGAACTTCAAGCTGCCAAATATGGGAGAGGAGTGAGGAGATGTCTTGTACCAGGGTTGTGTGGGTGTCCGGGCTGAGGCTCCATGCAATCAAAACATTGTTCCGAAACTGTGCCAAAGAAAACCAATGTCGTCCACGCACCCACACGGGAAACCCTTCATCCGAAATTGTCAAACTCCCCAGGTCCCTCATCTTCTTTCCCTGTGTCTCCGAAATTGTCAAACTCCCCAGGTCCCTCATCTTCTTTCCCTGTGTCTTTACTCCCCAGAGGGTGTGCAAGTCAGCACTTTGTGCACCGAATGGGCCCCCCATTGGGATACTTCCCAGCCGTTGCCACAAGGAACCACCTGCTAGGAGGAAGTTGTTTTCATGCAATTCAAAATGGAGCATTTTACTGAGGAGGTCATGCGGCAGATGCCAAAACCGGTGGCTCACGGCCTCCCCCGCCCTATCGAGTTTCGCGTTGTCCCGGCTTATTGACCATACCACCTCTGTCTGTCGCCACCGCCGTTTTTTGTACAGCCAATCAACGGCATCAGTGAACGCTGTGGTAACGTTATCCGGCTTGATGGTATCAAATTGTTTCTTGCAGTCTATTTCACACAGGGACTGGGCACCCTTTCGGGCAACAAACTGAAACCACGCAAAAATGGTACGGATCTCGGTATGCTGAAAATTCTGGGGGATCTCAGCCTGAAGTAGGCGCAAGAATGTGGTGAGCACACGAGCCCCTAAACGCAATTGTTGTTTGTCCAGGACTGGGGACGGGGATGCATATATTCCTCTCCAAACCCACTTTCCCGTTGCCAGAGACTTGGCCTTAGAAAGCAGGTACAGCACACACAAACACCCCTATTGATTGCGCCGAAGGTGCATTCTCGATATTGCCTGGGAAATACGCCGTTCCCAGCTCTGAGGGGTGGAGCGGACTCGTTGAAAATTTTCTTCACGCATGAACTGCTAAACCTGATCCCAGACCCATGCCGGACATAATCCCCAAATTTCCCGTGCCCCCTTGTCCACTATGCGTATGTACTGGTACTCGGCCAAATGCTTAGCCAAGTTTTGTAGCTGTTTTAGGAGTGTGCCTGAATGTGTAAAAAGGGACGCCGGCAAGAAATGGTCCAGGTCGGGCACGGCGACGGCGAGTTTAGTACAAAATGCACGGATCCCCTGGCAGACTTTTTGTTGGGCCAGCTTCCCACTCACAGGCACCGGGTCATTGGGACACCTCCGGCAACGTTTAGGCTTAGTGGAACCAGTGGCACATGGCCATCTATGTCCCTCGGGGTGCCAAACTGTGCAGCCACACAGCGGAACGTGGAGCACTAGCACATGAGTCGTGTGGTGGACCGCAAATGCCGCATAGCTGCAGCTTGGAGCACACAACGCACAGAGTGTGGGCTGGACCGGACGATGCGCATCGTATGCTTTAGGGCTTGCTGGACTTAATAATGCGACACACAACATTTGTGATGGTCGTTTGCTGCAGGGATGTGAGGTTTGGAACCACAATGACATTGGATAGATGCAGAGGCAGGCACACAGACTCACCAGCTTCACGGAGCATTGACTCTAGCGCTTTGACTTGTGCAAAATCTTTCAGTTTTTTGGCCACTTGGATTTCCTTTAGGGCTCAAAGAATGCAGTGGGACAGGTATGACCAAACCTTGTTGCTTGTGTCAGTCTCAGAAATACCTCTCAGAAATACCTGGGGGTACATCGTTGACAGCCCACTTTTTTAGTTCAGACCACCACGTGCGCCCAGCCAGCCCTGTCTGAAAGAGCGTTTCGGTGTATTGAACGGGGATGGTGACCCAATCAGCAAACTCGGTCAAAAGAATAAGTGAATGAAAGGTAGCACTGTCAGTGCGGGCGTGTGCATCTGTGTAGTATTTACACAGGCGCTATACTAGGGTTTGTGTAGTCTGACCCACGTAAACTGCTCCCGTGCGCAGATTGATGCAGACATAAATTACGAAGACACACACACACACACAGAGAGAGAGAGAGAGAGAGAGAGACTGAGAGAGACGAGAGAGAGCTGAAGAAAGAGAGAGCAAAAGAGAGAAAGGGGGGGGAGTGATTGAACGAAAGGGAGACAGAGAGTTTGGGCGGGGGGCATCCTGGAGACACAGATACACCAAGGCACCGACACACCGACACAGCAAACAGACATAGGCACGGATGCAAAGATATACAGACAGAGACACACAGACCGACACAACGACACCAGAAAAAAACCCAGACACACAACAGCCATACACACAAAGACACAGAAGAGGGAGGGACAGAGATAGGGAGCCTGAAAGGGGGGGAGAGCACACCTGCATCATCTCCGGGCGGTAGTGGGGGATGTCATAAGTGAAAGGATTGAGCGCCAGGAGGATGGGGCCGATGTTGGTGTAGATGTGATTGTCAAAATACCGCTGGCGCACGTGATACAGCATTGCAGAGCCATGGAGGTATGGCAAATGCAGCAGGTCGCGGACCTCCTCTTCAGAGCCATTCACCATAGGGGCCATGTGGTCCGAAGCGATGGTGAGCCTGCCTACGTCCGCGTAGCGGGCCTCGGAGCAGCTGACCTCGTACTTGCACTCGCTGAGCTCGCGCTCCACAACCCCCAAGAGCCACGAGTGCTCAGGGTGCATGAAGAAGCATGCTTTGCCCACGTGAAATGTCTCACCAGGGGCGATGGGCATGTTCGGCATGTAAGAAGTCATGACACGAACTGTGATTCAAAGTCATGGGTTCGCGCGGGGGTCCAGCACCCTCCAATTCATCCCTTTCTACACCACGTCCGAAGAGCCACTTGGGCTGGTGGAGGATTGTAGGCTGGTGCAGTGCAGCAACCAGCAGCCTCAACAGCCCATTCCAACTATGAACAACCGCTAACGCCCCCCCCCTCCCAGCCCCCAACAGCCCTGCCAATCCCCAAAAAACCGCGACAACGACCCCCCAAAATCCTCCACAGTACTTGTCAACTCCAATCAACCCTTGCAAAATCACAATATCATTCAACAACCCTAAGAAACCATTCACAGCTCTCACAGGTGGTTACCAGCATTCAGCAGCGCTCAAAACCCCCTATCAATCTTCAACATCCTTCGGCAACCCTCAATAACTGCCGCAAAGCCCCCCAAAACCCCCCAAAACCTCACAAAACCTCACCCACCCACGAACTCTCGAGGTGAAGAATGAGGAATACCCAAGATGGCAAGCTAACTGCAATGATGGACACCCCTTTGTTCAGGCCCGGGGAGAGCATCCCTTTCCCCAACCATACACTTGGAGTGTGGGCCGCGAGGTCTATGCCAAATTGGGATAAATTGGGAGGAGCGTATCTTGTGGCTCCCATGGATGGTCTAGGCTACATATGGTTCACATCGAGGAGTTTATCAACAGGGGCAAAGTCAACCATGAGCCCCATGGTCCATGGTCCATGGGGTAATTCCCCAAAGCAGATCTTTCGGATGGAACCCTTCGACTTAGGTAGGGGCTGAAGCCCAATGACATGGATATTGACTCGTCAGCATCCGACCCTGACTCCGGCTTTACCTCCCACTCCAGCTCTGGATGTGGGTCTGCATAGCATTCAGAAATTTGCTCCGTGAATAACCATTTAGCTGGCGTCTTCCCCACTAAAGAAATCAAAAAGAATGGTTATGTGCAATGTTGCCTTGAAACTGGCGGGAAGCTTGCCGTCTTGGGGCAAAGTGAAATGGCTACATAACCCTTGCTATATCAAGAAACTGAAATAGCTACGTGAAGTAGAATGGTGGCATAACCCCTACAATCCTGGGGAGAAAAGAAATGGCTGTGCAATTGCTGCTAGCTCGTGGAAAATGAAATGGATGCATGAGATGGATGCAAATGAATGGAGCAATGAGCGGCTGAATTATGAAAAGAGCAAACGCTTGTTGTTGTTGTTGTTGTATAGCGATACACTAAGTAAGCAAAATATCTGAAGTGTAACAATGTACAACACAGAGCATCGGCTTGCATAGTAAAGGTTTTCGAGCAAAAACGGTTGTTAGAGGAAAAGAAGCAACCTTCATTAGTCTTCAAGCACTACTTTTCGGATTGAACTTGGGGAAAGTATTTGAAAGCAGCTTTGCATTTTACCACTCAAAAGATAACAACCCTCAATTTTGCAAAAAGTAACCAGGCCTCGTGCTATATTTTACACTAAACGAGGCAAAACACAGCAGGCTTTTTGGGGGATGATAGCAAGCTGCATATCATTGCACACAATGCACCAGAACAATACCTGGGTTTAAAGATATTCCTCTGAGGGTCCCCAGCCAGTATCTCTCATTTGTGGGACTTTAAATGCATAAGATAACCTGACTTTAACGCTTTGGTATTTCCCATATGGGACCGCCCAGTTTTATCTCAAACTCCGCAAAAAAGCCTCTCAGGTTTTCAGCCAATCCATGCAACCTTCCTGATTCCTGACTAATTTCCCCTGAGGCAAGCCAAACAGGGGTACCAGCAATAGGACCCTGGAAACCCTGCCAACGGTTAAGGGTGGCCGAACAAAAAAGACCAGCACCTGGATCGACACATAGCCGCAATACACCAAGGGAATTCCCCCTCCCCTTACCAATGGGGCACCAGTGCTGGGGTTCTCCAACCGAAAACTCAATGGGGGATACTTGTGCCCCCCCCCCCCAACCATAAAAAGAAACGATTTTACAATCCAACTAGCTCCTTGGGCTATGGTTTGTGTAGAAACTCAGAAATAGGGACATGCCGTATATCCCATGCATGTGCCTGGTTTTGAGTACACAACCTGTGCAAAGGAATTCGTGGGCAAAAAGGGGGCTGTTGATTTTTGACCCCCATGCCCCCCCCCAAAAAAGGCACCTGAGTTTGGGTTGGGACAGGCCAGCATTGAAGAGAGGGGGAGGGGGTACGGCATAAAGGCTGAAGGAGTATGCCGGTTGGTACTGGAAGAGCGGGGATAGGGGGGGCAGACATTCTTGCCTCATGGCTGAATGATTGTATGATAACACAATCCCTCGCGGTATGCGATGCCAATATCCCGAAAAATGGGGGTTTCTGCGTGCCCTTGATCCAACAACATGTTTGGCGATTTCAGTATTGCTCAAACGATGCGAACTTCTTTGCCTGCTTTCAGTGTGCCGCCCATCGGCACATCAACCTAGTCCGGTGGTAACCATACTGGTGCTTGCGGATCAGCTCGAGCCAAACCAAGGTGAACCAACCCCTTTAGCAAACAGGTTCTTGCAGCAGCAAGGGCACAAGATCATCACACTGGGAGGAATTTTGGTATGTACGACGATCCTTCTTAGGAAATTCACGCTGCAAACAAGATCGAGAAATCTCATATTACAAATGGGGTCGAAATGCAAGCCTTGCCTGCAAATGCTAGTGGTAAGAACTCATCACTTTGATCAGGTGGGGCCCTCTCTGGAGGCACGAAGCCTTTCACCCCCTTTTGAAGAAACACAACCTGCTGGTATGTGTTACCAGTGCGGAATGTGTGGTTATCCCTGCTTGTCACAGATTTGTTATTGGAGTTGAGGATGTCCAAAAACTGGCATCACCAAGGTTCAGGTGGCATGTAGGCCCCAGGGATTGGAGATTGGGGATCTGGGGCAATCGAAGACCAACAAACCCAGGTGGTAATAGTAAACCCAGGTAATAATCGTAATAGTCTGCTGTGCTGCAATGGTTAGTGCTATGCGGCATGGTGGCTCAAATCCCCTCGTCGGAAACGCATCATTCAAGGATTAGTATGGCGTATATCTCTGCATCTGCCCGTTACGATTTGCGGCATCCTTCCCCTCCTCCTCCGTGTGGGAGAACTTGCAATCTGTCCTTGTGCACTTGCCGCGCACGAAATCTCGGCAAACACCCGGAGGTATGAGGCCGGTCTCGGAGGCTGCAGCTTTTGAGGCGTTGGGGTCCTCATGGACGAACTTGCAGCCGGGGCGCTCACATTTCCCTGAGATAACGGACAACGGAGTCGCGACAGGTGGACGGCGGCCTGGTCTGCAGGGGCCTCCTGGTGCCATGACCGGCGGCGGCCGGCGGGCGTGATGGCACGGGTTGGGAGCGGGCCGTCGGTGAGAGGGGGCGGGGGGGCGTGCGTCCAGCCCCGGCGTGGTGGCTGGGGGGCAATGCATTTCTCCCACATCCCGGCCTTCAGCTGATTAAATTCGGGACGTGCGAGGCCAAGCAGCTTCGTTTCGGACAGATCCGGCTCGTGAAGTACCGGTTGGGCCGTTGTCGGTGCTGTTCTGGCGGCGCAACAAAAAGAGCCGTGCGGTCATCACATACCGTTGCGTAATTCAGCCCCTGTCTTGAAATCTTTGTTCATGGGGTGTGAAGGCATGTTTATCCATCCTTTACTCCGTAGGCAGCATATGAATTGTTGCTGAGTTCTGAGTTGCACTCAGCGATGCAACATTGGAACTGGCATGGCATATGGCTTGGGTCAGAATCGAGCGGGTCGAACACATCCCGTTTTGTTTTCATGGGTCGCAACGACAATCATCACCATCTTGTAGATCTCATCCACATAACCGGGAAGATAACCGGGAAGATAACCACCAACGTTTTATTTTCACTGGCAGTACATAAACCACTAGTGTCAGGCACCAGCAGAAAGGAATCGCATCTGGCTCTTCTTTGCCTCACTTTCCACCGTGCCCATCTCTTGTATTAGCTTCTTCCCCCGGTGAGCCAGAGAGAGAGAGAGAGAGAGAGATTGAGAGAGCCGAGGGAGAAGATGTGGATCTGGTGGTATGCATTGCCTGCCGGCCCTCCTGCACTGGGGAAACATTCACATTTCGGGGTCTGGGTGACGGGTCCATTTCGTTGGGGAAGAGTCCAGTCAGGGGGCTCCTCCCCTCCCCTCCCCTCCCCCGGCACCCTGTGGTTTGGGGGTCAGTTCGAGAGATCAAAGCTGATCCTTTTTTAATTTACATGCACGCTATCGAAAAACGTATGCTGACAATAGGATTGGCAGGTGGGCTTTGTGCTAGTGCGTGCGACGGTTGCTAGGATCAGGCACACGCTCCCCCGCGGAGTTTTGTGATTTCGGGGAATCAAACGGCCTTCCACTTTGCAAAATACTGTTTTTTTCCACAAATTTTTTTTGTGAAAAGTTCTTTTTGGGTGTCACTTCCACACTGCCCAATAGTATTTTTTCCACTAATGTTGGTGGAACAGCACAGATAAATTAACTATTTGATGAAATCTCATTGCAATTCATTGCCACCCCTGGGGTCACATCTCTAGGAAACATACATTGTAAGGAAAGATTGATTGCAAGAGGGTAGGAAATATCGAGGCTATGGATGGTGTATCATCCGAGTCCCTCCATATCACATGCTCTTTGTCCGTGACATGTGCTAACATTCATCATAATTGTGATAGTCACGAACTGAAGAACCTAAGTATATGTGCATAAGTGATGTTCCTGGTACGTGACACTCACAGTACGACGAAGTGTTGGATGGTCGAAACACGGCATGTGTGAACGTCGTACAGTGTCAGGCACTTAAGCACAATTGTGAGGGAGTGCAAACATTCTGCACAGTGCAGCTCGTATGGTCAAGTTGGCCTCCCCTTAGCACGTGAATCGTCATCATCGTATTCCAATGGGGTTCAAACCACCGTCATTGAATTGTCGTGTGTGAGCGCGCGTGCGTTTCAACGGGGCATCGTGGTTACCCGCTGGGGGAGTGTCACACAATGATCTACGCCTTTACACACGTGGCCATGGCAGGAACCACCCCTGAAGGCACCAACCAAATTCATATCACTATTGACATCTTCTTCTTCTTTTTCTCCTTCTCAAAATCATCCTCATCCTCCTCTTCATCATCATCATCATCATCGTCACCATCAACATCGTCTTCATCATCGTTTTTGGTTTTGCTTTGATTCGTGTGGATTTGTGGCATAATATTCACTCCACCCTAGTGCCCTTGCACACCAATAAAGCCTTTGACAAGAACTAATATCATGTTTGGAGCGCTGAGCCTGCAACATGATTATCCAACAACCATCAAACATATTTTGCGCAAAGATGGCAAACTTACTTTGGCTGTGGTGTACTCTTCTCGTGCATTTTGTCTTTTTATTCTATTGAACTCCTGCGGACTTGCCCAAGTTGGGGTATAATGAATGAATGCATGGCCTGGTGTCACTGGGAGGAGTAAAAAAAAAAGGCATGAAGCAACGCGTTCCTTAAACGGGCGGCTGAATATGCATTTCACCACTGGTGGCCATAAGGATAGCGCCCCACAAGACCGCCGCATTCCAGTGGATTGTTGGGGGGGAGAGGGATAGAACAGATTGCTTCTTACGCACACCGGTAAGTTCAGCGCACATCGACATGATCCGATGCCATGCCTGGTGGGGCAGTCTGCTTCGGGTTCAGAAATTCGCCCAGTTCTCCAAGAAACCGCGAACAAAGCTCCCAAAAGATGCCAGTCAAACGTGACGAGGGCCACCGTGTGGCTGTTGTTCTGGGGCCCACCTGCGATTTGCTTGCGCATGATGGGTGATATGCCGGCTGTTTTGTGTACTGGTCAGTTCTCCTGTATTCCACGATTACGACACAACCGCGGATGGTGCGCACGAGTGACAAGGAACCGGTGCAGCATCCGCGAGGGGTCGCCAAACCCCTAGCGAGGTCCGCGAAAGTATCCGGCAGAGCCCCGTAGCCTGTGTTTCCGAAGGTACAAGGACTGCCGCACGGCTTGCCGGGTTGACAGACGAAGTCTGGTGCAATTGGAAATCGTCCTTGTAACGTCCCCCTAGGGTCCCGTATGTGGCTGCGTGTGATCGCGGTGTCCTACACTGAACTCCCCCCAAACTAAATCGCAGCAACGGGGTCTTTACTTTCGTTTGCACTGTGTTTCCAAAGAGCAGACCCTATACAAATTCATTGGTGAATATGGTCCCCAAGCTCACACGAATGCTGGAATAAGACCTAGGACAACAACGACCATGACGACGACCAACACAAGGAACACTGCAGTAAGTCAGACACTGTACCGGAGAAACCTGCATCCCTGTGTTGGGGGTTCAGGTGGGTCACTGCTACATACCTCGAACGAAATCTCGGCAAAGGTGGTTTGGAATTATATTGGTCACATTGGTCATGGCTCCAGACGAAGGGGGCATACGTGGAGCATACATGGATGGCCCAAGCAATCTGAGGAAGTGGTAGAGGGCAATAACAGTTTGCAGCACTGCATGCGACGGCGGCTCAGCTGTTCAAGGACATACGTCAAATGCTGGTAGAATTGATGGGCATTCAAGACTGCTTGTTGGCATTGCCATTGCTCCTGGGTACCGTGATAAAACTTGCAGGTTTCTCTGGTGCATTTCCCGGCCAGATTATCCTGAAGGAAGCCGAAAGAACGAGTACATGGGAGCTCGGCTTGATGGCCTCCTGCCCAACCAACCTTCCAACCACACCGGTCTACGATCCACAGGGTTGCGTAAGAAACGAAATACTTCAGGACACTGGGTTTCGGGTCACAGTGGCACGCTTGTCAGGACCTTGCAGAAATCGAGCTGCTCCAAAGACAAGTTGGTGTGCAGGAAGCGGCAGCTCTCGCGGGCGCACTTGCCATGTACCCAGTCTCTGCACCGATCAAGCTTGGGCATTCCAGGAATGCCAGGGAAAGCTGGGTAGCTTGCAGGTGGGAAATTGGGGTGATTTGCTGCCATTTGTTCGTGTGTGAATCTGCATGTGTCACCTACAAATACAAACAAGCTGAGCAAGAAGCAGATACTTGGCAACCGTTTGGCGTCCTAGCACCTCTGTTGCTAACGCAACCCAGAAACGACAAAGCTCCATGTTGCAAACGACTGTTCGTTGAAATACGAATTCAATTCGAAACAATAAGGCTGCATCTGTGTTGAGGCAAACACTAGGGATACCTCGGGTGCATTTGCCGTGCAAGTTATCCTTGCAAACTTCTGCACGGCCAGTCGTGCAAGTGTAAGGATACCCAAACATTTAAGCAATAAAGCTACAAGTGACAAAGCAGTAGACGGCGCCAAGGGCAAGAAAGGCAGCAGCACTGCGACCACAGATGTCAGCGATCTGGAACTCCACAAATGATATGCAGTTGGGGGTTTCGATTGTGGGTCCAACTTTCTGAGAATGGTGAACCATTCGTTCCCAGCCCCCTGCTATCTGTAACCGTCGTTGAAGCTTTCCTCCCTGTCCAACAGGCTGCCAAAAAACAAGCAAAAATGTCTGTTTTCCCAGTGTCCTTGCTGGCAACGGCGAGCACACTGGACTTGTCGTACAGAATGAGAGGTGGAAAGGCTAGAAGGGTGGTAAATGCCAACGTGAAATTATGAAATATCATCCCGTGAAATTATCACATCGCAGGTGATTACTGGTGTGTGAAAATTGTGCCGAAATTCTAAATTTGCAAACGCGACCCCATCCGTTTTGCTCCCAAATCCCAATCAAGTCCCAATCGATCCCTTAACCCGTTGTCATGCAGGGAAACAGTCAGGATGCATACTCGATCATGTCGATTACATAGGATGGATTAATCACAAAGCTCAACTCAGATGCGCAGATACTCTGATTAGACACATACGGAGAGGGAAACAGCAACAGTCGCCAGCTACGGCGTACGACTATTGCTATAGTGTTGCATGCGGTCGGTTTGCTTCCACGCGTGTCATCAGACGCGCAAAACAAAAATGCACACCCAAAGTACGACCAAGCTTACCTCTGCGTCGCCGAGACCAAGGGGCCACGGAAGAGGCGAATTTTTGTCGTCCAATTCCGCTGGTCTTTCCAGCCGGATTGTGCTCTGTGGGTTGACGACTTTCGATACAGACACGCTCTGCTCATTCGTCACCGATGGGCGACACCCGTCTCTGTTGGTCGACTCGGCATGCCCCCCCCCCATAGATTGGTGGAGCGAAGTTGCAAGAGTTGCTGCACAGCGCGCTGAGCACGGCAGATTCTTGTGGGGAGGGGCAGGGTGCACGAGTTTGCGCTCCAACAGCCTGCAGCGATATCGCAGTGATTGTTTCCTTTTCTGGGCAGTCAATGTGTTCATCTTCGTTAGCTGAGTGGTGTGCAGCTATCACTGTGGGCACTTGAGTTTGAAGTGCTCTGGTGAACTTTCTTGGTCACTGTGCCAGACACATTCAGAGGGTCACAAGGTCCTGTGAACAGTTGATGTGCACGAATCCGACGCAGCACGGCAGGCCCTGTGCTGCGTACTATGCATGTGCTGCGTACATGGTGAAGATAAGTTGGAGGTCTTGGATTTTGTGTGGGCTCGTAGTCATTTTCAGTTTGGTTGTGTACAAACAGCCGACAAATCCCATCTGGCAAGTGGAGTTCCTGATTACAGCCAACATGGCGGGCCACTCCCATGAGTGTTCAACAAGAGCTGGGCATTCACGTCACCTTTCCCCTCCCTGCTGCGATTTCGTGGGCGCGAGTTTTTTCGCCCCTTGACTTTGATAGGTGTTGGTCTCATCCCAATGTCTGCCCGCAAGGCTGTACCTCTTTCCAAGCGCATACTGCTTTCCCTTGCGCCAAGTGTCGTCAATCAAAAGAGTGGACCTTCTCTCAGCAGGTATGTTGCGACGCATGAGACCAAAAACCAGCAACCCGCGAAGTCAACACAGTGCACCCTAACTACTACGATGGTACAGCGATACGATTCGCATCACCAATTTTTCACATATGACCACTTTTGAGGCTTTGAGATAGCTCCCTGCACTGGAAGGACACCAAGATCGTTTCAGTTTTCACGGGTCGAGCGCCGCTGCCAAAGTTTTCAACAGACAAATGAAACGGGTGGACATGCGTTTACACCAACTGGCATGGTGGACACCCTTCGTTCCACTAGGGTTGGAGCAATAGTTGAGCAGATTTCCAAAGCCATCAAAGACCAAAAGAAGGAGGCCATCATCGTTGCAGCCAAAGGACCGACACCCGCGCTGTACCCAAGCTTATTTGAGCAGGTGATTTCCGCTACAATTAGATACCCGCTGGCTTTCAACTCTTGCTTCCCGGATTCCGTCCTGAATCATTCGCCTTTTTGTATTCAGTATGGTGTGCAATGCACGCCCGTCCAATCCACAAGTGCAAGTGATGTCAAGGCTGAGATTCAAACCCTGTTGTCGCAAGGACAGGTGCCCTTGGTCACAAAGGTATGCTTGCACCAACGAGGAAGCTCGCCGCTTTTCCGAAAAATGTCTGCAGTCAGCAGCTTTGGTTATATCAAATCCCTAGTTGCCACGAGCACGAACAAGTACATCAGTACTGACGTGCTCTTTTCCTTTTGGAAAACAGGCGGTTTTCTGTGTTGTTGTCCAAAAGCAGCGCACGCAGAGCTGTGTCGGGCATTCGCAATGCAAGCTCCCAGCAGTATGGGCTTTTGTTTTGTCCAGTTGTTCGTCTCGAGCCTCTTTCCCCTGAAATTGCCCTGTGGAGGGTCGCCCATGCAGGTTAGGACATCGGGATGCACAAAAGTTGACAAAGACACTCAAGTACGTGAAGCGGCCGGAGGTTCGGGTTGGGAGCTATCGGAAGTAAACAAAATTAGGAAGTATAAGTCAACAGCATTACCAATCACCCTGCAGGTTGTGAAACATGCAAGAACTCCACCGTCCATAATCCCTCAGCCCACCAGAGCCGGATGGGTGGACGCAGCCGGCTCCGACAGACATCGTTCATCCCGCCTCTCAGGACCGGTGCCAGGGTGGGTATGCAAGCTCTAGACAGCCGACCCGGGCGAGAGTGGGATCGAACGGCCCCCGGTCGGTGGTAACTCCCAACCAAAGAAGGTGAAGTGAACGACGGCTGGTGCACGAACTTATGTTCTTGGCACTTGGGTATCTATTTCAAATAAATTGAGATTGTGTTTTGGTTTGTGGTTTGGTTGGCTTTTCGCCTGTTTGGCTAAAATCAAGTGTAACAATATCTGTTCGTATCAGTTACACTTGATCTGAGCCAAAAAGGCGAAACCAACCAAACCACACTCCAAACCACCTTCTCAATCTGGTTGAAAAAGAAAATGCCTCAGTGCCAAGAACATGAGTTTGTGTACCAGCCGTCTTTCATTCACGTCAGCGTGCACGTGCAGCGGAGGCTACCAGAGTATTGAGGCTTTAGGGTTGTGAGGACTCTTTCGAGCAGGGAGGCTGCTCACCTATCAAAAGGCGCCAACAAAATTTTTGATGCCCGATTCAGTTGGATTGCGTCACCCAGACAGCAAAATAACAAGGCACAAGGCCGCGTCAAACCCAGTAAAACAACATTTCAGCTTGACACTGCACATGATGGGCCAAAAGCCACCTTTCTTTCCCACACGACATGTCACCAGTCTCTCACAATTTGAGGGGAAAACAACACGCACGCCGAGTACCGTGTCAAGGCACGACGGATGTACTACAAAAACACTGGCCGGCGACCCTGGGATTACTCTAAAAGAGAGGGCTGGACCCTTCAACCCTCATCTATCGGACAGTTGAACTGAACTGGGTTGGAATCCCAGTCTGAAAAGGCCCTGTCCAGGACGACAAGGCTGGTGTACGAGGGAAACCTCACTCACAGGCTGTGCAGTCGTCGCCTCGCGTAGCTTTGTTAAACGCAGATGTACCATATCGTTGGTTGAGGCCATTATATAGTCTGCAACACTCCTACTGGAAGTTAATGGTGCATTGTCCCAAGTTCCCGAACTGGATGGGGGTTGAGTCCCATTTCAATACCATTGGGGTGACAAATCAACAACAGTGCGGAACCACCTGCACATTTTGCTGCAGTGCTTCGGCAGGTGTTTTTGGACAGACTCCTCAACAATTCCCAGCCTCCAGGCGCCATGGGGACCCGAACGAGCAACATCTCGGTCGCACACGCACACGGAAATCCACAATGCACTGGACACCTGGAATGCAAGCTGCAACCTCGAGCGAAACTCTCAGGTGCAGGTTCTGACGCACCCCATTGGCAGGTCTGCGCTTGAGCATGGAGGGGGGGGGGTACCCCACAACCGTCAGTTACGCTCCAATCGTATCTTTCCAAAGTCAACTGCGGCTGCGACGGTTGCGTAACCGCCGCCTCCTGCTCCGGCCCTCGCCAACCAGTTTTAGCAGCGCTTGTGGCACTACCCTGTGGCCTCCCTTTTTCAAGCGCAAGCCTGCCCACCGCATGTCGACAGGATTCTGACGCCGACGCGGCCCAGATCGCTGCCGATGCCTCGGCTGATCTTTTGGTGATGCTGTCCAATATTGAGGGAGTATTCAGTGACGCTCCGGGTAAAAAGGGGGCTCAGCTCATGAATTCCCTGTCCCCGTCGGAGGTATGTGCAGCAAATCAAGCTGTTGCATGTCATCGCTCACTGAGCCTACTGCCCTCGCAGCCTGGGCAATTTTCGCCGCAGAGGCGCGACGGGATGATTTGGATTCTGTCTGCCTGCTACGTGACAACGCCGCAGGCTGAGTGTGTCACTATCCAACAATTTTGCTGGTTTCTGCGCCCAAGGTGCTTTCCGAAGGAGAGGGGCCTCCCCCAAGGATCCCCTCCTCCCCCTGAGACAGCCGACCCCGGAGTAGTCAAACAGGACAAGTCAGCCAGGGGCTCCGTTGACACAACCAAAACACGTTCGGACCCACAGAGAGTCGGAATGTGCAGTGGCGAGAGGCCAATAGGCGCCGCCAAAGGTAAACAAACCAAAACCATGGCCTCGTGCCAAAACCCCCCTCCCTCCTGTCACCCAGGGCCTTTGAAATTTGGTTTTGCCCTTTAGCGTCGCAGACTGAGTGTCCACAGCAAAAGGGTGCTGGGTTCCGCGCCACGCCCTGCTTGGCTCTTCACCCACCACCTCCTGCGTCGCCCCTCCGCACTCCACCGTCCAGACAGTGCAGTTCGGCAGCGGTGGAATGGAGGAGAAGGTGAAGGCCGCCCGGCAGGCCAACGGGCAGCAAATCAACGCCATCATCGCCGACGGGTCCCAGCAGGAGGTATGTGCCCCCGGATCGCCCTTGTGCTCCCATCTGGTGGCCTGTGTGGACCGGGTGACATGGGGTGCAACAACACGCTGAAGTATCGTTGCACTAGAGTCCACCGATGTGAAACCAGGCCAACACAAGGCAACACAGATGACATCAAGGCCGTCAAACAAGATCAACATCAGCCACAAGGAACACCGGTCGCAGCGACCGGCAGAACGCAGCGACCCGACGCAGCACGCGAAGGGAAGAACGGGTGACTTACCAGGGCCCCGTAAAGAAACCGCAACCCGACGACATGTCGCACGGGGGGGGGGGGGGCGGTGGGTGCTGGGTTGAGGGCCGGGCTTCTGTTCCGATTCAAACCCGTTTCGCAGTGCCCAGACAACGGCGAGCACTCCACTGCCTGGCAGTTCTGCAGCGCCGCACCCCCGATGGAAGCAGGCTCGCTCTTTTCATTCCTCCCACGTCACGCACGTGAGAGCGTCGAGGGCCATTTTCTTTTCAACTCACCGCTTTGGGGTTTGAGGGTGCCTAGTGGGACACAGAAACACACGCAATTGGGGCGGTGTCAGGGTGTTTATTGGGACCTCAGTCACCTGCTGCGCCTCTTGTTGGGACACATAAACATTGAGGCCGCATGCCCTGCAACAACTGCCACTTAGTACGCACTACCTGAACCCCCTCCCCTCCTCCTCCCCCAGCGCCTCCGGCCAGAAGCCCCCGCCCCCCCGTTGCACACTCCAGACTGATCCAGGAGTGCACGGCGTGCATCCATTCCTCCAGACGTCCCAACGCACCGAGTCAAACCATCGCCCTCGTCCGACTGGAATCCCAGTCGCCACAGGGCTGTCATGCGTCGGTGCTTGCTCGACGGGGCCTTTGGAAACTTTCTCTTGAGCTTGAGGAGGGCTGAGACTTGTAGAATCGCGGGCCGGGCTCGACGCCCCCACATTGTGCGCCATGTGACGTGGTGTGGGGAGTTCTCAAACCGGCGCGGAGACGCCGGTGGCCGGGGACAGTCCGTGCGCCCAATGCATCGTGGCTCATGCGGGACTATGTGGTGGGGCATGCCGTGCGCGTCGGGCAGAGGAAGTGGGGGATTTGCCCGTGTCCTCGACCCCCTCTCCCCCTCGCGCACACACGGCCCAAGTCTGGCAAAGCAGTGTCAGACAGGCGTCCCGTGCCTGGACAGGGCCGTGTTGACCTCGATCTTCTCTGGGGGGTTTGGTCCCCTTCCGGCAACAACTCCTGGAGCCATCAGGAACACCCAACCGAAGGGGGTCGCAGGTTCAAGCACAGAGGGGGTGATGAGCACCACCAGCTCGTCGCAGGCATGACCCAGTCCCTCTTTCCCGCTTCCACCGGCTCACGAGACATCAATTGAGGGCTCAAAACTCACAGGGACTCTGCACAAGCGATGTCCAGTCTCATCACGTTTGTTTTCCGTTTGTTCGGAGGTAGAGGCTCGTCTGTGTGGGGCCGCATGTGGGGGTTTTCAATGTCAATGCCCGGAGAGCAGAATATGGTGCCGGCTATGCTTGCCAACTGCGCTTGGTATCATCATTCACCCGGGGCATGTGTTAAGTGTAACACACACGATGGCACGGTCGCATGCTCGAGCGTCTCCTCGTGTCACGGGCCTCACGCATTCTGATGGCTCTGATGGGCTGCAGGTGGTGAGCCGCATCCTGAAGGGCGAGAACGTGGGCACCGTCGTCCAATTCGAGGAGGACACCACCGTCGGTCCGCTGCAGATCTGCCAGCAAGCGCGGCGAGGGCTGCGCGAACTCAAGGACTTGAGCGGAGAGAAGCGCAGTGAGCTGCTGCGCCGCGTTTCAAAGGTTCGCCTTGTCGGCAGATTTCAGGTGAGGTTTGGGTGCGGGGGCTTAGGCGGTGCCCACCACGCCACGCCACGCCACGCCACGCCACACATCCCGATCACAACCCATCACACCACACCACAGTAGCCCAGGCACACTACGCGGCACAACACGCCGTCGGCAGTCGACTGGTGGTCTGGTCGAATAAGAGGAGGATGGGATTGGAAGAGCCGCGCGCTCGCAAGTTTCTTTAGCCTGCTTTTTGTGGTCTGCTGTGCGGTGGAAGGGGTATGCAGTCCCAGGTCTTGCATTTGTCTCTGTGCGGCGCTCGGGATCTCGACGTTTCCTGGGCTTGACCACAGGTGCTCTTGGACAAGGCGGACGTCATCTTGGAGGCCAATGAGAAGGATTTGGAATACGCCAAACAGACCAACCTCGATCCACACATGTTGGCCCGACTGAAGCTCTCAAAGGCCAAGCTGGAGACCCTGTCCAAAGGCATCAACGACATTTCAAACCAGCCCGACCCAATCGGTTCTCCCGTTTTCCCCGTCGCATCGCAAACGGTCGGTGGAAAGGATCTTCGAAGGGGGATCGGCACGGACGTCCCCGCTTGGGACCAGTTCTGTGTGACTCGTGAACTATTGTTCCCCGTGCAGCGACCCAGCCGGTGCACTGGCGGTGCACCCGCGCCAACCACCCGGAAAGGCCCGGCGGTTTGCGCTGATGAAAGGGGGGGGGCTAATTATGGTGAGCTAAGCGAAGGGGGCGCGGATGAACTGGGGCGGGGGTGCCATCGAGACGAGGTATCTGTGCCGGTTGGCACTTCCGGATGTTCGCAGTGGTTCAAGTTTTGGAGAGAAAACTGTCTCCACTGTTTGTGCCCGGGCGGTGAGACGTTTGGTGGCCAATGACTGGGACCGTTGTCCCTCTGCCCACAAGTGCTGCTTCTGGGGACGGGCCGATGTAAGTTTCCACGGATTTTGTCACGGGTGCCCACGTCAACGCACGTTGACGTGCGTCACGTGCGGCGCCACGAACATCACTGCGCTATTCTCGCGGGCACAAGATTGCTGTCGCAACACCCGTCAAGCAAGAATCGACCGCCTCCCAAAGGGTCGGCAGAGGCGGTGCACCGCGTCGTCGCAAGTCGTCGCATGTGCGCCTGTTGTGTAGGCCAAGTGGTCGCTGCCCGGGAGATCACTGAGGGGTTGGTGCTGCGGCAGGAGACCGTGCCACTGGGAGTGCTGATGGTGATCTTCGAGTCCCGCCCAGACGCCCTGCCTCAGGTTTGTGATGGATTGCGGGTCTCTAGTGGAGCCGCGTGAAGGGGGATTGGCCTATTTGGGGCAGCGGGAGTGCCGGGGTGCGCAGGCGTCATTGGGCTGCCGTGAGTGGTCGCATTGGCATTGAGCATGAGCTGGGGCTGTGGGCACTGGGACGGGGGTCGTGGGCACTGGGGCTGGCGCTGTGGGCACTGGGACTCGGAGTTTGGGCACTGGGGCTGGGGTGGTGGGCATTGGGACCGGGCACTGGGGTTGTGGCTGCCCTCGCTGCGCCACGCACACGTTGGTCGCGTCTGAGCCCTACGTTCCCGCCAGATTCCCTGCGCCCATCGGTGCGGCAATCCCCCGCGCCGGCGATTGGGCGGTTCAGTTTTGCGAAAAAAATCATGAATAGGACCGCAGCAACTGCCGTCTATGATCACTGCTGAAGATTGGTGGTGGTTGCCTCTTGCCTTGTTTTGGGTGACCTAGATGAGTCGCGTGGCCGACATGCGCCACATGATCCAGGTTGTCGCGCTGGGGTTGCGATCCGGCAATCCGCTGATTCTCAAGGGTGGAAAGGAGGCCGCTCACACAAATGCGTGCCTTTTGGGATTGATCCATGAGGTATGTCATTGGTGAGCACATAAAGGGCTGCATTGTTGTGAGCGTATTCACGGCATCACGTTGTGCAAATGCGGTGCGGCACATTGAGTGCAATGTGAAGGTGTTGCCAGCCAGTGTTGCCAGCCAGATCCTGCGAATGGAATTCTGGAATATGGGAATGGGCAAGCAAGCGCATCGAGTTGTGCAGAAGGTCTCTTTCGGGTCACAACATATTGTGTGCGTGAGCAATGGCCACAAAGATTCCAGGGGGACGTAAACCCTTTTATTTTCCAGCGCCAAAATGATATCAAGCATGCCAACGTGTGGTGCTGTGGAATGCTTCAGGGCGAGAGGCTTGTTCTGATGCACTCTGAGCACCCCCAAAGGGCAGATCCACACACTTTCATGTCCCATCGAGTACACATTCCGCCCGAAATGCAAAACACCTGGTCAAAAATTAATACCAAGCCCTTGACAATGTAGGGGAGGGGGGTTTAAGCAAACCAGTTTGTATCAGCATGGATGAGCAATGTGCTTTTCTCCAACAGCACAGCATGGTGCAGCACAGTATGGCTAGAACACTCCAGTGGATCCATTTCTCACAAGCCCCCTCCCCCAGCCGCTATTGGGGAGGGAGGTTTCCACCCCCACCAGTATGGGGTCTGCCTGGACGCACCTGGCCAATGGCAAGGGCCGTCCTTCCTCTGTGTGGACCCGACCCAGTGCAGTGAAACCGGGACAGTCTGGGCTCTATTGACACAACCCGACAAGGGAAAGGAAGGGTGTTGATAGGCTAGACCGGTAGATCAAGGGCATTGGTTGCTGAGAGGTCGAGGGGCACCGCCGCGTGCGGAGAAAACGGGGTCCAAGAAAGGACAAGGGTTGGTGCTGAGAGGCCAATAAGCGCCGCCAGGCATCACACCAACCCTGCTCCCCCCATAGCACAGCAGAGCACATGATTCACCCCAGAAACCTGAGCATCACATTTGAAATCAACACCCCAACTCATTCAGGAAACGCCATGGTTTTCTAAGCCGCAAGCACGACGCGTGACTCCCAACCCATCAACCAAAACCCCAAAGGGGGGGCGGAAGCCTCCAAAGCACAGGAAGGGAGCCAGGACACGACCCCCAGCACAACAGGTACAGCAAAAAGTAAAAGGAATTGGTGCCAGACCCATGTCTCATGCCACAAAAATGGAAGCCATTCGATTGCTGAGCACATTGCCCACAGGGATTGAGGAGCCGTGCCGCCTTCCACAACCCTACTTGGGACACACACCAGAGCACCTAGCCCTGCCTGCACACGTCAGTGAGGACCTTTCACACTTCCTGGAAGAAAGGAGATGCCTGGCCAACACTTTTCTGTGAGACTGACACTACCACGGGTGCGTTCATTGCAATTTTCTCATACTGATCAAGCGCCAGAGTTGCAGATACCCCAACCACAGAAAACAGAAGCGCCATATGCTACCTACATGGGTCAAAGGCCCCATGTCAAAACAACTCACACGATGGCGCGCGCGAGGGAAACAAATGCTCCGACAACAAGGGCTATGGTTAGCAAGGCATGCTAAGCTGCTGGAGGGGGCGTATAACCATACCAAAACAGTTGCATCTAGGGCATACACCGCAAGACAGTTCCAAACCTGGCATCAAAAGGAGCAACACCGGGTCCAGGTCCATTGGGAATACAAGCAGGACCTGTTCCAATTTTTTCATAGACAAACTCAACCTGCAACGCGCGGCCAAACGCTCCGGGAATCCCGACTCACTTCTGCACCACCCCAGCAAACGAGCACGACATTGAGTGGGTGGGCATGACACTAGCCCATATCAGTTTGACTCAGGATCGTCATCCCTCACAGTTCTGGCAAGTAGTTTTTCCCTTATCCTCATATCTCCCAGAAGTGTAGTTTGTGGATCACCAACAAGGCATGGCAGTCGCGTCCCGCTGCATCCGCTGGTGACAGTGAAAAAGTCTCAAGTATACATCCCACCATCCTAGACTGCATGTGAACCCTCCACATGGGATAATATATGTTGTACTTTACTTGCCACACAGAACGGGTCTGTCTGACTCAGCACTTGCGAGGCACAAGTAAGTCTGAGCAAAAAAGAAGGAAATCAACACCCCAGCTCATTTTTTTCCAGCTCCCCTATTTCCAACAAAACCACATGAACAAGGGGGGGGGGATCTTTGCCTGGGACTGTTCACGTTTCAAATCGGCCGTGAAGTTTCCCACATTTTTAATCCCCTGTTCTTGCGGTAGGCAGGTGGTGTCGGCAGCCGGTCTGTCCGTCATGGCGCACTGCGTTGACGCTGGCACCGGACGCTGATCCTGGCAGAATGTGGCACATGCGTGTCCCCTGCATCGTGAGTGGCGCTGGAGGCTGAGGCCTGCGTCCGCCAAGCCGCTACATTTCTGGGGGGGGCAGGGTCCGCGAAATTTCCACGGGGGTTTTTTGGCAGCCTCTGCACATTTTCACACCAGGCAGTCTCTCTCCGCAAAGTAGTGAGGCACAAAGCCCACCTCCCCCTCCCAGCTGCGTTCCAACCGCTTTTAACCCTGGGCAAAGCATCCATCTACGCTTCTTGCAGGTGATCGCGCCTGAGGTCGGGGCATACACGTATCAGCTGGTGGCAAGTCGTGAGGACGTCGCCAGTCTCATGGGAATGAACAACTACATTGATCTAGTCATCCCCAGGTAGCTCCTACAGGGCCAGACACGCACGGAAATTTTGCGGTTCGGCAAACAAACCGCTGTGACCCGTTAGTGCAGGTTTGGGGTCCGGGGAAGTGGGGGTCTGGGCCTACACTAGAAACGCCCTGCCCCCCCTGTGGGGGTGGAGGGTCAGGCAGGGTGGTGCTCCAGAGCAATCTTGGAACCCCCGCCCTATTGCGTTTGATGTGGGTGGGATGGGGGGGGGATTGCACACACAGGCACACCGGGTTGGGGCCTCTACAAGGGTGGGGGTTGAGGTGGGATTTCCAGGGAAAGAGCTCTTTGGACCCCCCCTTCCTCTGGCCTTCAAAGTTTCAACTGTGGGACGTTGGTGATTACCCAGCAGCGGTTTTCGCTGAAGGTGGGTTACACTGAAGTGGGGGGGTAATGGGGGGGACCTCTACTGTTTGACGAATTGAAGCCTCATTGTCTGATGCCTGGCAGATTCTGCTGCTTTGCGGCGACCAGCTATTAGGCCATAAGGTGTTAGGTGTAGTGTGCAGCTGCGCTTCATCTGCACTCTTGTTTGCCACAGCGAAAGGCACCTATGACACGTCACCGAAGAGCTTTTCTCTTGGACTTTTGCTTTGCACTCCTGCTTTGTGCCAGATGGTACCGGTTTGCACACGCATCTGTAACCCATAGCGGGGGGGGGGGAATTGGGGGGCTGTGGGCGGTGGGTTCGGTTGCTTCTGGCCAACAGGTCGCAAAATGTCCTGGTGTAGCTTTCCGCATAGTGACCGGCCCAATGCATCCACCAAAAGTTTGGCAGCCTATGGAGTGGCTTTGGCTGAGTGCCTCTGAAGGACGCGCGTTGAGGGGTGCCAAGGGTTGTTCAGGGTTTTCATGGTTGTTGAAGGTTGTCAAGGGTTTTTGACAGTTGTTGGGGCTGCCAGGGGTTGACAAGGTGGTTGAGGGTTGCCAAGGGCTGGTCGTCAAGTGTTGTCATTAGTCCCTCATCCACCCGACGATCAACAACGCTCAATAACCCTTGCCAAGCTTCACAACCCCCAATACCCTCAATACCCTCAATACTGGTGAGGGTTGCGAATGGCTGCTGAGTTGGTGAGGGTTGTTGACGTTTGGCGAGGGTTGTTGAGGTTTGTGAACCGGTGAGGCCTGAGGGTTGCCAAAGGCTGATGCCGTTGGTGACGATTAGTAAGGGTGTTAAGGTTTGATGAGGGCCGGCAAGGGTGGCTTGGGGCTGGCAGCAGTTTTTGAGGATTGTTGAGGGGGGGCGGTGTGTGTGGCCTGCTGGGGGTTGGCACGGGTGGTTGAGGGTGACAGGTGACAGGGTTGTTGGGGGTGGGCAAGGGTTTGACAACCGTCGTGTTTGTGGATGGGGGTGGGCACTCGATGCTTGAGTGTTGAGGGACGTTGAAGGCCGTGGACGCTGGCTAACGATCGGCGGACCCTCGTCGACCTGCAGTGCCCCAGGGATTGCAACAGAACAACACAGCGGCGCCAGCCACTTTGATGGTGAATTTGTGGCAAGCATGACAACATGGGCATGATTGTTTGGAAGGGATTTCACCATTTTGGTACAGAAGGGCGTTTTGGCGTTGGTGGACCCCGCGCCCTGGTCTCCCGTTGACTATTGTTTACTTTCAAGCCGCGAGTGATGATGACTCAGCCGCGGTGTCATCTAGTTCCTATTTGTTATCCCCGTTTGCTCTGATGCCAAGTAGGCGCAGCAACAAGATTTTATGATCCTTTCGAAGTGTGGGTGAAGGTTGGTTTTTGGTGGGTGTGTGGGTGGTGGGCCCCCTACCCCAGTCACCAAGCAATACGGGTGGTCAGACGGACAAAAGCAGGTGCAGTGCGGAAGGAAGTGGTGAAAGTTTGTCCCGACTGACAGGGCAGAACTGGCCTCCACTGGCCACGGTGAATGACCCGGTCTGTAGATGTTGGAACCGGGGGCAATGACGGCCTTTCTCGCGGTGGAGGCCAAGCTTGGGGCCGGTGTTGGAGCCACACGGTCCCTCCGCACCCACTGCGCAGGGGCTCCAATCAGATGGTGCAGTCCATCCAAAACTCGACCAAAATCCCTGTCATGGGCCACGCGGACGGCATCTGCCATGTGTACGTTGACAAGCTGGCGGATTTGGACAAGGCAAAGGAGGCATGTTTCCCGGCATCTCTGTGTGCCCTTGTCTCATGGGCATGGTGTGCCATCGGACCCTCAGAAGCAAGGCCTGACGCTTTCTGATGCCGCTCCCACAGCCCTCCCCCCGCTGCCCATAGATGGGGGCTTTTTTTATAGGGGGCTTTTTGCCCCCCCCCCCCCTTTTCCCTTTGTATGCCCCTTTGGCTCCCTCGTTCATATCCTTTTGAGTGTTCTCATTTGATGTTTGCCACACACACATGGTCGTTTCTCGCCTGCGTGAGTGTCGTCCAGGGCTGGTAAGTGTCATCCATTGAGGGCCAAGCACGTCTGATCTGGAGAATAAGATGCCTTCGTATCAGACGGTGGAGTGTAGTGCCTCCATGTGCATTAGTTGTCTACAAACAGAATAGGCCAGATTTGCGCTCAGGCTGTAAATCAATAGAAATGGGTGCCAACAAAACCCAAAGCATAGCTTTGAGAACAGAGGGGGGGGAGGGGCTGCAACCTATTTCTCTTGGGAAGATGATTGAAAGAAAGAAAGACAAACAGTGGCCATGTCCATTTTGGGCGTATTTCTGGCTACCTGTCTAAGCTACACCCGTTGTAGGGACCTTGTTTTATTAACGGGGGGGTGGGGGTGCAAACAATACAAGCCGGAGCATTTCTTAGCCTGAGTCATTTGTGTGAAGCCCGAACCAAGTTGTGGGCTGAGTGCTCGTAGTTTGGATGGTTCCCAGTGCGCCATTTTGATGGGCATCAGCCCTGCCGTCTCCCTGGAGGAGAGAGATCTCATCATGCCTCATCATCACACTTTTTCCAAACATCACCTTGACCATGGATGAGCGCATGTCCCCTTTGATATTTGTGCTGCGTCATCTTGTCTTTTTCCCTCTTACTCCCTTTCATACTTGACCCTAGTCTCCGGCAAGAATTTTGGCCACCTCCAGCAGCCTCCGGCAGAAACATGAGGTTACATCCTCAGGCAGAAGTTTGGTCCACATCCAGCACGCTCCGGCAGGGCACAGCACCACTCTCCCAGAAGCGTAAATAAAAGTTTCTGGGAGGGCAGCGGGGCACACCTGGAGACTGTCGCCGCTGACGAAGATTGGTGTGGAGTTGTGAGCGCGCCACACAATCAATTAAAACCCAACCGCACAACAACACTCACATCTGGCAGCCTCTGGCGCAGGAATAGGCCACATCCGGCCGCCTCCGGCAAGAGGTTGCCTTCACATCTGGCGGCCATTGGCATGCCGGAGACTAGGGTCAAGTATGCTCCCTTTCATGGTGTTGACGCACACGCACACGCACACGCACTACACACTACTGAGCTGTGGTTTATGAAGTGACGCATGCAGTCTGCAGTCTTGATTGTGGCGGATTTCCCCTTGTATTTAGTGCCGGGCGACCTGAAAATTGCACCAAGGGGGGGGGGGGAGAAATGGGCTTCCGTGCTGGGCCCTTTGTTTGTGTAACAATGGATGTTGGCGCCAAAGGCGCCGGAACACAAATTTTGGCCCCAAAAAGTTTTTTCCACTAAAACCCCACATATATGTACTCAAAATGATCGGCGCGAAGGGGGGATCATTTTGAGCCATATATGTTGGGGTTGACACCCCCCCCCCTGAGAACCCCACTGTTCCCCAGCCCTCCGAACGCTTCTGCGAGCGTGGGCGATGGATTTGCAAGGGGAAAGTGTTGTCAAGTGTGCCCTTTCGTGGTACATAGCGTCTACACCCTAAGATCCCTTCCCCTGTCGGCCCCACCCCGTTGGGTCAGTCGGGGCGTTTTGCTGGATACCCATCCCATGGATATGTGAGAACAGAATATCCATTTGTTGGTGCTGACGTGACCCGCGGGGCTGGTGAAAATTTGACTTGGGGGCGGGCGGGGCCCTTGGAGCGCCCCCAAACTTGAGCGGGGGGGTTGCGAAAAGGGGCTCCAAGGGCCACAAGCTTATTTCCTCACTAGAAATGTCTGAAAGTTTTGGCTCCAACTTGCTTATGGGGGGGGCCCACGTACTCCACAAGGGCGGGTGCTGTGGCCGGCGCGCCGGGAGGTGCTCGCCATGGGGGTGGCAACAGGGCCGTGACCAGCCAACTGCGCACGGGACAGTCCACGTCGTACGGAGATGTGAAATCCTTGTACGGGGGGGCAGGCAGGTGGGACAGGAGGGGGTGCGCGACAGGGGCACCCAGGAGCGCCAACAGACATGGGGAGGAGCCTCACAGACACACAGAACGCCGGAGCCACACCAGGAGGAACAAGGGTGAGCATAGCAGACAAGGAGGAGGGGCACAGCAAGGCAGGAGAGGCAACCAGAACAGTGGGAACAGGGAACCAGAATGGAGGGGATGGGAGAGCGTGTGCATGGGAGGCAGCGACAACAAAGGGGATGGCCTGGCCAGCCAGCCCCGTCGCTACCGGGTGCCAGGGCAACCCCTGCTCAACCGGCATCAGGTGGGGGGGTGTCTCCCGCAGCCCAGATGGGCTGTTTGCGCAACAGGAGCGGGAGCCCACCAGCCGTGAGGGGGAAAAGGACATATGGTGGATGGCCGGGACAGCGCATGGAGGAACAGGGCACCTGGGCCTCACAGAAACACAGCGAGGCAGGCTATAGACGGCCTGTGGACAGAGGGGTGTGGACAGCAAAAACAGTCAACGACCCCGGCAACAACCAGCACATCCTCAATAAGCCAACTATTGGGCGCCGCTGATGTGCAAACGGCACACCATGCCACATTCAGCACAGCCCCAACACACCAACTACTGGGCTCTGCGAATGCGGAAACGACACCAGCAAGAGCACCGGCCGCAGCTGCCGGCAGAAAGCTGCAACCCGACGCAACATGCGAAGGGAAGAACGGGTGACTGTCCAGGGCCCCGTAAAGGAACAACAACCAGACAGAATGTCACACAGGGGGCAGGGATGTATTAGAACGGCTGACAACCATAGGGGATCCCCGCCCCCCCCCCCCCCTGGAGTGACACAGTGACAGTGACAGTGACAGTGACAGACTATGACAGTGCCAGTAGTTTTGTCATGGAATATTCATGAAAAACATGGCCCTTGGAGCCCCCCTCCAGGGGGGGTGGGTTTGGGAAATGGGCTCCAAGGGCCACCCACCCCCCCAAATACCTTTATGCCTGACTGTGGAGTGCATTACCTCTGGTTTGCATTTGTCTGTTTTTTAATTAGGTCACACCCCCCCAAATACATTTTTCGGGAGCCCAAAGTGTGGGGGGGGGGACACCCCTGTTGTGCGCCCTTTCAGATTGTTGTGGATTCGAAGACGGACTACCCCGCTGCATGCAATGCGATGGAGACCCTTCTGATTCATGAAGTATGGATGGCGCAGTGGTGAGGGGTCAGGCAGTGTCGTCCAAGTCATGCTTGCCCCCCCCCCCCCTTCAGGCCCCATGAGTGACGGGGCTCCAGATGCGCGTTGCACCTCCTCACACTTGCTCCTGCTGAAAGAAAAGAAGGTCCGGAGGAGCCAAGCAATGACCCTGTGTGCAGTACCCAAAGAGGCAAACGCCGGGGGCATTGACCGTTTGGAATCAGAAACAATTGTGCTGAGTCTTAAAATGCCTCGTCATGCTAAAGGTACCCGCGTTTGATACCCCAGCCTGTCTCCATTGCAGGGGGCATTCTCTTACTCTTCATACCTTTTTTGTGAACTTTAAAGGGGTCCCCTACAGGCCATGAAGATGTGTGTGAAGATATGGATTAAGTCTATCATGATACATGAAAGCACAACTATTGATAAAGTAGAATGTGAAGCACTGAAGCATTTAGTGGGAAGCTTCAAATTTGCTTCAAAACGATGCAAGTACTGCGTACAGTGGAAGGATTGCACAAGATTGGAAGCGCTTTCATTGCTTAAGAGGGTTTTTCTAGCCGAAAAGGATGCAGATTCGGATAAGCTTAATAATGTCCATAAATTGCCATCACAACCATGGGGTCCTATAGGGACTGTTTACTTCAGGTAGCCGTGCAAAATCAACAGGTTGTGGTGGTGGTTGTAGTGTAGGTCAACGTCAGAATCCACTTTTGTTGCTTCTTCTGCAGTCCTTTTCTCCCCTCGGGGGCGTTGTGTAGCCTTTTTCCCTTGTTCTCTCGTGGGATCCGCCCTTTGTGCGTGCCCCTCCCCTAGGCCCAGAACACATCACCACAAAGGATGGGCACGCACAGGCTATGCAGCGTGGGATGCTGCACCTGCACGTTCTGTGCAGGATCTGCTCAGCTCAGGCAAGGCCTCCGAACTTGTGAAGGCCGCGCAGGCCTCCAACGTGAAGTTCTATGCAGGCCCTCGTGCTCAGAAGGATTTGAGCGAGTTGGGACTCGAGGTGTGTGCGTACCCGGCTGCCTGTGGGGGGGGCTACCGGCCACCGGCATGTGGGCCCTCCATATATCGCATGAAGTCGCCCCCCCCACACCTTGGAGGTGTGGGGGGTGTGGGGGGGTGTGGGGGGGGGGTAGGAGGTGTGGTTGGGTTGTGTGTGGTGTGTGGGGGGGGGATGTGTGGTGGCAGGGGTGGGGGGGGGGCAGGGACTTGCTTTAATTTTCATTCCGGCAGGGGGGGGGGGCATGGGGGGGCCGTCTCCTCGGTTCGGGTACGCGACCCCCCCCCCCCCCTCCCTGCCCTCCGGGCCCACTTAGTTACCAAGGGTCAATGGCTATAGGCCATACACAGGGTTGCGCCAAAGGCGCCCGAAAATTTTGTCCCCTTTGCTGGGAACCCCGAGAATGCAGGGGTTGGGTAGCATTTCCGCCCACTTGCGGGCCCCCAAGAAGGCAGGGGTGAGGTAGCCAATTTTGATTTTGAGGTAGCCACTTTTGATCAGAGCTTTTGAGCGCCAGATATCACAAGACGAGGCGCTATACAAATGTCGTTTGTTGCGAGGTGCTTTCCAGCAAAGACCAGCAAGACGGGCCGTTATACAAATGGCGTTTGTTGTGCAGTGAAGATCCTGCATTCGGAGCAAAACCCCGGCCCGAGTGCAGCGCCAAATTCTTTCCGGGTCGAACGCGTTCTTTCTTTCTTTCTTGTTTCTCTTTCCCATGCTTTGTTGCGTGGCCCCTCGAGTTGGGTTTAGGGACTCACAATCCACGCTTTGTTGCGTGGCCCCTTGAGTTGGGGTTAGGGACTCTCAATCCACGCTTCAGTGTGGCCCCTTGAGTTGGAGTTGGGGACTCGCAATCCACACTTTGTTGCGTGGCCCCTTGAGTTGGGGTTAGGGAGTCGCAATCCACGCTTCGGTGTGGCCCCTTGAGTTGGGGTTAGGGACTCACAATCCACGCTTTGTTGCGTGGCCCCTTGAGTTGGGGTTAGGGACTCACAATCCACACTTCGGTGTGGCCCCTTGAGTTGGGGTTAGGGACTCACAATCCACGCTTCGGTGTGGCCCCTTGAGTTGGGGTTAGGGACTCTCAATCCACGCTTTGTTGCGTGGCCCCTTGAGTTGGGGTTAGGGACTCACAATCCACGCTTCGGTGTGGCCCCTTGAGTTGGGGTTAGGGACTCTCAATCCACGCTTTGTTGCGTGGCCCCTTGAGTTGGGGTTAGGGACTCACAATCCACGCTTCGGTGTGGCCCCTTGAGTTGGGGTTAGGGACTCGCAATAAGCGACATTTTTCCGCGTTTTTTAGGTAAGTGCGGCAAAGGGCGGTTCCCCGTGTCATAAAACGCCCGCCCAGCACCGTGCCCAAACCCAAACCCGTGTGTGTGTCGAAACCTAAACCAATACCAATGCACTCGCCGCAGAGCGATGGGAGTAGGCACCCGGAAAAGCATTCGCCGCAGAGCGACGGGAGTAGGCACTGTCTGGGTGGCATGGTCATTAAGAGTCGCGAGTTGCAGAAACTGAGGCGCTTGGTGCAGCCCTTGTATGCACAGTTGTCTTTGTTTGATCGCTGCTTTGCTGCCATAAGATCAAACGATTTGCCCCGTCTTGCTCAAATTTTGAAGAAGACAATGGAGTGGGGGTGGGGATTGAAACGGATTGCCCCTCTTTTAGAGGATGCCGTGCATGCCAATCGCATGCACTGTGGGGCGAATGAAAGGCACCTTGCTGTGCTTTTGTACCGTGTTGCCGGCCCCACAGGTTTGCAAGCCATGCATGCAGAGAAGCTGCTACCGAGTGTGCGGTAGTGCACTCGAATTGCAAAACAGGTTACCATTGCGATCTCTAGCACTTGTTCCGTGGAACCCCCTCATGCTGCATTTGGACCCCTCCCACGGGCTTCCATCGCTTGCCTCAAGGATGAGATCTCCATCACAAAACGGTTGGTGGCTGGTGTGAATACATTAGAAAATGTATGCCACTGTGCACCCCATCCCATCCCCTTCACGTCCCTTTCGGATTTGGCAATCCCTCTTGCAAAGCTGGAGAGTGGCGAATGGCACATAGCCAACTGTGCCAAGGTGACAGCCGTTGCGCGGCACTCACAGACTAACTACATGCCTGTAGTGGTTTCGTGCACAGCCTCATGCAACCGTTTTACGGGTGATGATGAGGTTGAATCCATCTTAGAGTTTGAAAAGAAATGGGGCCAAGTGGCTGCCACCATTGGGCCGTGCGTCCAATATGCCAGTGATGGGGATAAGCGGCGTGCCGCTGCATTCCTTTCATCATCTTTCATAATTTTTCCGCCGAAGTGATTTCACTAGATGGTTTTCTTTTCTTGCAGGTTCGTCTGCTAAAGTCTGGTGCCACTGTTACAAAGGACATGTGCCACATTATAAAGCGATTCGTTCGCCGCTTGTTCAGCAAAAATGCTTTCCGTGTGCATGGCGTTACTATTGACGTTGATGTCTTGTGCACGTTGGCAAAAACCTTGGGGGTTGCGCGCCGTCTAGCCAATGCTATCAAAGAAGTTGACCGGATGCTTTTTAGTCTGGTGGGGTGCTTTGTCAAAAAACTTTGCCCAAAGCGGTCCTCTGGGCAGAGAAAATTTACCGACGCTTTTGCAAGTTAGGGTGGTCCGCTACCTGGGTGTCATATTCACACCCAGTGAGCTGCCAACCACTGGCACCGTCTCAAGCACTAGGGGGAGGCCTTGCCGGAGCCTAAGGCGGGGCTTAAATGCGGAGGCAAGGCCCCCCCCTCCGGTTGCAATGGCGCTGTTCCCGTTCGGCAGTGACAATTGGAGTGCGGAAATATGAGGCAATCTTTCTGAATCCTAAAATGAGCCTGTTGGCATCATGTCGGTTCCAAATGCACTCATAATCATTGATCGCATAACGGAGATTGCTGTGGCGGACCACACCGACCTTGACCCCTTGCACCACGCCCAAGCTAGGGCAGTTCAGAGGGAGAGCTTTTTAAGTGAGCCGTGGGGGAAGTGGAAAAAAAAGGGACGGAACGAGCTGTATTTGTGTATATGGCGAAGGAAAAAAAAACCTACTACCGTAGAGCAGTACTTGTGTGTACGGCGAATGAAGAAAAACCTATTGCCATGAAGCAGTACTTGTGTGTACGGCGAAGGAAAAAAAAATTAATCGGGTGCCTCGTAGGCCTGGGCAACCTGCCAGGCACCCAGCTGCTCTCCGGTGTGACGGGCCGTGTCGAAGAGAACAGCATATATATACGGCCCTTCCTAGGCACTGGTGAGGAGGTAGAGTGGAGGCCTCCGTTGTTGTGGAGTAACCCCTTAGGCCACCGCGTCTCTGCCAGACTGGACTAGACCTCTGCTAACCCTCTCCCCTAGCCCCCCCCCCCCCACTAGCAACTAGCAGCGACTAGCTAGTCCCTTAGAGAAGCCCTCCTCAGCGGCTAGCCCCCCCCCTAGGGGCCTTCGGCCCACTTCTACGGGGGGGGGGGTCGCGTCTAAAAGCGAGGAGACGGCTCCCCCCATGGGGGGACCCCTCCCCCCGGGACCCCCTCCCCCCCTCCCCCCTCAGCTCAAGTGCACTCGAAAACCTGGGTTTTCGGAACATTTTTTAGTCATGGGAAAAAATTTTTCGGCGCCTTCGGCGCATGCTACACCTGTGTACATATTGCTCCATGTGTGCTCCATCTCCCTTGTTTTCTAGACTACCATGCCCCACGCTCGTTGTTAGTGTGTTTCAGCTCCCCGGTCCCACCGTTGCCACGCGCAAAACGTAATTTGCGCGCTGCTCTATTTTAGGTTTAAAGATAGGATCAGCGGTCATAAAAGACAAAAAGCCGAGGTACCCTCTGATCCACAGCCAGTGGATGATGAGGAGCTGCCTGATCATTTGTGTGATGTCTCCCATTTAGGCAGTGACTCAGGTTCGTCATCATCATCAGGTTCCAGTTCCAGTTTCCACTACCCATGGGGTTCCAGTTCAGGCGAGTCTAATTCTGACTGACAAGAAAGATCACTGTCATTTGGCATGAGATGGTGAATGTCCCGCTTTGTTGTAGTTGTTTTGTATTGGTGAGATGTGGGAACCCTGAATTGACATTCAATGATGAATTTCTTTGTTTACAGCCGACAACATGGCATTTCCATGTGCTGAGTTGTTCATTCTCCAATAATTTTTCTGTAGTGGATTGGGTATGTTCCGGCAGGGGGGGGGGGGGGGGGCTCCCCCCTGGACCCCCTCCACGCTCAAGCAAGTCCCTTCGGGGGGGGGGGGGGTGGAGGTGTGGGTGGGTTGTGTGTGGTGGGGGGGGGGGGGGGGAAGTGGGCTAGCTCTCGTGGGTGGGATCTCCAACACGCAGCGAACGAGATTTGTATAGCGCCTCGTCTTGCGGAATCTGGCGCTCATAGCATGGACCGGTTGAGGAACCACTATGCCCTTGCACAATGTGCAAAATGAGCCAAGATGTGCAATGTGCGGGTGGGAAGGGTTGGCAGTGCATGCACAAGGCGTTGCACACACAAGGCGGTGCACGCACAAGGCAGTCTGTAGCCACCGCAGGAGTCTTGTTATTTAAGGGGGGTGCGGGGGCTGGCCCCTGCGATGAGCGAAGCGAGCCAAGGTGCCCGATGTGTGTGGTAAGGGTTAAGGGGGTATGAAGCGAGCAGAGATGTGGGGGGGGGGCGTGGGGGAGGAAGGTGTGGGGGGGAAAGGTGTGGGGGGGAGGTGTGGGGGGAAAGGTGGGGGGGGGGGGTGGGGGGGGGCATGTGGGGGGGCGACTTCGTGCATACTATTGGTCCTCTAGTTGGTCACTCACAAGGCGGTGAGGATTTTGGGTGTGGTCGCGTTCCCGGCTGCCATGCTCCTGCAGGGGACTGTCTCTAAAGCCATGGGGTTGATGGAAAGAGAGCAGCATTTTTGATATTGTGACGACCCATGATGATCCAAAAAAACTCTTGAAGCCTGATCTATGGCTGTTTTGTGTGTTTTGGCGGATTTGGCATCTTGCACCAGGGCGGGGGCTGGGGGGGAAGCGACCCCCGCAACAACCAGCACAACCTCAGCGCGCCAACTACTGGGCCCCGCTAGCGCGGAAACGACACCAGAAGGAACACCGGCCGCAGCGGCCGTCAGACAGCATTGACCCAACATTGCACGCGAAGGAAAGAACGGGTGACCGTCCAGGGAACCGTAGAGAAACTGCATCCCGACGAATGGTCGCACAGGGGCGGGGGGGAGGGACGCTGTGCAGCATGTCATGTTGTCCTCACAGCCGACCTCAAGCCTTGGGCATGAGTACGGCTCATTGGAGGCGATGGTGGAGGTGGTCAGCAACATGGAGGAGGCTGTGGATTGGATTACAAAGTACGGTAGTGCTCACACAGAGTCTATCGTGACTGAAGACAAGGAGGTGTGTTGCAGATGGAAGCATAGCGTGGCTGTCTGCAAAATTGTGCGCTGAAGTGCCGGATTCTGGGGGCAGGCAGCACTTACCGCTCAGTGTGCAGGCGAACGGCTACAGAGCCGGTGAAGGTGCGCCAGGGATTGGCTTTCGGGGTATCTCCTGCGAGCACGCCGACGGCTGACAGCAACGGGTTGCTGTGTTTGTGCTGCCGTCAAGTTGCCTCGCCACGGTCACAGGCTGCCGAGACGTTCTTGAAGCAGGTGGATTCCGCTGATGTCTTCCACAACAGCTCGACGCGCTTTGCTGACGGATATCGTTATGGTCTGGGGGCTGAGGTGTGGTTTCGTATTATGATGCACCTTCTCCCACCTGCTGGGGGGAATCGGGGGGCGACAGAGGTCACGGGGGAAGGTGTGACCTGCGGGGCCGGAGCCTCCCCACCCCCTCCGCACCCCTCAACCCATGCCACTGGGGGGCATTCTTTTCAATAGGCCTCTCTCTGGGCCAATGGCCCCGAGACCGCTGGGGTGATGTAGCCGCAATCCACCCGTTCGTGGTGTGGCCCCAGTATGGGGAACGGGTTTTTACCCCCCGATTTGGGGTTGTTCAAACCGCTAAGACTCAAACCGGAAACTTGAGATTGCTGCTCATCCCCCTTCCTCCCTCCCACGATCTTGCAATTTTTGAACCCCCCCCCCTTTTACCCCCCACCCAACAGGTGGATTCACCCACCACCACGAACCCACCCATCCACGAGTGGAGGATTCATGTACACACACTCGGAAGTACCAACCGGCATACCCACTCAGCCTTCATGGCACACACCCCGGGGGTTGGGCCAGCAAGGGAGTGGGCATTGCAGGGGTGTATGCTGCTGCGGTGACCAGTGGATTGACATTCTATTCCCACAAAATTGCGCTTTTCTTTGCCCAATTTCAATAGGCATAAACCCGTACCCAATCTCCAGTGCCACACCTGAACTAAGCTGTGGCAGCTTGGACTGGAAAGACAGATATTTCTGAGACCCTCAGTGGGTGGTTCCGTGAAATGACCTTCTCCCCTCAGACAATCCGAGGGTTTGGGCAAAACTGCATGGTGGTGATAGGAGTTTGCTTTTTTTTTTCTTGAAGGGGGGGATTTAGGGGAATTTTCAAAACCAAATTGAAAATGTTGTTAAATCTTCGAAAATTACCCATTTGAATGTGCAGTTGAAATGCTTAATGGGGAATTCAAATATGCTAGCAAACCGTTCCCCCCTCTGTGACCCTCCGACGCGTTGGGGCATTGGTGTCTAGAAGTAAAGTGAAGCACCTCCCATGAAAACTGATTTTTAGTTTCAGCAGCAGACCGCTGTCCCGCTTGCACATTCACCCCCACAGCGTCTCCCAGAATTTCCACATTTGGAGGGTTTAGCAAGACTGCCACTAGTTCCAGCCAGCCCCAAATGCCACGGCAGTGAATTGCCCAATGGTCCAAACAGCAACTGCTGGAAAACGCGGTCAAGTCGCCATCGTTGGATTGTCTGCCCTCCTGCGGCGACGTTCCCACCTCCAGTCTGTCATCCTCCTCAACCCGACGTGCGCACTGCCGCCGTGTCCAGGTGGGCATCTCGACCAGCCGCATCCATGCCCGTGGGCCCGTTGGAGTACAGGGGCTGCTGACGACGAAGTGGGTCATGCGATCCCAGTCCAAGCACACCGTCGCCCAATTCAACAAGGGGTTGTGGGCGTACACCCACAAGCCGATGGCCGTGACTGAGTCCCAGTGAACGCCCACGCTGTAGTCTGGAGGACTCACGTGCGTGGATGACAGCATTGCTCTGTGTCGCCCACTTGAGAACGGGGCCAAAAGGGGTTTGAAACCGAGAAACCGAGAACCCGCTTATTTGTAGGATGCTGTGTGGCCTGGTTCGTGTGATGAGCGGTGTATTGTGCTAATCGCTGACCATGGGAATATCCGGACTGCACCGCAGCTTAAGTCGCTGCAAGGTCACCGCCGAGAATACCCTGGCACTGCATGGGGCACTGTACGGGCTTCTCTATTTGATATGTTATGCATCTTCGGGGGAAGAGACTGCTGAATATAAGTGGAATCATGGCCATGCAAATTCTGTCGAAGTACGTTCTGGGGGTGTCAGCACATGTGTTGCCGTTGTTGTTGTTGTTTGGGCAAAGGACCATTTTTCATTGGGCATTGAGAAGAGCGTGTGGGTGGGCGCAGGAGGATGGGGCTTCAGCGATCTGTTGGCCGCAATGAAGACGTGCAATGTTCCTGGGATCACGGAGAGGAGTGTGTTCATATTGTTGTGCAGTGGCCCGCAGACGTAATTGTTTGGTCTCACAGCCTGGGTGACCCCTCCTTAATCATTTTCTTTGGTTATATATTTGTAGTATACAGGGACAGTGTTGGAGGATACAGGTGTGCAAGATGGCGACGGGGCAGGTGCGCAGCACACACTTTGCACACGTGGACGTCTGCATGGCGTGGGTGTGCCAGACCAGCGGCTTTGTACACTTGTCAGGGACAGTGGTCTGCCACAATGCAGTGGTCAATGTCCTCGGGTTTGGCAAGTCAGTTCCGTGGGGGGTTTCAAAGTACGGGATGACCAGGCATTTTAGGTGTGCCTTTTGATTGGGCTTCGGCTTGAAAGATCCATGATTGCCAAGCCCATGGTGTACGGCATGAGTCATATATTGAACCCTGTGTTCGTCTTCGCGAGCCTTGGGTCAACCAGAGAACTGTGGGGTAACACAGGGTCTTGCACCCCTGGCCCGAAAGTGGCCTTACTTCGACCAATGAGGCGTGGGTTTGGCAGAGCAACACGCCCGTATTATGTGTACGCAGACATCCATGGATGCCCAAGAGTATGTGCTAGAAGAAATGGGCCACACCAATCGCGACTGGAACTGGTCAGCGAGCCAGCACACTCCACCTCCCTCCTATGCCTATGATGTTGACCCGCACCGATTGCTTTTTGGCACGTCCTTGGTGGTAACCAGTACGTACCCCTCTGCACGTCCGATGCTGGTGGTGTGATGACAAGATGTACGTGACAGCTGACGTGCTGTGGTGCTGATCATTCGCTCGTTGGCTCCTGCTCTTTTCCATAAGGGATCTGGAAGCCAAAGATTGGTACCCAATTGGCCTAGCCTTAAAATCTGCGCTGCGCCATGAGGCCGCTTGAGGCGCTACAGAGTGTAGCGCAACCAATGCATCAATCAGTGAGTGGGTGTTGGGTGACCAGGATTCCATTATTCCGATTCAGCCATATTGTGAGCCCGTTTGGGATTCATCAAAAGAAAATCCTGCAACATTTTGAGAGACAGTGCGATCGCAAAAATACATGTGCATCAACTCCAGCAATCCGGCGTTGGGGCATTGTGGCAACATCTTCCCTCATCAAAGTGGGTGCATCCACACTCGGCACAGGTGCGTGACACCTGCAAAAGAGAAAGCATGTAGCTTGGGATCTTTGCAATATTTAGCAGCACTCACCACAGTGGTTTGGTGAGGATTGTGCGGGGGTCTGTGAAGGGTTGGAGGCGGCTGGTCAGGCCTGCAACAGGGTGGGAGACGGGTGGGTGAGAGAGAGAGAGAGAGCCAAGGCGAGGCATGGCTGGCATGGCATGGCACGGCAGGGTGTGCTTATCATCTGTGTCCCATTTTGGAGGCCATTTACCCCAAAAATTGAACGAAATTGATGCGTCCAATTTTGTGTGCACATACGTGTTGTATGTTGGTAAAGGTTGAGGAAGGTTGCAAGAGGGTTAGGAGAGGCTAGAAGCTACCGGATTGGGCATTGTGGGGTGAACCTCAAAGGTGAAGAAATTTGTCGGTGAAAACATCTGTGTTCGTTCGCTTGTGTTATCTCTTTGTGTAGGAGCTGTCTGCTTTGCAGTTGCCTGAGGCTCAATTTTGTGGCATCGTGTCAAACTGCGCAACCTCTTGTCGCCCGCTTGCACGCGCGTGCATTTATGCTTTGGTTTCTTTCTCTGCAGACCATGCACCGTTGTTTTATGTTTGCGTGGATCTTCAAGTTCGACCACAATTTGTGGTCCCTGCTCTAGATTGCAACTGGTATGCCATATGCTACCTGCTACCTGATGCCTTACTGCCGACAAAAAGTGAAGTTACTTGTGGCCGGGATGTAGTAGAACCCCCTAACAACATAGGAGGAGGGACCCCCCACAGGAGGAGGGGGGGGGGGTCAGGCCAGAACCCCCCATTGAAACCCCCTGCACTTCCTCTCTTCCCATTCATGTTTATGACTGTCTGAAGGCCTGACAAGAATTGAGCACTCAGCGCTTTTCTGAGTGTCTTTTTGTCACGTTTTACGCATGTGTGTGTGTGTGTGTGTGTGTGTGCACGCGCGCGTGTGCGTGTGCATTACATTGTGCGTGGGACACATGCAAGACCATGGGAGGGTGAATGCCTGTTGCACACACCTCATGAGGTGATGTCGGTGGCATACACCACCTGCGGGAGAGGCATGATCGTGCCTGCTGTTTCGGTTTGATTCGAGGCCTGTGCCAGGGCCTGGACTCGTTTTGAGGCAGGCGTGCAGGAGGGGCTTGTACATGCTGCAGGCCAGCGACGGTACCGCTCCCACAACCCTGCGCCCCTGTCAACCACGTGTGCACTTTCTATCCTTGTGCCCCTTTCGCAGTCTGCAGTGAGATATGGAAAACAACGGTGATCACGGCACACAAGATCATGTATGTTTTGTATTTGACGCAAGGTGAGGGTCGAAGGCCGGGGCATGAGAGAGGGGAACGGAGATGTCAGGTGGGGGGGGGGGGGGGGGGGTTGTGTGGAAGAGGATCCAGGAGGGCCCACAGTAATACTGTGACTGGGCAACCTGAAAATTGCTCTGCGGGGGGGGGGGGGGGGGGACATGGACGCCCGCCGAAGGAGGGGGGGGGGGTTGGAGAAATGGGGTTCCGTGTCGGGCCCTTTGTTTTGTGTAAGAACGGATGTTGGCGCCAAAGGCACAGGAACACAAAATTTGGCCCGAAAAAGTTTTTTCCACCAATAATTTCCCCCCTCCACATTTGAGTAGTCAAAATGATCAGCGCGACGTGGGCATCATTTTGAGCCATAGATGTTGGGTTGACCCCCCCCCCCCCCGGCACGGCAGGTCGGGCGCCCCTGCCCTGAACCCCCCCCTCCCGTCATGGCGGCCAAGGAGGGAGGGGGGGGGGGGTTGGGAAAATGGGCTTCCGTGTCCCCCCCCCCCCCTCCGCAGAGCAATTTTCTTCCCGCCCTGCATGCACCAGCAGCCCACCCTCGACCCTGAGCTGTCTTCCGCAGCTGCGGCAACTTCCCACTCATCACATGGCCCATAGCCCCCGTTCTTGGCTGCTTTGGAGGTGGGCTTGGCATGGGCGCATGTTGGGGTTTTGGCACTGGGCGGTCTCTGAAGCATGCCCTTTGGACGCCCCAGAGGTTGGCTTCGCCCATCCACAGGCGCACAAAACGATCCCTGAGGTCGCCGGCCCCCACCGTTCCAAATCCTCGGCGTTTCCCCTTGGCAAGGCTTGCGCTTGAATGGGGGAAGGGATGCCCAGCCCCCCCCCCCCCCCCACCTGCTTCTCTTCGGGGAGGCAATCAGTCCTGCCAACCGCTTCCGTCCGCCCCCACCGGCCCTTCAACCAGTCTGCCCCCGCCGGGAATCGGTTTTCCAACCGCTGGTAACCGCTTTGGAACAGGACATTTTCGCCGCAGCCAAGGCCATCCACCACCACCACCACCACCACCATCACCACCCCCACCACCGTCACTCCCAATGGTTGCCACATTCAAGGCAACCGCCGACGAGGTACTCCCAACCCCTACGCCAAATTGCCTCCCCCGCCAAACACGGCAACACCGCCACCGCCACCGCCACTGCTGTTACGCACCAACAAACAGCAGTACCCACAGTAGCACCAATGTGGAGTAAGACAACCCATAACCCCATCCCCCCTATGGCCCCCCTTGGGGCTATATGATTCAAGATGAATGCCAGAGATGAGGGGGGCAAAGCAGTGCTGGTTCGTGGAATCGGTGGAAGAGGTGGCGCAACCGTTGCGGTTCGCAGCGCGAAAGGTGGCCACCCAACGGAGCACGGCGCGCACGGTCGACTTCACAATTTTGTACCCATGTTTTGACCAGAAGCTATTATTGGAGAGAGTGAAGAAAGCAATCACGGAGGCATGGACCTCGGAGGAGCAGGAAGGGAGGGACAGGGGAGTACACGAAAGGGTACCCACAGAAACGGTGCGCCTCACAAACGAAGGACGGAAGCACGGGGGCCGCTCCTAGTCGGGACCCGACCCCAAAGGGGGGAGGGGGGGGCTCTACGGACCCCAAAATTGTCATATGGAACAATGTGCTTTGTCGGCGCCAGGGGCGCCGGAGATTTTGTTTTAGGCATAGGGCAGGGGGAAATTTTTTTGTTTGACCCGATGTGTCTGTACTCAAAATACTCAGAATTTCGTGGAGAATTCAAAAATGGCTGAAAAGCACAAAAAAGGATTTTGACCCTGACCCGGCCTCTGGGTCGGACCTTGGCTGATGGGAGCCTTTTTGAGCGTTAGCCAGGGCGATCGTTATGGGACGTGATTTTTTTTTCGTTAAGGTCCCCCGCTTTGAAGTGGTGGGGACCCCCCAGGCGGCAGGGGTTATGTAGCCACCTTCGTCTGGGTGCCAGAACGGGCACGTTGCTTTGCGAAGGCACGTCCTCCCATACCAGCACCTTTGCTTCTGAGGCTTCTCACGGGCCCCTCGCCTGTTCTTTTGGAGTTCCACAACATCCGGTGAAACCACGCGCGCAGCTCCCCACGTCTCAATTCCCTAGCTGTCCACCATCGCACCAAGAATTTCCCCCACACCCGGTCCATTTCACGAGTGCCATACCCCCGCTGTAGTGCCGCCAATGCAATCTTCCGTACCCTGGCTTTAAACTGTCTTATGGTAGAGCACGTCCTTTGTGCTCTGATGAACTGCCCTGTGAGCACTCCCAACCATTGACCATCCGTGACCATGTTGTTCGTGTCGGGGTAATGCTGGATACGCACCGGGTAGTGCATGTCACGGAAACCCCGTAGAAAACCCTGTGTTCTCCCCCTTTGTTGCCCATTCAAGTTCCATCCCCAAGAAGACCATTTGCTCGCTTGTCCACAGCAGTACGAGTCAATCTCGGGATCTAAGTACACTCTTAGAACATACCATAGCTTCTTCCCTTGTCAAGGACAGGGATCAAGGATGACAAAGAAGGAGCAACTTATATTCCTACCTTGAGTATACCTGCAGAGCGACCTGGGGTCGCCACGACTCATGTTTGGCCCTTGTCTTCTCACCTATGACAAGTTTTCTTTGCTCCAGGGACTTGCATGGGTGAGTCTGGTGATATTCTGATCCGCCCTGTTATCCTCCTAGTGGTACACGTCCGTTTGGCCCATGGCGGTGTGCAGGCCGTGTTTTGTGGTGCCTCCTCTCGCCGTTGCAAGCCCTTTTGTATTAGTGCGTGCCGTAGACCCAGGATATGATATGATAAATCCACCTCATGTAGCCACTCCCGGTATGTCTTTTCCATATAATGCAGCCATTTACCCACCCTCTTATACCAAATACCGTCATAGTGCCGGTCCCTTAGAACACTTTGGCACCCATTGTTGTACATGTCCTGTGCCTCCCGCATCATTCTAGTGGTTTGGTACTTAATCCTGGGTGCGGACAATTTCTCCATCACTTTTTGATGCCCTATAGTATCCTGGGTGAACTCAAGGTATTTTAGTGCCTTCATGGCTTCCTGCTTTCATGGAAAACTTGGCTTCCACTGTGTAACATGCCAAGTTCGCCAACTGTGGGGCGCACGATAAGCTCATTCCAAACCCCCTTACTTGGCGCCGCAATCTGCCTCCACGCCTGATGTACCCGTTGGTGACTACAAACTCCACCAACTCCATCACTTGGTCCAGTGTCCATGCTCCGAGTAAGTCCGCTGCTGTGGCCTCTGCGTCAACCCACTTCCAACCACGGGGGGCGCCGCCAACCAATGTGTAACCTCGAGGGGTGTTCGACAGTTTGGGGGGCTGTAGGGGGGGGGACCCCCCCCCCCTTCGTTGACCCAAACCCAGCAGAGCGGGGAACAGAATCAGAGGTGGCCCACAAGTGGGCAAGGTGGCTACATAACCTCTGCCGCCTGGGGGATCCCCACCGCTTCAGAGCGGGGGGCAGAATCAGAGGTGGCCCCCAAGTGGGCAAGGTGGCTACAGAAGGGGGGACTCACGCAACGGAAACAGGTGGTTTTCAGCGCACAGTGCACACAGTGCAAGGACGCCCACAAGAACTAGGCGCCCTAGCAGGACGGCATGGTGGATCACGGCGGGCAGAGGACAGGAGAGATTCACAACGAACGACTTACTGGCATGTAGGGGATTTGGGGAAGCGGTGGAGGAATGGGACTTGTGATCCCAACAATTGGATGGCTCGCCAGCACATGACAGCACGCAGCACACAGTACAGCAGACCAAAGCAAAGTGGTGTACCACAACAACAGCGGTGGACAGCCACACCACCCGCCGCGAGCACCAACACTAGCCCGCCCGACACCCAACACCCAGGGTAGGAGGGTGGGGCCAGACCCACCACATGGGCACTTCACCCAAACACAGCTACTGCCGCCCACAAACAAGGCGGGCACGTGGAGCATCACCAAGGGCCCACGACCCCACACCCCAATGCCAACACGGCGCCCACCACACACACAACAACCAAGGCCACACTAACACCCAACATAGCAGGGGTGCTTCCCTGATGCACTCCCAGAAGCCATCACCATCCCAACCACACCGGGAGGAGAAGGCAACCCAAACCTAAGTAAGGGGGTCGCCCCTGCGGGTGGTTGGCAGCTGGCTACGCGGTTGTCCATTGGGCAGCGACCTGAAACATGTACTGCCCGTGAGTAGCTAAGTTCTGTCACCGGGGCCTAGTGCAGGGGCCTTGGGCACGCTTATGAGACACAACGTCCAAATCATTGGTGGTCACTGCACACGACCAACCAGGGGGTGGACTCACACGAGTCCCTAGCTCCGGGGTGTGGACAGCCCGGAGTGAGAAGTTCTCAGAGCCCCTCAGTAGCCCAGGATGCAAAAGAGCAACAACGCATCACATTCACCCCCAACAACCCCAACAACCCCAAGAAACACCGGTAACAGGTCAGTTTGTAGATTTGGAGACATGTGCAAAAGTGCCTGGTGCCCCTAGTACCACCCAACTGAAAGTGGGACAACCCGACAGCCACAATGGGAGGCAAGGAGCGACATGCTGCCCCCCCCCCCCCCGGCGCCGCACACCAGCAACGGTGAGCGTGCCAGCAGAAGAAGAAAGAGCCCGAAATTGGGAGGAAGGCAAGCAGCAAAGCAACTGGGCACAGAGCCACACGGCAGTGAGACACAGGACACACAACAATACACAAGGGAACCATGAGGTGCGAGCACTGCAGCAACCACCAAATGCGGCCACGCTGAGCGAGCCATCAGCAAACCCCCCCCCCCCCTCCCCCTACAAGGTGCTCACGCACTCCACAAGGGCGGGTGCTGCGGCCGGTGCGCCGGGAGGTGCCCGCCATGGGGGTGGCAATAGGGCCGTGACCAGCCAACTACGCACGGGACAGTCCAGGTCGTACGGAGATGTGAAATCCTTGTACGGGGGGGGGCAGGCGGGTGGGACAGGAGGGGGTGCGCGGCAGGGGCACCCAGGAGCGCCAACAGACAGGGGGTGGGAGGAGCCTCACAAACACACAGAACGCGGGAGCCACACTAGGAGGAACAAGGGCGAGCATAGCAGACAAGGAGGAGGGGCACAGCAAGGCAGGAGAGGCAACCAGAACAGTGGGAACAGGGAACCAGAATGGAGGGGATGGGAGAGCGTGCGCATGGGAGGCAGCGACAACAAAGGGGATGGCCTGGCTAGCAACCCCTGCTCAACCGGCATCAGGTGGGGGGTGTCTCCCGCAGCCCAGATGGGCTGTTTGCGCAACAGGAGCGGGAGCCCACCAGCCGTGAGGGGGAAAAGGACATATGGTGGACGGCCGGGACAGCGCGTGAAGGAACAGGGCACCTGGGCCTCACGCACACAGAAACACAGAAACACAGCGAGGCAGGCTATAGACGGCCTGTGGACAGAGAGGCGTGGACAGCAAAAACAGTCAACGACCCCGGCAACAACCAGCACATCCTCAATACGCCAACTATTGGGCGCCGCTGATGTGCAAACGGCACACCATGCCACATTCAGCACAGCCCCAACACACCAACTACTGAGGTCTGCGAACCCGGAAACAACACCAGCAAGAGCACCGGCCGCAGCGGCCGGCAGAAAGCTGCAACCCGACGCAACATGCGAAGGGAAGAACGGGTGACTGTCCAGGGCCCCGTAAAGGAACAACAACCAGACAGAATGTCGCACAGGGGGCGGGGTTATAGGTGGGGGGGAGGTTGTAGGTCAGGGTTTTGTCCAATTTTGCCTTTGGCGCTTTGCGCCATCTGTTGTTTGCTGTTTGTTTAGTTTCCGCTTATTTTTTCCCTCGTGGATATTGATTTAGATATGCCCCACGCCGCACAGCTCAGTCTTTGAAGTTTGGTGAGAAGGGGGGGCTACAGGTCCCTGGATGACTGCAAACAACGGAAGGTGGGGGTCAGAGGTGGGGGGGGGGGGTAACATTGGGGGGTTACAGCGCTGCATGACAACAGCCAAAGGGGCTCCCTGTGCATGCAGTGCCCACACAGCGCACAGCGTTTGTACCACCGGAAGTACTGGGACCCTATTTCAAGCCTCACTCTGCTCTGGGCATAGACCAGTATCATGGGGTATGGGCAGACAAGGATGCCTCGGAGAAGGTGATGACGATGATGAGTTGCGGTTTGGTGCATTTTTTGTACCTCAAGAGTTCAATGGTTGTCCTGCAACGAAGGTGCACGCGGTGCCCCTACAGTGCGCAAGCCGTGCATCGTTTCCCCCCGCACAGCGGCCCCATCAGCGGACACAGGGCATTGGCCCCATTTTCACAGGGTGAACCGCAGCGGACAGAAGGCGATGTTGCCAATGAGGAGATGCTCAGCGAACAGGACACGGAGATTATGATGGTCGAGGATGACCAGGGCGCCCCCCAAGAGGGGCCTGAACCTCCGGGGGCCGAGGCCGAGGCAGACCATGAGGATGCAGATGAGCAGGTGGGCCTGGCTATGATTCAATGGCTGGAGGGCTCGGCTGTGATTGTGAACATTGTGACGGATGTGCCCTCCCGAATGTGAGGGTGCCCCCACACCCCCTGTGCCCCCACACTTCTGTGCCTCCATCCTGCCTCTGCCCTCCTTTATCGGGTATTCCTCCCATATACCCCCCGCACCGTTGTCCATCCCGAGGGTGTACAGGGGGGGGGGGGGGTTGGTGGGCAGTAAATTTGGTGTGGGAAATTTGGCGTTTCAATTTGGCCGCCAAATTTACCACGCGAAATCAAGTCAAAATTTTGCTTCCGCGCCTTCGGCTAAATTAACCACTGCCAAATTGACTAGGCACCAAACCCCCCTCCCCTGTATGTGCCGGATCAATTTGGGACCCGATGTAATTCGGTCCCAAATGTGAGGGGAAACTTGCTCAGTTTGCATGCATTTTCACAGGAATGTTCGTGACAATGGCCGGATGCATGTGGTCCGGCCACCATTCTTTTTGTTTTGAGCCAACACCTTCCTTGTGTCCAGGTTTTGACTGCAACATCGCAGAATCGGAATTGAGGGACAGAGCAGTCACTTGGTCAAGGTGGGGTCTACCCCATGGCAGGGGGGGGGGGGGGGGGGGGCAGGTATACATGGTAGACTGGCGTTGTACAAACCTGGAAGGGACCCCCCCCCCGCCCGCCCCCGTTGGCACAACCTCCCAAGGGAAAGGAAAGGGAAGTAGAGAGAGAAAGATGGGCCAAGAAGGGAGAGGAAGGACTCGGCGGGGTGAGAGGTTGATGGGCACCACCGCCTGTGGAGGGAACACGGGGGGGTCGCCGGGCCCGGGTCCTTTACGCCGACCCCCCCCCACCCCCACCCTGAAAGTGTAACGAAGTGGGAAGGAGTCGGCGTCTGGTTCATTGTCCCGGCCCCCCCGTGGGAGGGAAAGGGTCCAAGGGAAGGGCAGTCAGTGGCGATTGGCCAATTGGCGCCGCCGGCTGCAGACCAAAACACACCAAGGCGTCATACCAAAACCCCCACCCGCCCCAGATGGTAGAGCATACCTGTGCACGTTTGAATTCCGTTGAGTTCACTGTTTGTAGCCAATCTCCACTGCCATTTCCTGCCACATGATTTGCCTTCCCTGCAGAGTTTGTGGTTGCAGACGAGTCTGGAGCCCACGGCGGCCGTCTACCGCTGGTGCCTACCTCTCCGTTGGCTCCAGAGGACAACCGAGATCATCCGAAGTCCTACATTCGAAGTCGGTGGTTTGCGGTGGAAGGTGCTGGTGTGCAGACGAGACGGCGAACACATGGACCGAGGGCATGGAAACATCGGGGTTTATCTGGAGTCTGTGGACGCTGTCGGTATGGGCGCATGTGTGGCTGGGGAGGTGGAAAGCAGTGGGTGGGGTGATGCCGTCGTCGCCTCTCCAGGGGGCTTGGGGGTGATCGGGCTGCCCTGACACAGCCCCTGGTCGCTGTTCATCTGTGCGTGTCCCGGCTTCGACCGCTTTTTGGTCGCTTCGAATGCCGCATGCTGCTTCCATGCTGCCTCCTGGGGATGAATACCGCTGAACTGCAGTATTGGAAGGCCCCGAGGACACCATACAAACCCCTCACACAACCCTCACTGGCCTCCTGTCAACCGCTGGTCCCACGTTGTGCTCCTGCTGCGGTAGTGTTGCAGAGGGTTGCTGCAAGGTGACAAACGATTGTTTTCCAACATTGAGGGGGGAGGCCAGGGGGTGCCATAAGGACGCTCACCCTTTTTTTTATTTTTTACTATGGCATCCACTCTCTGATGTTCGGTGGCTACCCACCAACCGCCATTGGTTAACCACCAACCGCCATCGGTTAGCCACCAACCGCCATCGGTTACCCACCAACCGCCATCGGTTACCCACCAACCGCCATTGGTTACCCACCAACCGCCATCGGTTACCCACCAACCGCCATCGGTTACCCACCAACCGCCATCGGTTACCCACCAACCGCCATTGGTTACACACCAACCGCCATCGGTTACCCACCGGCCGCCATCGTTTATACACCAACCGCCATTGGTTACCCACCAACCGCCATCGGTTACCCACCGGCCGCCATCGGTTACCCACCAACCGCCATCGGTTACCCACCAACCGCCATCGGTTACCCACCAACCGCCATCGGTTACCCACCAACCGCCATCGGTTACCCACCAACCGCCATTGGCTACCCACCAACCGCCATCGGTTACCCACCGGCCGCCATCGGTTACCCACCAACCGCCATTGGTTACACACCAACCGCCATCGGTTACCCACCGGCCGCCATCGGTTACCCACCAACCGCCATCGGTTACCCACCAACCGCCATCGGTTACCCACCAACCGCCATTGGTTACACACCAACGGCCATCGGTTACCCACCGGCCGCCATCGTAGGGCGTATTGGACACTCCGAGTTTTTTTTTTTCATTATGGCACCCCCTGGGGGAGGCACCTCGGAGGGTCAGGATGGTGTTGACAGGCCCTGGACAACCACCGTGGGCCCGGTTGTATTGTGTAAGCTTCCAAAATGCTTTGAAAATGGGTTTTGGGACCGAAAAAATGTGCCGCAAATTGTGGGTCAAAGCCGTTTTTCTTCCAAAAGCGATGCTCAATCCCTCGGCGCATGCTGTGATACATGCCTCATGGTGGAGCCCATGGGGCTGGATAAGCAAACTGCACGGCGTAGGTCTGCAAGGTGTGGGCGAAACCGCTATCGCCCCCCCCCCCCCCCTGGGCCGTTCCGTGGACGCAACTCTACACCCCTCCTTTTTGGTAGTCAGCCGCCCAGTGACGACCAAGAAAGCCCACAAAACGATGGTGCCAAAGGCACTGCACAATTTTTTGCCCCTCCCCACCACTTTACCCGCCTCCCCCCGTGTGCAACGAATGCCTTGTCAGACCGTATTTTTTTGGACCCAATTAATCAGGGACCGGGTTTATGTACCGAATTAATTGAGTACCGAACGGCGTGTCCAACGCACACTCCTGTTCGGACCGTATTTTTTGGGGGACTTTATTGTTCGCTGGACGGGGGGGGGGGGGTCTACGTATTTCGCTTTTAGGCCCCGGCCTCCTATTTCTTCCCGACGCATCACTCTCAAAATGACCAGGACGACATCGCAGTCGTTTGGAGGCATTTGTGACCCCCTCCTCCCTGTTGTGTCCCCCAGTGGTGGTGGTGAGCACCCTCCAGCCCGCCCCGCCACGCCGTCTTCACCGTCTGGGAATGTCTGAAACTGATGGCTGGGCACCGGTAGTGGTAGTGGAGGGGGACGCCAAAGGGGCAGAGGCAGAGTTTCTGAGCAGAGGGACACGTGTCCCACTTTCACCGTTCCACCACCGTCTGGGGCAGGGTTTTGTTTGGTGTGTGGCCTACCCTGGGGAGGGGGGGGGATGAGGGCAAGAAGAAGTTTGTGTATTTGAAATTCAAGCTTTCATGTTTCCCTCGAGGGAAATGTTTTTGGTGTTGGGTGGGTGGGCGGTTTGGCCTGGGTGGATGGGTCCGCCAGACCGCCCACAATACGCAAAGAAGTTTTGACCCCCCCCCCCCCCGCCCCCCCACACACCCATCCCAAAAAAGGGGTACCTGGGTACCGCTGGGGGGGGGAGGGCGGTCAAATCGAAAAATTCATCGGGGGAACATTTCCTGCCCCAAAATGATGATTTTACAAGGGGTTAGCCCCCCTTCCCCTCCCGGGTTTAAGCAAAACCCTAGTCATGTATACTTTTCCGGAAGCACCAACCAGCGTACTTGTTAGCGTTTTTTGGCAAACTGTAAGGACCGGTGTGCCCCTGACCCCGCACGCAATGAGTCCTGCATGTCAGGGAACCCCCCCAGCCCCATCCCATCAGGCCGGCCCCCGGGTCGGATGGGGGTACCATCCTCGACCTGCCAAATCACCCCTGCCTCCCCCGGCCTGGCCAACAACGTGTCAGGCGGCTCTCCGCTTTTAGGCGCCACACGTGCGGTCCACTGCCGGCGCCATACTCGAGTTGTGATCACCCGAACCCCCCCGCTTTTTGATCCATCGAGGGCGAGAGCGTCACGACGGACTCAGTCCGAATGGCCCTGGGCCTCGACCCAACCCAAGCCCCACCTAAACGCCCAACTCCACTCAAGCCCCACCCAAGCAACAGTTCTGATGTGCCTCAGGAATGCAGGAATTTCAGCGCTGCGGCGGGGCAGACAGGGAAACTGACCGAGGAACAAGAGCTTGTTGATCCCCCCCCCCCACCTCCCCCGCAATTTCCATCACCACCCGCCACCCTGCGCAAAAGAGGAGCGGAGTGTTGAGTTCCGTACCTTTGCACAGAGGAGGACGACCATTTCCGTGTGACGACGTCGTACAAGTTGTCTATTGTGAACCTTTTACCGGAAGGCCGGCACGTGACATTCCAAAGTGAGGACATGTTCAAGAGAGGCCACTCTGATTGGGGTACTTATCAGAAGTTCAAGATGAGGTACGGTGCTCTGCATTGACGAACCCACGGGGGGCATTTACGTGTAGGGCTGGACCCCCCCCCCCCCCCGCGCACTTACTCAGCCGTCATGGCACACACAAACGCCCCTCCAGACCCCCCAGCCTACGCCAATGGGGCAGTTTTTTATTTTAAAAACGATTTTGATGTTGGCCAAAAAATTAAGCAATTACATAGCGGTCCGACCTGGTTGCAGGCCACCTCCCAGAATGCTGATACATGTGGGTCACGCAATGACAATCCATGGCTTTCCAATGAACTGCATTTTTGGCACCCAGAGGACGGGTGGGAATAGACCCGGCCAGCTGATACACCAGCATCATCCAAATCCCTACCAATGCTGCACAAACCTGTGCAGATTATTTCCATCTCATCAATCACCTTCCTTAAGAGCCAAATGTGTGGAGTAAAGTCCCATCTTGCTTGTGGGGACCATGTTCTGGGCCCCAGTCATGGGATTGGAGACCAGACGTGCTGCAAGCTGCAAGTAGATCGTAAAACGCCGCAGGCCTCCGATTTTAGGGCTCTCCCATGCATCCTATTGGATCGGCTAGGTCCCATGGGCCATGTGCTGCTCAACCTGCGTGCCCCATCAACCCCCACATTCCACAGCCTTCTGTTGTGCCATCAGGGAGATCGTGACCCCAGGGGGCGGCTTTGTGGCCACGCGCGATGACAACCATCGCTTGAGGCCTTGGATGTCGGGGCAGACTGTCCAGCCGCAAGATTATCGTCTGATTTTTGAGGTCTTACACCCACCCCTCCCTCCCTCCCTCCCTCCCTCCCTCCCTCCCTCCCTCCCTCCCTCCCTCCCTCCCTCCCTCCCTCCCTCCCTCCCTCCCTCCCTCCCTCCCTCCCTCCCTCCCTCCCTCCCTCCCTCCCTCCCTCCCTCTCTCTTTCTCGTGACCCAAGTGGCATACAGGGGGGGGGGGGGGGCGATTTCGTCAGGGGACAATTTCGCGGGGAACATTTCGCCTTTCGGATTGGTGACGAAAATTGCCCCGCGAAATTTCTTTGCACAATTTGGGGCCTTTCCTGATCTTTGTGTATTGGCAGGGCGGTCCTTAAGGGACGAGATTTTTTTTTTTTTTGCTAAGGACCGCCCTTAAGGACCGCCCCAAGGGACCGCCAACCACCACCCGCCGCCAACCGCCAGCGGCGACAAACCGCCAATTGCCAACCACTGCCAACCGCCACCAACCACCAACCACCAATCACCAACCACCAATCACCAACCACCAACCGCCACCAACCACCACCAACCGCCACCAACCACCAGTTGCCAACTGCCAACCGCCGACCGCCGCCAACCGCCAACCGCCAACCGCCACCAACCATGGTTGAGCACATGGAGTGCCTGCGGGCTTTTTTTTGGAAAACTGGTTCCGGAACGCTTTTTTTTTTCTCCCGTTAAGGACCGCCCTGTGTATCGGCATTCGGTCTGTTTGTCACGTCCCTTCATCTTGCTTGGTTGGGAGTGAGAAGTTGGTCGTCGAGAATGTTTGTGAGCTTGGTTTGAGTGGAAAAAAGGCCGCCTTTTTTGACGGTTTTTCCTTGTGGATGCGGCTGTGTATGCCTGTGGCATGCGCCTCCGGGTGCAGGAGCCTTTGCTCTTTTTTTGGTCTCTGTTGAGTTGGTAATGTTCAAAATGTGGGCCTGCCAAAGTTGCACACAACTGATTGTCCACAAGGAACCAAAGGTCGGGGGTGCGACGAAATTTTCCCCTCATGAAATTTTCCCCTCTTGTGTCTGATGGCACTGCACCAAAATTGGAGGAGTGACGAAATTTCCCTTGACGAAAATTTCCCCGTCGAAATTGTCATCAGGCGAAATCCCCCCTCGCCCGCTGTAATGCACGTGGTGTTCATGCCATGCACGATACAGTGGGGGAAATGGGCATGCAAGTGGCAGGGCATCTGGACATCGATGTGTGTATCCTGTGGACCGACATCAGCGGGATCCGAAAAAAGATGGGCAGGAGATGGGGACCAATCGTGTGTTGAGAACATGGGAAGGCGGACCTTAACTGAATGGGGTGGGGGTGGGGGTGGGGGGTCAACAGAGCCCCAAACAATCGGAAGGCGGGGCATGATTGACAGGGGCCATTATTTCCATTGACACCGAAGGCACCTGAAGAAATTTTGTGGACACGAGCCTACCAGAACAGTGTCTGTCATGCATGCATGGCCATCACATGTTGCTCGACTGAAATAATGCATGGTTCTCCCCAGGGTATGTGCATACAAGCCTGCCACCGACACCTGTTGCGCTAGTTATCCAAAGGGTCAGGGTTAGAATGGGTAGCACACCTTACCTGACCCTACCCTCACCGTATGTAAGTGACCTCCTCAACCCTCAGCCCCCTGGTTTGCGTCAACAAATCCCATCCCAAGTCAATCAACAGGGCCATTTTGTGATGATGATGATGCAATGGCTCTGACTGCTCTGACTGTGTGCAATGCATAGGCCGGGTGCATGCTACATCTGAGATGCCGGCACATGACGTAGGTTTGACATGTGTCGCTGCCGTGAAGCGGCGATGTGCAGTGTGGTGTCCATTCATGCTGCAAATTCAGGACGGAAACTGTTGTGTTAACGTGTCGCTTCCAAATACGCCGTTGATTTGCCACAATGAATGGGATGTAAAAGGGATGCAAATGAGGCATCTCAAGGTGCACGGCAATGTCATGGCGGGCGTGCAGGCAGTGGGGAAGCGAGGACTCGCCAGGACACACCGTGCACGTGGTGCACGACAAGTTCTCCGTGACCAGCACTGGTCTGTTGTTCGGAGATGAGAATCCACAGTGTTTTCGCCACCTGCCTACCTCCCCCCCCCCCCCTGCCAATGGCCCCCCCACCCGGAATGAAGAATCATCCCCCCCCCCCTTCAATGCCCCCCCCCCCCCCTTTCGGGAACGAAGAATCTTGGCCCCCCGAAGGGCCTTTTGTTGAAGAATGACATGTTTTGGCTTATTTTGGAGCTGCAAAGTGTTTCCAGTTAGACTCACAAGATTATTTTGGTCATGAAGGGGAAGTATATCATGGATGGAAGTGCTTGTGGTCTTTGTTTGCTTGAACAGTATTGAATATAGCATGTTGCCCATGCAGGAGCTGCCTGGGCGTGGGGACTTCCAAACCCTGGAGAGTTGACGTGTGTCTGTTGCTCATACAGGAGCTGAGCTGCGTAGGGATGTTGATAATTTGAGAGTGCTTTGTATGCATGACAGGTGAGTTGCCAAAAAATGGAAGCAAGTGAGACCTACAACCATTCAAAAGATGTGCGCCCTAGAAGGCATGCATCCAAACACTTCCTCAACAAGATGCACGGGTGAGAAAATGCTCACACGCCGTTTTTTTTTTTGAAAAATTTTGATAATACTTGGAGCCAATGGCCCCCCCACCCGGAGAGAAGAATCATGCTGCCCCCCTGTCAATGGCCCCCCTTTCAGGATGGAAGAATCTTGGCCCGGGCCATTGGCAAGGGGGGGGGGGATGGTATCTTGCGTTCGAAGGTTTAGGTGTTTGGGGGGATACCCAAAGTTCAAGGGTGTTACCAAAAGTTTAGGTGGTGGGGTACCATAAGTTTATGTGGATAGGGTATCTAAAGTGCAGGATAGGAGTACCTAAAGTTCAGGGGGGGGTGAGGGGGGAAGCAAAGTTCAGGTGGTACCTAAAATTTGAGGGGCGATGGCCTCGTACAGTTGTGTATTGTGTGTGTATGTGTGTGTTGGGGGGGGCAAGTCCGCTGTGTGCAAGTTCTATTCCTGTGTCAGACCATTGCATGCTGTCCATGTGCTGTCCAAGTTCGAATTGACAAACACATTTTGCACAGGATATCGTTCCTTTTTTTGTAGACGCAGATGCCCGCCTGTTCCCCTTTGGCACCTCATCACCCACCCTCTGACCTCCAACATCAAGCATGCATACCACCGATGTGACACTGGGCACCGGCTGTACTACACAGTATATTGTGTCAGAGCACTCTGTCTTTTCACAACACCGCCGTGCTTGCCGTTTCTCTGTGCTGCTCCGCTTTTGTCTCCCCTCAGGCTGGAGTGTATTATGATGCCCATCAGTTTCAGGCTGGGCCTCCTCTCCCGCGGAGTCAAGTTGGATGGGTCGGCCTCAAGAACCAGGGCGCCACCTGTTACCTGAATTCCCTACTGCAGTCCCTTTTCCATCTGAGCTATATGCGGGATGCTGTGTATCAGCTTCCTACGGAGGTTGCTGTGGCTTGCCCCGCCCTGAATCTTGCATGCTCTTGCAAATGTGTATGGATTTTGACCACATATCAGTGTCCCCGAGTTCCCTGCCTGGCCCTGTTTGGATACTGGGCTCAGCGGGCCGTTGTGTGATTTGAGTGCACACAAGAAGTTCGGGCGTCCGGTACGCCAAACTGCGAAAACTGGCCCAAGAGGCGGTGCTTTTGGTGATCCATCTTCGACGCCTTGTTGAGTTAGGATGCAGGTCTTTGGCTCCGTGGGCATAAGACTGATATGCGTCAAACTTGTGATATGACACACCCCAACTCAACACCATGACGGCTAGCCTGCGCCGGGCGCAAGCCTGACAGTTGCCAAATGTGGCTTATTTGAACTACGACGTTGGAGGGCGTTGGAGGGCCGCTGGGGGCGGACAGAGGCGCAGGGCCCTGTTTCGGCTGGCTGCTGACCAGGAACACGCGGTGGCGACTGTGGTTGGGGTGGGGCTGTGACGTAACATAAACGGTAGTGTGCACACAAATCCCCGCCACGCTATTCAGTTTCAATGGGGCACGGCTTCTGAGACTACATCTTCAGAGTACTGGCCTGCATGGTCTATCCCGTGCAGGGGGCTCCTGAGGAGCGCACAACAAACCAAAAAGCTGCTCCGGTGTCTGTGATCCCGACCGCTGCAGCGTTAGTTGCGTGTTAGCCCAGGGGGTGCATGCCCCCCCCCCCCCAGTTTCATCCCCATGCAGGGCTTTTTGTACACTACAAGCAACAGGCAACACCCAACACAAAACGAAGGTGCAAAGAAGCAAAGAAAACAGAAAGTTGAAGCGTCTCATGATCTCAACTTGATCACAACATCACGCCGATTAGTTGGAGGCCTATATGTTTGGGTAGAAAAAAATTTTCTTTCAGGTGGCGTCGGAAGGCCACGATGGACAGAATTTGTCTCCTGATGGGCCTCACGTGCAGGGTATCCCTCAAAGGGGATCAACACCGCTATCCGGCGGTTGGCTGTTCACACCCTCCGACAACCCCCCCCCCCCCCCCCCGCCTCCCCGCCTCCCTTTTTCCACGCCGGTGGTCACTTCGCTGTACCATGGCTCATGCCTTTTCCAGTCCTGTCAGCACATTCCCATGGAGATCCGGGTTTGCAGAAAGGCCTCTGTAGATACCGCGATGGGCACCCACGCCACACACTTTGGTCAGTTTTCGGGGTTGGGGGGACGGGCTGCGCTGCGAGTACCCTCTGCGGTTCCCAACGCCCCCGTCACGCCATGCGTCCGTCCCTCAGCTCGAGATGCAGAAGTCCGAGTCCGAGGACATCGAGGGCCCCGTCAGTCTGGCCTTGGCACTGCAGCGGCTGTTCTGGCAGCTGCAGTTCTGCGACGAGGCGCGGAAGACGAAGGAACTGACCCGCGCCTTCGGGTGGACCGCCGAGGACGCGTGGAGGCAGCAGGACATCCAGGAGCTGAACCGGCTGCTGTGCGATACGGTAGCCCTCGCCCGCGGCCTACGTCTGGAGGGAGGGGGGGGGGGGCAGGGCGGGTGCAGCAGTGCTGTCCTTCGCTGCTGGGCCTTGCGACGGTGGGGCCGGTGCCGATGGGCCGGGGAGGGTCGAGGGGCCCCACTCCTGCGGGCCACAGGGGGGCGAGCGGGTCGCGGTTGGGGGGGCCGGCGTGTGGCAGTGCGTTGTCGGACCACAGTCTCAGTGGCCAGGCGCCCCCCCCCCCCCCCCCGCGCTGAGTTTTGCTTAACAACTCAGCGTTTCCATTACCCCCCCCCCCCTCCCCCCCGGACCCGGATTTCATTGTGGGAAAAAGTGAAATTTACAAAAGGAAATATTGATTTGGGCGATTTTTGGTACAGAATTTTTTGGGCTTTTGGGTTCCAGAACCCCCCCTCCCCCACCCCCACCCCCTTCTTAAGCAAAACTCTGCCCCTCCCCCCCAAAAGGGGGTCCGCCTGACTCCGCCTCATTCTCCAGCCCTTTTCATTACATGTATTTCCTGAGTTGACGCGGTCGGTTGGCCAGGCCCCGAAGGATCCCCCCGCCCCCACGTTCCGGTCCCCTGAGCGCCAGGGCTCCAGAACCTCCTCCCACTTTGCTCCCGCGTAAAGGAACCCGATGTTGAGGTGGCCGCGCCATCAACGAATGGTGCGATGGGACTAACCGGCGGTCAGACACAGGCCCCGCATCCGTAGGCACACGCCCCAGAGGAGGCGCTCCACACGGTGAGTCTGTTTGCGGTTGCAGTCCTCCGTTTTTGTGGTGCTGTCATGCCGCATCGTACTGCCCGCCCCTCCGTTGTCGGAGCCCCGTGTGTGCGTCAGTGCTAGCCCTTCTTCTGTATTGCAGTGTCTCTCTCTGCGGTGTGAGCGGCAGAGCGGTATGTGCTTTGCGGAACGCATGCGGAAAACGGGCCGCCCCTGACACATGTGCAAGCCAGCCAAGTCCCAGACACCAGCCCAGCCGCCACGACCTTCCAACCGCTCCAACCGCTCCAACCGCTCCAATCGAGCGCCGCATGGGACACACTGTGCCAACACCCCGACACTCCTGGACGTGCCGCCACCCGGAGGCCTGATAGTCAACCCCCCTGGCCCGTTTTTTGCACCTGGCCTCAGCTACAGCTAAAGCAAGACAGCCGCTTTGCAGGTTGGGCTGAGCCAGACTGCAGGTGACCAGACTAGCCACTAGTATCCACCAGGTCGGACGTGATCAGAAGGAGTTGGATCCTACTGAGTCGGACACCGCTGGTTCCTACTGAGTTCCAGGCGCTACAGGAGCGGATATTACTGAGTGGTCCATGGTATGGGGCTGATTCCTAAGGGAACTCAGTTCCAGTGCCGGACTGATGGCCTGCCTGTACGAGACCCCGCGGAGGTGTGGAACGGCTGTTGGAGGAGAACCAACAACGGTTTGAGAGTAGCCACCAGCAGTTGAAGGATATCAGCCACTGCACCTGCGGTATTTGGAAGCCTACGATGGGACAGAATCAGATGGCATCCAGAAAGAGGCGTGGAGCAGAGCCCTGCGATCTCCAGCTGCGTCACCTTCAATGGAGTTGGTACGTGAGCCTGCTGTAGGTTTTCGACAGCGATAGGGGCAGGCGGGTCATCAAAAATACCGAGCACCCAGTTAAGCATCGCGAGGAGGACTCCGGGATGCACATCCGCCACCCGGATACCCCGTCGGTTTGCCAACTGCTGCGGTACATTCACGACGCCGCGAGTGTACAGTCACACCCCTGTTGTGCCCTCGTGTGCGCCAGGTCGTCTCTCATGCAGACCATTTCGTGTGGGATGGTTCCCCTCGGCTCTGCTGGCCGTTGTCCAGTTATTGTGCCTTCTCTTTTCTTTGTTGCAACCCTCCCCCCCCCCCCCCGATCCGTCCAAAAATTCGCGGGAAAAATTGAATTTTGTCAAAGGAAACAATCTTTGGCCATTTTTGGTACGCAAACCTTGGATCTCAGACCGCCCCTTCCCCCTTAGCCCCCCTCCGGCAGTCGCCCCCCAAAAATGTCCAAACAACACACATTCGGGTACAATGTGCCGCAGGAAACGGCGGTCGCAGCGGAGGAAAAGGCCCAACCGCTGCACTGTCACTGGTACCAGCAGCGGTCTGAGGGGCCACAGCTGCCTCGCGGGGAGTGTGCCCACAACACCGGGGTGGGGGGGAGTGGCGGAGTCATAGCCGTTGTCGACTGGATAGGGTGTTGTCCGCAGATGCGTTTGACGGCGAAGCCGGTGGCCGGGGGTGTTGTGAGGGGCGCCCGTAACCCCTGGCCACCGGCCCCCGATGCAGAGCAGACATGGCACTGGGCGCTTAGGGGTACTGCACGGGACCCGTCCCCCCCCCCCCCCCGGCTTTCCACCACCCGCTGGCGGGGAATGGCCAAAGTGTTGTGTGTGCCCCCCGCCCCCCCCCCCCCCGTCTGCACGGGCGGCCCCGCCGCGCACCCCTGCCCTCGTGTGGCGCAGTTGGAGCAGAAGATGCGGGGCACGCCGCAAAAGGACTGCATCCGCAAAATGTTCGTGGGGCAGACAAAGCTCTACGTGAAATGCATCAACGTCAACTACGAGTCCTCAAAGGCTGACGATTTCTACGATGTCTCCGTGTGCGTGAAGGGCTGCCGCAACATCGAGGAGGCGCTTGCGGAGTCCATCAAGCCAGAGCGGCTGAGTGGGGCCAACAAATACAATGCAGAGGACCACGGAAGTCAGGTTGCAGCCCCGGCCACTGTTAAATTGGTGCTCCAGTCACAGAGGACAGAGTTGGTGTGCGCAAAATGTTTTTGTAAAGTTTTTGCAAATTATTTTTTTTTTTGACCTAGTCTGACAAGATTTTACTCAGGTGTACCAAATTTGCTCAGTGTCAATGGATTGCTGTCTCAGCTTTGCCAAAATGCAGGGCCTTTCCTTATTGCAGTGGTCACATCCGAAAATCACACCCCAATCTCAGGGGTGGGCGGCACAGCTACTTTTCCCCCATGTTGTCCCATGCTGTCCAATTTCCTCGCTGTCGAAGAGGTGAATCCATAGGCAAAGTCGCAGGACGTCCGTGCACAATAGCGTCCACATAATTGCGTCGGGCTTGGTTTGAAGGGTGGCGTCAGGATCCAAAATCATGGCAGTCAGGCTCTGTAGACGAGGACGAGGACTTGCACATTTGCGCAGATTTCCCGGGTCTTGTTGTTGACGCTGTTGCGTTGATGATTATTATGGGGGATGGCCACAGCCGTATGGCTCTATGCATGTCGGCGTGTATTACGTGCCGCGGCTCAGTCTTCGTTGTCATCCCTGTGTTGCTGAACAAGGAATGTCCAGAGTCTCGGACTCATGATGGCTGTCTCTCATTAAGCAGTGAGGCGAAAGGAGAAGCACAAGGCACAAGGCCCGGCATGGCACTGACACGACTCCTGGGCAATGGAGAGGCCCGATGACGCATCCACTGTGACAGTGACACCCTCTAAGCAAGACCCTCTTGTGTCAGTGTTTTGGGAAGCCAATGGCACATGAGACGAACACTTTCTGTGACGCGATGTTGAGCCCAAGTCACACCAGAGGGACAACGGAACATGGGCGAAGACAGCAAAGGCCGAAAGGCCAGCACTCCGTTGGGCGCCGCCCCATTTCGACTCACTGAGGCAGTGAGGCACCTGTTAGGTGCGCATGCACACCTCGAAAGTCAAGCCAAGCAGAAGTGTCCCAGCACTGGTCAGTATTGGATCCAGAACAACCCTCCGACCAGGTGGGCACATTGTCCCCTTGCCTGAATGCCATTCCAAGTGCTGCTGATTAGTGGGCCGCTGAAGTTGAAGTAAGTTTCAGCGACATTGCAGGCCCAAAGCACCTGGTGGGGTGATGCAATACAACGGGATTTTGGGGGGGTTGATGAGATTATGTGGAAACATGAAGCTCCAGAGTACTGTACGGCGCATATTTGTCAAGATTGCAATCCTGAGTTCCGACCGCTCCCCTAGAATGCCAATTTTTGAATGCATTTTCCTGCATCTTTCTGCACCGTTTGTGCCGCCCTAGGACAGCCTGTTTCCTGCTCCCTACCCCCCTTTCCTACGCTCCTCACCGTCTGTGGACAAGCAATGCAGACCATTTCCTCAGACACCAAACCAGTTTGTACACCTGGAGGTACCAACCGGGACACTTACTGGGTCTTTAAGGCAATCCCCCCCCCAGCACGTCTTCCGCCTCTGCAGGATGCCGATACAGGGACCATGTACACCACTTTCCCGCCGGTGTTGATGCTCCATTTGAAACGCTTCCAGTTCAACAAGGAAACCTACAACCAAGAAAAGGTATTGCCTGCCTGAGTCATTCATCATGTGTGCACTGTGTTGTGCGGTACTGTATTACACAGTGCTTGATAAGAAATACCATTTGGTCATCAATGATTCCACAGAAACACGCTTTTTAATACCCACACCTATTCGCTCAATGTGTTACCTGCATGTGCTAAGAGGGCATGCAAGAGCAAATATGTGATCCAAACTGCCTTTTTGAGCTTTTCGTGCTGCTGCTCTTTCGGGCTGCTACGGGTACTGCTATTGTTGCCACTTTATTCGACCCCGAGCACCACGCCACGAAGCTGCTGCAGAACAGCGACCACAGGCATCAGCTGTTCTTGCCATCTACCTTCCTGCTCTATGACAAAGCACCTGGGTGTGAGGCGGGGTGAAACACGTGGGCAAAAACTCTGGGTGTGAGCACAGCAGAATGGGAAGATGAACAAACTGTTTTTCAAACGCAGTGTGGCTGATGCCGTGTTGCATCAGAATGGTAATGTCATGTACAAAGCAATTGTCGGGGTGAGACCTAATTTCAAATGATTGAAGAGAGAAGAAGATGACAAATTGAGCAGCAAACTCGGCAAGGAAAGCAAACTAGGTATTGCCCTCCTCAACCTGCAATGAGTGCAACTTTAGTCTCCAATACAGACGCTGATAGAACCCCAGTGGAACAATGGAACAGACATTCCACACCCAGGCAGATACAGACACACAAAGACAAATGCGCACAGAGCAAATCAAACATATCAGGTCTGAGATGCGGGAGGCTGGGGTTCCACAGGTTCACCCTTCCCCCACCCACTCACCGAAAGCTGAGACCAGACCAGCCACACTTGCAAAATACTTCTTATAAACAAGGTCGAGACAGTGCGGCGCCGGCGCCGGCGCCGGCGCAGTACCAGACTCGTGCAATACAGCACAGCACGGTACGGTACGGTACGGTACGGTACTCCACAGTGCTGCACACTGCACAGTGCAAGCACCCCACCAAACATGTATGGTAGCATCACTTCCGTGGAGGTGGGACTGGGGATGTTGCATTTGATCCCCGGGAGAGCCCCCCCCCCCCCCCACCTCGGTCTGAGAGTCTTGGTGGGTAGGGTCAATTTTAGCTGGTGTGTGTAACCAACCTGCCTCCCGCCCACTGCTCTTGAAACGAGGCCTGGTCCGGTCCTGTCCTGCACTGTACGGTACGGTACGGTACGTGCGGCATTCCGCTGTATTGCAACCCACGGCACTGCACTGTATTTCACAGCTCCTGCTGTGCCCCAATGTGCCTATTTTTCAGGTGGAAGACCGCTTTGAGTTCAGCAGCGTCCTCGACGTAGGCCGGTTTACCCATGCGATTCTGCGGAAGTGCAAAACGTGCGGGAAGCAGCGCCCTTGCCGGCAGGACACGCAGTCCGCAGCCCCCGACCTAACCCCAATGTCCCCTGCCGTGTGCCCCCAGAACTCCCCCGCACGACCTCCAGGTCCCCCTGCCGTCGCAGTCCATCACGTTGCGCGCTGGATCCAGGGCCGCCTCGGGGCGGAGTCAGTTTGGGTGGGGGAAGTTTGAGTTGCCTGCTGGTGCCTGAGCCGAGGGCAGGGGTGTTGAGCGCTGTCACAGTGCCCGCACTTGCAGCCACCCCACCCCCGTCAGTCGCACAGCGGATGCCAATCGCACTCTACAATCCACTCGATGGCGGGCCGAGGACTGGCATAGCCTTGCACACATTCCACACTTTTCTTGCTTGTTTTGTTTTGACGCTGTTATTGTTGTAGGGGATGACCACCGTCCAATGGCTCCTGTGCATATGCGTTATTAATCACGTTAAAACGGGACCCGGACGTTCGAATCCCGATTCAAGGAGAACTGAGGGTAAAGGTAGAGGTAAAGTGCTCGGGCGCTCTCCGAACTCCAGCGTAACCGTGATCCCTACCTGCCCCTCGCAGCATCCCTTCCGACTCGCGGGGTCACAGACACCCTAGCGCCTAGGACACTGCGTTCCGACCCCACCGGGATTCGAATCAAGCACCTCTAGTTCAGGTGTCACGTGCATGACCGCTGAACTACGCGACCTTCTTAAGGAGAACTGAGGGGGCTGGAAACGGGGCGCTGTGCAATTTTCTGTGGGCCTCTTTCCACATTGAAGGCCCCTGACCAGGACGCTGATTGATAGAGGGGAAACGCCTGCGCGGCACGCTGTGTGGTGCAGCCCACTTGGTGCGTGCCGGCACACGTCTGCGGGCCATGCTTTTGTCGTCTCTGCGCTGCCCCACAGGGGACCGTCGGTCCCGCCGCTCACACGCCTTTTGGCGCATACTGACGGCCCGGGGCGGCCACCCCCCGCCTGCAAAGGCTTCGCGGGCAGCGGTGGGGGCGGATGGGGGGGTGGACCCTGCGCCACCCATTCACTCGCAGTTGCTCCTCACCGACTCATCAGTGGATGCACATGGCGGGGCAGGGACCTACACCTCATGCGAACTCAAGCTCAGCCCCTGAAGGTGCCGAGTCCCAGCCGTGCCTTGTCCCATCTGTGCCTTCAGATTTCCCCTTGACACCGACGACGCCGCCCAGGGCCCTAAGGCCTAGAGGTGATGGGCCTTCAGAAAATGGTACGCCCGAGTGCCTCCCTGTCCACCCATGTGGACGCTTGTCCATGTGCCTCAGGGGGGCTTCAAGGGGTCAGGGGGTGGCATGAGGTTTGCATCTGTTCTCAGTATATTGTTGGGGGGGGCATGTACAACCCAGTGTCGCTGACGCGCGCACACACACATGCAGATGAGCAGGCTCACGGCCCCGGTACATGTGTTCTCTCGTGAAGCACTCCCCAGCCCAACGCCTCTCCTGGGTCTGCCTGGGTAACCGGACACACCGCACACACGTGCAGCCACAGACTCTTTGAACACATGGATACCACAAATTTGTAAAGCAGTGAAGTCCTTGCTGCACCTCGTGTCTGGTTGCTCTTGAGGTCTGGAGGTTCACCCGATGTGTGGCGCAGGCGCCGGATTCTTGCCAATTGCCAGGGGCGGGATGTCGATGCAGGCAAGCGGACTGTTTGCCATGGGATTCACGGGATGCGTGGGGTCACGCAGAGAAGTCACCCAAATACATGCAAAGAGATGCCAGGGTGCACAGGCGCACCGAAGGGGTACAGGGATGCACAGCAAAGTTGCGCATCGGAAAGCAAATTTAGGGGGCGGAGGTGCACAGAGATCCACAGGGATTCGGATGTATGTTGACGTGTTCTTCGGTGATTTCTGGGGTTATCTCTGTTGCTTTCCCGCAAGTCCATACCAGTCTACCGGATAAGATGCATCCCCATTGTTGTCTCGGTTGTATCCACTGTCTCCCGATTTTTTTTTCAATGTCTCACCAATGTATCCCAAAAACATGAACAACGTATCCACAATGTACCCTGTGCATTGCCATTACATTGCTCACTGATCGATTACATTTTACATTACAATGTTTTACATTGCTTGCGTCACAGCGTGAAACAAAGTTCTCTTGCCATTGTGCCGACCAAATGCAAACACGGCTGTTATTGATTACAGATTTATTTTTATTTTTTTTTATGTTGGTGTGTATCTTTGTTTATTTGTGTCAAATTACCACACTGCACCGCACCACATATGTAACACAATGTCTCCCAAATGCATCCACGATGTAACCCCCCAAAACGAACAGTGTATCCCAATCCTTTTGGATACAGCTTATCTGGAAGACCGGTCCATATTTTTGGTGTCCGCGCAATGATGCCTGTGATCTCAGGGGAAATCCCATCACCGCGGGCCTCCTCGACACCGGGGCGCAGGCCCAGTGCTGAGGCGACGTCTTCTCCAATGCGCTCCTCGCAAAATGCAAGTTCCAGCTCCAGCAGCAAACCCTCCGCCCCTGAGGGAGAGCCTCAGTGGTCAGGCCTTTGCCAGTGTCCTGCAGACCACATCCCCGATATCTTTCAGCTCCACAGTGTGGTATGTGCAGCGTGTGTGGTGCTGAGGGGCAGGGGCTGTGCCGGTCGCCCTGAAATGCTGCAAGTGGGGCGGTCCCTGAGAGCAGAAAGAAGGAAACTGCTGGCGGCCATCAAACCTCACTCGACGGTTGACGGTAAAGGGATAACTAACGGCGGTTGGAAAAAACGATAGGCCGCGGCTGGAAAATACCGAATCTGCTTCACATACTCAGCCTCTTTCTTTTAAGAGGGGAGGTCACCGCAGCGGTGGACTCCAGTGAGGCTCCAACTTGATTACAGGTCCGGGAGCATCCACTGCATCGATCTCAGGGCCAGCCCCAGTTTTGGGCCATGATTTTCTTGTGTATTTCGGCGTTCACCGGGATAACGGGTCCTACACCGACCGCCGACCCCGTTAGCAATTGCATTTTGGCTGCCACACCACACCCGTCAGAACAAAATAATCCCTCCACTCCACCTCGACGCTTCCTCTTTCTCCTCCACCGTTTGCCCTGCTTTGGGCGGTGCAGGTGTCTGGAGCAAACATGACACTTCTGGGTCACCTCAAACTCCCAACACCACATCTGAATATTGAAATCCACGAGGGCTGGAAACGTGCACAAGGGAAGCCCATCCATCAGTACACATGCCTTCAACCCCGTGCCCCTCTGGGTATTCCTCAGAGACGAGCTGGAGTTCGTGCCACACCGCTCTCAAAGTTCTTTGACTCTCAAAGTTTCCAGTCCACTTTCAGCAATTCTGACATTTTTTCGTGGTTGTTAATGGGACATACCACAGCACGCTGCATCAAAAAGGTTGGGGATGTGCCGCAAGATCCTCCGCAGGCATGTAGTGCTCCGTGTGATCCCCCCCCTGTGCAGTACGCACGATGTGGTGTGCCAACGCCGTCGCATCCGCACGGTGTACCGTGCCCCCCCCCCCCGCGTGGGGACATGGAGAGAGGGGCTCCAGCGGGTGCATGCGTCTGACAGCGATGCGCTCCTGAGCCGCCCCTGTTGGTAGGGTGCCCCGGGCGGGGAGGGTGGCTGCACCCCCCGCTGAGCCACGACGCCCCGTGGCCCATCAGGGGGCCCCTGGTGCACGGGGCATGACAAGGGCCCGAAGGACGGTTCCACCGGCGCAGGCGCACCCTCCGTTGTCTGCAGGTGGTTCACATTGGTGGTCCAGAGAGGGGGCATTACTACGCCTACGTGGACAACCATGGGCAGTGGCTGCGGTTTGACGACACCAAAGTGACCAAAGCAGAGCCTTATCAGGTCCATATCTGTGGTGCATGCCCCCGAACGGGGGAGGGGGACAGGGGGTTCACGTCGTGATGATGGTGGGGGCTCGGGAATCGGGGAGGGAAGGGCCCCCGGTGCATCACGACACGGGGCGTATCAGATACTCGGTATCCCACCCCGACCGACCGACACAAGCACCTTTTGCCCCCCAACCACCGCACCGAAGGATTGTTGCGTTCAGGTGCTGGCTCTCAATGCGCCAGCGGCATTTGCTTTTTGCGGGCTGAGTGTGCCCTAAGAATGTGGATTGTGATGAATGTACCCCCTGCTCAGGGGTCCTCTTGAGTGGATCGCCGCCTCAGAAGCGCCACAAGAACAGCGATTAGTGGACAGTAATCCGAACCCCAGGCAGGCACGCATTAAAACAAAAAAATGTAAGGAGGAGGTAAACCCCCCCTCCCGGGTCCAAACCCCCCATCCCCATCCCCACCCCTTCCAAGTTACCTGGACCCAATTTTCTTCGGCGCCTTCGGCGGCAATGTACTAACCCCCCCCCCCCCCCCCACCTACAACCCCCCCCTCCGTTGTTCGCAGTCATCCGGGGACCTATAGCCCCCCCTTCTCACCCAACTTCAAAGACAGAGCTGTGCAAAGAGACGGAGCAGCAAAGCGTGGGGGCCACAACTTCAGGATACTTTGCTGCCAGTTACTTCTTCCACATCTGCATCTGCATCTGCATTTGCTGGAGGCTGGTCAGCAGCATTGTTTGCCTCAGGGACACGCTTAGCCCTGAACCCAAGCAAAGCAGAGGAAACATCATATTTATAGTTTGGGAGCTCCCGTGGCTGAATGTGGCTGCCATCTGCTGTGGGCCAGATGTAACTAAATCAATATCTATGAGGGGAAAATAAGCAGAAACTGAAAACACAGAACAAACAACAGATGGCGCGAAGCGCCTAAAGCAAAATTGGACAAACGGCTGACCCATAACCCCCCCCCCCCACCTATAACCCCCCCCTTTGGCTCGGGCATTCATCAAGAATACTATAACCCCCGGGAGGGCTATAGGTGGGGGGGGGGTTATGTGTTCCTCAGGGTCAAGTTCAGGGTGTGAGTCAGTTCTTCACATTGAATGCATGTTTCTTATGAAAATGGACTGTCATGAATTGATGTTGTCTTATTGTGGACACGGGTTTTGCCACAAATTTATTGAGTTTACTTTGCACTGCAACCTTTGTTGAAAAGGAGGAGGGTCAACCAAGTATGGGTTTTTGCTATGCAAAAAAAATTTCCGGTGCTTTCGAGTCCTGTTGGCAAGGAGGAGCCCCCCTGCACATTCGCATGATGAGAGTTCTTTCCTGCACATTCGCATCAATGACCGGGCCGGCATCGTACGCAATGGACAACTCAAAGGACACCATACAACATATGGCGTAAAGCGCCCAAGGGACAATTGAGGCCTTGCTCTAAACCCCCCCCCCCTCCACCCACCCATTTCCACGCCTGTAGCGTGCCATTCATCCACAATCCTTCCCCTAGGGCCCCTGCAGGAGCCCTTTCTTTCCTTTGCTTTTGGAGTCCCCTGCAGGACACAATGCAGCGGCCGTCACGGGGTAGAGCCAAGCGGGGCAGCTCTCTCAGTAAGGCGAAACACACAAGGGAAGAAGGGAGGGATCGGACGACGCGGGGCTGGCCTCGCTCGCTCGCAACATTTTCAAGCAATGGAGAAAGGAAGGGCAAAATCCCCCACAGGGGCAAATGACGCTGGCAGGTCCAGCAACCAGCACCGTACTCTGCACGGCGCTGCAAAAGTGCGGTCTGGAGGGGCTGTATTGTTGAGTACGCTTGCCGGACCATAATGTCGTGCAAAGCACATACACATGGCCCACGGCCCCTTGAGCACTGCAAACACGATGCCATGGGTTGCGAAAAAGGGGTGGGCCGCTCGCTTGGATGATGAAGTCCTTTGAGCCCTGCACACCCTCCCCATTCCCCGCCCCCTGTGTCATGTATGCACACCCGCTGTACGAGATGCTCGACTTGCTTGTGACTTATTGCCAGCAGGCGGTTCTGGGAGTGTGCACACGTGCACGACATTGCAGGCCTTGGATGAGAACTTTGGGGGTCGCAGTCACCTCAAGTGGTGGACCACCGAACCGTCCCGGGACATTCCGACAGCCTACATGTTGACCTATGTTCGGAAGGTGTGAAGACCAGAGCACCTCAGCCTTGCCCCAGCCGACAGACGCATTCGAGAGTTGAATCTGGGGAGCTGCCGTGGGAGCCAAGCCCCCCCCAGCCCCCCCCCCCCCCTGGTCCCAAGGAGCACATTGTCGCTCCGCCACGGCAGCAAAAGCTGGTGCGCGTGCACGTAGAAGGAGTGTGTATCACTGCACTCACAAGGGGAACTGCGAGACGGCTGGGCGAACTTCTTCGAGAAAGCATCAAGTACAGTCCCCCAAAAGTGAGAGTTGGGAAGACCGTCCGCCACGCCACCGGAACAATGCCCCAACCGCTCATCGCTTTCGGGGTTGCATTTTTGCCACCCCACAAGCACACACCTTGTGGTATTACATCTGCCCAGCATGCGATTCCCTGTTGTGCCCCACCGTGAACAAGTGTAGCCAACGTGCATGAGGACAAAAATTTCACAAACCGCTCATAGCAGAGCACACCGCCCCGGCCACACAGCAGGGCTTTCTGCTCCTGAACTGGGGAACGATGCTGGAGGCACGACCCTGTGGCTTGGGAGTGCGGCAAGCTGGAGTGCAACGACCCCAAACCGCACCGGCATGAGCGATGACACGAAGGCCGGCACGCCCAAAAATTACAGCGGCACAGCACAGTGCACTACAGAGGGTACGTCCTGCACTTGTGCTACTGAGGGTGATCCTTCTGAAACCAGCCAGCGGTGGTTTCTCCGGGCACGGCCTCTCCTTGCACCACAAACTATCGTTGGTGCACCACCAACCTTCGTCAGTGACTGACGGTTGGCCAGGCACAATGACTGGGGGAGTGGCATCAGGGCTGCCCGGGAGCAGCACAGCGAGTTTCTTGTGTCTCCAATGTTCCCTGCGCACCGCTCCTTAAGGACCACCTCTTTGGGCGGGCGGTTAGCCGGCGGCGGCGGTGAATGGCCCACTCTCCGCTCATTAAGTACGGACTGCGGGTCGAAGGTTCTTATGTCATCTCTGTACCAATGACACACCTCACACGGATGTGTGACTGAATGATGTGAAATTTTGCGGTGTGTAGTGCCCAGGGTGCCTTCTCCACAGGCGGTGTGCGTGTTTGTGGTGTGAGGCGTGCAACACTGAGGTTCTTTTTTGTTTTGTGGAAGGACAGCCCCCGAGTGGCATTGCCGGGTGTACGGACATCCATCAGAATGCTCGTGGACGATGCCCACGGGGTTTTGTTGTCCAGGAAAACGCGTCCACGCTCCGGACTGCGGTGCTGGCCAGGCGTTGTTGGTGTTGCCAACCGCTGGCGGTTGCCGGCCCCGTTCGGTTGGTCCACCCCCCGTTGGGCGGTGCCGTCCCCTCCGCGGCCTCTGCTGTGCAGTCGGTCTGCCACGCATCGTGTCTGCCCGGGGCATTCGGGGCCCATGCCTCCCCGTCTCGTCGGGTGCCGCGCCGCGCCATGTCTGTCCTGCGCAGTCCCAAAGGCACATCTTCGACAACCCTTCGTCTAACCCCGCCGACAGCATTCCCCGGTTCCTTGAAGACCACATGCAACGCCTCATGGAGGCCGAGCGGACCCGGAAGGCCGAGAAGGAGGTGTGCATGTGTCGGAGCGCCGCCCCTCGGGCACCCCCCCCCCCCCCCCACCGCCCCCGAAGCGGCAGCCAGCACAGCCACACAACGCCGCAGGGCAGCAAGGCAGCGCAGCTGGAGGGACTCTGTTTAAACCCATACCCATACCCATTGGAAGGGAAGGCACCTCAGAGGCGGCCCCAGAAGCGGTTAGACAGGCGGTTGGAGGAGGTTGCCAAAGCGGTTGGGGGTTGGGTTACTGTCGGTTACAAATACTATTGAGGCTGGCACCTGGCGTCAGGGAGACAGTGGCTGAGCATAGGCTGGGCGCCCTGGAGGGGGGGGGGGGGGGCGTACCTTCCCTCTTCCAATGCTTCCCTGCCCGCCTGCCCCCCGAAGCCACACGTTGTGCACTTGTGTTCGTGGTGACGCCCGTGGAAGGCGGCGCTTTGTAGCACTGGTCGAACGTGCGTTGGGCCCTCGAGGCGGGAAGGCATGTGTAGGGGGGGCTGTGGCTGGACCCGAGCCCGCCCACCTCCAGGCCCCCCCCGGCCTACGGGAACAGTCATCCGTTGCCCTGCGTCGTACACTGCCCGCCGGGTGCCTTCGCTGGTTCATTTGTGCGGCTGCCGGCGTGCCCTGTTTGATTTTCGCAGGGGTTTCGCCTCCTCCCGCCCCCCCCCCCCCTTGACTTGTGCACACTCAAACTGCTCAGAATGGAGCGGGGAGTTCAACGATCCCCCCCCAAAACCGAAGGACGTTATTTTGTTTGCGGGGGAAAGGCGGTTTTAGGACCCCCGGTTGGCGGTTGGCGGTTGGCGGTTGGCGGGTCAACGCCGGGAATAGATGGTCCCATTGACGCCACGCCCGTGGTCGATGCATCGGAGGCGGCTGACGGCCTTTCCGCTGGGCGGGTTGCCGCGGAATGGCAGTTATGTGTGCCTGCCGGTGTGAAGGAGTGCTGCCAGTTTGGCGGGACGACCCGCACCGTCCCCGCACAGGTCCTGTCCCTGCCCACGGCCCCTGGCCCCCTGCATGGCAGCTCTCTGTCGCTCGCTTCCCGAGCGGTGCGCACGTGCGGCCTCCTTCCCTCCCAGGAGCGGATGAATTCTTTGAAGTTCCAGATCGCCACGGACTATTCCGTCGAGGACTACTTGAACCATCAGGCCGCGCAGCACAACTACATGGTGTGCTCGCGATCCGGTGGTGGGGGAGGCCTGGTGTGGGCAGGAGGACACCAATTCCTCCGGCCCCCGGCGCCAGCCTAGTGGACGCCACGGGGCCTTTGTGCTGCACTGGGCACGGCAGATTTCCGGTTGCGGCGGGTCGGGGGGGATCAAGAGAGCACCCCCCCCCCCCCTCCAGGGCGTCCTTAGAATAATTGAGAACCCCCCTCCCCGGACCAAAGTGACCATCGTGGGAAAAAACGAAATTTACAATTGGAAATTCTGGTCCGGCCATTTTTGGTACACAATATTTTGGGTCCCAATCCCCGCGCTCAAAAGACCCCCTGCCCCCCCCCCCCCCCTTTCCCAGCAGGCTGCCACCCAAAATTTGGGTGAGTAGGGAGGTGAGGATAGGCCAGGCAGGGAGAGGGAGGGCAGAAGGTGGTCAGAGGCCGATGGGCGCCGCCGCCTGCGGAGGGAAAGGGTTCAAGGAAAGGGCAGGGGTAAGTGGCGAGAGGCCAATAGGCGCCGTCAGCTGCAGACAGCAGCACAAACCGGGCGTCATGCCAACCCCGCCCCCCCCCCCCCCCCCAAGTGAAGAGAGGGGGGTGCTGTGCAGCAAATCTACGGGGTTCAGGGCAGGGGGCTCATAAATGCATCTGGGCCATGATCGGTCGCCATGAAATGAGCACTCACCTGGAGGAGGGTGGTCAGATCAGCGGGTATTTGGCGTGGCACTGAGGCATGAAATGGGCTGTTGAAGTGCGCCAAAGGCACAGTGCAGATTTGGGCAAAGGGGGTGGGGAGGAGGGCACCCCTCGCATTGTTCCCGTCCCCTGTTCTTTGGATGTGTGGTGCGCAGAGCTGCACTTAACAACTCAGCACCACAGGGGGGGGCTGTCCCCAGACCACCGACCCCCCCCCCCCCAGGGCTTCTTTAGAATAATTAAAAACCAAAGGGGGGGGGACCCCTCCCCCAAAAACCCCCTCCCCCCCTCCCCAGACCAAAGTGACCATAGTGGGAAAAAACGAAATTTACAATAGGGAAAATCTGGTCAGGCCATTTCTGGTACACCAAGTTTTGGGTCCAAAACCCCCTCCCCCCTCCCCCCCCCCTGCTCAAAAGAAGCCCTGCCCTGCCCCCTTTGAAAGATTGGGCCAAATTTTCTTCTGGGCCTTCAGCCAATCAAAACTTTTCTCTGGCGCCCTCAGCGCCAATCAGTTTAGACCAAAAATTGTCTTCGGCGCCTTCAGCGCCTCTAAAACCTCAGCCCCACTTTGGAGGGGAAGGGGGGGCTGGACCCCCCCCCCCCCTCTTAAAAGGAGCCCCGTAGGACCCACCAACCGAACCCCCTTGGACTCACCCCACCCACCCACCCCCACCCCCTCCTCCTCTTCTTAAGTGAAGCTCTGGTGGTGTGTGGCGGTCACCACGGTGCACCCGACAGTATCTGTTTGCGAATTGTTGGCGTCGGGGCGCTGTGACCGCACCGCTCGTGCTCGTTGGGCGGTGCCTGTCTGAGATTGGTGGCCCTGGTCGGGGACACGGGACCCAGTAGGTGTGAGGAGATGAATGGTGTCCTGACAAAAACCCAGGGCTTGCAAAATCATCGGTCAGTCACCCTGACGTGCCCCCCAAGGAATTTGTCACGTTTGGCCCCCACAGACATCATTGGGCTGGGTGTTTTTGTGGGGGGGGGGGGGGAGCCCCCGCTCCCCTTTTGGGTGGCTTGAAAATGGCGAATCTTTTGAAGAGCTTGTGGGACCAAAAGTATGCGGGCCCACACATGGGTTTTTTTTTGCGATTGGGGGGGGGGGTTGGCACAAGGCCTTGGTGTTAGGCTTTTGGGGGGGGGGGGGCGGACCCATATCGTCCACAAGCAATCCAGTGGTTGGAGTTTGGGGTGTCATAGAGTGAGGGGCTATTTCTCAAGATTTTTAGACCCCATGTTGGCCACATTGCTTCTGAGTTTTACAAAAGGTGGCCAAAAAGGGGAAACCCAGGGGCATAGGCTGCTGCAGCCTGCAGGGGTGGAGGTTCACCTTCCTGGCATATTATCATTTTTGGCCAAAAGTGAAAACGGGTGACAACGTACAGTTTGATGTGGAAAATCCAAATTTGCACGAACCAGCCCTCAACAAAACAATGTATGGGAGACATGGTCCAACAATACAGCCCATTACCCCTCCCTAAGCCCCCTGCCCCAGAAGTACCAACCAGCACTCACTCAGCCTGTATGGCCACTCCCCAAACAACCCAGACGCAATGCGTAGACGAACCCAGCCCTTGACAAGGGAGTCCACATCTGCCCTTGGTTTATATGTGGTGAGGCTTACGTGCGGAGGCCACTCCCAAAATCTCACCTATTTGAAGCCCACATAGCAGTTGTGCCGTGATGTGGTCATCACAGCTGAGGTCAGAGCCCAGCCAGTGCCCAGGGGTCCAGATCATGTGGCAACCGGAAACTCAACGTGTTTGTGAGGTGGACCCGGACTCAAATTCAAATTGCATTAGGAAGCCTTCACATGCCAATTTCAGAAAGGTACAACACACACCTATCCCCCCCCCCCCCTCCATTACCACACAGTTGGAAAGGGTTTGTATCCCGCCAGCCCCACTGAGTAATATTAAGAAGGTCCTGAGATGGATGGTGTTTGAAAATTGCGGGGCTGCCCAAACCCATTATGGAGCTCCCAGCGTACCACCGGTAGTGGTCAATGCCCCCAGACACGCCTTAAGTTCTGGGTTCAAACCTGACACGCGAAACTGTTACTGAAAAATGACCCTCTGCCTCTGGAGTACTCAAGTGGTTACTGCGAAGCAACAGGTGCTGGCGCACCTTTGGCGCAAAATGATTTAAGCTTGAAAATTTTTTCCGGCAACTTAGGCGCCCGGGTAGGGGGGACCACAGGAGGAGGCCCTCCCCCCCCCCCCCCCCTTCAAACCCCCCCAGCCGCTCCTCTGTTCCAATACATCCCTGGTCCTCCCAGACAACATGTCACATGTCATTCTTTTGGTGAATTGTAACAGAGCGATGTTGTCCTGTTGCAGACGGCAGCACTGTGGCTGTCTGAATTTACCAAGCTCTATATCCCGCCCGTGAAGGCACCACCGCTCGCCCAGAGAGCGGAGTGCCAGTGCTGTCCCCATGCCAGGCCATGCCAAGCAGCCCTGCCCCATGTTTCGAGGGTCGAGGGATGTTGGGCAGCTTCATGTCATCCCTGGCCCACAGGTTCCTCTAATCCTCCACAGCCCCAGAGTCCCACTTAACCACTCAGCTCAGGTGGGGGGACGGTCCCAGACCCACCCCCCATAGTGATTCGGCCAAATTTTTCTCCACACCTTCGGTGCCATTCTTCACTGCGTAGTTGGTGCGGCTGGCTATACCATCTGCATATGCCGCTATCCCCTGTCTTTTTCTTGTCCTTTTGTTGGGCTTCATATTGCCTTTTGCCTGCACGGATTTTCCAAAAAGGTTTGGCACCCCTCCCTCCCCCATTGTGCAACACAGTATGGCCGCTGGTGGCACTTGGATGAATGCATTTCTGGGCTGGCCCAAACATTGCTTGCCAAAATTTCAGGACCACTGCCCCCCCCCCCCCCCCTCCTTGACCAAAGGTCTACCAAAGATTCCACAAACACGTTCAGCTAGCTCACCTGAATTGGACCCCCTCCCCCCCTCCTCGACTCCCTCACCCCTTATGTGGAAGTCTGCTCAGCCCTACCTCCCTAGTATGTCCTCGTCCCTCTCATGCCCCCATACTCTACTCCTGCAGGATGGGCTGTTCAAGTACACTTGCCCTAATTATGATGTGGTGGTAGTTCGAAAGCAGCGCACCTTCAGCGCATTATTGCAGATGCTGAGAGAGAAGTACCAGATCTCTCACGTCCGGCTGTATAGATGGAGGAAAGTATGGCTGCGTGCAGCCCCCCCCCCCCCCCCCCGACACCGCATGCAAACGCACAACCCGCGCCAACCTCCCACAACTCTATTCACAGGACCGCGACATGAAGCGGCCCGTCGAAGAGGTCGTCCATGATCTTCAGTGGCACCCCATCACGCAAACCACCCGCTTGGAGCAGGTGCCTACCCCTCTCCCTCAGCAAGGAGGTAGGCCTTGGTGCAAGCCCACGCAGGGAAAGGGGCATCTCAGGGGCTGTACAGACTGCGCAAGGCTGCACACCCTGCAGGCAACAGGGGCCGCTCTTGGCCCTGACCGGGGGGATCAGCTACTCGACATTGGGGAGGTGGGAGAAAGGCTTGCAGGGGGGGGGGGGGGGGGGTTGTTCGAGCCCCTTACCCGGGGGGGGGGGGGCATTTTTCTGAAACCCTTCTGTGGCCCCTGGGATGGGTTTGGGTGGTCATTTGGTGACAATATGGGAACTCGAGCACCCATGGGGACCCATGTAGTGGCCGCTAGCCCCATTGTAGCCTGAGCCATGGGCCCCCCGCAAGCCCTAATTTTGCCGGCCTGTGGCCAGCCCCGGTCGGGCGGGAGCCGCCGCCGCGGAAGGACTCCGAACCCCCCACCAACCCCCACCAGGGATGGGGAGCAGGGTGGCCCGCACAAAGGCCAGGGGAGGGGTGGACCACAATTTCCCCATGCCCCCAGCGGGCCAGGAAGGTCGAGGCCGGCCCCAGTCGGGCAGGAGGTCAGGGGGCCGGTGGTGCCAGCCAAGAAGGGGTGGAGGGCCCCCGGATCGGAGGTGCAAGTGAAGGTGAGGGTGCCCCTGGCGCGGGAGGAATGCGCCAATGGGGCTCGCCAGAGTGGGATGCAGGGCGCCAGGCAGGGTGCATGGGAGGGCGAGCCTGGAAGAGAAGTAGTCCCAACCAGCTCGTCCCTCTTGGCCGCAGCACAGGATAGGCGAGGGACACGACCGGAAGGCGGGATGCCAGAACTCACGTCCCACTTTCCTGCCTTGACCACTGGGACTGTGGCCAGCTGTGACAGGGAGGGTGCAGGATCTGGCTACCCAGGCCTGCGCTGCCCCCCTCCCAAACACACGCATAGTAACTGCCAGTTGCGCTCTAACCGCATTCTTCCAACACCCCAAATTTCAGTAGCAAATGGTTCTGTAACCGCCACCTCCTGCTCCCCACACATTTTCTTAACCGTGGCCAACCGGTTTTACAGGCGTTTGCCGCACTACCCTGTGGCCCTCTAAGCGCACGCCTGTTCCGATGCCCCTTGCTTCTATTCTGCCCCCACAGATCTTCAGAGAGGACCACGACACCCCCATCCGAGTATTTCTCTGCAGCTCCGCCCCCTTCGAAAGCCCCTCATCCGCAGAGTACGCGGACGAGCCCCCATGCCCCCGGCTGCTGATGTGCAAGGTCTATGACGCCTTCAAGCAGACCCTCTCCTACGCCGGCTCCCTCGTGGTCTTGGACCCCGAGGCCACGATGGTCCGCGACCTGTTCCCCCGGCTGCGCAAAATGCACGACCTCCCCCCAGACGCGGACCTCGCGGTCTACGAGGAGCACCGCCCCTGCATAGCGGCGCCGCTGGACCCCACCGACACCCTCAACAGGTTTGGCACCATCGAGAACGGCGACGTCCTGATCTTTGAGGCCCGTTACTCGTATGTGCCGGCGGAGGGTGGCATTTTGGGGGGCAATTTTGTGTGGGAAAGGGAGGCCGTGTGGCTCAGCGGTCGTACCGCATGCTGCCTGAACCGGATCCCGGTTCACCGGGTGGGGAATATGCGGGAACCCTCCGGCTGTGGGGCGTTAGGGTGTCCGCGACCCCCTGACCCGGATGGGCAGCTGCAAGGGATAGCGGGGAGGGTGATACTGGAGGCCAGGGATCGCCTGGGCACCCCTCCCCTGTCTTCGGTCGGGGCGGCCCCAGGCAGATTGGTTGGTGCGTGTCGGTGGCCCAGGGGGGCAGACCCAAAACTATGTTTCCCACGTCTGTGGACAAGCAATGTAGAGAATTCCCTCCTCAAAACCCAAGCCCCAAGTTGATCCCTTCAAGCCGAAGCTTTCCCTCAATGATTTGCGCATTGAGTTGAACTGTGGACAACAGTCCTAGTGACCCCTCAGATCGCGGTTGGTGCTAGCCCCCCCGCCCGTCCCCCGCCCACCCACCGGCAAGCGGCGGGAAGCTCTTTTCGGCCATCCTGGTAATGCATGGCTTCTTTATCCGACACTGATCGCTGATGTCTGACTGACAGCTACTGACTGTGATTGTCTGACTAGCTGTAGTCAGACATGATGTTCTGCCTTCTGTTTCAGACACAGTGTGTGTCTTGAGGTTTAGCCAGGTTTGGCATAGAGAATAAAGATGCACTTATGCCTTACTGTGGAGTGCATTACCTCTGGTTTGCATTTGTCTGTTTTTTTAATTAGGTCCAACCCCCCCCCCCCCCCCGCCTTACCCTACTTTGCCCCTTACTTTTCGGTAACAGCATGGCATCGGGGGGCCTTGGAGATACAGGTCTGCGGGATGTATGGATTGCCGGCTGTGGGCAAGTGCCTCAGGCAGGCAGGGGCATGCTTCGTGTCTACCCCGGTGGAGGCGGTGTGACATCCCAGAGAAGTGTGCAGAAGGGTCCGGACCCTCTCATGGACCGGTGCCAGCAACCGCTTCCAACGCGTTTTGTTAGCGCCCTTTCGGCACAAGTGACTGCCTCATTGGGAATGCAAACGCAGGATTCGGTGGGCCATGGGACCAGATTGAGCTGGCGTCCGGGTCTGAAAGCTCTGGTCAAATGATTTGGTCCGCCCCCTTTTGCGAGCACGGAGGTGTGTAAGTGCGGCTACCAAACCTTTTGTTGCAAGGTATAAAAAAGGCAAGCTTCCCATGATTTCAACTGTTGTCATATCTTTGAATCTCTTCAGCAGTTGACGGTAGAAATGCTGTCTTTTAAGGATGATGGATGTCAACAATGTCAATGCAGCTCCCATTTCTTTGTCGCTTCCTCTTCCTTCACTGATTATATGGCACCCATCAACGAAAGGATCTCGTATTTTGTAAGTGCTGCTGCCGTCATCAAGCTGCCACAAGAGGGTAAAGGATTCCTTGCTCTTGAGTGCCTGAGGAAGTAGCAAGTTGCTGACCCCCGTAGGCCCAATATTCTTCTGACCGCAATTTTTTGTGGTCAAGAATGCAAGACAACGTGCGTGTGAGTCGGTTGTAGTGGGGAACAGGGGCTGCGTCGTGCTTGTGAAGAGTTGTTTCTGCTTATCACCGAGCTTCTGCTGGTGACAGCAACCTACCAACCGGTAAGGACTGCCTGAGGTGTTGCATGGCAGGATGGCGGTTATCCGGTGGATGGAGCTGGACCACCGGCAGGTGATGGTCAGTCGACACCAGTACATTGGTTGACTGACAGCAGTTGCTGACCGGCTGGTATTCTGTTGGGGTGTAGGCGGAACTGAGGCCAGCATTTTAGTTTTCTTGTTTTTTGGCATTGAGGACAGCCCTGATTCTGGTATTGCTTTTGCTGAAATTCTGCAGTTTGTGGTTTTCAGGGATCAGTGAGTTGGTCTTTAAAAATCGCGTCGTGCACTGGAGTCTGCACTAGATGTTCACAGTATCTCTGACTGTGTGTGTGCCTGTGCACCCGGGTCATAATGGTGGGGCGATGGGGGCACTTTACCCAACCCATTGCGGGCCAGAGCTCAACAGCTGCAGCGGGCCAAAAAATTTTGTGCAACATTGACACCAATGTGGCATTTGTTGGTCCTCCCATATCTCTGTCCTCAAAATGATCAGAATTGTTGTGGCAATCCAAATATGCTATTTGAACCTGTAGCCACTTTTTTTTTTTTCATTTACCGCTTTGGGGTTTAAGGGTGCCCAGTGGGACACAGAAACACAGGCAATTGGGGCAGTGTCAAGATGTTTATTGGAGCACATAAACCTCAGCCAATTGATGGGCTCATTGGGACACATAAACACTGACTGGGGGGCGCATGCCCTCAAACAACTACCACCCCTGAATCCCCCCCCCCCTCCTCCCCTGGCGCCTGCTGCCAGAACCACCACCCCTCACAGTCTGCCCAGGAGACGGGGGGACACCCCTGTTACGGGTGTGGCATTGCAACAGAAGGCCACGTATCGCAGGAGCTGGCAGAAGACATGGTCCACTTCTTTCAAAATCCTGGAAGACCATCATGGACTGAATTGTCAGCCAAGCAAACAACAGCACCCACACCGGCTACATCCGGCGTGGTTTTGGACCAGTTCCGGTAGCCTCCGCATAGAGTTGCCCTCACATCCGGCGTTTGGCGTGCCAAAGACAAACGGGGCGCCTGTCTGGACCAACCGCTGACCCAATCAGACTGATACTGGAAACAGAAACCCGCCTCCAACTATTGCCATCTCCGCATGTGTCCCATTGACTCCTGGACCCTCACAACTGTGCTCTGGTGGTTTGCAGCGACGAGGAGCGCCAGACATATGAAACTCCCAGCGTCGTGGACTTCTTCAAGTACGTGGAGACGTTGGTCACTGTGGGATTCTTGGACCTGCGTTCCAGAGAGGACACTTGCACAGTGGTGTGTCCCGAGCCCCATTACAACCTTGAGGGACCATACTTATTTGGTACATGGTATACCACCAGCACTATTTTGGGATATGGAAGTCCGACTTTCTGTGTGCCATGTCGTGATGCTGCTGACCTGTGGCACATGTTATGCATACCCCAACACACTGCGCCCTTTGATCGGTGTGTTTCCCTGTAATCACATGGTCTTGCAGACCACTGGACCCTTGTCTCGGAGGAATGGTGCTAATATGAGGCCTGCCTCGGGCTTAGACAAGGGGGTGCCATCTTCATCATGGCACTGTAGCTTGTTGGCTGTCTGGGATGGCTAGCAGAATGCCTACGCCCCTGCGCACTGGAGCGCACTGCAGCCCCCCCCCCCCCCCCGAGTGTGCTGGAATATCTGTTCGCGGTGCTATAGTGCACCGCATGCCGGTGTCCACAGCAGCAGATGCAGTGCAGAGGACGTGTTGCACAGAGGGAACAGGGTGGCAGAGTATGCGCCAGAAAAGGAAAAAGGACCACAAAAGCTAATGGCAAAATGCCTGGGAATGCTGCGCACAACCCATGGGGAACACTGGGTGATCCGGAAGCCCTTTATTACACTTGTCACATCGGATGTGGTGAGCACCCTCCGGATTTCACTGTCTTGGGACAGACCTTGTGTGGAGCATTGCCGGCGCGAGCGTGGGAGCGAGGTTCAGGGGCAGAAGCAGCACTTGTGAGCAGAGGGACAACTGTCCCACTGTTGCCCACTAATAATATTTCTTCCCGGTGGGTTGGGCTGTCTTGGTAAGTGATTTCTAAGAATCGGGCTGGGGGGCTTACGTGTTGGGCCCGGACCCCCCAACCCTTTTCAGGATCCCCCAACCCACACCAATGGTGAACAATTAGGAACAACCAGCCCAGAAAAACTTTTTTGGTCTCTGTGGACCGGGGCACAGAGCTCCCCCCATTTTCCCCACTTCCATTTGTAGTGAACGGTAAAAGGGGATTTTCCACCCCTGACTTGTTCTATTCAAACTGCTCAAAATGAAACAGGGAATTGAAAGGTGCCCTGACCCTGCTGCCCCCCCCCCCCCCCCCGCCGCACTGAAAACCCAAACCAGTGCGTACACCTGAAAGTACCAACCGGCACACTGATTGAGCCTTTATGGCATCCCCCCCTCCCTGCATACAGGTCTTCAGATCTTCAGACCCCCCCCACCTGCTCACGCAGCCGGCCACCGTTGGGTCCAGAACTGAATTGAAATCCCCCACCCTCCTTTTTGAGAGGGAGGGCATTCAATTTCCAGAAGAATGTTGCGGTGCCATTTTCAGCAACTCCACCAATCGTGACACGGATCCTCAGGCTTGTCTTGTCCACCCCACAGCGATACAGTGTCCCACGTACTTGCTGCATCGCCTTTCAATCCTCTTCAGACGCTAAAATACACTTCAGACTACGACACCGTCTGCAGAGATTTCTTGAATCGCGTTCCGCAGCTGCAGGTTGCACCTGAATATCTTCGGTTCCGGAATCACAGCCTTACATATACAGGTCCAAGCATCGAAGGTATGGATTGGGCTTGGAAGGCAACCCCTCTCCAACTGTTGGCACCCTGGTTTCTCCCAGCCGGGCCCTCACTACACCCTTCAAGGAGATTTGTGGCTCAAAATGGGTCAAAGCCAAAGGAGCAACAACCAGGGACCCCCACCCCACCATCCATGTCAATGCCCTCCTGGAAAGAAGAAACATGCCCGCCCCCCCCTTCCCCTATCAACGGACCCGGAAAGAAAAGTCCCCCCCCCGCCCTGCCCCGGAGGGTTTTTAACTAAAATTCACAAATAATGTCCATTTTTTTTTGCGCTGTTTCTTGGCCCTGTAGTTTGAGCAGATGGGCATACAAGATTATGTTGCTATTAAAGGGGTGGTATTTGATGTGTAGAAGTGTCTCAAGGTGTTTCATGGCATTTTCAGGAGTGAAGCAAAGGCGTGGTCTTTATTTCAACAGGCACCTGCGGTTGTTTGCTGAAAGCGTTTTGAGAGCATTTCAGTTGTGTGCTTGTATGTGCTTTTGTGTGCAAAGAATTAATGGGAAACTCTGAGTGCATGCAATGCCTAGGCACAAAACCCACAAGAGTAACACCACATTTGCAAGCAGTGCAGCTTGCAAGTACACACAGGTAACAACCCACAAATGGTGAATAGTAAAAAAAATTTGCCAAGGTGAGCTCTGAAAGTGTCACGAAAGACGCAGGAGGTACAGAGTATACGTCCAAGCAGGTGCACAGCCCAGAAAACGCCTACGCAAAAGTTTCTGTAAAAGTTTGATGATATTTTGAGCCCACCCCCTGCGCACGCATGTCAATGCCTCCCCACCCCTACCCAGAAATAAGAATCATGGCCCCTCCGCATCGCTGCTGGACCCCCCACTCAGAAGTACAAAACATGGCCCTAGGCCAATAATATGGGGGTGGGGGGTACCAAAGTAGTGCATCTTGCGCAAGCAGGGCCTAGAGAACCTTCAACAAAGATCAGTGGAATCAATGCCCCAACGTTCTTTTTCTCTTCAAGCAATCCCCGCTTTGAGCCCATTTTGAGTCCACCTAAAGGCCCAAAATAGCGGGGTTGTGGTAAAATTTAGCTACAAAGTCCCTTCGAGTTGGGGTCAAAGAGTCCCACACTTCAGTGTGGCCCCTTGGAGTTGCATTGATGGACTCCCACACTCAGTGGGTCCCTCGAGTTGGGGTGATGGACTCCCATGCTTCTGTGTGCCCCCTCGAGTTGGAGTGATGGACTCCCACGAGGGATGAATTTTGGCGCCACTTGGGGTTTCCGGGTCGGGGGAGGGAGGCATTTTTTGTGACTGGTCACAAAAAAAATTAAAGCGCAATAGTGGGAAAGTGAAAGCCCCAAAAATATTGTGACCAAATGAGGTGTCTCCGGCAGATGTCTCCTATGCCTGTGCCTGCGTGCGCCTGCTTGTACTACAAATTTATTTTGCCTTTGTCTACTTGCACTACAAATTTATTGTGACTGCTGGTATTTGTACACTTTATGTGTATTCAGTTTTTGCAGGCCCTTTTGTAGTACAAGATCATCCAGGCCCTTTTGTAGTACAAAATCATCCAGTGGCATTGGCAGCAATAGTGAAAGTGATAAAGTGACAGGTCAAGTTGTGGTAGGTACAACGAGCAAGACAATTTTGTCACTGTGAGTGATCACAATCAATGACATTGAATGGTGTTGAATGACATTGGCAATGTTGCATCCACAGGGCTCTAGGGCTCTGTGCTGTCATGGGTGCTAGGGTGCTGTCATGTGTGTTGTTGCATCGCCCCCCCCCCCCCCCCCTGCCCCCCTCCCATGTACACGTACAGGCCGAGGGCTGCCCAAAACGGCCGGTTTTAGGTCACTTTTTTTTTACCAAATATCGTGACCTTTCTTGTGACCAGGGGGGGGGGTTTGGGTGGAGGGGGGGTAGGACCCAACCTCCAATTATATCCATCCGTGACTCACACACTTTGGTGTGACCACTCAAGTTGGGGTGATGCGCTCCCATGCTTCAGTGTGGCCCCTCGAGTTGGGGAGTCCATAACGCCATAACACCCGCCAGGCAAACCGAGACATGTAGATAGGAAGGACAAATTGATCTTCAAGCATGTCTTTTGTAACTACTTGTAAGTAATTGGCATTAATGTTGGTTGTGGCCTTGCTGGGTTCTCTCTTTTTGTCACACCCGGTTTTGTTCCAGCGCCGCGGCACGGATTGGTTATGGCCCTGTCAAGATTCTTTTCTTGAACCTAATTTTGTTTCTAGTGCCCAATCCCAATTAGATTATGTTATGCTAAATTGGCCGAGTGCCAACGACTTGGTGTGCATGGTGGTTTGGCCCAGAAGGGTCGCCACTAACACAAGTGGCCGGGAATCCACCCAGGGGGCTTTATGCCCTGAAACAAAAGTACCACCTACCATTGAAGTGTGGAGTTCCTTAGTAAAAATGGGTTTGGGGGGATAGTAAAACGTAGTAAAAAGATTGTTTTCCTTTAGTGAAAATATTTTTTTGAAGTTTTTTAACTTGTATGTGTCATCTAGTACGGGATTCAAACCTGCACTCGGCCGGCCGTCTGCCGCCGTTCTTCCGCTCGACCACTGTCTTTGCCCACACAGATAAGGTTCACCATCGCTTAGCGATGTAGGCTGCCACCAAAAAAACCAAATTGGGTGTTTTTGACAACCTGCCTGCCTGCCTGCCTGCCTGCCTGATGATTGGCTGACTGTCAGCCTAATTGATCCTAGTGTTCTAGCACTATCTTCGGGGTGCCTTGCCGGAGGCAATAGAACTTGCATTTTTGGCATAAAATCACACCAAAACCCCACGACAGAAGCCACCGAAAATGAAGCCCACACTGCAGAAGAGGCTTGCTTTGCTTGGCTTCCAACCCCCCAATGTGTCCCAGCAAGTGCTTTTGTCCAGACCTTTCATGGTTGACCTCTTCTGGTGTGAACCCATGCCATTGGAACCAACGTCCAGCATTAAATTAGTAATATGAATTCATGTTTATGTCATTCTCTCTCTCCCTCTTTCTCTCTCACTCTTATTTTTAATTTCTTTCCTTTCTTTTACTAGTTGTTCAGTTTTTTAAATGAAAGGTTTTTTTCTAATCTAATGGCATCCCTGCTTTTGCTCTGTGGCCGTGGTGCTAGGGCGTCAGAAGAATTTTGCAACCATTGCCCTCTGTGCAACACAAAACTAGGGTCTTGCTTTTTGTGCCAAATTAATGAATTGGTGCACAAGCCTCAAACTGCCACTCTCCATAGTGTAGGGCATTTGATGATGAACACCCCTTTGCTTGGAGTCCAGCACATGCTCACAATCTGCACAGGAGCTAAATCTCAGGCCAAAGATTCATCCTGCCTCCAACAACGAGTTATCCCTGGGGCAGCTGTGCCAAGAAATATTGAGATTGATGTTGCATAGGGCTGGGTGGGGTGGGGGTATGGTCTGGACAAACGGTCTGGACGACGAAAATTTGTGCAGTTCGGAGCTCTGGCTGTACTGATACATCCCATTACGGTGGGCTGCGAATTTGATTGTGGCCATCCAACTTTCGGGAACCTCCCCCTCCCCTCCTCCCTGCAGGACAGCACCCAACGAAGCCCCGACTTTCCACCCCTGAGGGTACGTGCGAAACCTTTCACAAGGGTTTAACAATGTCTTCATGCAGCCGAAACTGCATGCCCAAACCGCCCCCTGTAATTGTGGACGGGCCATGGTTGTGGAAGGGTGCTGTGTGGGTGTCAGTTGAGGGGCTGCCCCTGTGTTGCAGCATGCAAGCCAGGCCAGTCGCTTGACCAGATGCTGCATCCTCCTGAGACCAGTCACCCATTCCTCTATTGGGAGGTCCTTGATGTCCCTTGCGAGACTGTTGAGGGGCAGCTGCCTTTCATCGTTTCTTGGTTCGTGGATGACAGGTTTGTTGCTGCGTTCATTTCTGTGCCGTGCAGTGTTCACTGGTGCACTCCCTCAGCAGCTCCCACAACATGGCCAGCAGCAGTGGTCCTTTACGGGGGCTGCACAGGGGACGGGCTGTGCATGCAAAGGGTCGGGGTGAGGACGGGGAGTGTTTTCAGCACACAGGCTGTGCACACGGGGCACTGCACGCATGGGGCCTGTGAACAGCGGGCGGGGATGGGGCGTCTGTGGCAACGGTGCAATTCTCACCCAGCAGAATATGTTTCCCAAGTGTCTGAGCACAAACAATATCGACAATTTCCTCTGCAAAATGTGAACAATTGCAATCATCCTGAAGTGCCAACCGGCATACTTAGCCTTTTATAGCACCCCCCCCTGCGGTGCATTTTTTTGTTCCCCCCAAGTCCCCACTGATTTGATTTCTGCCCAGACCCCTGCGTAGGAGGTCTGGATCAAGCTTCAAGATAATTCCCGTGCTGATTGCACACGCACAATGTATTTGTTTGAGTGCAGAGCGAGTTCGGGTACGGTTGTTTGTCTGTCCGTATTTCTGAGGTTCAACCAGATGTGCCCTGGAGAATGAAGACGCACTCTCTTTTCAGGCTGTCATTGTCTCATTTGCATTTGATTCTGCTCCCTCCTGTCTTGATTGCCACGTCACCACATTTTTCTCATTTAGATTTTAGGTTTCACAACCCCCCCCCCCCCCTGTTCCTGACTGGTCTCATTTTCCTCACACAACCCCCCCACCCCATGGAGCCCTACGGAACAATTTGGACGAACGTCTATGGTGGGGACATTCAGTCAATCAGTACCAACCATTAATCCCCCCTGCACACACGCACACACATTGGAGTTGGGGACAGGTGTGGGCGATGGGGAAGAGGGGGTTGCAATGATCACACCCTGTGGGTTGTAGACATTATTTGCCACAAGTCTGCCACTGTGGATGCTGTTGGCATGTTTTTGACGAGGTTTTTTTTGTTGTGGTAAGGCGTGAAGCAGCGCAATGTACCACGCTAGACCACAGGCCGGGGGTTGCAGGGGCGGGGGGAGGGGACTTCGTGCATGCTACAGTGCACTGTTGAGGTCCAGATGTACTGGAGTCCGACAGTTTTAATTTTTTTCCTTTGGCACTGCGGACAGCCCCACCTCTACAAGGACACCAAAACAGGCAGATTTTCTCCCCTTACCTGGCCTGCTGTGCTTGCAGCACCACCAGAGCTCACTACAGATTGAGTTGTTGTCAGCCCTAATCAGAAGACTCAGTTGCTTTTGCTGAGGCTGTGCTTTTTGGCCTCTGCCTGACGACTTTGGCACAAGTGCATAGGACAAATGGGGCTAGCCCCTGTCCCAAACATTTCAACTCTTGCCCCTGTTTGGCACTTGCCAGCACCTGCTCAACAACTGCGTGACACCCGCTGACACCCACTCAACAATGTCTTGATCACTGCTGACATATGGGGGGGCCAGATTTTCTATGGCAGTGGGGGATGAGGGTCAGCAGTGACCACTGTTTGTCACTTTGAAATCCGACGGCGCTGACGAATTTTTCACATCAGTCATTCAACAATTTTTTATACTGAATCCCCGAAAAGTGATGACTCTTCTGGACCCCCTCATTGCGGTGACTCAAAAAAGACCATTTTCACTTTTTCTGAAATTCCGGGTCCGGGCCACCTTTGGGCTCTGAGGAATCTGATCAATTGAGCCCTCTTTTTGAGGGGTAAACCCCCAGCATGGGCAGCCCTACAGGGTGCCACTCGCGTGGGTCGTCGTGTGGTGTGTGGAGGTACACACTTTGCTGGGTGGACCAGCTGTGGTACGCTAGTATGGCTTCCACCACATCTGAGTCCTAGTGGTCGTCGAAGGGGTGGCTTGGTTCTGTCTGTTGTACCGCTGTGGCCAGGCCGCCGATGTCACCGTTGGGGACGCGGTCGTCCCATGCCATGGGGGCTGTGGTGTTTTGTGGGCCCCTGTGCCCCTCCAAGATGTCCGTCTCATATTTTTTCCAGTCCTCCGGCATGCTCTCAACATACGTGTTGGCCGTGTACGGGTTGATGTTGTGCTCCGCTAGGGTGTGGGCATGTGCTAGTCGCTGGTAAAGTGTCCACTGTTGGGGCGTGGGCCTTGACGGTCCCACCTGTTCACCTGTCTTGTCGGGTGGCGTGCGTGGCTGTATGTGGCGGGTTGCGTGTACCATGGTATACTCGCCGTTTTGTGTTGGTTTCCAGTCCCAGTGGGTGGGGGTGTGTGGGTGGGGGATTCTGTTAGGGGGCTCCATCCCCTGGCACCGCAATTGACAGCCCTGGTGCCCCAGCTGGATTCTTGGTGTGCATAGGTATGTGTCTGTGTTTGGTTGTACATCCCATGTCCTGCCCCAGCTCGGCTGTATTTCCGCAGCCATGAAACAGAGCAAAACCAGCACGCAACGAGCACCCTCCAATCTTCATGGTCATGGGAATGACCAACCGGTGCACTTTCTCGGCCTTTACTGGGCAAATATGAACACTATGAATTCTGCACAAATAAGTAATTCAGGTGACAAAAATGGGCATGCGCAAAAAAAATTAACGCAAAAAATAAATCAATACAGTGCTTGACATTGTGGAATTAGGAAAGTCTGCGCAAAAATTGGGTGTAATTAAATAATTGTAGGTTTGTGACCTTTGTTCCAGACATGTTGCACAGTACATACATACATTCAGAATCCACCAGGAAATAACAGCACCCATCCAGAGTGCACCAGAAAATAACAGCAGACATTCAAAATCCCTCAAAAAACAACAGCAACCATACAGAGTCCACCAGGAAATAACAGCAACCATCCAGAGTCTACTGGCAAAATCTGATACGCGCAAAACGGCAATGATGCCAAAGTTAATTGCAAAAATTCAAATAATTTTCGGCCCACTCCTTGCGCAAAATTCAACATTCGCAAAATTTAATCCTAACAAAAAATTACTTTCCCCCCATTTTACAGGTCAAAAACAAAATTTTGCTAATTTTTAATTGCTTTTCACTTGCGCAAAATATTCGGGTGCTAAAAATTTTCGCATTTGCCCGTTATGCCCCCCCCCCCCCCCGGTTTTGTGGATGCAGTACGTGGAGAGTCCCTTCATCCATTGCATGCTACACAGCCCAAGCCCCACTCCTGATCCATCCATTACGTGCCTCTTTCGACACACCACCCACTTTGGGGGGCTCATACATCTGTACAGGGGTGGGGGTGGGGGATTTCAGCAACGGAAAATTTGGTGGGGAATATTTCGGTTTTCAGATTGTTGCCGAAATTGTCCCCATGAACATTTTTGCGCAACCCAGGCCAGCCCTTTGCTTAAGGTGGGCAAGTGCCACAGTTCCCCAAAATTTTTGGGGGTGCCGAAATCCGCCCCCCTGTACCCCTGTACCAGCATTGATGCATTGAGCCATTGTACACGTGTCAGGTATCAGCAAACGATAACACTGCATCTGGGCGAGTCCAGCACCGTCGCGACTGCCATGTGCCAGCTGCGCCACAAGCTGCACCTGAACGCTCTGGGGTTCTCGGAGGCAGACTGGCAGCAATACGAGGCTCACGCTCATGACACACTGGAGGACCGAAAGGACTTGACGACCGCCGGGAAAATCGCGGCAGGTGTGCTCTGCACGTGAGGCGTCCTGAGCGTTGTGGTGGAGAGCACCCTCAAAATGGACCCTGAGTGTGAAGCCTCGCTGGCGCCGGCGTGGAAGGGACACAGAAGCAGCGCGTGTGCGCAGAGGGACGACTGCTCCGCTCTCACGCACCACAAAATCCTTCCTTCGGCAGCTTGGGACAAGCAGTCCAGACAGATTCCTCCCGAACACGCAACTCAGTGAGGCCGCTCTTGCCACGGTGCGGGCGCAGTGCAAACTTGGGGTATATCTGGGGCCCCTCCCGGTGATAATTGCAACCGTCAAGAGGCCTCCGGGAAAGAACAAAAACCACCCTGAAGCCTTTGGAAAGTATTGGCAATCATACAAAAACCCCAGGAAGACGGGTGGTGTGCTTGCAACTGAGGTTTTCTGGGGTTCTATGGGCTGTTTGGGTGGGTACATCTTGGGCTGGTTCATCGGTGTTTGACTACCAATAGTTGCCGCGGTGCGGACGCGGTGCGCGGGCGGTGCAGCAACCCCCACAGTGCGTAGACCCGGAAGCACCAACGTGCACACGTGCTGAGCCTCTATGGCACGTGCCCCCCCTCCCCCCCCCCCCCCCCAAGCCCCCGCATCAGCGGTGGAGAGCACCCTCCAGACTTTCACGGTCAGGCAGAAGTGCGGTTGCCCTTGGAAGAGATCGATAGACTGTACCGGCTTTATCTGGACACCCCCCCCCCCCATCACCGTCCCACTCTCACCTACCAACAATGCTGTTCCCCGACAGACACTGTGGCCAAGCAATGAAGACAATTTCCCCCTGCAAACTGTGGTCCCAGTGGTTACCCCTGGGAGTACCAACCGGCACACTCAGCCTCCCCCCTAAGAAGGCCTTCCCCGGCCCGGAGTTCCCACAACGATCAGCCCTGAAATGACCCATAGACGCACGACCAAGGACCGCGGACACAGGATGCCGGCAGCAGAAGGCAGCCGTCCTCCCTCAGCCAACCTCCCCCAAACCCCTTGTGATGTCGTTCACAGATGCACCCGACTCTCTCGCCTGGGACGAGGACTGGTGCCCTCTGCTCTGTATGAAAATGATTGAGAACGGCGAGATGGTCGGGCGCCTCTTTAAGCCCCAGGAGCGGCTGTACCCGTTGTGCCGGAAGCAGTTCCGGCAATACCTGCTCAACACTCGAATGACCGAGTACCGAGTGGAGCGCTGCCCTGACAAAGTGCTGAATTCGGTATGGAGTTGCGTCCTGTCGCACATCTGTGTGTTGTGCGTAGCCCGACGTTTGCGCAACCTGGCTATTGCTTAAGGAAACCCCCTCCCCCCCCCCCGGAGGGGAGGTGGGCGGGTGGGTCAGGGGTCAAAAAAAAATTGTCTACCTAAAACCGGCCTCAAATTTCCGGCCCCTGTGATAAATTTCTTTTTTTTGCCGGTGGAAAATTTTTCTGATGTGGGTATGTGGGGGGGTCAGCCAGGGCTTCCCAGGGCCCCAAACCCCCCCCCCCCCCCCGCGGGGGTCACTAAGCAATAGCCTGTGCGCAACAGTAGGTCCGCTGTCCTTGGGGACGCTGTGGGTGCACAATGTTGTGGTACACCAAGTGTCGCTCCTGCATCAAGTTCGACGTGGTGTGCGCACTGCACAGCTCATGGCACAGGGCATGCTGTGGGCACCTGTTTACCGATTTGCTGGCACGTGTGCACGTCGTGGGTTGTATGGGCCACCCCGTTGCGCAGGACCGGTGAGTGTTGGTTTTTCCCAACCTCATTCATGGGTGTGAATGCTCAAAGCATTCCAAATGAATATCAGCAGGGCACTGCGCTCCTTATCCACCCCCCTCCTCCCCGGGGGGGGGGGGGGGTTTAAACAAGTTGGCACCCCCCCCCCCCCCCCGAAAGATTTGGCCAAATTTTCTTCCGGGCCTTCGGCCAATCAAAAATTTTCTCTGGCACTTTCTGCGCCAATTAGTTTAGACCAACAGTTTTTCTTCGGTGTCTGTAAATACTCAGCACAAGGGGGAGGAGGGGGCCACCCTCCCCCCCCCTTAAAAAAAGGAGCCTTTTTTTTCCCGCTAAGGAGGGCCCTTAGGGATCGACCAAAACAACTGCTCAACCGCCGTTGATTCCCACCCAATTGTCTACGAGTATACGGCCACGCACATTCCGATGTTTTTGTTTTTGCATGAGGGAGCGCCCTGCAGCAGGGGGATGTGATGCGGACGTCGGGAATCAGGTTGGGGGGGGAGCAGTGAGGGTTGGTGTCCGCTCGCCCGTCGCCGTCCCCCGCAGCCCCCTCCCGGACCCATGCGATTTCGCGCACCCGCCGCAGGGCTGCACCACCCCGATCCCGGGGCAAGAGCTGTTGCAAGTGGTGCACGCGACGCTGCTGCGGCAGTCCTTCTCCCCGCATTCCACCCCGTTCCTGATGTGGGTGTGTCCGGATGACACGGTCCATGACGTCCGCGAGAAAATCCGACTGCGCCTCCGGGTCCGCACGGAAGAGATCCGCAGGTCTGTCCCGCTGCGGCTTCACTCGTGCGCTCCCGTCAGGGCTGTGGTGATTGTGGCCGCATCAGCACAAGCAGGAGCAGCAGCAGGACGGGTGCCCTTCAACCCCGCTGAGAAAATAGGCCAATAGTATGAAGAGGGCGCGGATCAACGATTTGTCAACCGGGGGGGGGGGGGCTCCGCCGGTCCGAGGATGCCAGATACCCCCCTCCCCACCCCGCCCGGTCCTGTGTTAAGTTCCTGCCCCTGGGCGCCAGCGTGGGAGGGACCCCCAGGGGCAACAGCAGCATTTGCGAGGAGCGGGCCAACTGTCCCACTCTCACACAGTGACAATGATTTTCCCCGGGCTGTGAGGTAGCCGAACAGGCTGCCCACCTCTCGCAGTTTTTTTGAACCTCTCAACCCCAACCCAACGGGCGGACAACCCACCCCCCGATCCACGAGTGGAGGATTCCCTCCTCAGAAGGCGCACACGTACACCCAGAAGCACCAAGCGGCATGTTCCTTCAGCCTTGATGGCGCACCCCCCCCCCCCAGGGGGCCTCCGGCCAACAGTGAGTTGGAGGGGTACTCCGCGTCCTAACCAAGTGTGTTTGTCAAGTGTCGTGAAGAGATCAAGACATCATGTTGAGCTGCCGCACATTGCTGCACATGCACATCAGGACGTGCACGTGCGGGGTGGGGCACTGTGTCACCTGCTTGTGTGGTTGTGTGATTGGTCTCCCCTTCTCCCTGCCAGCACGCCGCCCAACCAGCAGCTCCCCTCCTCTCCTCAATGTGAGCAATTTATTCCTGAAAACTCAAACCAGTGCGTACACCCGGAAGTCCCAGCCGGCACACTTACTCGGCCTATCAATGCCCCTCCAGGCCTCCTCACAGGGGGACGTGGACTTCCCCTTCCCCTCCCCTGCCCTCCCCTCTCTGGCCTCTGGCCAGACTTCGTTACCAAAGTCACTGGGCTTGGGCCTGACATGACCTTCTGCCACTCTCAGTATGGGGGTGGGATCCGCGTCGCAACCTGAGGAGGCCCATCTCCCTGCGTCCCATACTTCCATACAATATCACACAGCACAGCACAGCACACACTTCCGCACAGTATCACTTAGCACAGCACACACTTCCACATAGTACCACACAGTGTGTAGAAGTGTGTACTGTGCTGTGCGGAAGTGTGTGCTGTGCTGTGCTGTGTGGAAGTGTGTGCTGTGCTGTGAGATGGAGTGCACAGCACACACTACCAACCACACACCACACACCACAGCACACATATCCACACAGTACCACACAGCGCAGCCCACACTACCACACAGCACACCGCACACTATCACACAGCACAGCACGTGCAGTACAGTGCGGGAGGGTTCACTTTCGACCGGCACAGAGTGGATTCCCATGTGGCGGTTGATGCTCAGCAGTGCGGCATATGGACTGCTGGCGGCGCTAGTGCGAGCTGCATTGTTCTTCTGTGTGGGCAGACATTCCAGCGTACCACCCCCAGGATGGCCTGGCATATGCACCACGCACAAGGAACACCCCCCACAAGCACGACACTGAACGGTTTCGGTCTGGCCCGAAGGGTTCTGGCGGCTGGCAATTAAAGCCTCCCAAATGGGTACCCATAATTTTCCCCCTTTGCTGCATTCAAGGGGTACTGTGTACTGTGCTGTGCTGTGTGGTAGTGTGTGGAAGTGCGTGCTGTGCTGTGTGGTACTGTATGCTGTGCTGTGCAGTGTGTGGTAGTGTGTACTGTGCTGTGCTGTGTGGTAGTGTGTGGAATGTGTGCTGTGCTATGTGGTAGTGTGTGGAATGTGTGCTGTTTCAGTGTGTGGAATGTGTGCTGTGCTGCGTGGTAGTGTGTGGAAGTGCGTGCTGTGCTGAGTGCGTTTTTACTGAGGCCCACAGGGCCACAACCTGCTCCAAGCAATCCTCCTCCATCAGAGCCCCCCACCCTCCCCCACCCCTGAACCTCTGCTGCAATGTAACGGTTGTTTTTCTCCTGCTTTTGTGGATTACCCTTCAGCCTGCCTTGGTGGTTTTATCCACCCCCCCCCCCCCCAAAATAGCCCCTCCTGAAAACCCTAACAAGTGCATACACCCGGAAGTATCCGCAAGTGACACCCTTACTGAGCCTTTACAGCCTGCCACCTTGGTTTGTCTTTGGGCACCCCTTCCTCTCCTGCCCAGGCATGGGGCAGGAGCATGCACTTAGTTCGGTCAGTCAGTCCAAACAGGGAGGTCTAATATGGGCAGGGATTGGGGGGGTCAGGTCACATGAGGCTTGTTGTTATGGCTCAATTTGGCCGGTGCTGCGTGCCCCAACAGACCTTTGCAGCCGATTTTTGTTTTTACAGGATAAGCAGATGAGTGAGAGATACAGCAGTCGCTGGCTGTGATAAGGGTGCGGCAGTCCCTATCAGTAATCCAAACATGGACCCACCGAATAAAACAGTTTGTACACTGGTTCAAGAACCTCGTTTGTACGCCATTGAATATGTGTGCATGCGTGATGCATAGCTGTGGTCAGCGGAGAGACACTGGGCCTCGAATGTGGGACTGCAAAGTTTTCTCTTGCTCCCATTTCCACACATGCATCCTCTGCCTGTCATTATTTGGAGGGAAGTTAACCTCTTTCGACCCCTTCAATACCCGCCACACCTCCTCGCTCCCAATTATGGCTGCTTTCTCATATGCCGTGCCTGGCTACAGATGGAGGTTGTGGGCTCAATTCCAACATACTCAAGACACAATGGACGTGTCACTCAATGATGAGGCAAATGCAAACAACCCATTATTTCAATTTCTCTCGAGATATGATCCGCAGGTGTGCTTTTCTGACTGTCAGCAGATAGCTCAGGTGGGCAATGCACAGGTCTGTGACCGCAAGGTCATGGGGTTGAACCCCGGTTGAGTCTGGCAGAGGTGCAGAACTGAGTATGACGTTGGGCAGGGCAATCCTGTGGGCAACTCGGGTTCAAGCCGCCTGGATGATAGGTGCCCACAGTCAGCAGCTCGCACCTCAGTGCACTTGAGATGGGTCAACATCTCCTGTAGCACTGGCGTGGCGGCAAAGCTACGGAGGCTCTGTTGCTGAAGGCTGGGGCTTTGAACCTGGCTGGCACCAGAGTGCACCGGACTTTGGTTGGGTTCCTGTCTGCCGGTCCAACAAAAGGGAGGACTGCCAGCACTCCCAGGAGTTTGATCCAAGGGGGGACCACTGGCACCAACCTCAGGACCAAGAGGGCACAACCATGGTACCCCTGAGCACAAAAGAGGGAGTAACAGTGCGCCAGGCGCGCGCCGGGCATCTTTTTTCCCCATTTCTGATTTCTACCCCTGTTTTCGGGGGTGGATTCTACCCCTCTTTTTGGCCCGCCCCGGATTGCAGTGGTTACATACAGATGGGTGAGTGGGTGGGTGGGTGGGTGGGATGGTGCCCCTCATGGACTTGCCCCTTTCCGGTTGGGGATATGGACTGGCCCCTTTCCGGTTGGGGATCCTCAGACCTCTTTTGCTATTTGTTATGGAGTTGAGCATTGTGGACACTGTGTTCTACACCAGTCAGGATAGTCGGGATAGCAAATACAAAAGTAGTGCACTGGGCACGCGCCGGGCAAATACTCCTCCAAAGGCTAATTCCCTGCATAATATGGTTAAACCCCCAGGCGCACCAGTGTCCTGGACCGTAATAGACTGGCAGACCAATGGACACTCCACTGAAGATCCCACGTTTGGCAGCTGATCCGGTCCTTCTGTCATGCTGCGATACACCAGGTGGGGCAGGGGAGGGCTACAGCAGGCTTCAGGCAGGCTCTAACCCGCTGACCCCCGCCTCCCTTCCCGTTCACACTAGCGGCCAGGACCTTAATAGGCCGTTGCCTTCCATAATATGGTTCTCCCCCCTCCGCCCTGTCACCACACAAACACTCTCACAGAACCACCTACAGCCCCAGACACACTCTCCACAAAACACAGCAAGCACATGGAACCTCAAGTCCCAAGCGGCAAGCCTACTCCATCTTTTTGGTTCCACCCTTCGCCTGTTTGGTTGTGATGACGCTACCTCCTGCTGACCGGGGTGGAGATATAAGCCTATCTTTTTGGACCACACCAAGGGTCATTTGGCATGAGGCCCCAGACCCATGATCTGTTGCTCATCTCAAGGAACACCATGCCTGCTCAAACAACCCCCCTTGCCCAGAGAATGTGGTGGCTGATCAAAGGTGTAGGCCATTGCAGGTTGGCAATGATGCGCCAGTTGCATTGACACATTGCCCCTCTGTCTGAGCCCAGCCCACTGCTCTGTGAGGTCCCCACCCCAGCCCCAGGGGGCGGGTCCCAGGCCCCCCTAAAAAGTTTTGTGTACCCAAAATCAGCCTCAAATTTCCAGCCCCTTTGATGAATTTTTTCCCCTGAGGAACAATTTTCTGTGGGTGGGGTGGGGGGTGCGGTGGATTGACCAGGCTCCCCATTTTGCCTGTTGCCGGGGGAGGGGGGGGGGCTCCATGAATGAGCTGCAGCTAGTTTCATCCCATGTTTGACCCTCTGCAGGGGCCTATCAGCATGGAGAATGGCTGGAGGCTGATTTTGGAGCATCCAGACCCTGAAAGGTCGGAGCCACCAGAAAAGGCTTTGAGAATAGATGCACTATGAAGGCTCAGGTGTGTGCTGGTGCTTGCATTTACAGTGACGTCGTGTGGATTGTGTTCACCCGGGGGCACTAGCTTGTAAGGCTGCTGCTGCTGCTGTTGTAAACGCTGGTGGTGGTGGTGGTGGCGGTGGTGGTGGGGTGTTGGTGGTGGTGGTTTTGGTGGTGGTGTGCCCAAACGTGCCCACAGCTGCCCCCATTTGGCCATGGACTTCAAACCAAGCACTACACTGGCAGGGGGCAACAAAACAACAACAACAACAACCACAACAACAACAACAACATCAACAACAACATTACAGACAACAGCAACAGCAACAGTAACAGCAACATCACCACCACCGCCACCACCAGCCAGTTAAGGCTGCATGACTATGAGGGAACGTCCGCACGGCGTGCATGGGCGGCGTTCGAGCCTACTTTCCGAGATCCCCCCCCTTCCCCCCTCAACACGGTTCCCATGACTGTTTCATGTATCCTGCCGACAGGACATGTCAGCGGGGGGTGCCTAACATATGCAAAGAAAAGTTATCCTCCTTGGCGTGCTAATCATTTTGAGCCCTGTGTGACAGGCGAGCTCTGCAGCCTGATTTCAAGCGAGCCTTCGGTCATAGGAGCCCCTTTCCTAGGCCTCTCCCTTCTTTTTTGGGGGGGGGGGGCTCAACCCCCCCCCCCCCATTTGAATTTTTTTTTCATCCGCCTGAGGAGGTGTTTCCCCTCGCGCGGAAAGCGGAAAGAGAAACCTACGTGTAACAGGAGTGGAGATTCTGTTGGCGTCTTGCCACTGAATTTTGTTCTCTCTGTGGACCAATAGTGGTCAATGTTGAATTGTGTACTTGGATGTTGCTTTTGCAAGAACATGTGCAAATGAAACTCATCATTGTGGGCCTCGGGGGCGTTTATGACTTGCCTGTGCTTATGGACGAAGCTGGTGAGGCGCTTCATTAAATTTTGGGGCTTGCTGGAAGACAACGCAGACCCAAATTCAGAAGAGTGGTGAGCAGCAGCAACAAAAGTCCCTAATGAAATGCAAAGCAGTTGAGAAGGCTGCACCTGAGGCCATCCTAGAACGCAATGGTCAAAGTCAGGGAAAAGTTGAAAAGAATGCCTAATTATTTCATTTGATCCATGAAGTCCATTTTAGAAACGTGGGGGAAATTGCATTTCTCTTCCCCTGTGCCGGGGTCACGTTTTGGTTTTGTCTTGCACTTAGACAGAGTGACTGTATTCCATCAATTCGGGCCCAATTTGGATTTGGGCCTGCTTCAAATGGCATTGCAATATGCAATATCCGCGTCTTATTGAAACATTGAGTGATGTGGATTGGAATGTCGTTCTACCGCAGATTTGGGACTGAGCTCCCCCCACCCACATATGTCCCCAGTAGAGGGCCAAGATGTCTCTTTTCTTTCCATTGGCCGTGGACTTCCCACAGCGATGGTACCAATGACAGGGGCCAGGAGGAGACAGATCAGAGTCCTTCACATCTTCACAAAAGATATACATAAGAGACCTGCTGACACAATAACCAGTCCAACGCCAAGAACAACAACATGAACAACAATGGCAGGGCAGTTCGTTCTCTGAAGTCAGCACATCGAGGGGATCCGACAGGGCTACCCCGCACCGGCCCGCTTTATCTTCGCTTGGACCAGATCATTTTTCACCTGTCTCCCCGTCCCTTGTGCCCCGAGAAGCTCGGGGCGGGGGGAGTGGGGTCCCTTGGCAAGGCTGGTGAAAATTTTACTTGGGGGGAGGAGGGGCCCTCGGAGCCCCCGCAAATTTGGAGGGGGGGGTTGCGGAAGGGGGTTTGAAGGGCCACAAGCTTGTTTCCTCAATAGAAATGCCTGAAATCTTGCCTCCAACAATTTCAAGGGGGGGGGGACAGTGCATGTTCACAAGGCACAACCCCCCCCCCCCCCTGTTCCGGTCGCCGGAAATGCCGGAACGTGCCAGAACGATTTGCTGGGACGTTGTGATTCTGTCACGCTTGATGTTCTTCAGTGAAAACGCTTGCTCTTGTTGCATGGGGGCCTTTTACTTGGGGGGAGGGTGTGGAGATTTGAAATATTCATGAAAAATATGGAAAAAGAGAGCCGGCCCTTGGAGCTCCCTCCAGGGGGGGGGGTTGGAAAGGGGGCTCCAAGGGCCCCCCACCCCCCAAATAAATTTTTGGGGAGCCCAACTTCCACGTGGCAGGCATGGGGAACCATCACGCTCAGGGTGGGGGGCGATAATGTGGGGGGATGGATGTCACATTCTGGTGGTGCTTAAAGATTTCTCCATTGTCAAGTTTCAAAAATGGTCGTTTGGACCTTCTGAGCAAAGGTTCAGTTGGGGTATGCAGACCTGAAACAAGTTCTGGTGGGTATACATCCGGGCATTCCAAGGCCACTGCCTTCATGTGTGGACAGGACACCCATCTCTTCCCCAAGGGAACGGACAGCAACGCCAGTGGGGCTCAGGAATTGAACACAAGTGCCCTCCGACCACCTGCAGATGTGTATTGGTCAACAGCAGGTCATCACACGTACCATTTCAATCTACCGTCAACAATGTACACAACCTGCATATCGCCGCGAGCGCAGTCCATTGATCATTATGACAGTTCGAGATGCAGTGTATTTCACTGGAGGCTGCAGAATATTTTCCATCCCTCTTGGGCTTGTTGGCTACTGTGTCTCCTCCATGTGGAGGTTGTCTGCATTTCTCTCCTCATTCTTAGGGTTGATGATGAAGGCAACAGCAGAGGGGCTGAAGGTCCTGGGCTCAACAGAATGATGTGGAATGGACTTGGGACATATGTAATGTCTTTGCAATTGCACAGGCTCAAGGGATTCGCATGTGCACATCAAACAGCAAGCAAGCGATTGTGCCAGTCTCTATACATTTGCATGGGATTGAGAGCATTTGCGAGGAGAGGGAGATGCAGGCTGGAAATTCAGTGGGTGGTCCGTGGGTGGTATGGTTTTGTCCTTCGGTGGGTTGAGCCCAGGGAATGCTCTGCAATACGACGGTCAATCTGCCTGTTAGGGCAGGCACAAGCTGCACATGAATGGGTGTTTGAGCCTGAATTAGTCCGCAGCACTACAGCGAGTAGTGTTTGATGCCAATCTGCCGCTGAACAGTATCAGTGGGGTTTGGAGTCAATGTGAGGGTTCCGAATGAGGCCACTTTGTTTCATCATCTTTGAATGGATGTGGTTGCCTGGGAGATTCCAAGGATTTACTGGCTGTCAGTCCTCCACATGTCCAACACGTACCCAACATTGGAATGCTTTCGAGAGCTCAGTGTTGGATTTCTTATGAGTCCACTAACCATAGCCCAAGTCCGGCATCATACCCACATTGGGCCTGAGGTGTCACCAAAGCTGCGTGCAAAGCAAAAGGCTGCCCAATAGCTTTCCATGCCATGCCAGCTTAAGGGTCGGGTGTGCGGGGGTGGGAATTTTCGAAGAGGCTCCAACTGCTTGAAATGGCATAGCCCCCCCCCACCCCCCACCCCCCACCCCACCACCCAATGGAGCATAGGGACACCTGTACCACTCTTACCAGAAATATGTTTCCACGGCGTGGACAGATAATTTCCTCCTAAAAGCCCGAACCAGTGCGTGCACCTGGAAGCGCCAACCAGCACACATACCCAGCCTCACCCCCCGCTCCCCTTGGAGGGCTGGGACGCCTACCCACTGATGTGTACATGATGTGGACGCAGTTCCCACACAATCTTGATAACTACCCTGGGCTTACCTTGAGTTTGTCCAGGAGCGCCACGATATCCAGCCAAGAAAATCCCAGTCAGTGACACTGCCACAGGCCCACACCCCCTCCTCTGTCACCACGGCTGTCGCGCCCCAATGCACTCCAACCCTGAAGCACCAGAAGGAGAATCCGGAAAAGTTTGCCCGTGCCCATTGCATTGGCGCTCGCGAGCCGTAAGCGACTCCCCGGCAGCACTCCATTGCCCAATTGCCCTTGCTCAGCACAGCACCGCAAGGGTGGAGATGGGGAACGTGATCCCCATGCCATCACAAGACGCCTCTTTTTCTCAAAACTGAGCCTCACAGTGGGTATCTTTTTTTAACTCAATTCCATTGTCGTGACGAAGACGCATTTTTACAAATCATTTGGCAGGATTTTTACACAACGGTTTTGGGGTAAGGAGCCTTTAACATGACAAATCAAATGCTAACGCACAAGCAGCGGGCCGCAGGCGGAGATGCCCCGGCCGATGCTCGGATGGGGCCATGTCTGCTGGCGGGGGATGGAGATGGAGAGGGAGTGGGCGAGGACGAGCTGCCCGGTGATGGTGGAAGAGGGACACACGGTCACATTGTGCAGGGCTCAAGGGAGCCCATACTCGGGAGGGAGGAGGGCCCAAGCCTCGTAGGGCAACAACGCGCACAACTCGTTCCCCTTCAAACATGACATGCGACGGAGTGGTGGTGTTGGTGGTTGCGGTGCTGTCGGTGTTGCCAATATTTTTTGTCGCGTGGGGCGGTGCTGGGCCATGTATTCTGTTCTGTTTGTACATCGGACCCTCTGACATTTGGGCCGGAGCTGCAGAGCGTCAGGCGATGTTGCTTTGGCACCTCAGGGCCCGTTTGGGGGCAGATCTTTCGGAGTGCCAAGACTCGCAGTATGCCAGGCATCAAGCGCCACACACTGGGCACTGGGGCCCAACGGGGGGGAAAGGTCAGCCGGTTCGGTGGCTGTGGGGCAGGAGTGTGCGCGGACGTACCCCCCCAACCCCCTGGGTCCGTGAGGCGGTGTCGGATCCCTCGCAGCAGCAGTACTCGAACAGACCAGGGTCTCGGGCAGGGCCGTAGGCGCAGGGTGCTCGACAGCACTTTCCGTCCGGGAACCTACCACCCGTTTTATATTACGCCGAGAGCTGCCTCGGTGGCTGGCGCATCACCCGCGGCAGTGCGCCCCCGCCTTGCCGGCACGTGCCATGCGCCGGCAGGTGTGCGCCGACCACCATCCAGTCCACTATAAATCTATCCCACCGCTGACTGCTACGCGGACGCAGCAGTGGACTTGACAGCTGCAGTTTGTTTGCTTTTTGTTGCTGTGCAGGAGGCTCTGGTTGAAAAAAATTCAGCTCTGTGAAGTGCGCAATCAAATTTTTATCAAATAGACATGAATCCCATGCAGCTGCAATTGGCTGAATGACAGAATGAATCACGGCACTTTGACCTGAGCGAAACATGCTGAAATCTGTGGCCCCACGCCTGCTTGAAAACATTTCAGCACTGTGAACCTGGCTGGATCACTCTGCGTTGCAAAGCTCCCAGAAGTTGATCACTATGGCTGTCAAATGCTGCAGCAAAGCAGGGGCAGCTGGGTGGCACAATGCACTCCAGAAGAAATGAGCAGAAACAACCTGGCTGGATGTAGTCCCTTCCTCAAACCCGAGACCTTGGTTCCCCGGAAACATGCAATTGTGCACATGGGCTCTGGCCAACATGGCCAAGTACTCGGCTTTACAAAATGCAGGCATGACCTACCAGACAATCTCAGTCTGCTCCATAGCAGACTTGGAACATTTTGAGAAATGAAAATCTACATTGAAAACCAAACACATGACACCAAGGATGGTGCCCATCACATGCCATTGCACACTCAGGAAACTAGGCAAAAAAGGGCAATTTGTGTGCGATTTGGTGAAAAAATCTCCGGGGGGGGGATATTTCTTCCTTCGAGAGGGGGTAGCCAGGGGGGCCATGTTTCTTCTTTCGAGACGGGGGGGGGGCATTGGCATGGCGGGTCCATTGGCATGGGGGGAGGGGGGGGGTGGCGTTGTTGTCCTGCACACCTGAATAGCTGTCCTACATCCACCAGAACCATCAAAAACCCATTACCCTGGAAAAAGAAGGTGATGTGGAAATGACCCGAGGCCTGGTTCAAAATTTTTCAGCACCATATACTTTATGTGGCAGTCAATGAAGCTGACGAGCGTGGCCTGCATTGGATCGCAACATACCACTGGGTCCAGATGTGGCACTGATCAGGGAAGCATTGTGGAAACCAGGCACACAACAGAGCTGAAAGTGGTGGCCCCAGGCCTGCTTGAAGAAATTCAGCTCTGTGAAGTGCGCAATCAAATTTTTATCAAATAGACATGAATCCCATGCAGCTGCAATTGGCTGAATGACAGAATGAATCACGGCACTTTGACCTGAGCGAAACATGCTGAAATCTGTGGCCCCACACCTGCTTGAAAACATTTCAGCACTGTGAACCTGGCTGGATCACTCTGCGTTGCAAAGCTCCCAGAAGTTGATCACTATGGCGGTCAAATGCTGCAGCAAAGCAGGGGCAGCTGGGTGGCACAATGCACTCCAGAAGAAATGAGCAGAAACAACCTGGCTGGATGTAGTCCCTTCCTCAAACCCGAGACCTTGGTTCCCCGGAAACATGCAATTGTGCACATGGGCTCTGGCCAACATGGCCAAGTACTCGGCTTTACAAAATGCAGGCATGACCTACCAGACAATCTCAGTCTGCTCCATAGGAGACTTGGAACATTTTGAGAAATGAAAATCTACATTGAAAACCAAACACATGACACCAAGGATGGTGCCCATCACATGCCATTGCACACTCAGGAAACTAGGCAAAAAAGGGCAATTTGTGTGCGATTTGGTGAAAAAATCTCCGGGGGGGGGGGATGTTTCTTCCTTCGAGAGGGGGTAGCCAGGGGGGCCATGTTTCTTCTTTCGAGACGGGGGGGGGGGCATTGGCATGGCGGGTCCATTGGCATGGGGGGAGGGGGGGGGTGGCGTTGTTGTCCTGTACACCTGAATAGCTGTCCTACATCCACCAGAACCATCAAAAACCCATTACCCTGGAAAAAGAAGGTGATGTGGAAATGACCCGAGGCCTGGTTCAAAATTTTTCAGCACCATATACTTTATGTGGCAGTCAATGAAGCTGACGAGCGTGGCCTGAATTGGATCGCAACATACCACTGGGTCCAGATGTGGCACTGATCAGGGAAGCATTGTGGAAACCAGGCACACAACAGAGCTGAAAGTGGTGGCCCCAGGCCTGCTTGAAAAAATTCAGCTCTGTGAAGTGCGCAATAAAATTTTTATCAAATAGACGTGAATCCCATGCAACTGCAATTGGCTGAATGACAGAATGAATCACGGCACTTTGACCTGAGCGAAACATGCTGAAATCTGTGGCCCCACGCCTGCTTGAAAACATTTCAGCATTGTGAACCTGGCTGGATCACTGTGCGTTGCAAAGCTCCCAGAAGTTGATCACTATGGCGGTCAAATGCTGCAGCAAAGCAGGGGCAGCTGGGTGGCACAATGCACTCCAGAAGAAATGAGCAGAAACAACCTGGCTGGATGTAGTCCCTTCCTCAAACCCGAGACCTTGGTTCCCCGGAAACATGCAATTGTGCACATGGGCTCTGGCCAACATGGCCAAGTACTCGGCTTTACAAAATGCAGGCATGACCTACCAGACAATCTCAGTCTGCTCCATAGGAGACTTGGAACATTTTGAGAAATGAAAATCTACATTGAAAACCAAACACATGACACCAAGGATGGTGCCCATCACATGCCATTGCACGCTCAGGAAACTAGGCAAAAAAGGGCAATTTGTGTGCGATTTGGTGAAAAAATCTCCGGGGGGGGAGATGTTTCTTCCTTCGAGAGGGGGTAGCCAGGGGGGCCATATTTCTTCTTTCGAGACGGGGGGGCGGCATTGGCATGGCGGGTCCATTGGCATGGGGGGAGGGGGGGGGTGGCGTTGTTGTCCTGCACACCTGAATAGCTGTCCTACATCCACCAGAACCATCAAAAACCCATTACCCTGGAAAAAGAAGGTGATGTGGAAATGACCCGAGGCCTGGTTCAAAATTTTTCAGCACCATATACTTTATGTGGCAGTCAATGAAGCTGACGAGCGTGGCCTGAATTGGATCGCAACATACCACTGGGTCCAGATGTGGCACTGATCAGGGAAGCATTGTGGAAACCAGGCACACAACAGAGCTGAAAGTGGTGGCCCCAGGCCTGCTTGAAAAAATTCAGCTCTGTGAAGTGCGCAATAAAATTTTTATCAAATAGACGTGAATCCCATGCAACTGCAATTGGCTGAATGACAGAATGAATCACGGCACTTTGACCTGAGCGAAACATGCTGAAATCTGTGGCCCCTCGCCTGCTTGAAAACATTTCAGCATTGTGAACCTGGCTGGATCACTCTGCGTTGCAAAGCTCCCAGAAGTTGATCACTATGGCGGTCAAATGCTGCAGCAAAGCAGGGGCAGCTGGGTGGCACAATGCACTCCAGAAGAAATGAGCAGAAACAACCTGGCTGGATGTAGTCCCTTCCTCAAACCCGAGACCTTGGTTCCCCGGAAACATGCAATTGTGCACATGGGCTCTGGCCAACATGGCCAAGTACTCGGCTTTACAAAATGCAGGCATGACCTACCAGACAATCTGAGTCTGCTCCATAGGAGACTTGGAACATTTTGAGAAATGAAAATCTACATTGAAAACCAAACACATGACACCAAGGATGGTGCCCATCACATGCCATTGCACACTCAGGAAACTAGGCAAAAAAGGGCAATTTTGTGCGATTTGGTGAAAAAATCTCGGGAGGGGGGATGTTTCTTCCTTCGAGAGGGGGTAGCCAGGGGGGCCATGTTTCTTCTTTCGAGACGGGGGGGGGGGCATTGGCATGGCGGGGCCATTGGCATGGGGGGTCCATTGGCATGGGAGGGGGGGGGGCGTTGTTGTCCTGCACACCTGAATAGCTGTCCTACATCCACCAGAACCATCAAAAACCCATTACCCTGGAAAAAGAAGGTGATGTGGAAATGACCCGAGGCCTGGTTCAAAATTTTTCAGCACCATATACTTTATGTGGCAGTCAATGAAGCTGACGAGCGTGGCCTGCATTGGATCGCAACATACCACTGGGTCCAGATGTGGCACTGATCAGGGAAGCATTGTGGAAACCAGGCACACAACAGAGCTGAAAGTGGTGGCCCCAGGCCTGCTTGAAAAAATTCAGCTCTGTGAAGTGCGCAATCAAATTTTTATCAAATAGACATGAATCCCATGCAACTGCAATTGGCTGAATGACAGAATGAATCACGGCACTTTGACCTGAGCGAAACATGCTGAAATCTGTGGCCCCACGCCTGCTTGAAAACATTTCAGCACTGTGAACCTGGCTGGATCACTCTGCGTTGCAAAGCTCCCAGAAGTTGATCACTATGGCTGTCAAATGCTGCAGCAAAGCAGGGGCAGCTGGGTGGCACAATGCACTCCAGAAGAAATGAGCAGAAACAACCTGGCTGGATGTAGTCCCTTCCTCAAACCCGAGACCTTGGTTCCCCGGAAACATGCAATTGTGCACATGGGCTCTGGCCAACATGGCCAAGTACTCGGCTTTACAAAATGCAGGCATGACCTACCAGACAATCTCAGTCTGCTCCATAGGAGACTTGGAACATTTTGAGAAATGAAAATCTACATTGAAAACCAAACACATGACACCAAGGATGGTGCCCATCACATGCCATTGCACACTCAGGAAACTAGGCAAAAAAGGGCAATCTGTGTGCGATTTTGTGAAAAAATCTCCGGGGGGGGGATGTTTCTTCCTTCGAGAGGGGGTAGCCAGGGGGGCCATGTTTCTTCTTTCGAGACGGGGGGGGGCATTGGCATGGGGGGTCCATTGGCATGGGGGGAGGGGGGGGGTGGCGTTGTTGTCCTGCACACCTGAATAGCTGTCCTACATCCACCAGAACCATCAAAAACCCATTACCCTGGAAAAAGAAGGTGATGTGGAAATGACCCGAGGCCTGGTTCAAAATTTTTCAGCACCATATACTTTATGTGGCAGTCAATGAAGCTGACGAGCGTGGCCTGAATTGGATCGCAACATACCACTGGGTCCAGATGTGGCACTGATCAGGGAAGCATTGTGGAAACCAGGCACACAACAGAGCTGAAAGTGGTGGCCCCAGGCCTGCTTGAAAAAATTCAGCTCTGTGAAGTGCGCAATAAAATTTTTATCAAATAGACGTGAATCCCATGCAACTGCAATTGGCTGAATGACAGAATGAATCACGGCACTTTGACCTGAGCGAAACATGCTGAAATCTGTGGCCCCACGCCTGCTTGAAAACATTTCAGCATTGTGAACCTGGCTGGATCACTCTGCGTTGCAAAGCTCCCAGAAGTTGATCACTATGGCGGTCAAATGCTGCAGCAAAGCAGGGGCAGCTGGCTGGCACAATGCACTCCAGAAGAAATGAGCAGAAACAACCTGGCTGGATGTAGTCCCTTCCTCAAACCCGAGACCTTGGTTCCCCGGAAACATGCAATTGTGCACATGGGCTCTGGCCAACATGGCCAAGTACTCGGCTTTACAAAATGCAGGCATGACCTACCAGACAATCTCAGTCTGCTCCATAGGAGACTTGGAACATTTTGAGAAATGAAAATCTACATTGAAAACCAAACACATGACACCAAGGATGGTGCCCATCACATGCCATTGCACACTCAGGAAACTAGGCAAAAAAGGGCAATTTTGTGCGATTTGGTGAAAAAATCTCGGGGGGGGGGGGATTTTTCTTCCTTCGAGAGGGGGTAGCCAGGGGGGCCATGTTTCTTCTTTCGAGACGGGGGGGGGGCATTGGCATGGCGGGTCCATTGGCATGGGGGGTCCATTGGCATGGGGGGGGGGGGCGTTGTTGTCCTGCACACCTGAACAGCTGTCCTACATCCACCAGAACCATCAAAAACCCATTACCCTGGAAAAAGAAGGTGCTGTGGAAATGACCAGAGGCCTGGTTCAAAATTTTTCAGCACCATATACTTTATGTGGCAGTCAATGAAACTGATGAGCGTGGCCTGAATTGCATCGCAACATACCACTGGGTCCAGATGTGGCACTGATCAGGGAAGCATTGTGGAAACCAGGCACACAACAGAGCTGAAAGTGGTGGCCCCAGGCCTGCTTGAAAAAAATTCAGCTCTGTGAAGTGCGCAATAATAATGTTTTCAAATAGACATGAATCCCATGCAACTGCAATTGGCTGAATGACAGAATGAATCACGGCACTTTGACCTGAGCGAAACATGCTGAAATCTGTGGCCCCACGCCTGCTTGAAAACATTTCAGCACTGTGAACCTGGCTGGATCACTCTGCGTTGCAAAGCTCCCAGAAGTTGATCACTATGGCTGTCAAATGCTGCAGCAAAGCAGGGGCAGCTGGGTGGCACAATGCACTCCAGAAGAAATGAGCAGAAACAACCTGGCTGGATGTAGTCCCTTCCTCAAACCCGAGACCTTGGTTCCCCGGAAACATGCAATTGTGCACATGGGCTCTGGCCAACATGGCCAAGTACTCGGCTTTACAAAATGCAGGCATGACCTACCAGACAATCTCAGTCTGCTCCATAGGAGACTTGGAACATTTTGAGAAATGAAAATCTACATTGAAAACCAAACACATGACACCAAGGATGGTGCCCATCACATGCCATTGCACACTCAGGAAACTAGGCAAAAAAGGGCAATTTTGTGCGATTTGGTGAAAAAATCTCGGGGGGGGGGGGATGTTTCTTCCTTCGAGAGGGGGTAGCCAGGGAGGTCATGTTTCTTCTTTCGAGACGGGGGGGGGGCATTGGCATGGCGGGTCCATTGGCATGGGGGGTCCATTGGCATGGGGGGGGGGGGGGGCGTTGTTGTCCTGCACACCTGAATAGCTGTCCTACATCCACCAGAACCATCAAAAACCCATTGCCCTGGAAAAAGAAGGTGATGTGGAAATGACCCGAGGCCTGGTTCAAAATTTTTCAGCACCATATACTTTATGTGGCAGTCAATGAAGCTGACGAGCGTGGCCTGCATTGGATCGCAACATACCACTGCGTCCAGATGTGGCACTGATCAGGGAAGCATTGTGGAAACCAGGCACACAACAGAGCTGAAAGTGGTGGCCCCAGGCCTGCTTGAAAAAATTCAGCTCTGTGAAGTGCGCAATAAAATTTTTATCAAATAGACATGAATCCCATGCAACTGCAATTGGCTGAATGACAGAATGAATCACGGCACTTTGACCTGAGCGAAACATGCTGAAATCTGTGGCCCCACGCCTGCTTGAAAACATTTCAGCACTGTGAACCTGGCTGGATCACTCTGCGTTGCAAAGCTCCCAGAAGTTGATCACTATGGCTGTCAAATGCTGCAGCAAAGCAGGGGCAGCTGGGTGGCACAATGCACTCCAGAAGAAATGAGCAGAAACAACCTGGCTGGATGTAGTCCCTTCCTCAAACCCGAGACCTTGGTTCCCCGGAAACATGCAATTGTGCACATGGGCTCTGGCCAACATGGCCAAGTACTCGGCTTTACAAAATGCAGGCATGACCTACCAGACAATCTCAGTCTGCTCCATAGGAGACTTGGAACATTTTGAGAAATGAAAATCTACATTGAAAACCAAACACATGACACCAAGGATGGTGCCCATCACATGCCATTGCACACTCAGGAAACTAGGCAAAAAAGGGCAATTTTGTGCGATTTGGTGAAAAAATCTCGGGGGGGGGGGATGTTTCTTCCTTCGAGAGGGGGTAGCCAGGGGGGCCATGTTTCTTCTTTCGAGACGGGGGGGGGGCATTGGCATGGCGGGTCCATTGGCATGGGGGGTCCATTGGCATGGGGGGGGGGGGGCGTTGTTGTCCTGCACACCTGAACAGCTGTCCTACATCCACCAGAACCATCAAAAACCCATTACCCTGGAAAAAGAAGGTGATGTGGAAATGACCCGAGGCCTGGTTCAAAATTTTTCAGCACCATATACTTTATGTGGCAGTCAATGAAGCTGACGAGCGTGGCCTGAATTGGATCGCAACATACCACTGGGTCCAGATGTGGCACTGATCAGGGAAGCATTGTGGAAACCAGGCACACAACAGAGCTGAAAGTGGTGGCCCCAGGCCTGCTTGAAAAAATTCAGCTCTGTGAAGTGCGCAATAAAATTTTTATCAAATAGACATGAATCCCATGCAACTGCAATTGGCTGAATGACAGAATGAATCACGGCACTTTGACCTGAGCGAAACATGCTGAAATCTGTGGCCCCACACCTGCTTGAAAACATTTCAGCACTGTGAACCTGGCTGGATCACTCTGCGTTGCAAAGCTCCCAGAAGTTGATCACTATGGCTGTCAAATGCTGCAGCAAAGCAGGGGCAGCTGGGTGGCACAATGCACTCCAGAAGAAATGAGCAGAAACAACCTGGCTGGATGTAGTCCCTTCCTCAAACCCGAGACCTTGGTTCCCCGGAAACATGCAATTGTGCACATGGGCTCTGGCCAACATGGCCAAGTACTCGGCTTTACAAAATGCAGGCATGACCTACCAGACAATCTCAGTCTGCTCCATAGGAGACTTAGAACATTTTGAGAAATGAAAATCTACATTGAAAACCAAACACATGACACCAAGGATGGTGCCCATCACATGCCATTGCACACTCAGGAAACTAGGCAAAAAAGGGCAATTTGTGTGCGATTTGGTGAAAAAATCTCGGGGGGGGGGATGTTTCTTCCTTCGAGAGGGGGTAGCCAGGGGGGCCATGTTTCTTCTTTCGAGACGGGGGGGGGGCATTGGCATGGGGGGTTCATTGGCATGGGGGGAGGGGGGGGGGCGTTGTTGTCCTGCACACCTGAATAGCTGTCCTACATCCACCAGAACCATCAAAAACCCATTACCCTGGAAAAAGAAGGTGATGTGGAAAATTGGACCGTGGAACCAGGGGGCGGTTCTTGCGCAAGGTGGTTCCTAGGCATGGGAGGGGGGGGGGGTACCTAGTAAAAACTTTTTTTTGAAAAAACGTTTACTCGGCTTTACTACAGACCCGCTTAGCAGGCGCAAGCAGATTTTTGGGAACCTATTTCCCTTCGGGAATGTCCCTTGTAAAATACAACTTGTTCCCAAAACTGCGTCCAACGACCTGTGCCAAAACAGGTTCCCCCGCAGAGCGGATGAACATCACATTTGTCCCAGGGAGAAAGATGGCTGTGCTGTCAAGTTCCAAGTACTCGGCTTTACAAAATGCAGGCATGACCTACCAGACAATCTCAGTCTGCTCCATAGGAGACTTAGAACATTTTGAGAAATGAAAATCTACATTGAAAACCAAACACATGACACCAAGGATGGTGCCCATCACATGCCATTGCACACTCAGGAAACTAGGCAAAAAAGGGCAATTTGTGTGCGATTTGGTGAAAAAATCTCGGGGGGGGGGATGTTTCTTCCTTCGAGAGGGGGTAGCCAGGGGGGCCATGTTTCTTCTTTCGAGACGGGGGGGGGGCATTGGCATGGGGGGTTCATTGGCATGGGGGGAGGGGGGGGGGCGTTGTTGTCCTGCACACCTGAATAGCTGTCCTACATCCACCAGAACCATCAAAAACCCATTACCCTGGAAAAAGAAGGTGATGTGGAAAATTGGACCGTGGAACCAGGGGGCGGTTCTTGCGCAAGGTGGTTCCTAGGCATGGGAGGGGGGGGGGGTACCTAGTAAAAACTTTTTTTTGAAAAAACGTTTACTCGGCTTTACTACAGACCCGCTTGGCAGGCGCAAGCAGATTTTTGGGAACCTATTTCCCTTCGGGAATGTCCCTTGTAAAATACAACTTGTTCCCAAAACTGCGTCCAACGACCTGTGCCAAAACAGGTTCCCCCGCAGAGCGGATGAACATCACATTTGTCCCAGGGAGAAAGATGGCTGTGCTGTCAAGTTCCATTCAGCGAAAGTGAGCAAAATGTCCTGCCATGAGTACAAAGGATACAAGTGGCAGTACCCCACAACACAGTCACCCACACAACAACACAATGAGCCGTAACGAAAAATTTTGGGTTGACCAAGTGACGGTCCCCCAGCCCCCCCCGGGGAACGACAAGGGCTGGGGAACGACAAGGGGGGGGGGGGGCGGAAGGAAAGGGGGGCAGGGGGGTAGGAGTGAGACATTTGTTCCAGCTACCAGCATGTAGTCCCTTCCTCGATCTTGAGACGTCGATTCCGCTGAGACTTGACTGCTGATGACCATTTCATGTGGATTGCCACTGCCCACCCATGTCCTCAGACATTCCACAATGGGGTTCCTCAGTGGACTACAAACGACCTTGTCGCCAAAGAGTCCACTGAACAGGAAGACATGGCAAAAACAAGAAAACACATGCAATGTCGGTACCCCGGACCCCCCTTGCAATCTCCGAGCGCGCGACGGTCTCCCGGGGGGGGGGGGGGATGGGAGACGGTCGCCAAGTGACGGTCTCCCGGGGGGGGGGGGGGAGATTGCAAGGGTATTTCAAGGCAAACTTGTGGTACCCTCCACTGATGCAAGCAAAGAGAACACAGGTGAAGACTGGGGTGATTCAACCACCACAGCCTCTAGCCTTGAGAGTTGAGCGCTCTCATGATCCACTGGAGTGACCCCACCAGGGCATGTACCGAATGTGGCAAATCTGTGGCCCATTTGGTGAAGGGCCCATGACAGTGGCCAACACATGTGCACCAAGTGTTAACGAGAAAAACATGGAAGCGACGGTCTCCCGGGGGGGGTCGGGGTGGGGAGATTGCAAGGGGGGGTTAGGGTACCTTTGCTTTGTTTTCCTGCACGACTGGGTGAGCAGGGCAAGCCCTAGTACCTGGACATTGTGTCTCCAGGGCGGTATTGTGCTTGGCCTGGTCACTCGCTTGCGCCATCGTATGAGCCCCCCCCCTCCCCCCCCGGCGGGAAGCACTGAAACTGGAAACAATGCCTCCGATTGTCCTGACAAGAGCAGTGTTTACGCGCAGGAAGCAGCGGTGGTATAGCAAAGCATCATTCAGCTCCTTGCGCACCCGTCGACCTGCTCAAAAAACCACGAACGGCACCCCCCAGTGGAATCAACATCTCGTGGTGGCAGGCATACTACCACAGGAAGAGTACAGGGCAGTGCACCCACGTACAGATGCCTGCATGCAAGAAACAGCTGTGCAGGATCTGGGTCCAAATTGCCAAATAGGGGCTGCAGCCTGTGAAGAACTTTTGTGGACCTCCTCCTTCCCTCTCGCAGACAACCCAAGGTTGGCTGAGCAGAGACCGGGGCCCAAAGACGGAGCTTCCAGTGAAACGTGATCCCCATTTTGTGCTGAATGAAATGGCAGTTTGTGAGAGGTTTCCTGGTGGTTCAGCAATCATAGCGCCTGATGGTCTCCGAGTGGTCCTGGGATGGGGGGTTCCATAAAGCCTGATTGGTTACAGTGCAGTACAATTGGTGTCCGGTGCTGTGGGGGCCATGTGGGGGGGGGGGGAGTGCTCCGCAAAGGCGGATTGCTCCCCACGGAGTACCTCCCCCAACCCGCCCCAACTGACATGCTACTCTCACCCACAGAAGTGCACCCCACCCCACACCCATGCACGGGCGGCCGAAAGCTTGCCGTGCACGGCCGTGCCTGCTGAGGGGGCCCTCTCCCCGCCACCCAACCCCAGGCGGGCGACCAATGGGCCAGGTGCATAAACCCTACCCCAAGCCCCTGATCCCTGCATTTCATGCACTGCAGGTCCCGGAACGGGTCCTACGCTGCCCCCCTTCCCTCTTCCCCTCTCTTTAGGCCCGCAGGTGAGGGAAGATCGGGGGCAACGGTTTAAGGCATAGCTCAGGGTTCGGTTCAGGGCCCCCCCGTCCACCAGTTCCCATTGGTACGACATCCAGGCCATTGCCTTTTGGAAACACCACCTTCGGCACACACCTACACACACACACAAAGGAAGTAGACAGACATGTCTGGGACATCCGCGAGACCGACCTGTTGAACAAGTTTGAGGGGGTGAGACCTAATTAAGGTTAGCTAAGCGAAGGTGTGGGTGGAACCTTTGGTACACCCTGTTTAACACAGCCACCCCCCAAGAGCTACTGGATTGCAACCACTCAAAGGCACATAACTTCAAGCGCGGGAATGAAAACTTGGGGGGGGGGGGATGGAAAATCGACTCTTCTATACAAAAGTGCAGTCTTGTGGGGCTCAAGGTGTCTCTAGGCGCCGCGGATATGGAATTCCCTCCTGCATGAGATGTCATTCACAATGCATCAGCCCCCCCCTCCCCTTGGGCTGCTTCGGGACAATGTTCGCCGGGGTATATCCGCTGGGGGTGCAGCGCCCACTCAATCATGTGTCCCAGTTGTCAAGGCGCTTTCCATCGCGGCTGAAAGCCGGAAGCGTCGCCCCCTCAGGTGCCAGCGCGACCACCAGCACCGACGCCGCGCCCTCCGCCGGAGTGCGGCCGGCGGCCGCCCCGCCCATGCGCGTGCTACACCAGCCGGGGCACACGGCCACCGTGGTCACACCCGCCGCCAGCAGTGCCGGGTCCCCCCTCAGCAGCAGGGTGTAGCGGTTCAGCAAGCACTTGGTGATCTTGTACGCGGCCACGTACGCGCGACCCCTGCGCTCCGAGACGTCTGAGGAGAGCGCCCGGCCGACCGCCAGCAGCTGCTCGGGCGTCGCGGCGGCCCAGATCTTAGGGCCCAGCGCACGCTCCGGCAGCTCGGACCGCGCCCCATAACCGGACGAGACGTTGACGATGCGGCCGCCGGGCGCCAGGTGCGGGCGCAGCGCGTCCACAACGCCAACCGGACCCTCGAAGTTCGCGGCCAAGTGGGCGGCGTAGTTCGCCTCTGACCAGCCGTCGCGGTACACCGCCGCGTTGTTAATGAGCAGGTCCACGCGCAGGGACACCTCCGCCACGCCCAATGCGCACGCGACCCGGCCCGGCAGGGTCTGCCGGCTCGCGGGGCAACTCGTGTCCAGGACAACGCTTTTGCAGCCCAGCCTTTGCGCCGCACCTCGGCCGGCGGCCTCGTCACGACAGGCCAGGACCACGCTCTAGTGGCGGGCGACGAGCGTCCTGGCGGTTTCAAGGCCGATGCCACGGTTGCCGCCCGTCAGAATGGCAGAGGGCTTTGCTCTGTTGCTACTGATTATGTTGTGTCACTATCAGCAGGGCAATCATGTTTACAAGGCTTGAGCAGTTCGGATTTCGACTTTTTAAATTGGCTAGCCTCAATGTGGGTTTGACAAACCCAGGAGAAAACTCTGCCAGAGGAACAATTCTGTTGAATGCTTTTCCTTTTGGCACCCAGAAAGGCGGCGGAATACAGAGATCCATGCTCTTCCCCTGTGAGGAAATGACTGTTCCAAACCCATAACTTCCACTTGAAAAATATCCTGAAACGAGGACAGTGCCCAAGGGAAGGACAAAGGACGCGGTTGCTTGCTCTGTCTGCGGGCTCCTCCAGGACACCTTCTGATCTGTTCTTCCGCAGCAGTGAGGTTGTGATACAGTGACAGTCCAAGTTGACAAACTGGCACTCACTTGACGCTGAGTGGGTCCAACACAAAGGTAGGATGGCAAGTGTTGCAGATTGCGGTGGATCGGAGGAGGCAATTTTGTGCTGCCAGGGCACGCATGAGGAATACGAGCCTCAATTGCATATGCAATAAAGTAAGCAATGGCAGCATGTCCAAATGCACTTGGATGGTTTATACGATTTGCAAAGTACGACACCCAGCAGCCTCGGGTCAATGACTCACATGCCTCCGATCTGAAAGCTGAATCAACATTGACAGCAAGGTCGACCTTGGAATAATGGAGAGCACCACTCAAACTCTCCCTCGGGAGGGTGCGATTAATGTTAGGTGGAAGCAGAATATGTACGACAGCAGCAGAGGATGGTAGTTGACGACGCAATCCTTCCAAGTACCCATCAATCCAACCTCCATTTGGCTCATATTCCATGAAGACCAAGTCTTCGTCACCTTGAAACCGGGTGCAGTACATGGCGTACTCCATGGTAATTCCTCCCATTGATAAGTTGCGGAATATGAGGTTCACAGTTGACGGCAACAGTTGATGAAACCATTCTTCGAGTTGTCCCCTGAAGGAACACTGATTGAGGGAAGAGAAACGGCACTGTATCATGGCATCTCCTCCAGCGGTCACTGAGCCACCAACAAAAGTCACGACGAATCGTGTTCTGTTCAAAAAAAGGAAATCTTGGAAAAGGTCAACAATACGGCACCCCCCAGGCAATACAGCCAGTCTGGCGAGCGTGATAGTGCACCACGAATTATTTTGACATCCGGACGGAAGCCAACCAGATTGCAGTGGCAACACTCTGCATTCGCCGGGGAAAACAAAGACAAGAAACAAAAGTCTAAGGACAGTAGCCATCTGAGAAACGTGAATACAGGATATTTCTTGAATTGGGCGGCTGAGCAGGAAGCGATTACTGCATTGTCCTATGATGCACTCTATTTCAGAATGGACAGGGCTCAGTTCAAAGCCACTGAATAATGCACAAGTAGTCTGGAGTAAGTGAGGAGCCTGTTATGTCTCGAGTACCGTCGGTGTTGGAATTGCCCTGTCAGATCTTTCCATGCTCCGGATTTTCACATAACCTCTCTTACTCACCAGCTTAAAACTGAAGGCAAACCGATGCAAGCCCGAAGTCTCACTACTATGCGCTAAGGATTCTGGTGGCACAAGAATCCAGACCGCCAACTCATCTGTTTCTCTGGCAGCTGGTGATCACCTAACCAAGTGCTTCCGGATAATTGGAATGTCTTGACTAGAACCAAGCTGTCTGGTTTGTAGGCTCCATCTGGGATATATTACCCGCTGAAGCAGTGGCTCATTTATAATTTCCCAGATGCCTCCAAAAGCCGACAACAACTCTAGAACTTGGGTCACAGATTCCAAGGAAAAAAGTTATGTGTTCGGCCCCCCACCCCGAGGGATTTTGGATCTTCTGCTTGGACAACTTCCACAAACTCCAATACTACCCACCCGCATGGCAACCAAAAACTACCCAAATCCAAGGCCACAACCTACAAACATCTGAAAATTTTGCCACCAAAACTCCAAAACAATAACCCAAAGAAAGTGATGAACCAACAATCAATTAGGTCCGCCTCGACATTTTCAAGTCTTTAGAAGTGCTTGACTAGGAAGAGGTTTATTATTTCAATAAAATAAGCAAGCCAGACCTTGCAGATGCCCAATCCATCTCTTCCCAAAATCGATTTTTGGGGTTTGTGTGTCACATATATCCTAACCCCCCAATTATACCCCCGCGCCGCGAAAACCCCCTCAGACCCCCCCCCCTTTTAAACTTTGCGGTTGAATCATGTTATCCAATCTCCGAGACCCCCCCCCCCTGGTCACTGTCCCCACCAGGTTTGTTGCGGTGCATTATTTCACCACTGCAACCGTCGGCCTATGGTCTGCCACAGTGCCGGAAACACGACAGCCATAAGGGGGGCGCACCGTGCGCTGTGCGCGCGCTGTGCGAAAAGTAGGGTATTTTGGGGCACGTGGCCGTACTAGAAACCCATACTTCCTGATACTAGGGGCATAATTGTTGTTTGAAAACGGGCATTTTGATGCTTCTTTCGCATTGGAGATATGGTATATTTGGATTTTCACTCAGTTTCACCCATTTTCACCCATTCTTGTTTTTGGTGACTCAACTTGTGCAATTTGCCCAAGGTCATTGAGGGCTGGCCAAAGCCCAAAGTGATGAAAGAACTACGTGGCTTTCTCGGGTTGTGCAACTTCTACTCACAATATGTGCCGAAGTATGCCGAGATGGCCAAACCCCTCATGGAGTTGCTGCAAACGGAGCATCTCAAAACGGATGTGCAGCAAAGAACCTCTATGATGAAAGTACACCGGAACGAGGCAGCCGAGGCGGCCTTTGTACTGTTGTGCTTGGGCGAATCAAGGGTGGGTGGATTCTAGGGTGGTCATGGGAAAGTAGCATAACTATTGGGCGCTGTGTGCGCGCTGTGCCCGCGCTGTGCCCGCGCTGTGCAGAAACACCCCAAAGGTCAAGGCTGCCACACCGTCACTGTCTATCTATGGCAATTTCCCAATTGGAATCTGGTGCACGCGGTCAGTGCGCAGTAGAATCGTGTAGAAGTAGAAGCGCCCCTTTCTCCCCATCCAAATTCCACGTGGGGTGCACGGTTCATGCACGGATCAAGCAACACCCCCAATATGTGTTTCTAGTGCGGCCAGACACCCAAATAGTCCAACTGCTCTTAGGGTCCCCCTTAGCAACTGTTCTGGCAGGGTAGCTGTCATGCAGCGGGGGAGGGGGGGGGGGGGGGCTACATATTGCTCGCGCAAGCTTTTGGTGAAATCCCCTCTATTCACCCCGCTGAAAGCTTTGTCCTTCATGTAATCTGGTGTTGGCAGTATTCTTTACCCTTCCCCTATCTCCTTTTTTTGCCTGCATGTGCCTGTTTTGGTTGCATTGGCACCCCAGTGAAAAGGGTCAACATTGCAGGGAAAATTTTCACCTTTTCCACTTTTTCCGGGAAGGGGAGGGGGCGAGGGAGTGAATGGGGACCTTTTTCCCCTCTCCATGGTAAGCAGGGCATACTGTACAGAAAAGAATCAAAATGCTATCCTCGCTCTGCTCTCCATTCAAACCCAGCTTGCTGCTGGCCTAGTGCTAGTGGGATACAGTGCAATGCTGTGATGCCAGAGCGTTAAGCGACTGGTCTGAGTTAATACCCTCGCGGTACAAAGGTTGAATTGAGCCTTTGCCTCCCTCCTCACTTGTTTCTCCTTCAAATCTGAACCCCAACATTGCATGACCATTGTGTGCCAGTAATTTCAGGTAGATCAATGTGTTCATATTGTTGCAAATCTATGTTTACACCACAACTGTTGTGCAAATTTATGGGGTCAATCGGGCATTTGATTAGAAGGTTAGGGGCAGGCATTCCCTTTGAGGTGTGAGGGAATTGGCGGTGAATGGTAACCTTCTTACCAATGTTACGGCATACCATTACAATGGCTGCACAGGGAGCAGGCTGCGTGAAACGCAAAGAGACCTCAGACCTGAATTCCAAATCAGTCAAGAATACCACTTGTGCTTTCTTAGAATCCTTGTGCCAGAGAAGCATACCAAAAGCAAGATCACCAGCTGACTGTGATGCTTACGTGTGCATTCTGAGATGTAAGTGCTGTGCACCTTGGCAACCTCCACCACACATGTGCTTTCACATGTCACTCTGAACTGTCATGAATGGGCCCGCCACCGACGCATTTGCCTGTCGACTAAGACTGCTCAACCATAAGGTTGGGATTGAGGATGGCTAACCCAGATATCTACAAACTTTGCCCAAACAGGGTCAGTATCAACCCCAAACGGACCGCAGGACTGCAATGCAATGCAATGCAACACAATGCAATGCTCCATCTATTAACACTCTAAGCTAAAAAAACGGCAGCAGAAGATGAAGACTAACACAAAAACCTGAAAAAGTTTGTGCGAAAAGCTGTAGAGGACCATGATAGTCTATTCCAGATGGGGTGGGGGTGATAATACACAATGTACACTGATGACCTCGCAAAGAGGTGCCACCACCGCCTCCAAAAGGACCCCACACACAAATGCACATTCCAGTCACTTTTGAACACTTTTCGGGTTTTCACAATGTACGGAGTGCCATGCCAATGCTGCAGACAGGAAAAGCATCAGGGCCATCCCACAGCAAAGCAGCCCGGGACGTGTTTGCACCAGCAGGTCCAAAGCGGCATCTCGGCAACCATGTTGCTTGCAGCTGTACCAGAAACCCCAAAAATGTGCATGCTGCATGGTGGTGCATGCCTAATGGGAATCCGGATAGTGGGTAAGCATTCGGGGCTGGTCAAGAGGGAAATTTGCCATTCCAATACACCGCACACGAAACTGCTGGAGCTGACCACCAAGTACAAGAGGATCAGGCTTCCATTATTGGGAGACCCACTACCCCTGGTGTCGCTTTCACTACCATTCCTACCCCCCCTTCAATACACCAACAGTGCCCCCCCCCCCCCCCCCCCTGAATACACCAACAGTGCCTTCTACGGAGCCCCCACCTGGATAGCTGGGAGGCACAGAGCAAAAGCAGCGCCTTCTGCGCATTTTCCCCAGGAAAGGAATCCACTCTGAGATGGTCTATACCTCCCCGTCCGGGGCTATCTTGGAAGCGGGGGGGGGGGGGGGCTACAAAGAAATTTTCATTGATGGCGAAATGACAAACAGGAGCAAATGCAGAGCAGAAGCAAACATTGAGGCATTCCACTCCGGGGGGTGTTGCCATGAAGGCTGAGTAGGTGCTGAGTAAATTGGTACTGTGGCGTGTCTGCACATCAGGGGGGTTGGGGAGAGGGGGTTTAAGGGGGGACAGGGTGTCACTGCATAGCTGCACTACCCACCAGTGGCGATGGTTGTCTAGGCCTTGCGTGGTGGCTCACCAAACGCTGCAACTAAATTCAACAGGTACATCCAAAATGCCCAAGTTCATCACAACTTCCAATGTCAATTGCAAGCAACCATAGACCATAGACCAACCCCAAGGGAGCAAACTCACGATGAGGAATTGCAATTTCTGTACAGTCTTGAACATCACAGGACGCGCATCTTGTACCATTGTTACCTTTTTTCAGTTCTGCCACCTGTCGCACCAACACTCATTGTAGGCTCAGGGCCTTGACGTAGCCGCACTATCCATGCCCAGAGGAGGTTGGTAGTAGGCTTGGCTGAGACTGGATTCCTGAGCCCACTCCCACCCCTTCCATTTCCCCTTCCATTACCTTGTACCCCATCCCGTTGTCTAAGCCAATGCCAGACACCAAATTCATGCAGTCCTCAAGATACTTCGGCCTAGACTAGGGCGGGGTTTGCTGCGCAGGGAACAACGAATGGTCCTTGAGGGGGGGCTGCCCATTGCCCTTTGATGAGGTCCCTCAAACGCTCTCAGCTGCTTTGGTTGTAAACCAGGCAGAATCCATGCTATCGATTCAGAGAAGACCAAATAAGGTACCAACTTCATACAGTCTGTCGTGGTTGTTGGGCTATGGGAGCTTTCATGCACAGCGCAAAGTTTTCAGGGGAACTACTACCAGAATTTAAAATCTTGAGGCTAGTACATAAACCGACTGCATCTTGGACTTGTGCGCGGGGACTGTAAGGGTGGGCAGATTAGGGACCATCAGTTTGAAGAAGGGTCCAGATTGCTGTTTGTCCAGACTGCGGTCAGTAATAAGAAGGGAGTTGCTATTACAGTAGACAAGGTGCTCCAGGGAAAGGGTCACTCATAATGTGCATGGTGCATTGAATGCTGATGCAAACCCCAACGCTCCACGAATAGAGACTCTTTAGGGGTAACCTGTTCCCGGGGGGTGCCATCAAGGCAAGTAAGTGTGCCAGTTGGTAGGTGTACACACTGGTTTGAGGCTTTTTAGGAGGAAATTGTCTGCGTTGCTTGTCCCAACCCACCAGGGAAGGGTGTTTCTGGTCGGTGAGAGCGGAACAGTGGTCCCTCTGCATACAAATGCTTCCCGCACCGGAGCCGGCAATGCTTCACACAAAGTCTTTTCCAAGACAGTCTTTGGAGGGTGCTCACCACCACTGAGTGGTGGTTGGGGTATGCAAACGCATGGTCTGCACCACAAAATAAAGGAAAATACATAGCACTGCCGGACGCATCCTGGAAAATCACACACAAATCCGGTGCAAATCCCTTGCAAATTTGGATCAAACACCAAACAATGCATGAAACATTCCGCACTCTGAGCTCGACATGAGGCGGTCTCGACGGGGATGGAACTGGCTGGCCCCACAAATCCAGCCGTTTACCCTAGGTAAAGGTGGGGAACTTCCTTCCCTCTCCCCAACATTGCCGCCCACAATACCCATAGGACTGGCAAGAAGTGTCAGTGTTGCTGAAAAGACCCAACAGAGCCTGCATTGCCCCCCATTGCTGCCATTACCCCTTGTAAACCTGATGCAGTTAGATGCATTGACAAAAGGTCCGACCGTATTGTGATCCTCCAACATCCAGCATCACTCTGTCAGCGCAGGAAGTGTATGACGGTTCTGAGAGCACTGGGCCTGGGTAAGAGACGTATTTCTGGTGCACCCCTGGCCGTGTCCCAGTCGATGTTTTGCAGTCACATCAGGCGGCGTGCCCTGAACCGAGCCAGCCGGTGCCGCGGATCCGCACCCAAATTCAGCTCCTGCTGTCGTCTTACTGCTGTGGTGTGGTGCACAGGCACCATGACAACCACCGTTGGCTACCCTACAGCTGCGTGGCCTTCGGCTTCCGTCCACAGCCTTCAAGTAAGGCCTGCGGTCAGCATCCCACTGCTGTCATTGTGCCAATCCTGTGCTGGAACAAGGAGCGAATTCGGAGAGGCAGGGGGACAAAACGGGAGGTAGCAACCGCAGAGGCAGGTCCAGAGGGGCGACAAACCCTGCGGCCACAGCAAATGGCAGCCTGGAGGCCGCACGACGGCACGCGGGATTCCGTTTGGCTTGCTGGGGGCGTTTCTGCACAGCGTGCACACAGCGCGGGCACAGTGCCCAAAAGTAAGTCAGTGTTCCCGTGACCACCCTGAAAACCCCCCACCACCCAGGGAGCTACGCCCACAGGGCAAAAACAGCAGATTGAGACAGCAATCTGGCATTTTCAGTGTGAAATATGGTTTGTTTTAACTCATTATCTGAGTTTTTGCGCTCATTAAGATCCTGTGTATCGGAACACAGTTTTTACTGCGGTCACCTTGGCCATCGTGGAAAACCAGTCCAAAGCAGCCCACGTTCCGCACAGCGCGCGCGGAGGGCACAGTGCGCCCTCGTTATTCTGCACGGTGTTGTTTATCGTCGGTGAGCACCAGAGCCTCCTGCACAGCAACAAAAAGCAAACAAACTGCAGCTGTCAAGTCCACTGCTGCGTCCGCGTAGCAGTCAGCGGTGGGATAGATTTATAGTGGACTGGATGGTGGTCGGCGCACACCTGCCGGCGCATGGCACGTGCCGGCAAGGCGGGGGCGCACTGCCGCGGGTGATGCGCCAGCCACCGAGGCAGCTCTCGGCGTAATATAAAACGGGTGGTAGGTTCCCGGACGGAAAGTGCTGTCGAGCACCCTGCGCCTACGGCCCTGCCCGAGACCCTGGTCTGTTCGAGTACTGCTGCTGCGAGGGATCCGACACCGCCTCACGGACCCAGGGGGTTGGGGGGGTACGTCCGCGCACACTCCTGCCCCACAGCCACCGAACCGGCTGACCTTTCCCCCCCGTTGGGCCCCAGTGCCCAGTGTGTGGCGCTTGATGCCTGGCATACTGCGAGTCTTGGCACTCCGAAAGATCTGCCCCCAAACGGGCCCTGAGGTGCCAAAGCAACATCGCCTGACGCTCTGCAGCTCCGGCCCAAATGTCAGAGGGTCCGATGTACAAACAGAACAGAATACATGGCCCAGCACCGCCCCACGCGACAAAAAATATTGGCAACACCGACAGCACCGCAACCACCAACACCACCACTCCGTCGCATGTCATGTTTGAAGGGGAACGAGTTGTGCGCGTTGTTGCCCTACGAGGCTTGGGCCCTCCTCCCTCCCGAGTATGGGCTCCCTTGAGCCCTGCACAATGTGACCGTGTGTCCCTCTTCCACCATCACCGGGCAGCTCGTCCTCGCCCACTCCCTCTCCATCTCCATCCCCCGCCAGCAGACATGGCCCCATCCGAGCATCGGCCGGGGCATCTCCGCCTGCGGCCCGCTGCTTGTGCGTTAGCATTTGATTTGTCATGTTAAAGGCTCCTTACCCCAAAACCGTTGTGTAAAAATCCTGCCAAATGATTTGTAAAAATGCGTCTTCGTCACGACAATGGAATTGAGTTAAAAAAAGATACCCACTGTGAGGCTCAGTTTTGAGAAAAAGAGGCGTCTTGTGATGGCATGGGGATCACGTTCCCCATCTCCACCCTTGCGGTGCTGTGCTGAGCAAGGGCAATTGGGCAATGGAGTGCTGCCGGGGAGTCGCTTACGGCTCGCGAGCGCCAATGCAATGGGCACGGGCAAACTTTTCCGGATTCTCCTTCTGGTGCTTCAGGGTTGGAGTGCATTGGGGCGCGACAGCCGTGGTGACAGAGGAGGGGGTGTGGGCCTGTGGCAGTGTCACTGACTGGGATTTTCTTGGCTGGATATCGTGGCGCTCCTGGACAAACTCAAGGTAAGCCCAGGGTAGTTATCAAGATTGTGTGGGAACTGCGTCCACATCATGTACACATCAGTGGGTAGGCGTCCCAGCCCTCCAAGGGGAGCGGGGGGTGAGGCTGGGTATGTGTGCTGGTTGGCGCTTCCAGGTGCACGCACTGGTTCGGGCTTTTAGGAGGAAATTATCTGTCCACGCCGTGGAAACATATTTCTGGTAAGAGTGGTACAGGTGTCCCTATGCTCCATTGGGTGGTGGGGTGGGGGGTGGGGGGTGGGGGGGGGCTATGCCATTTCAAGCAGTTGGAGCCTCTTCGAAAATTCCCACCCCCGCACACCCGACCCTTAAGCTGGCATGGCATGGAAAGCTATTGGGCAGCCTTTTGCTTTGCACGCAGCTTTGGTGACACCTCAGGCCCAATGTGGGTATGATGCCGGACTTGGGCTATGGTTAGTGGACTCATAAGAAATCCAACACTGAGCTCTCGAAAGCATTCCAATGTTGGGTACGTGTTGGACATGTGGAGGACTGACAGCCAGTAAATCCTTGGAATCTCCCAGGCAACCACATCCATTCAAAGATGATGAAACAAAGTGGCCTCATTCGGAACCCTCACATTGACTCCAAACCCCACTGATACTGTTCAGCGGCAGATTGGCATCAAACACTACTCGCTGTAGTGCTGCGGACTAATTCAGGCTCAAACACCCATTCATGTGCAGCTTGTGCCTGCCCTAACAGGCAGATTGACCGTCGTATTGCAGAGCATTCCCTGGGCTCAACCCACCGAAGGACAAAACCATACCACCCACGGACCACCCACTGAATTTCCAGCCTGCATCTCCCTCTCCTCGCAAATGCTCTCAATCCCATGCAAATGTATAGAGACTGGCACAATCGCTTGCTTGCTGTTTGATGTGCACATGCGAATCCCTTGAGCCTGTGCAATTGCAAAGACATTACATATGTCCCAAGTCCATTCCACATCATTCTGTTGAGCCCAGGACCTTCAGCCCCTCTGCTGTTGCCTTCATCATCAACCCTAAGAATGAGGAGAGAAATGCAGACAACCTCCACATGGAGGAGACACAGTAGCCAACAAGCCCAAGAGGGATGGAAAATATTCTGCAGCCTCCAGTGAAATACACTGCATCTCGAACTGTCATAATGATCAATGGACTGGACAAAACATTATTATTGCGCACTTCACAGAGCTGAATTTTTTCAAGCAGGCCTGGGGCCACCACTTTCAGCTCTGTTGTGTGCCTGGTTTCCACAATGCTTCCCTGATCAGTGCCACATCTGGACCCAGTGGTATGTTGCGATCCAATGCAGGCCACGCTCGTCAGCTTCATTGACTGCCACATAAAGTATATGGTGCTGAAAAATTTTGAACCAGGCCTCGGGTCATTTCCACATCACCTTCTTTTTCCAGGGTAATGGGTTTTTGATGGTTCTGGTGGATGTAGGACAGCTATTCAGGTGTGCAGGACAACAACGCCCCCCCCCCCCCATGCCAATGGACCCCCCATGCCAATGGCCCCGCCATGCCAATGCCCCCCACCCCGTCTCGAAAGAAGAAACATGGCCCCCCTGGCTACCCCCTCTCGAGGCACTTTGACTTGGACTGCAAGACAATGGTCATCGCCACTGTTTGTCTGTTACTCTGCAGCCTTGTGCTGCGTAATCCAAGCACACGGTATTTGGTCCACACAGACTAATGTCATCGAGTGTCGCTGTCGGAGGGGGGGTCCCTGAGAGACAGGATATCGTGAGGGGGTTTGCAAACCTCCCACCCCCTTTTCTTAAAAACTGCTCTGTGGGGGGGCTTTGAGGGAGGTCTACAGTGCATAATGCCCATGGTGACAAAATTGTTCGTCTCTGATTGGGATGCCGCACGAGGGCAGGGGGATTCTCCCAAGCCCTAGGGGCATGCCCTGAGGGTGTGGGGAAGGGTAAAACTTGCCTTCCCCTCACATTGCTGTGCGACATTGTTCAGTTGTTCCCCACACAATAGACACCAAGATAACAATCTTGAGCTTATGGGTGTGACGAGGCACGCACTCGCCATTCACGCGCGCAACGGGCAGTAAGACCGGGATGTTGTCCTGACACAAGAGCGGATGCGAGTGGACACGACTTGAGCACCTTCTGCGACAGGAAGTCCAGGAGAGGCGAGACAAGCCACAGACACAGACACAGGCATGGAACGCACGGCAACACAACACGCAAACTGACAAACAGAGCACTCCCCATCGGCACCGCTGCAAACCAGGTGCCCGGGACAGTCAGAGACACGGACACACGCTCTCAGCGACCCTCGAGAAGGCAGGGGTTATGTAGCTCATTCGCAATTTTAAGGCCATGACGCTAGAACATGTGCGCCAATGGACAGAGACATTGGCAGCACTAGAGCCTGGTGACCCTATTCCTCAGCCCGAATTTGTTGATTTCATTCGCCTTCACCGCACTAGTGCCTCACATGGCATGTGCGGTACGTTTCAGGTTATGGGTGTTTGTGAGGAGATCCTGTTGTGGTTGCTCCCCAAGGAGCCGCAATTCAAGGCCCTGCTTTTGTATTCTTGGCAATATTTGGTTTAGCGACCTTACAAGAAATGCCTATCCAACAGTTTCTGTAAAAGTTGATCATCCCCATCAGGCCCCGGACTGGGTACCAGAGGACGCCCCCTATTCCTCCCACGACAGAGCGTACCACTACCCCAACGCCATCCAACATCTCGCCCGCGTGCTCGGCGACGCAGACAGCCGGGCGCACATCCAGGAGCTCCAGGACAGACTGCAAGTCCCCCTCTACCACTCAGCGCTCCGCCCAGCAAACGTCCCAGCCCAACTCCAAAAACGACGCATCCAGCTCCTCAGGGAGCAACTGCCATTCCTCACCAGGGTCGCCAGATGGCTCGCCCGCAAGCACATCCACGTCCCCGACGAACACACCCGTTGCCCATGTGACCACACCACCCCGGAGGACTGGGAACACTTCAAGAAATGCCCCCTCCATACAGACAGGGACACCCTAGTGGGCTGGTCCCCGGCGGAAACCCTGCGACAACACGAAGGATGGCCAACTCACAGCCACACACACCAGGCCACCGAACACCTCTTCCGGGACCCCCTGATCAAAGGAGCCACCATGAGAGGGGCAGTGACACAGGCCCTGCACCGACACCTCACCAAATACACGGAAAGCCCCATGGAGGCAGCAGCACACCTCCAGCTAGAAGCAGTCCGCAGAGCAGCGGCCCAAATGGTACACCGCAAACACCTCCTGCTAACACACGCGGAGCAACTCACCGACCCCAGCGCCAGGGAACACATGCAGCGTCTCATCCATTACCATGCCGTGCATGACCCAGACGTCCACTAACCCGCTCCGCGCCCCGCACACGCCCCTCGTCTCCATCCACAGGTCTCCAAGGCACCACCACAGCGCCCCGAGACCCGTCTCACACCCAAGAAGCCACCCGGCACCGCCCAGTCCGGCCGAGCGCAGCCAGGGCCAACCATCCATCGACGTAGACGCGCAAGACCCCGGCAGCCCATCCAGCCCACCCCCCCCGGACCCGGGGCACCCCCCCCTCACACCGGCCACCATCCGCGACCCCGACCTCCTCCGAGCGACCCTCCAAGACAGGGCCCCGACCATCCCCCTGGGCTGGTACCGCCTACAAGAGGACTGGACCAAGCTCACCGTCAAAGCCCTCCGGGACCTGACCACCCCAGGCAGCGGCCTCCACGAGACCATAGTAGACCTCGTGCTCTGGCGAGCCCGCAAACACACCCGGGGCCAGCCCATCTGGATCCCCCCCATCGAGTGGGGCCAGGCCCTGACGCACGACACCGGCATCAACGTCACGCGTCAAGGGACCGTACGCCTACGACGGGCCCCAGCGGAGACGGACCACCCAGCGGACCCGAACCACCCGGAGCAGTGGGAACAGGCCACCGCGCCCAACCGCGACACCGCCCTCCGCGCCGCCGGCCTCCGCACCCCGGACGACGACCTCCCCCCCCCCACCTACAGACAGTGACCACCCCCCACCGGAGGTCTGGGTTACAGTCCTCGAGCGCGGCCACTACTACGTGATAGCCGCTACGGCTACGTCCCCCGGCCCGCAATGGATCATCCAGGGGACAGACACCATGTTCGCCCCGGAGACCGCCCCACCAGGGGCAGTGGGGGACCCCACCACCCAGCACAGGATCCTCAGGGGTGTCCTCCAGCCAGGGGACACGCCCCCAGCCCGCGCCCTGGCCCAAATCACCTCAGGGAAGGCGGGCTACCACCTGGGATTGGCCATGCTCTGCCTAACCCACTGGATCCAGCGCCGCTGGCCACCCACGGGGACCGTGCCCTGGGTTTGGGCCATCCCCACCGCCCACACACAAGTCGAGGCAGGCCCGGACACACGACCAAACCCCCTCCCCAGACCGCAGCAGTCCCTCATCTGCGGGTACCAAGGCATCCACAGGGTCCTCAACCGCGCGGGTCTTAGCCCAAAGCTAGCATGCCCCCTTCCCACCACTGACCAAGAGGTCCACCAGATACGAAAGCTCGTCTGCGAAATCCTTGCCGCGGCAGCAGAAGACGGCAAGCTTCTCCTCCAAACCGCCCGGCCTACAACTGCCCACGCAAGCGCGCGGCAAGCGGACACATACACCGACACAACACACCCCGCCGCACAATCCCCGCCCATGCCCCCCCCCTCTCGCTGCTCAACCGGAGACCCACACACGCCCACCATCGCGCGCACCCCCGGGCCCCGCGACACGGGCCTCCCCCACCCGCCCGAACACCAGCACACGCCCGCCACACACCCACCCACCGGACACCCTTCACCGCCCCCCACACTCGACAACCCACACACACCCGCCGAGGGGAGCCCCGCGCCCCGCGGCACGCCCACCCCACCCAGTGGCCCGCCCACGCCCCCCACACACACCCCAGAGGACCCAGGCCCACCCCCCCCCGGCCCCTGAATGCAGCCCACGCGAACTGTTCCCCCCCGCGGACACCAACCCACACGACCTCGCACATTGCAGGACCCGGGCCCAGCCGAGCCCAGAAAGAGAAGGCCGCAGCCCCGCGCCTCCCTCCCCCGCCGCTGCCGACCAGATCGGCCCGCCGGGCCGCCAGGTCACGACCGGGCCCCCCCAGCCGCCCGCCCCCAACCTACAACCCGAGGACATGCCCTCCATCCTCCCCGCCTTGGCCGCAGCAGAAGCCGCCGCCCACAAGCCCGCCCGCATCACAGCCCAACCCGCGTCCACCACCTCCTCCTCATCCTCAGCCTCGTCCACCTCCTCCACCTCATCCTCCGACCCCCCCCTCCCCGCCAAACTCATCCTCAAGGCCACGGCGAAAGCCAAAGCCGCGGCCGCACGCACCGACCCCCCAACCCCCACAGAGGCGACTCAGGCACCCCGGCAACCCACCGGGACGACCCCCGACCCGACATCGGCGCCCTCACACCTCCGGACAGAGGTACTCCTCAACCTGGAACCGGACCCCAACCCCAAACCCGACCCCAAACCCAAACCGGACCCCAACCCCAAACCCGACCCCAAACCCAAGCCGGCGCCCACGCGAGCACACACAACACCGCATACGTAACGACACAAACCCACCCGACACCACCCCCGCCCGGGCCCTCGCCCAAGCCAGGACCCCCCACCCACCGCAACCCGCGCCCCCCTCCCGCCGGCACCCACCACCACCGCAGAGACGGCCACCCAGCACGACCCCGTCCAAGCCCTCGTCCGCATCCCCGTCACCAAGCGCCCCGTCATCCATCCCCCACAAACCACCACCACCGCCGGCCAAACCGACCCAGGGATGTGGGACCCCTTGACCACCGTCACCGTCAAGCCCGGCCCCCAACCCTTCCCCCATGCCCACCACATAGTGCAGCCCCGGGGACTGCCCACGATGCCCAACCCCCCACCCCCACAAGGGGGACCGGAAAACCCACAAGGAGTCCATGGGCCATACCCGCAACACCAACCCCACCACTACCCACACCACCACCACCAGCGGCCCCACCACCACCACTACCAACACCACCCCCACCACTACCACTGCCCACCGCCCTACCCCACCGGCCCACAACCCCCCGTGCACGAACAGCACCAGCGGACGGGATGGCAGCCACCGAGCGCCCCACCCGCCTACCCCACCTACCGCCAGGAGCCAACCCCCCCGTACCAGCTACCCCCCCCGTACCAGCCAGCACCCCCGTACCCCCCCGGCCACCATCCGATGGCCGAAGGGGCCCCATGGACGACCGGGGACCTCCCCCCCCAGGCGGCACCGCGCGAGCCCCCCCAGGGGCCGCCGACGCTTCCGGACTGGCCCGACTCGAGCGATGAGGCCCGGTCCCGCAAACGGCGGTGCTTCCGCCCCCCCCCCCGCACGGCACACTCGCCCACGGCGCCCACACTCCCACCGCGCCTCAACCACCCACTCGCGCCGCTCCCGCTCCCCCAGGTACCACCACGACCCCCCGGGACCCCGCTCCCGTCGCTCCCGCTCCCCCGGGCACCACCACGAGCGCCACCGCCGCCCCATGTCCCCCTCCCCCTCCCCCCACCGGCCAAACAAGACCCCCACCCCCAGCCCCCGCCACCACCACTCCCGCTCCCCCCGACGCAGCCAGGCACGCCACTGCCGCCCCACGTCCACCTCCCCCTCCCCCCACACGCCCCGCCGGGCTCCCCGTTCCCCCCGCCACCCGTACCCATCCACCACCCCCAGCCCCCGCCACCACCACTCCCGCTCCCCCCGACGCAGCAAGGCAGGCCACTGCCGCCCCACGTCCACCTCCCCCTCCCCCCACACGCCCCGCCGGGCTCCCCGTTCCCCCCGCCACCCGTACCCATCCACCACCCCCAGCCCCCGCCACCACCACTCCCGCTCCCCCGGACGCCACCGAGCGCGCCACCGCCGCCCCATGTCCACCTCCCCCTCCCGCTCCCCCCTCCGCCCGTACCCGTCCTCCACCCCAGCCCCCGCCGCCGCCGCTCCCGCTCCCCCAGGCACCGCCACCCCCGCCACCACCGCGGGTTCACGTCCTCCCCCCGCCGCACCACGACCACGGGCACGGACCCCTCCCCCCCCCGGGCCCCCGCCTACCTCGCCTGGTGGTCTCCCCCCGCTCTGCAGGAACTCCACCGCTGGGTGAAGTGGGCCGGAGGAGCGGGAAGGCACGAAGGGGTGCACATGGTGCATACCTTCGAGGAGGTGCGCACCCGCACCCCCACAAACCCCAACGAGGCCGCCCCGGAGGCCATCATGCCGCAAGCGGCATGGGAGGCCCTCCTCCGCGATGCGGTCCAGGGCCTCCGCCCCCCCTACACCCCCCAAGCCCTCCGCCAGTGGCTCCAGGCTACCCACCCCCAGGCCTGGGCCGCCGGCGCCCCCTCCCCACCCCGCTCCTCCCGCCACCACAACACCAGGAAGGGGCAGGACAAGGGCAAGGGAAGGGCAAGGGGCACCAAGGGGCACTCAGGCAAGAGGGCACGGAACCCTAGTGACCCCTTTTGCACACCTTTGAGCGTAGCGGTTGAACAGCGGTTGAACCCAGTTGAACAGCATGTTGCTGTTCAACCCCCCAGTTGAACTCGGTTGAACGCGGTTGAACAGTTCAAATGGCCTATCGCGCCAATCGGTGGCGCGTGCTCACGCGATCACGCGTTCAACAGTGGTTAATTGGTAAATGTAGCCTGTCCCACAATTTTGGTTTTGAGCTGTTCCCTAAAACCCAGTTAAAACCTGGAACCTACTACCAATGGGCAGGTGGCGGTGTGGTGACCACATACATGAAAACTGGAGCCGGCACGTGGTGGCCAACACGTGGCGGTAAAGGGAATGCACATGGTGTGTAGTAGTTGCCACCTGCTCGCTTTTTACTATATACATGACGCATTGAATTGAAGAATATTTAATTTCACCTTTGTGCAATATGGTAGTGTCACCAAAAATAACGTAACAATAAGAACAAATTAGAGCACCAAGAGATTCCCCATTGTGGTTTCTTACTTGTATGCAAGGATCCCTCTCATTTTACAATCAAAAATGCCAACGTCAAACTTGAAGCAATGTATTGCAGATCACTACACTGGATTACAATCGGATGGGCCCCAAGTGAGGGCAGGCACACGCAGGGACAGGGCGCCGGAAGCGACACCACATGGGGGCAGGAAACCACCCAAGAACCAGGAAGGGGCGGGAACGGGGACCAAGACACGGAGGAAAAGGGCACCACGGCAGGCACCACGACCCACACCCAGGAAGGGCACACCACGACGGGGAGACCAGCGCCGCCCCAGCCCCACCAAACACCCCAACACACACCACCGAAGCAAACATCGGAAGCCATGCGGATCACACCAGCGCACGCCCACCGGCCACCGGAAACCACACGGAGAACGGAGGGCGCACCTACACGGGGAGAACATGCCACACCCACAGAGGAAGCCGCAGGGAACGCCGCCGCACGGCGCACCACCACGCCCTCACCGCCAGGCGACGACCCCGGCCACCACAAAGGCCACCTCACAGGCACCGGAAGAGGACGAAGGCACGGCCGCGGCACCCACGACTAGGGACCGAAACCCCCAGAGGACACGGGACCAAGGCACAGGCCCCCAGGGAGGGCAACCCCACGGACCGTCACGCGACCACGCCTTTGGCTATAAGGGCCGGGCTGCGTTACTGTCGCGGTTTGACGCAGAGTACTGCTATGCACTTGGATTGACGGCCGGGGGCTTGATCTCAGCTGGTCTCACGTCCGTGAGGGCGTCCGTCACCAACCTGTTGCGTCCAGTGGAGGAATGGCACTGCGGCGGCACGCCGATCCCGTCCATGATGAATTTCGAGCGCCGCAAGGGGAAGTGAAAGGCTGTGATCGATCGCGAAGGCCTTGGTGCTGCTGGACGGTGCCCCCTTCAAGGCCTTCTCCGAGCGCCGTGAAGACTGGAAGTGCCAAGATTACTACCGGTGCCCCGGACCCCTGCAGTTCAGCACCGGAGATATGGACATCCCCCTGACCCTGAAGTATGAGCTCATGCCTGCCGGCGGCACCGACCCGGACCCTCATGTCCCTGCCAGCGCAGCCGAGCTGCAGTGCAAGCCTTTCGCCACTCAAACGGCGTTCGGAAGCCACCTCCACCGTCCGACTCCTGATTTCTGTTTGTCTGCCTTGGAGAAGGAATGCCTTTCCTACACCCCGAGTACACCTGCCTGTCTGCGAGGCCCGGTGAAGATTGAGTCCATGGGTGAGAGTCAGCGTGCACGCCCCAAGGACACCGTGATCATTCAGCAGAATTTCCCGAAGACCTACCCGACCCACCAGCCCGAGCGGCACGCCCAAGCCCCCACAGCACGGACCCAGCGAGCCACCCACACCTAACCGCACCCCCCAACCACCAGCCGGCCACACTCCGGCCCGCACTCCGCACCACGACACAGGCCAGGCTGACCTCCACTGACCCACCGCGGCACCACGCGAGACCACGGCACACCGCACCACAGCGCGCCACAGTGCAACGCACCACAGCACGACGCGACGCGACGCGGCACAGAGCGGCACAGCACGACACAACTGACCCTAACCTGAGGGACTAACCGAAGCCAGCCACCGCACACCCCGAAAGGCGCCGCGCCACCACGTCACACACCAGCACCGCAGGCCACACACGGGGCCACAGCGCGCCAGGCGACAACGGTGGCGGACCACCCAGAAGATTACAGCCGGCACCGTAGAGGGGAAAGGACACGAACAACCCCAGCCCCCTAACCCAAAACCACAAACAGCCGCCTGGCGCAGCCGCCCAGCCGGCAGAGCCAGGACCTAACCCGGCAAGAAGGGGCGCCGAGCCCACCGTGTACAAAGCCCACCCGACCCATGGGGCCGGAACGCGGCCACACAGAACGCAACTGAAGACAGCAGCCCGGAAGACAACACTGAATGCAGGCCAGTGCGTGCGCCAGCCCAGGGAAGGCAGAGGGAGGAACAGGCAAGCCCCCCCCCCCCCAAAAAAAAAAAGGAGGGGGGGGGGAAAAGGCACGAAAACAGCCCACAGCCGCCAAACCGCCCGCCAACACCACCACAGACGGCGAAGCCCCCCCCCAGAAGGCACCGAAGACAGGACCCCCACAGAGGCACAGGGGGACCACCAACCCAAAACCGGCAACACCAAGCCAGTAACAGCGGACCACGGGGAAAAGGGACACGGAAAAAAAAAAAAAAAAAAAGAGAGCCACCAGCCTAGCCCGAAAGAAAGGGGATGGAGGGACAGGGACCACAAACCCCGGAGGAAAAAAAGAAAAAAAAAAGAAAAGAAAAAACCAAAGCGCAAAAAACACACCCCGACAACCCAGCCAAGAAGGGCTGGGCACAGGCGAGACCCGGGCCCAGCACACACGCCCACACCGCACGCCGGAACCGGAAACGGCGGGGGGCAAGCGGGGCGCCCACGAAACCACACACGTCCCAAAACCAGGCCGAAACCGAAGCCCAACCACGAACACCACAACCAGCCGACACTAGAGGGACAACACCACAAACCGTGCCCAAACACACCCACCCAAGACCCCAGCCAGGACTGGCGGGGTTAACAAAACCCGCACCCATCCGCCAACCGGACCCAAACACAAACACCACACAACAGTAGGAAACGCAGTGCCCACAGCCCGGGCACTGAGGCAGCCCGTGCCATGCAGGTGACCCGGCCAAACGAGATCCGGAGACCGGGGGTAAGGCTGCATCCTAAGGCCTGCGCTGCTTTGGGACTCCAGGCGGAGCGTGCGACACCCAGGCGCCTCGGAACCCTAGTACCAAGAACGTGCATGCACGCCTTGGGAAAGGGATACGCCAGGAAGTCCGGTGAACCCCTAGGGTTCCGCCCAAAGGAGGGGACGTGCGCAAGCACGGGGGCACACCCTCCCGGCGAGACAAGCATGTCACGCTGGCGGCGATCAGCCCTCCCGGCGTAGCCCGGGGCCGCTTTGTTGGGGGCCAACAGTTAGGTCTAGCGGGAAGTAAGCCGCCTCCCCTCTTCACGCGCGAAGCCTCTTCCTGTTCGTCACAGGGGCGACGCCAGGAGGAACCATGGGGCGCCTCTCCACGACCGAGTGCACCTACCTACCTACCTGTTGTGTGCCTGGTTTCCACAATGCTTCCCTGATCAATGCCACATCTGGACCCAGTGGTATGTTGCGATCCAATGCAGGCCACGCTCGTCAGCTTCATTGACTGCCACATAAAGTATATGGTGCTGAAAAATTTTGAACCAGGCCTCGGGTCATTTCCACATCACCTTCTTTTTCCAGGGTAATGGGTTTTTGATGGTTCTGGTGGATGTAGGAGAGCTATTCAGGTGTGCAGGAGAACAACGCCCCCCCCCCCCCATGCCAATGGACCCCCCATGCCAATGGACCCGCCATGCCAATGCCCCCCCCCCCGTCTCGAAAGAAGAAACATGGCCCCCCTGGCTACCCCCTCTCGAGGCACTTTGACTTGGACTGCAAGACAATGGTCATCGCCACTATTTGTCTGTTACTCTGCAGCCTTGTGCTGCGTAATCCAAGCACACGGTCGTTTGGTCCACACAGACTAATGTCATTGAGTGTCGCTGTCGGAGGGGGGGTCCCTGAGAGACAGGATATCGTGAGGGGGTTTGCAAACCTCCCACCCCCTTTTCTTAAAAACTGCTCTGTGGGGGGGCTTTGAGGGAGGTCTACAGTGCATAATGCCCATGGTGACAAAATTGTTCGTCTCTGATGGGGATGCCGCACGAGGGCAGGGGGATTCTCCCAAGCCCTAGGGGCATGCCCTGAGGGTGTGGGGAAGGGTAAAACTTGCCTTCCCCTCACATTGCTGTGCGACATTGTTCAGTTCTTCCCCACACAATAGACACCAAGATAACAATCTTGAGCTTATGGGTGTGACGAGGCACGCACTCGCCATTCACGCGCGCAACGGGCAGTAAGACCGGGATGTTGTCCTGACACAAGAGTGGATGCGAGTGGACACGACTTGAGCACCTTCTGCGACAGGAAGTCCAGGAGAGGCGAGACAAGACACAGACACAGACACAGGCATGGAACGCACGGCAACACAACACGCAAACTGACAAACAGAGCACTCCCCATCGGCACCGCTGCAAACCGGGTGCCCGGGACAGTCAGAGACACCGACACACGCTCTCAGCGACCCTCGAGAAGGCAGGGGTTATGTAGCTCATTCGCAATTTTAAGGCCATGACGCTAGAACATGTGCGCCAATGGACAGAGACATTGGCATCACTAGAGCCTGGTGACCCTATTCCTCAGCCCACATTTGTTGATTTCATTCGCCTTCACCGCACTAGTGCCTCACATGGCATGTGCGGTACGTTTCAGGTTATGGGTGTTTGTGAGGAGATCCTGTTGTGGTTGCTCCCCAAGGAGCCGCAATTCAAGGCCCTGCTTTTGTATTCTTGGCAATATTTGGTTTCGCGACCTTACAAGAAATGCCTATCCAACAGTTTCTGTAAAAGTTGATGATATTTCGAGCCCCCCCCCCCCCCGCACATGTCAATGGACCCCCCACCCGGAAAGAAGAATCCACCCGCCCCCCGTTCACTATCAATGGTATCATGCATGGCTTTTGAGTCACAGGTCGGCGATTTGATACTCGTCGTCTACTACGGTCAGAGGGTGCGGGTGTTGACCTCCCTCCACACACCTCACGTGCTGGGGTTGGTACTCTTCCGGTAACACGTCGGTATAGGTGAGATGGCTCACCACATTTTGGTGTCAAGTGGCAGGTATCCTAGCCCTCTGAGCTGATTTTAGGTCTGCCCTATCCTTATGCGGGGGAGTAGGATGGGGCTGAACAATGTTGTTGATCTCACCCAGCAGCAGGGCAAGTGAACAGAGGAACAATCGGTTTGCTGCAGCAGCTTGCCATGAACGTCACGGTTTGAGCAGAGTTTGCAATGAGGTCATGGACCCCCCACTCGGAAGTAAGCAGGCCAGTGGTATTGGCGGGGGGTTTAGGGATAGCCTGCCAGTTCAAGCAGACACTCAAAAAAATGTATTTTTTTGTGGATTTTTTTGGAGTCTCACGTGAGGGGCTTGGCTGACACTTAAAACAATTATTTATACTAATTTTATTTTTTGGACTCTCGTCTGACACTTCTTTCCACTTTCCACTTTCCATTTTCCACTTTCCACTTTCCACTGATGATGAAGCCGGCTTCCGTCAGAAGGCACCCTGCATTGGCAGTGATGCAGGATCCCCGCTTGTGTCTGGGTACTGCACGGCAACCACCGCTTTGTGGTCCATATCCCGAAGCAGGTCACCAATAAATGCCCGGACCAGCCCTGGCACCTGGCATCAGCTAAAGGGGACACACAGGGGAGCAAAAGTGGCACCCCAATGCGGTTGGGGATGTCCAGCTTGGTCCCCCATACCGCCCTCCCGCCCCCGGAGGAAGCCTCCCCGCCCCCCGCCCCCCGCCCCCCGTCACTGAGCATGACAACCAGCCCCTCTAGGGAGGGGAATTAGAAGGAGTAGGCTGTAGATTTCTACTCCCGGTTAAACATTTTCATGTTCCAATGCGCTCTGATTTCCACTTTACAAAAACTTCCGCGCTTGCCACGCCAATGCCCAACTCAAGCCCTTGCGCATGCAGAGCAGGGAGCATTGTGATTGGCCCTACTGGGCACCAAGTGGGTGGTAAGGCCGCACCGGCCTGCCCTCCATCCCAAACTCAGGGTCAGCCCACTGTTCGCAAACCCCCAGAGGGACTCACAGAAGTCCCGCTAGCCCTAGGCCTCTGCCTGCAAGCGCTTCTGGCACAAAGCCCTCATACCCCAGCCGTGTGGAAGAGCTGCCACTGAAAGGGAGCTCCCCACCCTTTGCCCTGGTCTGAAATTTTAGTTGGAGGATACTTGGAGGGTAGTAAAAGGCATTCATGCTGACTTGCGAAACACACCACCAAGAAAAAACTGTGCCCTGGGCTTGCCTAGACCCATACAAAGAGCATACGAAGAGGAATAGATTCCTTTTTTTTTGAAATTGTCCGGTGCCATCGACAATTGTTCGAGATTGTACAAGAGTGTGCCGGCTCTTCAGACTCATGGTCTGAGACAGTACATTACCGTACCTTGTCACCTACCCGCCATCCTCACAGAGAGGGGGCATAAGGTTAAGGTTGCCGCGGTGTGCTCATATTGCCTTCCCCACAAGCCACTCCTACTGGATTGCAGGATGAAGAATAGATTCAGCAATTATGGAAAGGCCTCCACTTCTTGCGCATACAGGGGTTTTGCTTTTCGACATCAAAAAGCTGTAACCGCCGTCCCATTGCATTGACCATGGCCGGTCATGGCTGTGTATGTCCATTGTTCATGATCTGCACACACCCCTATCTCTGCTCCGGTCGGCACCATTGGCAAGAGGTGTCCGTGTACATCGGCATACCCACATTTACGATGGCACCCTTATGCCTGTTCCTCACCAGCATGTGCCGCTACATCCACTCTCCACGGAGTTGCTTTGTGGAGACTATCTCTATGGAGACTGCCTCGGCAGTGCACCGTTACTGCCAACTACTTGTTCCACTTGCTCGGCATTGTCTACAATATTACCGGCTTTCAAACCTAAGCACGAGATGTCCAAGCACCACATGGTCCTGGTATTCAGTTTGGGTGCATGATCATGGCTTTGTTTCCCCCAGATATGCAATGCAGGCAAATCTTGATAAACTTCGATTGCATAGCAAACACCCAACCTGCCCAGCAGGTCGATGTTCAAGTCCAGCCAGTGCGTGCAGAGGAAAAATTGGGTGGGGGGGCGGGCAGACACCTGGGTGCTCAAATATTAAAAACAAATCTGAGTACAAGAGAATCATTTTTGTATAATAAATTCAAACACAGAAACAACCCATTCAGCACACATGAAAGGGTAGTTTCCCCCAGACATGCAATGCAGGCAAATCCTGATAAACTTCGATTGCATAGCAAACACCCAACCTGCCCTACCTCCCTTATGTCCCCCACTTCAGCACTAAAGGCCCTGCCAAATGAAGACAATCTAAAAGAAAATCAACACATATATCACGGCGAGTCAAATCATAAATACCCGAAAAATGCCAGACGCCTCAAACAGAGGGAGGACAATGCGAAGGAACGTTGTCGAAACCCCAGACTGGCGTGCGACGAGCGTACCAGTCGTCCACAACAGTAGAAACAGCCCTATACAGGCAGGCCCTCCCCACCGACCAATCGTGGCACTGCTCGTTACCCAGCAAACGGAGCACCGGCGGGACCAAGGCCACTAGCTCACGAGTCGGCAGCGCAAAGTACCACACGTCCGAGACAACCGGAATCCAACGTGAGAACGTTGCCGCCACCGCGTCTGGGTCCTGGCCCAAGAACACTCGACCCCTTTGGGAACAAGCTAGCCACCCCGAAGACGAAAGGCCAACGGCGTGACCCCCTGACCCTACCGGCAGCCCAGGGACCCAACCTATAATAAGCACCATACAACAATCTGGGTGTCCCCACCATAAATCCGGCACCCACTGACGGTGCCCACGCAAGTCAAACGGGCCCAGGTTCTACAGCGGTGCCACCAGATTGTACAAAACCTCAACACCTGACCCACGCAAGTAATCCAGCATGGTCACCCGCTAAGCAACAGTGGCAGCGGACCCGTAACGCCAACGCAGTGCCTCACGCACCACCCCTGGAGTCCGGTTAATGGCCGCTCCTAGACGGGCGGCACCCGCACCAACAAAATAATCAAAAGCGCCCACAAACATGGCCACCAAGTCCAAGATCCCGGGTCGCAGTGCACAGACAGCATACATCACACAAGCCGCCTCAAGCACGCGGATCCAGGACCTCGGCCCAGAAACACAAGCCAACAGCTCCCGGGCGCACCCCCGAGGTACCGGGACCAGATTCATTCGGGCCACTGCTGCTGACGCTGCAGATCCCAACGGCCCAGTCCCACTGTCGACGGCGGCGCCCCAAGTGCGACGGGGCCATCAGGGGTACCAGGTGGTGACTTCAGTGTTACAGGGGCAAACTGACACGTCGTGCAATGTCAAGTAGAATCTAGCACCAACAAAACACAAACAAACGGTTAACATGCGGCGCAAGAAAAAGGCGCACACAGTGGCCAACGACAAAAGACACTATACTCCAATCGCAACACAACCCCTCAGGTTCCAACTATCACGCGCCCGAAGCTTCCCCACCCCCGGCACACTGGAGCCCAACAGCGTCATAGGGTACCTCCATCGATGGCACCACCAGGGCGTGCCTCTCGGCTTGGGCGAAGGACTCCCGGTGTGGTTGTTTGAGATGCCGAGAGCCAGCCCCAGTGGCCCATCTACGGTGCACCCGATCAGCCGTCTAACTCCTCCGCACCAAGGGCAGTTTCACCCCAGACAAGGAACGTTGGCACTCCAAAGAGTTGTGACACCAGGCAAAAAGGACTAAGAACACCAAACAGCCAGTGTCAATGGTGCAAAAAAACTACACCATTGTACTGTACTGCACCGAGGTTGTTACTCAAGATGTCCCATCTCCGGCGAGCCGCCCGGTATGCCTCATAAATACTATCCCTATGCAAGTCATCCACACGAGAAACAGGGTCCGCGGGCTGCAGATGAGACGGGACGTAAGCAACGTGCAAAATCGTCCCCAAAGAACTCAAATGCAGGACTATGGCTTTTAAAATCCTGTTGTGACGCCAAAACCACGATCTTGACTTCAAATTTTTCGTAGCCCGGATTACCTGCATATTATCCTGTAACATACACAGCTGGCCCATGCGCCGTCTACCTGCAAGACCGACCAGAATCCACACCCCGTACAACTCGGCCACTTGCTGTGTGTTCACCCAAAGAGGACAGTCAAACGCGCGAGCATCTCCCACTGGGTTGAAAACCCCAACACGAAACCTGAGTCTACCAAACTGATCGTAAAACTGAGCAGCATCAACAAAGATCCACTTTACCAACATCCAAGATCTCGTAAACATGTCTGTAGGCCTAAATCTAGGCATGGCAATGACAAAGGCGGTAACCATGGCTTGCCACAGCGCCGGTCAAACTGTAATGAAACTTGACTGATTCCAGAACACAGCGCCATAAACGGACCCCAGAAAGTGTAAATGGCCCCGCCCACACGTGGCACACCAGCCTATTAAACCCAAAATCCGCATTACCGTCTTGACCTGCACCGTCTCACCCCAGGCCAAAACCAAAGCAATCAACACCTTGGCCATCAGCACAACTGAATTGGAAATGGATAACTCTTGAACATCCACGTCCTTCCCCAACCATCGCACAAGGCTGGTGGGTTCCAAGATGCTTTTTGGGGACACCAAGTAACCCTCCGCAGACATGAACCCCACCACCAACCGCATACACTGCCGAAGCCAGTCTCTATTGGTATCCACTACCAGGAGATCGTCTCAGTAGTGATCATAGCAGGGGCGGGGCGGAAAAAAAATTCCTGGTACCGGGTTACAGTTTTATTTTCGCAGGGTACCCCCGGGACCCAGGGGGGGTACGGAAATTTTTTCCTTACACATTTACCCAAGTTTTCCATTAAACGAAGCCGTTTCAAAGCAAATTGTCCGTTTATCTATCATCACTTGCCTTTCCAAGGTTGTCCAGGCATTTCCCACAGTAAGATGTCCTATCGGGTTGCCCAACCATGTATTGGACCCCAAAATGAGATGCTATTTGTGGTCAGGGTCAGGTATAGTGGCCGTCTTTCCAGCGTACCCAGGAGGCCCGGCCGTGCCGCCACTAGGCATTTGTGCGGAAGTGCGGCTGCCTTCCCCGGAGTGCCTTCGCCAGTAGCCCTATGTCCTTCTCTGGTTGGGGTTCGTGTGACATCGCCTACCCCTACCCCCAGGGGTGCACGGTCCCCTTGGGGAATCGTTTCGAGTCGTTTCGCGTTTCGGTTGGGGTAGGTGCCAGGTGTCATTGCCCACCCCCACCCCAAGGGGTGCCGCTTCCCCAGGGTAATCGTTTCGAGTCGTTTCACGTTTCGAGTTAGCTGCCTTCCCGCGTTGCCTACCGCTTCTTGGCCTTCCCACCTTTGGAAGGCGCGGATCGTTTCTGGCCCTTCTTGGCTGCAGGTTTCTTTTTCGCTAGCTTTTTGTTGCTGTTGCTGCTGCTGCTGTGGCTGCTGATGGAGCTTCAGGAACCCTCACTTGAAATGTGGGTTGCTGGAGTCCGCATTTCGCTCCTCGCGCATCCATGTGCACATTGTCGGGTGACGGGGCACTGCGGCGCAGGGAGCACAGGGCAATTGTTCTCCGGATTCACCAACCTCGCCGACTCCGGTACAAGGCGGGTCCAGTGACTTGGTCCCCATCCCATCTACGTATATCCAATGGACCTTCTCATAGGCATGACGCATTAGTGGGTACCGACCACAAAGCGGGACGCGATTCGGCACACCAAGTGGCAGTGCTCCTTTGCACTTCCAAGTGGAAGCAAGGGAACCAGAGCTAGCTTGTGAGGCGGGGGCAGAGTTGCAACCTCATCCTCCACATCAGTATCTCTAGGAGAGGGCTCACTAGCCTCTGCGGCCGCTGCAGGTGCAAAAGAGAAAAAATTGGTAACAGAAAGTTGGCGCTGTGCCTTCAATGGTGTGAAGGTGCCAGCCCTGTGCTTCTTCCCCTGTAAAGAGAAGAAGGAGCAACGTTCAAAGTTCAACACTCAACACTCAAAATTCAATATTCACTGGTAATTGTTCAAACACAACTCAAAGTTCCACTAAGCACAATGCGCACCCTGAGAATTGACCTCTCCTCTAACCCCAAGGTTCAACACTTAACACTCAAAATTCAATATTCACTGGTAATTGTTCAAACACAACTCAAAGTTCCACTAAGCACAATGCGCACCCTGAGAATTGACCTCTCCTCTAACCCCAATGATGGAGCGCAGTATCCAAATTCATACATGAATGCCCACTAGCTATCTATTCCATGCACTGTGCAGAGAAGAAATCCACAAACATGCATTCATTTGGTGCAAACGGTTCCATTACTATGCAAATTCTACTGATGGGAAAAACAAATTCCAAATGCTACAATTATAGGGTGCCACTTTTTTTTTCGCAGGGTACCCCCGGGACCCAGGGGGGGTACGAAAATTTTTTCCAGACGCGATTTTTTTTCCTCCGCGCCCCTGGATGATAGTTCACAATGGACCCTGGTTTGTCATCCAGGCTACCTGGCATCACAGAAAATGCGGTCTGCAGGTGTCTACCAACCACCGCCCGGCAAATCGGCGGAGACAGCTTCCACCCAAAAGGTAAAGACCTCAAATCAAAAATACCCTGATCTCCCACCACCCGAAACATCCCCCAGGCCTCCTCAAGTAGCTAAAGAGTGGGGTAGCAGCCCTTCAGGTCGAACGTGCAGGCATAGCGCGTGGTCACCCTCTTATAGGGATCTCCCGCCCAATCAACCAACCTACACCGTAACGACCACATGCTGGGCATCTGCATTTTTAATTTACCTTGGGGGTCCCGGCGATTGCCCTGCTTCCAATTTACAATAAAACTGCATTTTTCGGGCGTCTTATAAATAACAAAAATGGGGGCTGAAGGACCTAACGCAAAGCCCGGATGATCAGGCTCATATCTGTGCAAGTGGCCCTATTCCCACAAAGCCGTTACCATGGCTGCAGCCTGCGGGGTAATGCTGTTCTGGCAAATCTCTACGGATCTCATGGCATCCACAGACTCAGGTCGTACAATCTTGGACCATATATCGAGTGGAATATGCACACAACCCGTTTCACCCAACCCCTTTCTGGCAATCTCAACTGGAACAGCACCGCTTGTCCTCCCCCCCTCCTTAGGAATAGGAGATATTGGTGACAGGGTCGTAGAACGCTCAAAGTCTTCAGGCCTGAAACCTTTTACCGCAGCAATAAACAAGTTAACCAAGTCAAAAACCTACAAAGACCGACGGACCATAACATTTATAATAATCTGCAAAATCCTATAAAGAGGTTCCCAGAGCCGAACAAAGGTAACTGATTTCGGAAGTTTAACAGCCTTGGCCGCTCTCCAGAGTTGTGACCTCCACGTCCTCCGCTGTATACTTGTCACAACAAGTAAGTATTAGTAGTCATAAGTATAAGTAGTATTTAGTCAATACGAGGTAGAGGTGCTGAGGAATCATCATAGGAGTCCTGCCCCCGCCGTTCGGGCTGCGCCCCTGGCTTTTTTGGCGAGCCTAGTGAGTCTGCACGCCACCGGTGTTCTCCGGACTCCTGTCTTGAGTCGCTTGCGACCAATTCTAACCTGGCTTCCTTGCCTGGCTCCAGCTGGTCCAGGTTCATGGGCTCCCGAGGCTTGTGATTTGTCTCTGAGTCGTTTATCCGCTTGGCCAAGCACGTGGGAACATCCTTCACCAAACGGTTGTCATCGTCGACCGCCCCGGAGGTAGGTGCTCCTTCATCCCGCCTGTCCCTAGCAACGAGGGACGCCGGCCGCAGGTTTTCCACTTTGGCAGGTCCGACCGCGAACCTCCAGCCATCTTGCGTCGCAGGGACCAACTGTGGTACCGGGATCTCCAGGTCCTCCCAGTCTCCATCCGCCCACCTAGATATGTAACGTCGTGCGACGGTGACACTTCCCCACCGGCCCCACGCCATGATCTCCATGATGGACAGGCCGAGTCTGGCGAGCGCCGTAGCGCCCATGCGTCGCCATGCGTGCCACCGTAAGTGGCCGAATGGTGTGTCCTGGAAGAGGGCAACCATTGTGGCTTGTAGGGTGCTCGCCCCTCCTTTGACGAGGGGCAGTGCCGGGTCCCTTCCCATCTCCAACAATGTGGCTCTGATGAACCCCAGCAATCTAGCAATGTACTGTGACGCTGGCCTGGTGATTGGAGCCCTGCGGGTCTTGCGGTCGTAGAAGGAAACCTTTTGTCTATCCTGGACACAGTCGATTCCCCTGATGGATGCAGCCTCCACGATGCGTAGACATAGGGACGTGGACAGGATGGCCAGGGCGACGACCAGTTTTGATTGGGAATCCTCCGCGGCCTTGGCCATGCACAGTAGTGCCTCCACTGACCCCCAGCGCTGCGAGTTGGGGTCTTTGCTCTTATCCTTGGCGCGTACAAACTTCCACAAGGTCCTAGGCAAAATCCCGGTACATATTTGGAGCTCTTCAACCAGGCGGCATGCGGACAGGCATTGTCGAGTGCTGGCTGACGTAGCGTGGATTTGAGCCATGTGCCCGAGAAGTTTGCGCAATACAACTTCTGGTTTGGCCTCAGGGTCGCTCTTGTATCTTGCCGCCAGCTCATGGAGGTGTCTTTGGTATGCATTGAGTGTGCTGACTGCCCGTGCTCCAAGTATGCATGACTCCCAACCTCCATTGTCATGGTGAAACCCATCTTCGCCAGAGGACCCTCCCCATGGGTGCCCAGCAGCTTCCACCCCTGGGTGTGTTGATCTTCGGCCCCTTCACTTCTTACATTTGCACAGCCACTCCCAGTGCTTTCCTCCACAGAAGTCACATTCCCCAGGGGGTCTTCTATTGGTGCAAAACTCTTTTCCGGACGTAGCTACCAGGTACTCCACTCCATCTCAGATGCGGAAATTAAACTTTCCTCTCCAGAAGTATTCATCCTCGGATGAGTCTTCAGATTCTGAGCCCGGCTGGGACGATCCTGACGGCAAGGCTCTCTTCTTCTCACCAGTCTTGCGCTTCTTAGAAGACTTTTCCTTGGACTTAGACTTACCCCTCCTCGGCGATCCCTTGGCACGTCTCTTGTATCGCTTTTCATACGCCCTCTGGGTGTTCACCACCAAGCTCCATAGATCCGCTGCCGGTACTGCAGCAACCTCCGACATACTCTCAGGGTCGAGGGCAACATACATGAGGGTCAACAAATCCAGCATCCATTCCGGCAGACCATCAGTAGCTTCTCGGGATCTCTCTACGGTATCCCTGCTAAGGGGCTCCTCCAGCCACTTTGGGTTTTTGGGCCCACCGGACTTCTTGACCTGTTGTAGCTTGGACTGTAGTTGTTGAACTTGCTCCTGCAGCTCCTTCATAGCCTCCTGCGTAGCCGACGCAGCCCCTGATTCAGACTGACGTGGCTTAGCATCTCCAGGTGGCTCCTGCTTCATCCTCGTGCTCTGCAAGAGGACAAATTTCGCCTTTTTTGGATCATATCTGGATCATATTTCGTGTGTGTAACCTCTTCCCATGCCACAATGAGGTCAAGTACCCTCTCCGGTTTGATTGATATCTTCAGTTGCTCAACCATAGCTTGGGCCAGCTGAGGTATATTGGCCGGTATGGCCTGCCAGCGCACCACGAGATCTGCTACTCTAGCTGCTAGGATGTCTTTTGACACTCGCTCGTACCAGAGTTGAAATCTGCACTCGGCAAACGCTCTGAGTTTCAACACCTCTTCCTAGAGTCATTGTCCACTCCAGGCATCAGACACCTGGGTGCTCAAATATCAAAAACAAATTTGAGTACAAGAGAAATGGTTTTGTATAATAAATTCAAACACAGAAACAACCCATTCAGCAAGCATGAAAGGGTAGTTTCAGATCTCAACCTTTCTAGAGACTCAGAAATTGCAACACACACCACCAAGAGCTTAGCCACTCACACGCAACCACACACACACACACACAGCTTCCGCAATTACCAGTTTTTGTCCACCGGGTGCCACACTTTGGTCTGCTTGCACCAAAGCCCGGCCCACAGCCATCAAATCATAATTCTTTGAAAAAAAGGTAGTGTCGCAAGAAGCGCCGTTTGACCGGGGTATGGTCGCTATGTAAGCTGGTTGTTCGGCAAACGGGGGGGGGGGGGATGAGATACAATCCAAGTACTGCAGCATAACTGTTAAAAGTCCATGACTGAGCAGCAATTCCTCAAAACATTGGTTTCATATGGAACAATGGTATTATTCTTTATTGGAGTTTGGTTTGGACGTTGGGGGAAATTTTATCCATGGAGCTTGATCACTTCCAATATGGGTAAAAGACACTGAGTGGTCTAACTCTAATTCAAAAGAGGTTTATCTATTGTATTGTATTCCATGAGTTATTGTTTGTTATTCCATTGTTTCTTCTTTCAACATTGTTTGTATTGTAGCACAACATGGGTGTTGGCCTTTGCTTTATCTATTTTTTTGGCTAGTCTCATTGAGGCTGAGGTGTTCAGTAATCTGCATGTTTCTCCAACATATGGTCGTTTCACAGAAAAAGAATATGATTTTCAGAATCAGCATACAATTCCGCATCTATATAGTGGTCATAAGACTATTTCATTTTTTGGCCATTTTTGCCCCGTGAGCGCGCCACTTCCACCATGGGCAGTTCCTACTGAGTTCTGAGGTCATCAGGGCAGTTCCCACTGAGTTCTGCAGTCACAAATTAATTATGCCCTGAGCTACAGAAAATTCCTGAAAGACATCTTTCGTCTGTTTGACTATCTCTGCAGGAAGCCTGATTTCTGAGATATACCATTTTTGCCCTGATCTGTGGTCACTGTCCACTGTCGCTGAGTGCAGACTGAAGTCCTGAGTGGTCCAGATGCATACATGCATGCATATGAGCAAACACAAGGCCCAACATCACCCATTGATTGTCTGTTCATTGTACAGCCCCATCAAGTTCTTCATTATTTTATTGATCCCAGTTCTGCTCGTCTTGGAGTCTTGGTCTGGTTTTATTTTCCACTGAAATCTTTGAGTACCTGAAATGGAGCAAGAACAAACACCGAAGCAAGTGCAACCAGAGGATACAAAGACTATTTCAATAGAGGAACGAGATGCAAAGCGGGAATTTAACAGTAGTAGCAGAGGTATGGATGCTACTGTGCACGATATCGATTCCACACGTCGAAGCGTCGATCTCGCGAGTTCTAGCAACGTCAACGATCCACAAGCGTCACTGGGGTCTTTCGTTCACGGAGCACAAGAAGACGATGGGGCAAATGAAGAAAGGCAACCTTTATCTCAATCATATGAAAGTTACCAACCCATGGGAAAACAAGAACTGGATTCTATTGGCGATCCATATGCTTTATTATTGGCTGGCTTGGTTGAACGTGAGCGTGTTTTACGCGTCGAAGAAGAGAACATGCAGAATTTCTTTCATTTACAAGAGACGCTGGTTTTCAACAAGACCGCAGCTTCAATTCGAGAGAGCGACGCGCGCAGACGCTTGACCAGTTCGATTCCAGGTATAGAAAGGTTTATAGTGTTTTCAGCACTGTGTTTTTGCTTCTCCTGCTGCTTGCTGTTGCTGTAGGGTGTCCTGCTGCTTGTTTTGGGAGATGAAAAGCTTTTGTTTGTTGAAATACAGTAAATCCAAGTCAATCCAGGATAGCCCAAGCCAGAAGTAGGCAAGGAGAAGAGAATCAGGATCAAAGCATGAAGGGCTGCAGTGTAAACAGTGAAAGATGATTGGATATTCACAGAAACTGCAACTCAGGTCAATTAGGAATGCATATTCACAAAGATAGCTGAAATGCTTTTGGAAAAGAGTTGGAAAACTGCCCCATGGTCACTCTATCTCCATAGTGCCATCTCAGGAGATGTGCACTCTTTGTTTTGGGTCCCATATGTGCTGAGGTGGCATGGTATGTGGCGATGAGGTCACTGCCATGTCACATGGGATCTTCCTACTTAGCTAGGCTGACCAGGAATTGAACCCAGGACCTCTCAAAACGAGGTGCCCAGCCCCCTAGGGTGCATACCACTAGGATAGCTAAGAATTCATGGAAAAACATAGATAAATTCATAGGCTCTGCCTTGGTTATGTCAGTGCTCAGTCAACTCTGGAAAAGATGTTTTACTTCACATTGAAAGGGGATTAAGGGGTCCACTCCATATCCTGATTGGGTGTTTGGTTCCATAGGTCAAAATGTGTTATCACCAGTTTTGGTGACGCGTTCCCGTGGGGGGCCGGCCACGGGACGCTGCGGTGACACGCACAAGTGAGCAGGCAGGCAAGGCACTACGCTCACAAGGGCATCAATACGCCTGTGTCATGTGACAAAGCGTTTCAGAATCCTTGCCACTCTGCAAAGAGGGAACGAAAGTATGTACAGCAACACATCAGGATATGTACACATGGGGTTAAGACTGGACTGGGGTAAGGGCATCAAGGGACAATAGACACTCAGTCCCGACTCATATCCCAATCCCAGGTCCGACCCTCTCAGTGGCTGATGGGGGCGGGGGCTCAAACACAACCCATGCCCTGCTCAGTCCGGACTCTGAAACCCTGCCAATGGGAGAGGTGTCCCGCACAGCCACAGGCGAGTTCCTGGGAACCAATGGGCTCCAAAGCCAACCGACAGTGGCTCCCTATGCTCCCTTAACGGCAGGTCCCAACTCCACTCTGAGCCAGAGATATGGCTCCGCCCTTATCACCCAGGAGTTGGTAGCTGAAAATGGGCTGTTTCAGCCCAGACTGAAATTAGCTTGAAAAACTCCAAAATTGACCCCTCGTCCGGACCCGCCAGAGGTAGAGACGAGGCAACTGACCCTATGCCCTTCGAGTACGAACTCCCTGGAGCCCTCACCCAACCTGGTTCCCTCTGAGGTCCCGGCATCAGGGCAACACGGATGAGTCAAGTGGGGTCATGATGCCAAAATCACCAAAATTGGCGTCATTCCCACGCGCGGCTCTCTCGGCCAAGGTGAGGCCAATGGCTCACAGGGTAGGAGGCAGGACCTAGGACTTATATCTGAGTGTACAACTTGGATTTAGGTCCGGGCTCCCTATGGGCTTAGAGAAATGGGGCCGCCAATTGACCACACGGAAGGGGGAAATTGGGGTCCCAAAATTGGGTCATTTTGGCTGCTTGAAATGAGCCAAAATTCGGTGTGCTCCCAATAGTATATCTCCACGCCGGCTTGGAGATCGGATCCGCCATTCCATACGTGATCCACCGGGAGTCCAACGGAGACTCCCATGTCCTTGGCTCTCAAAGATCTCCATGCCACTCGGCGTGGTGACGATCCCAATTGGGTCCACAAATGCAAAAATGGTAAAATTGCCCATACTCAATTTGGCCTAGCGCCTTGACGAAGGCGGCTCCGCTTCGCCCACGTGGTGTGTGGACCATGGGGACCATTACCCATAACACCCATGTCATATATGGTCCATTGGTCCATGCGTCCGGCGTGCACGAAGGTTAGAACATGGGGCACGGCGGGCAGCAAAAGTGGAAAAATGCTCAAAATGGCCAAAATTGCGCACGCTCATGGTTAGGGCAAATGAAGCACGTGCCCGGCTTGGACCGGAGTGTGCCATAGGATTGATGTCAAGTCATATGTGTCCAACATATCTTTGGGGCGTCGCCCAACTCCTCCGGTATTGGGAATGGCAGGGTCGCCAAGTGAGCCCATGATTTGGGATAGTCCCAAATCGCCAACATGGCGGCCACGGTATGCCAAGCCTAAGAGGAGTTGTTCGCCGGGTCCAAGATATGTTGGCTACCGAAGTATGTACCCTCATAACATACTTGGGTCATGATGTCAATTGAGCGCATCGTTGAGATACATGGTCGCCATTTGACCTCATGACGAGCCAAAAATGGCAAAATTGACACAATGACACACAAAAGTGCCTTGAAAGGCGCACAATTATATTATAATATCTTCGGCTTGGATCGTGCAATCAACTAACCCTTCTAAACACAATGCCTTGACACCAATGACCTTCGATCCCGCATATGTGCTCCACTTGGGGCGCTTTGAAAGGTTGCGAGCGCTGCCTTCCAAGTGGGCACATGAAAATATGGAAAATTGTAAAACACACACCTTGCTCCCAACGCATCGCTTCGGGATCACCACACAAGCTTCCCTTCACGAAGGTTAGGCTTGCAATTGACCGTAGGGAGTACGGAGAAGGGGCTTGCACAATATGAGGTCCATTGGCGGGCTTGTCTTGGAGCAATGGGCCCGCCAAATGGGCACGCAACACAACACATGGCACATACCATATATTGCCCAAAAATGTAGCTCCCACCACGATATGTCATGCCCCTCCAAGGGCATAACTTTGGGTCAATCGCTCATAGGAACTCAAGGAGAGTTCCTATGCAACACCAACACTTGCGCGCTACACTCGAAAGTTATCTTAACGCACGCAACATCATGGCCAAAGAGTTATAGCGCAAACTCTACCCTCTTGACCATGATCCATTACACTAGCGCGCATGTGTGGAAACGCAAGGCATATAAAGCTTCCTAAATTACGTCGGGAGTATTGTGAATACATCCCACGTTTCCTTATCGTCAATACTCGCAAGCAACACGAGATATGACCTTCACAAGTGGCCTCACGAATCAACTTTGTTTTGCCCATATCTTTAAGACAAATGGAGGGCAGGATAAAAGGGAAGTTGATTCGTGCATACGGAAGCACGTAGGTCCACTCGAAAGAGGTCAAATCAAGTGCGGGGATGTCGAAGTCGAAAATCCGATTTCGACATCCTGAAAAATTCGGATTAAGGTTGCGAGTATTAATTATGAAAATGGCGGAAGCATCCATGCAGTTCCTGGCGACTTTGGAGCCTTCGTGACGGATAACGTTAAAATTTCCATTATAAACAGTTAAACTGGCGGTTACGGTAAAGTCGCGAACCAACCGCCAGCAGTCAAAACAGTGAGTATCGGAACGAAAGCATAAAAATTGACGGAAACAATATGAAAATAAAACCCTGTTGATTCCTGATGTTCTGATACACAAATCTCCGCTGGCGGTGCATCGGATGCCGATGCGGGGCTTCACGGCACGGAACACGCCGTGCATGGGGTTAGTGGACCGGAGACCGGTTGTATGCCGTAACCTGGCCATGGGGTTCTGGGTACCGCTTCACCCCCCTCCTTAGAGCAAACCCTGGGGGGGCTCGATAACACCCACGCATGGCAGCGGGTACCCAGGACCATCCCTGCAAGGGGGGGGGGTTGTCACATCCTCACCTCAGTAAGTCACAGTAAGATAGGTATCCCACAGTGGGATAGGTATGCTGCTGTAACAGCTCGTAGCACACGTATAGTATCAAGTATCAAGTCCCGGGTCCTGGCGGCGATTGTTCGGCATCCAAAGGACCCGTTAACCCATACCAGGCGCACCGGGTGCCGGCTGCTACGGTCACCACCACAGTGGCAGTGGCATACACGGCCAACATAGGCGTCACACGACGGCCGAGGTGGCCCCACAAGTCGAGAGCGACCACAAAGATCCATCAGGCTACCCCAAGCTTCCCAAGGCCCGCCGACTGGGGAGAGTCCCCACGGGTCCTTCCTCGGGCGCACCATGTCCATATCCATACGACGCGAGTCCAGAGTGCCATAGTCGAACTCCTTACGAACCCCAAATCGTAAGGGAACTCCTCCTGAAGGGATCGGGCATCAAGGCCGTCTTTTCCCTCGCCCTATTACCACGAAGCGTGGCCATACATGAGGGAGTCCTCATGCAGTGTGGGCGGAGGCGTCGACTCCTCAAACCACCAGTTTCCCAGGCAGACTGACCGAGGTCAGGAGCACCGGAGGCCGCCATCCGAATGCAAGTGCGTCTGCAAATCGGTAGGCTCACACTGGGACTGACAGTGGCGGACCGCTGGGAGTGTAGTCAGGCAACTGGGCTTCCCGCCTGGCGCCATCAGGATCTCCACACACACAGCGAATAGGGCAACACGGTATCACGGGCACTCAAACAGTAGAATCTGTATTCAAGTACTGGTCCAGGCTGGACCAGGCTGTAAGGATATGTACACGGCGACTCAAGGCGCCTCTGTACCCCGATTCGTGGTGAGAAACAGTCCATCCCTCAGCGATGGGCTGATGACACTTAACATACAGATGCACATATCCTGGAAGGCAGAAAAACAAGCAACAATTTGAGTAAATAGGCGTGTAAACACACTCAGAACAGAGTGCCAAACCACGCCACGGTCAGGATAAGGCAAATGCAGGAGGATGGACAGGATAACGCCTGAGTTCAGGCATATATAGTCTCGAGACACACGTCGACTGGTCTGGATTCCGCAAATGCCATGGAACCAGACCACACACCAAAAATCGCAATGCCGATGACAGCGGCATCCGTTGCGCAACGTCGTATGGGCTTCAAGGCCCCAAGAGCTCAAAAATATGAAGGTCAGTCGCCCTACCTGGTTTCCCAAGGATTCAGCAGGGGGGGGAGTGACGAATAGAAGAAAAGAGGGGCCATCCTCCTCTGGATTCAGCAGGGGGGGGGTATATGGCCACTCTGTCACCGAAAGATGGAAGAGAGCAAGCAAGTAAGGGACGGTTCGTCGGCCTCACAAGCGCCTCAAGGTACATCAGGGGAGAGCTCAGGGCGCTGATCAGGCACCCCTGGCTGCAATCGCCCGGGTGAGTGCTGCCAAGTCCGAAACGTGGATCTTGGTCTTGTTCCTGCGGATGTACTCCATGAAGGGAGTATTGACCCGCGGCACGAATGAGGAGACGGGTTCCCAGGTGTCGTGGGACGGCCCATAGCCTCGCCAACGAACCTTGAACTCCAGACCTCCGGGTGCCGAGGCCTTCGGACGCTGAGCCAGGATCTTCTCGACAGTGTAGTCGTCCTGCTCAGCATAGTCGTCGTCCGAGTCGGCCTCATGTCTGGCATAGTCCAGGGACACATGTCGGCCACGGAGGTCGGGTTCCCGCGCACGGAGTTGACTCTCGTGGCGCTCCCGGAACTGTCCGTGACCCACCTTGATGCGGTAGGTGTCCTCACCAATCCTGCGGACCACCTCGCCGGGTGTGAACCAGGTCTTGGTGCGGTGGGTGCCCATGGGGCGGGGTCTGATCACCCACACCGGGTCTCCCACCCTGAACTGCTGCGCTGTCGAGCTCGGGGCGGACTTCTGACGCTCAGCATGCTCCTTCTCCAGCTGCTGGCGGATGTCCCGCGCCGTTTGCTCCTGCCGCGCGAAGAACTCCTTGGCATCCATAGCCATGCCATCACCAGACAAGGGAAGTCCCCTACCCAGGGGGTCCCTGCCAAACAGAATCTGGTGAGGGGACAAACCGCCCGGAGTGGGGGTGTCATGATGGGCCTTTAGAGCAGGCCACATCTCCTCGAACCAGTTCCGCCGTGGATTGGTGATGTGGATCTTGCGCAGCTTCTCGAACAGCTGCCGTCCAGCCACTTCAGCACGGCCGTTAGACCGGCTGAGATAGGCGACGCTCTTGGCATGTCGTATTCCCATGAGGGAACACATAGCCTTGAACCAGCCACCAGTAAACTGGGGCCCTCGGTCACTGCAAATGGTGCGGGGGATGTCAAAGACGGTCAGCCAATGACGAATCATCATGACTGCCACTTCCTTGGCAAGCAATCCCTTTTTGCGTGCCGGAACGGCTACAACGTAGCCGCTGTGGCGGTCCACACAGAGAACCACACAGTCAAAGGTCTCCTTGCCAATGTGCACTTCGGGCATGGAGAAGACGTCCATGGCCACGCTCTCCATGGGCTGGTCAGGAACCGGGGTCCATTGGGGTTCCCCCTTGACGTTCCGGTTATCGGGATTGCAGGCCTGACAGACCGAGCAACCCTTCCTGACCTTCTTGATGGCGGTGTAGAGAGCGATATGGTCGATCTCGAACCGACGCTGCATGTCAAGAGCTTGCTTCTTGACCCCTGGGTGCAGCATGTGGTGGTGCCAAGCTTCACACAGCTCGAGCACCCGGGACTCTGGGACTAGCAGCTTACCATTCCGGTAGAGCTTGCCATCTTCCTCAGTCAGCCCCTTTGGCCACTTCCGCCCGTCGTCAGGGTCGGTCACAGCCCTGTACTCGGCCGCAAAGGCCTCAGACTTGGCGTAGTCGTCGGTCCAGTCGTCCTGGAGGCAAGACTCTGGGAAGAGGTGCTTGTCGGACTCAGTTCCCACAGGGGGTGCCGGACCGGGCCTTCCGCCCGCGGCGCCCACAGGGGCGAGTACACTGACCGTTCTGCTCACCCTCGAAGCGAGGGGGGCATCTGCAGCCATGACGACGAAGCATTTAACATCCTCCTCCTCCATCAGGCGCTCCATTTCGATGATCTTCTTGGCTTCAGCGGTCTCAGCCTCATCGCCATGGGCAGAGATATCCTGCATGCCCTTGCTGGCGGGGTAGGCCCACCTACTGAGACAGTCCGCCACGGTGTTATCCTTTCCAGGAATATAAACAACCGTAAGGTCGAACTTGGCCAAGGTCTCATGCCATCTTGCCCGTCGGGAGGCGGGACCTGAGGGGGTGTCCACGTGCTCCTTGTGCCACGACTGCAGACTCTGATGGTCGGTGCAGACGGTGACGGGATGGAGGGCTATGTACCCAGCCCATTTCCTGAGAGCCATGACGATGGCATACGCCTCCTTTTCACGGGGCGTCCACGTCCGTCTCTGGCCTTCCGCCAGGACTCGGCTCCAGAAGGCCACGGGCACGTGCCTCCCATCGTCAAGCACTTGCTCCAACACAGCCCCAATGGCGTAGTCGGAAGCGTCGGTGCGCAGGATGAACCCTCGGTCGGGATCCACGAGGTGCAGACCCACTGCGGATAGCAGCGCCTGCTTCATCCCCTCAAAGGCACGGTCAGACTCTTCAGTCCAGACCAGAGCCTTCTTGGACCCCTTCTTGGTCTCCTCTCGGTTGCCCTTGAGCATGGTCGTCATGGGGGCTGCATACTCGGCATACATCTTGATATACCCCGAGTAGTAATTGCAGAACCCCAAGTACGCCCGTAGCTCAGAGACCGTTTTGGGCTTTTCCCAGTGCTCAATCGCAGCCACCTTGCCAGGTATGGGCTTTCGCTGCCCGTTCCCAACTACGTGGCCAGCGAAGACCACCTCGCTTACCGCAATGGTGGCCTTGTCACTGCTGCCCGTGAGTTTGTGCCGAACCAGGAGGTCCAGCACTCGAGTGACGTCCCTCTCGTGCGCCTCCAGGAGCTCCTCGTAGCTCATGCTGGGGTCCCCGGACGCGATGATCACGTCGTCCACGAAGGGGTCCGCACAGTCGCGCACCGGCTCAAGCAGGTTCTCCAGCATCCGCTGAAAAGCCGCATTGCCGTTGGTAACGCCCATAGGCATCACCTTCCACTGGAGAGGTCCAAGTGGGGTGCTCATGGCTGTGCAGGCACGGGACTCCTCGGCGAGAGGCATCTGATGATAACCATGTTTCAGGTCAATCACCGTGAAGATCCTCCGCCGGTGTTGCTTTTGCAGCATGTCCTCTATGAGGGGCAGCGTATAGCTGTCATGCTGCGTTTGGGCGTTCAGGCCGCGGTAATCGACCACGAGCCGCCACTCACCGGCAACCTTCTTGGGGACGACGAAGCAGGGAGAGGCCCACTCGGAGTGGCACGGCTCAAGCCAGCCTCTCTGGATGAAGTCACGGAGGATCTTCTCCATGGCCTCTTTCCTCTCGCCCCTCAGGGCAAACTCCCGGTGACGATACACACGGGGGTCCTGCTTCAGCCGTATCTTGGCCTCGCCATACGGTCCACGCACCGGTGGGGGGAACACAGGCTTTCCGCTGAAGAAGGTCTCGCCATACTTCCGCTTCAGCCTGGCCCTCAACGCCTGGATCTTGGGGCAGTCATCGGACTCCGCCTTGGCTTTTCCGGGCACTTGAACCACGGAGCTTACTTGAGGGGTAGCGACCCCGCTCGCTTTCGGCTCAGGCGGTCTTCCCAGGTGGCCCAACGGGCCATCTCTGGTCTTGCCTCGGAACAGATCGCCGTAGGTGGGTGGGTTACCGCCAGGTGGCTCGTCTTGGCTGGACATGTGATCCAGCACCCTCTGCACGAAGGTATTCCCGTCATAGGAACCAGAGACGATTGAGTCCACTTCCCACCAGGCTTTGTCCTGGCCTTTGCCCTCACGCTGGTTTCCCCAGTCGTGAAAGGGCTGATCCATATACCCCTGAACCAGATCCCACTCCTCTTCAGTGAGGGGGTCTTCGGAGTCCGATTCTTCGATGTCAACAGGGGGAACCGCAAAGCATTGCCTCCAAGGCTCTGCTATGATGCGGTTGACACACACGAAGTCCGTGGTGTCGGCCTGATCAAGGCCCCCATCCACATAGTGGAATTCTGTTGGCCATCTCTGGGGCGGCATGGGCTGTCCCTTAGCGTCCTGATAGACACTCTCTCCAGCCGGTAGGACGACCTTGTTCAAGGTCATGTTGGTCAATGAGGCTACCCAATGTCGGGTACTTTCCTCCTCGGTGCATCCCATAGGAACAACCAGCACTGCCTTGGAGCGGTCCTTGCGAATCTTCGCTATCGCTCTTGGAATGTCCCAACGGGGGCAATGGATCCACATCAATCCCTGATGCGGACCCCAGTGCTTCTTCCACGCGGAGTCCTGGGCGCTCCAGTACTTCTCACATACCCGCAGATGGGCGGAGGTTCCTGATGAGAACGCATCCAGGGCCAGATCCGACGCTCCCAGGTCCGCAACCACTCGGTTCGCCACTTCCGGCCTTACGCCGTACTCCTGATTCGCTGGCCCAGTGGGCTCAGTGTCCAGCGCGGCCACTTCGAGCTGATAGCGTTCGGGGTGGATCCATTGGCATTCCACATGGTGCTCAGGTGACGAAAGCCACGAGAGTTGGTCGTCCTGGTACAGGGTCATGGAAGCCTGGGCCGGGAGGACGCCGGAGTCCGTCTCCATCATGAAGTCGTACCCGACGATCATGTCCCATTCCATCTCGGCCTCGTAGAAGCTACCGTGCAGGAGGATTTCCTTGCCGAGGTCTGGGCGGCTCAGTTCACGATGGTTCACGAACTGCAGCCCAATGGCCGCTTCCTTCGTGCCTCCCACCATGTACTGGCCGTTCGCCACCTTCAGCCTGACAGGTTTCCGACTGTCTGTAAGACACTCTGGCGGAAGCAGGCCAGCCTTGACCAAGCTGACTTGAGCTCCCGTGTCGACCAACACGTCGAAAACCTTTTCCACTTCCCCGCATAAGGCACGGACCTTAAGATGCAACTGCCGCTCGCGACCGACACGGCGCACGGCGTGCAAACTCAGGATCTCCGGCCGTTCCAGAAGCTCCACAAGCGACTGGTGCAGGTCGTGGACAATGGGCTCAGGCTGCCCATCTGCAGCATCCAGCTGCGGTCCGGGTGATCCTCCGATACTCTCGGATAGATCCTGTAGTACATCAAACACGTTCTTGGTCGCGAAGGACGGACGGGCGCAAGGGTTCGTGCCTTCACTTGCCCTCACCCCGCCTCCGCGACTGGGCGCCAGACCGGGCCTTCCGCCCGCGGCAGTCCCCTTGTGTTTACCGACTCCCGACAGGGATGGTTCGGCGCTTCCCACGTCACCACCCTGCGACCGCCCTAGCTGGGGCCCTTGGCTGCAGGGGCTCCGCTAGGGGGCGTCGGTTGTGGAAGAGGGGGTGTTTTCCTCGGCCTCAACGTCGTTGACGCCCTTCCTTCTTCCCCCTTTACCTCCTCCTTTACCCTTGTTCTTGTCCTTGTCCTTGTTCTGGTCATTCTGGTTGTTCTCCTTGTTCTTGTTGTCCGATCTGGGGACCCAGTTCCTCTTGATCTCCTGGATCTCCTTGGCCAACTCAGTCCCCACCGACGACATCAGCTTGGCCAGCTCTTCCTTGTCCACCTCCATCTTGGCTTCCCGGATACCCGCGGGCGCACGCTTCTTCGACCCGTGCGCCTTCTTGTAAGCCTCCGTGTCGGCCTTGTGGACGGGGCATGTTCGGTGGTCATGGTTGAAGCCTTTCTTCCTCCCATAACACACGAAACAGCCCTGAGGGTGAGCTCGTACGAACTCCCCAAAGGACAGCGGAGGGTCGCCAATACGGCGAGGGTCCCTCTTCTCCTGCTTCTTCCAACCTGGCTGCAGGGGCTTCCAGTTTGCTGGCTTGGTCCCCGCGCTCATGTTCTTGGCCACGAAGGCACACACGGCCATTTCGGCGGGCTCATCGTCGTCGTCATCGTCGACGAGAGTCTCATCGCCGCCGGTTCCCGCTGGGTCCATGGCAGATTCCCCGCCAGGCCCCTCGCCAACGTAGTTGACGTCGCGGTCGCCGGGCTTCAACCCGCGGGTGTGGTGGAGGTTTCGGTACTCCTTGAGTACTTCCTCGCCAACCCACTCCAGGATCTCGTCGCAGCTCATCCGCGCCGGGATGGGCTGCAGACGGATGGTCTGGCCGCTCAACTCACAGTCGTCAAGGCGCCAGATCGCGGTCTTCTCGCGATCGCCCGAGACGGTGATGAGAAGAGCGTTCCGCAGGGAGTGCCGTTTGACATCCCGGGCCACGTTCTTCTTCGCCCAACTCACCACGTTCGTATGATACTCCTTGGGGAGCATCATCTTGACCGTGTGGTTGGACTTGGCCCTCTTGGATTCCTCCTTGGTGACCCTCTTGATCCATGCTTCCGGTAGCATGGAGAGCAGGCGAGCCTGCTCGTCACCCTCGTTCCAATCCTCCACGTTGCGGCGGAAGAGGGTGTATTTCCCTCGGAAGTCACGCCATTCCCGCAGGCGGATCTCCCGTCCATCATGCTCAAGCTTGATGGACTTCCAGCGCTTGGCAGCCACCTGCGGAGCGTCCACCCGCTCCTGCTCGTTGAGCCACTTCTTGGCGTCCTTGAGGGTCTTGATTTTCCCCTCCTTGGTCGCCACGAAGTACAGCTCGCCGAGCACTTCCGGCAGGCGGTACCTGAACCGTTTGAAGACATATCTCTCCGCATCCGCGGGAGGTTGGTCTTCAGTGACGGCCAGCCCCCAATCGTCCAGCTTCTCCAGGAAGCGGTCGAGGTTGAGGGGATTGCCGTCGTACATGGGGGGCTTGATGTCCTTCAAGTCTTCCCACACGGCGGCGTCCGCGGCCTTAGAGACCATGAACGCCGGCCGCGAGGTCGACCGAGGTTCCCATCGGCCTCGCCCACGGACTCCCACGGCCGCCACGTCCATCTCCTCCATGGAATCCCTGTGGCTACGCCGCGGTTCCTCCACGTACGCTGAGCCGAAATGTTCACGCCGTACTGCATCCATGTACGCATCCTCATCACGGCGCCGGCGGCTGCGTTCAGCGGCCTCCCGTCGTACACCACGCGGCGGGCTGATGTCGAACTCCTCCAGGTCCAGGTCCAGGTCCAGGTCCTCACCTTCGCCGACATCCCACTCCACGTCTCCTCTGGGGACCTCATCCCTGAGTCCACCATAACGTCCTCCAGCCCTGGGGATTGGCGCCGGGGCTGGTGGCGGGCGTCGGGGGCGTACAGGCGTCCGCGGTGGGGCACGGCGGTTGTGGTAGTCCGCGCTGAGCCACTCATCGCGCCATTCCTCACTGCCACTGCCGGGCGGCACGCGTTCGTTGCGGCGGCCCGCGCTGTGGTGAGAGGGGGCGGAGAGAGAGGGGGCACTGGCGCTGGGGCGACTCCTGGGGGCTCCGCCGGGGGCGTGGGGTCTGCCTGGACCTGGTCCGGGTCCCCAGTCGTCGTCCGACGAGCCTGACTCCAGGGGTGGGTGGTCGCTGCCGACCCTCCCACGGGCTTCCAGCGCATCCAGCCTATCCTGCAGGCCGCTGACGACGTTGGTCAGCGACTTGGTCTCGGCCCTGGCGATGTCCAGGTTCTTCTGCGCACGCGCGGCGACCGTGGAGATGCGAGCCATCTCGCTCTTGCCCGTATCTACCTCCAGCTCGAGCAACTGGACTCTCCTGCGGAGGTAGACAATCCACCACCAGGTGGCATCCGGGACACCGTTCCCTGGTGGGTCGCCGGGGTCCCCAGGGGGTCCTCCAGGAGGGCCTCCGCCGGGTCCGCCCGGTCCAGGGGGTCCTCCCCCGCCCGGTGGTCCGCCTCCAGGGGGTCCACTTGGTGGGCGTCCTCCCGGGGGTCCTGAAGGTCCTCCGCCAGGAGGTCCCGGTGGGTCTCCGCCGGGTCGCCTCGGTGGGTCCGAGGATGGGCGCCTCTTCGTGATGCCGAAGTCCATGTCGTCATCCTCGTCCATGTCGCCCCACCTGGGCGTCTCGGTCACGGAGGACTCGGAGCTCCGGTAGGGAGGAGGGGGATCCTCATCCTCACCTTCCATGGGGACGTCTCCGCCACTTCCACCCGTCCAAGCCACCACTTGGCGATGTCGACGGCCTCGTTCGTCCCCGTCACTGGCGGTGAAGAAGGGGTCACTGTCGTGGGGGTGCCCACCCGCTGGCCTCCGCGGCCTCTCGGGGGTCTTCCCCTTGCCCTTCCTCCGTCGACGGGCGGTGGTGCTACCGCTCCCACTGCTGCCCGTGTCCGCCTCATCCAGCTTCATCCTGGAGGAGGCGTCCCCTTCGAAAAGCCTTCGAAGGGTCTCCACTCGCGATCCTCCCGGGGGAGTCTCGTGGCGGAGTTTGGCCTCTGCCTCCTCCATCGCGGCGGCGGTGGCTGCGGCAGCTCGCGCCTCGGCCTCTTCCCGAGCACGAGCCGCCTCGGCTTCCCGGGCCTGCAGCAGCTGCGCCTTCTGCGCCTCCAACGCCGCCAGCTCCGCCTCCGTCTTGGCCTTCTCCTCAGCGACCTTCCGTCGCGCGGCCTCGATGGCTTCCTTCTTGGCGGCATCCTCCTGGGCCTTAGCCGTCGCTTCGGCGTGGGCCCTTTCCTCCGCCTCCTTCTTTGCCCTCTCTTGGGCAAGCGCCTCTGCCAGCGCCTTCACCTCGGCCTCCTTGCAGGCAATGGCCTCCTGCGTCAGGCGGGCCTCCTCGTCGACTGCCGCCAACTCACCGTTGACCCGGGCAGTTGCTGCACTATGGGCGGCCACGGCCGTGAGTCCAGCCGCGATGGCCGCCATGGTCTGGGTGTGGATGGCCATGCCATGCGCCCACTGCGCAGCCTCCTCCTGGGCGATGCCGGCGGCGCCCTCCACAGCAGCGCTGTACTGCTTGGCCCGTTGCCGGGCAACCCGACGGTTGCAGGGCACCCCACAGGCGCGCTCACAGGCGCGCGCCACGTCCCTTTCGGGAGCGACGCTGCTGCTGGAGCTGGCCTGGTCGGCCGGCGTCCTCCCGCGGTGGGCCGACTCGATGTCGCTGCTGGGGCCTGCTGAGGCCTGCCGGGCCCTCAGGAGCAGCGGACGGGGCTTGGCCTGGGTCTGCTTGGCGACTTGGATGTAGTCGCCAAGGGTGGTGGAGCCGGGGTGGTGTCCACCATTGGGCCGTTGGGGACTGGGGGCTGGGGTTCCGCCCTTGGCGCCTTGGGCGGCTTCGGCAGCCAGGGACTCCTGGTACTCCCGCCACCTCCGGTCCCTCTTCTTGTCCCCGGCGGACCTCTTCTCCGTCGCCGGAGACGCGCTGCTGCTGCCCTGCAGCCTGCGCTCGTTCCCCGGTTCCGGGAACTTCTTCTCGATCACGTCCCACAGGGAGACGTTGATCGAGGCGCCCGACGGGTAGGCGTTGGGCTCCTCGTCCTCCTCAATCCCGTCGGGGCGCAGCCCTTCCCCGGGCCTGTCCGGCCGGGTCCACGCCCTCCAGCGCCTCTGCTGGTGGCGGTACTCGTACCCCTCCGCCCGCAGCCAGTCCTCCACGGCCTGCAGGCGGTCGGGGGCGATGTCCGTGCGGAGCTCGAAGCTCCTGGGCATGCCCCCTTCGCACTGGGGGTTGCTGTGGCGGTATTGCTGGTCCCAAACCAACCCACGCAGCAGGCGTGCTGCATGGGGGTGGGGCCGCGGCCACGTCCTGCCCGCTTCCTGCCAATTCACCATGGCAGCGGGGGCGTAGATGATCTTGAAGTCCTTGATGTGCACTCGTTCACCTCAACGAACTGGTTGTGGTTGTTGGGGAGGGTGCTGCAGCACTGGATTGGAAGTGCGGCTGGTGCTGGTCAGCCGGTGGTTGTGGAGGTGGTTGACGCGGCCTTACTGGTCGGCCGTTGGGACTCCGGGTCGGCCGATGGGGCTGATGCAGGAGTCCTGGTCTGTGCACCTCTTCCACGGGCGCTGCGCGGTCAGGGCGAAGCACTGGACGGCGCTGCGGGCTCCGTGACGAACTCGGCGCTGTCGCTGAGTGGCGCTGCGAGCCGCTGCGCTGCGCTGCGGGACGCTGCGCTGCGCTGCGAGCTGCGAGCTGCGCCGCGCTGCTGCGACGCGCTGCTCGGGGTTGGTGGCCCCGAGTGGCACGCGAGGGTTGGGTAACCCCGCGGCGGTGAAACGCTTTTGACGCGTTCCCGTGGGGGGCCGGCCACGGGACGCTGCGGTGACACGCACAAGTGAGCAGGCAGGCAAGGCACTACGCTCACAAGGGCATCAATACGCCTGTGTCATGTGACAAAGCGTTTCAGAATCCTTGCCACTCTGCAAAGAGGGAACGAAAGTATGTACAGCAACACATCAGGATATGTACACATGGGGTTAAGACTGGACTGGGGTAAGGGCATCAAGGGACAATAGACACTCAGTCCCGACTCATATCCCAATCCCAGGTCCGACCCTCTCAGTGGCTGATGGGGGCGGGGGCTCAAACACAACCCATGCCCTGCTCAGTCCGGACTCTGAAACCCTGCCAATGGGAGAGGTGTCCCGCACAGCCACAGGCGAGTTCCTGGAAACCAATGGGCTCCAAAGCCAACCGACAGTGGCTCCCTATGCTCCCTTAACGGCAGGTCCCAACTCCACTCTGAGCCAGAGATATGGCTCCGCCCTTATCACCCAGGAGTTGGTAGCTGAAAATGGGCTGTTTCAGCCCAGACTGAAATTAGCTTGAAAAACTCCAAAATTGACCCCTCGTCCGGACCCGCCAGAGGTAGAGACGAGGCAACTGACCCTATGCCCTTCGAGTACGAACTCCCTGGAGCCCTCACCCAACCTGGTTCCCTCTGAGGTCCCGGCATCAGGGCAACACGGATGAGTCAAGTGGGGTCATGATGCCAAAATCACCAAAATTGGCGTCATTCCCACGCGCGGCTCTCTCGGCCAAGGTGAGGCCAATGGCTCACAGGGTAGGAGGCAGGACCTAGGACTTATATCTGAGTGTACAACTTGGATTTAGGTCCGGGCTCCCTATGGGCTTAGAGAAATGGGGCCGCCAATTGACCACACGGAAGGGGGAAATTGGGGTCCCAAAATTGGGTCATTTTGGCTGCTTGAAATGAGCCAAAATTCGGTGTGCTCCCAATAGTATATCTCCACGCCGGCTTGGAGATCGGATCCGCCATTCCATACGTGATCCACCGGGAGTCCAACGGAGACTCCCATGTCCTTGGCTCTCAAAGATCTCCATGCCACTCGGCGTGGTGACGATCCCAATTGGGTCCACAAATGCAAAAATGGTAAAATTGCCCATACTCAATTTGGCCTAGCGCCTTGACGAAGGCGGCTCCGCTTCGCCCACGTGGTGTGTGGACCATGGGGACCATTACCCATAACACCCATGTCATATATGGTCCATTGGTCCATGCGTCCGGCGTGCACGAAGGTTAGAACATGGGGCACGGCGGGCAGCAAAAGTGGAAAAATGCTCAAAATGGCCAAAATTGCGCACGCTCATGGTTAGGGCAAATGAAGCACGTGCCCGGCTTGGACCGGAGTGTGCCATAGGATTGATGTCAAGTCATATGTGTCCAACATATCTTTGGGGCGTCGCCCAACTCCTCCGGTATTGGGAATGGCAGGGTCGCCAAGTGAGCCCATGATTTGGGATAGTCCCAAATCGCCAACATGGCGGCCACGGTATGCCAAGCCTAAGAGGAGTTGTTCGCCGGGTCCAAGATATGTTGGCTACCGAAGTATGTACCCTCATAACATACTTGGGTCATGATGTCAATTGAGCGCATCGTTGAGATACATGGTCGCCATTTGACCTCATGACGAGCCAAAAATGGCAAAATTGACACAATGACACACAAAAGTGCCTTGAAAGGCGCACAATTATATTATAATATCTTCGGCTTGGATCGTGCAATCAACTAACCCTTCTAAACACAATGCCTTGACACCAATGACCTTCGATCCCGCATATGTGCTCCACTTGGGGCGCTTTGAAAGGTTGCGAGCGCTGCCTTCCAAGTGGGCACATGAAAATATGGAAAATTGTAAAACACACACCTTGCTCCCAACGCATCGCTTCGGGATCACCACACAAGCTTCCCTTCACGAAGGTTAGGCTTGCAATTGACCGTAGGGAGTACGGAGAAGGGGCTTGCACAATATGAGGTCCATTGGCGGGCTTGTCTTGGAGCAATGGGCCCGCCAAATGGGCACGCAACACAACACATGGCACATACCATATATTGCCCAAAAATGTAGCTCCCACCACGATATGTCATGCCCCTCCAAGGGCATAACTTTGGGTCAATCGCTCATAGGAACTCAAGGAGAGTTCCTATGCAACACCAACACTTGCGCGCTACACTCGAAAGTTATCTTAACGCACGCAACATCATGGCCAAAGAGTTATAGCGCAAACTCTACCCTCTTGACCATGATCCATTACACTAGCGCGCATGTGTGGAAACGCAAGGCATATAAAGCTTCCTAAATTACGTCGGGAGTATTGTGAATACATCCCACGTTTCCTTATCGTCAATACTCGCAAGCAACACGAGATATGACCTTCACAAGTGGCCTCACGAATCAACTTTGTTTTGCCCATATCTTTAAGACAAATGGAGGGCAGGATAAAAGGGAAGTTGATTCGTGCATACGGAAGCACGTAGGTCCACTCGAAAGAGGTCAAATCAAGTGCGGGGATGTCGAAGTCGAAAATCCGATTTCGACATCCTGAAAAATTCGGATTAAGGTTGCGAGTATTAATTATGAAAATGGCGGAAGCATCCATGCAGTTCCTGGCGACTTTGGAGCCTTCGTGACGGATAACGTTAAAATTTCCATTATAAACAGTTAAACTGGCGGTTACGGTAAAGTCGCGAACCAACCGCCAGCAGTCAAAACAGTGAGTATCGGAACGAAAGCATAAAAATTGACGGAAACAATATGAAAATAAAACCCTGTTGATTCCTGATGTTCTGATACACAAATCTCCGCTGGCGGTGCATCGGATGCCGATGCGGGGCTTCACGGCACGGAACACGCCGTGCATGGGGTTAGTGGACCGGAGACCGGTTGTATGCCGTAACCTGGCCATGGGGTTCTGGGTACCGCTTCATTGGTGGGGGGAGTAAGAAAAAGTGCTTTTCCAATGCTTTGAGGCATACTCTAGTTGTATTAGAGATGCACTGAGCATCTATGCATTTCTATCTTAGTATTGGTCCCACCAAAACTGGTGATAACACATTTTGACCTATGGAACCAAACACCCAATCAGGATATGCAGTGGACCCCTTAATCCCCTTTCAATGTGAAGTAAAACATCTTTTCCAGAGTTGACTGAGCACTGACATAACCAAGGCAGAGCCTATGAATTTATCTATGTTTTTCCATGAATTCTTAGCTATCCTAGTGGTATGCACCCTAGGGGGCTGGGCACCTCTTTTTGAGAGGTCCTGGGTTCAATTCCTGGTCAGCCTAGCTAAGTAGGAAGATCCCATGTGACATGGCAGTGACCTCATCGCCACATACCATGCCACCTCAGCACATATGGGACCCAAAACAAAGAGTGCACATCTCCTGAGATGGCACTATGGAGATAGAGTGACCATGGGGCAGTTTTCCAACTCTTTTCCAAAACCATTTCAGCTATCTTTGTGAATATGCATTCCTAATTGACCTGAGTTGCAGTTTCTGTGAATATCCAATCATCTTTCACTGTTTACACTGCAGCCCTTCATGCTTTGATCCTGATTCTCTTCTCCTTGCATACTTCTGGCTTGGGCTATCCTGGATTGACTTGGATTTACTGTATTTCAACAAACAAAAGCTTTTCATCTCCCAAAACAAGCAGCAGGACAGCCTACAGCAACAGCAAGCAGCAGGAGAAGCAAAAACACAGTGCTGAAAACACTATAAACTTTTCTGGTAGCAGAGGGCAGCCTGTCTCTGCGCACCGGCAGCAACCCCGTGCCGTACATCCAGTGCGCCGAATACGGGCAAATATAAGCAGAAGGGTGAAAGAAGATGGATCCAAGAAAGGAGGACGCCGACGCGAAGACAGCGCCAGCGCCTGAGGCGCCGGCAAGGCCAGCGCCTGGCGCTGTACCTTCGGCGGAGCCCTTACATGGGCCAGTGGATGCGGCTGAGGACTCCCTGGATGGACTCCAGACGGCCTTCGGGGCCCTGTCTGTCGAGGAGGTGGTCACCACTCAGCCTGTGAAGAGGAAGAGAGAGAGCGAGAAGGATGCTCGAGAAGGAGCAGACGAAGGAGAGGAGCAAGGGCAAGACCTGACGAATGTCCCTACCTTCGAAGGTGCACCAAGCGCTTCTGGCCTCCACGCATCACCCTCTCCTTTAACCACCACACTCCCAGCCGCTGCAACATCCACTTCCACAACCAACCCGCCTATGGCAGAGGGCACAGGCTTTACTGGCATGCCTCCCTACCCCGCCTATGGTATGGGCCCACCTACCACTGCGCTCCTTGAGGCAACTACTGCCAGTGAGCCGGTGGCTTCCAGCACTGCGCCGCGATGGTATGCGGCTGAATATCCCCATCCACTACCCGCTACCAGAACCTATGTGGATGTTCCTGGGTATGCACCTGGGTATGCACCCTTGAGTGGGTTGAGGAGAGGACCTGAGTCCCTTGGAGGCAGGAGTAGAGGATCGGGGAGATCCTCCAACAGGTCCCTGACGCGGGCGGAGATCAACGAGGTGCTCCGAGGAGCCACTTCAAAAATCGTGGGCGACCTCACACAAGAGATCCGTGAGAAGCTGGAGCCCCTGATGATCCCGCCCCAAGCGTCACCTATCTCGGTGGGAATGTCACCCCACAGAGTACAGGCTAACCACCTGGCGGCAGGGTTGACAAATACCCTGGGGAGCCTGAGGAGCAGACCGATGCCGACGCCTGCAGCTATTCCGAGAAGTCCTTTCGTGCCGAGAACGGCCCAGCCGCCCTACAGCCACGTGACGAACTCGACGAGGGCCGAGCTGGACCGGCTGGGGCTAACAGCCTTGAGGGCTATGGTGGACGTAGAGCCTTATGGCTCTAGTGATCTTGGCGGAGACCCCTCTGATGACGAGTCGCCGTCGATGGATTCTTCTTCGCCCTCAGATGACGATGACCCTGAGGACCCCGAGGACCCCAAGGGTAAGAAGAAGAAGAAGAAGAAGAAGAAGACCCGACGCCCTGAAGGACGCAGGACTCAGGAGGCGAAGGCTATTGCCACCTCCAAGATCGTGGTGAACCTGCCTCAGTTCACAGGCAAGGACCTCAGCGAGTTCGCTGAGAACTTTGGCCGGTTTCTACGACTGACCGGCCAAACCCACGCTAGTGGGCGAGTGAAGTGCGATCTACTCCTGCAGTGCTGCAAGACCAAGTACCTGGAGAAGCAGGTCAGGCAGATCGTGACTAACTCCGCCACCTTTGCCGATGTGTTGGTTGCCCTGGAGAGGCAGTACCCGACCTACGAAACCGACCTCTCCATCAGGGCCGAGATCCAGAACCTGCCCGTGCTGCCCAACAGCCCCAAACCTGGCAGGGTCTCTGAGCTGCTGGCTGACTTGGATCACTGGGCTGGACGACTGACGCCCGGTTCCTACAGCAGCGACGACCTGCTGTTCTGGTTGGTGGCCAAGCTCCCTCGAGAGCTATGGGACGAGTGCGGTTCGACGGCGGAGCGCAAGGCTAGATCCCTCCGTTACGAGGATCTATGCGTGCTACTCCTGGAGCTGGCGCTGGAGAAGGAGAGCGACCAGCACTTGAACAACTACCGTCCTGGTGGTGGAGGTTCTGGAGGCCATGGCAAAGGGTACCAAGGGTCCCGACCTGGGCAGGGGACTACCCCCAAGCACGCCCACGCCCGTATCATGGAGAACGTGAAGGAGCTATTCTGGTGTGATGCCAGAGACGAGCAGGGTCACCTGCAGCACGCCTCTGACTGCGAGCAGCGAGACTGCTTTGTAGTCCAGGGGAAGCAGCAGGAAAAGAACACCGGCGCCAAAGCGAAGCTGCCGGATCATTACCGGTGCACCATCACGTGTGCATTCTGCGGTAAGCGGAAGCACTACGAGGATGAGTGCTACCATAAGCAACGCCTATCGGCGAAGCTTAAGGGTGAAGATCCTGGCAAAGGCTCAGGCAAAGGTGGAGGCAAGAGCAAAGGCAACGACTCCGGCAAGGGCAAGTCGAAAGGACGTGGTCAAGGGCAAGACAAGGGTCAAGGTGGACGAGGAGGAGGCGCTAACCGCCAGCCCGACAACAAGAACAAGGACAAGAACGGAGGCAACCCCAACCCTAATCCAGGGGGGAACCCCGAGCCCTCTGGAGGGCAGTCTGGTCCTACCACACGCTCACAAACGCAGGCCCAGCAAGAACAAGGAGCCAAGCGTGAGCATGAAGGTGGTGATGACGGCAACGCTAAGAAGAGGAGCCGTTTCATGAGGATGGCCCGCAAATTGCGGAACAAGGGGTTCGAGGTGACCTGTCCCGCGGAGTTCTGACGGGGACGCTCTGATGAACCCAAGACCTGGTGTTTTGGGTACGTATCCGACTAGGGGGACGCGAATACCTGGGGGTATTGGACACTGGCGCCAACATATCTATAGTGGCCAAGAAAAGTTTACCTTGTGGGAGCCTGAAGAACACCATGACCACCGCCGCTATACGCATGGGGGATGGACATGTGGTGCACAGGTGCGGGAACTGTGAAGTGGAGGTACCTATGGGCTCCCGGACTATCGCCCATCGGTTCTATGTGATGGACACTGAGGCCTTCGACTTTGTACTGGGTACTGACTTCTTCGTACAGCACTCCCAGATACAATCCCTGACGCTGCAAGCGCCCTACCTCCTCTACGTGGACCACGGCAGTGGCAGAGAGTCTGTGCCACTGGAGCAGTCGGAACATACCTCGAGTTACCTGAGGCTATCGAAGGAGGAGCCCTCGAACATGATAGCGGCCTCCAAAACTGAGGACTATCAACTATTGGCGGAAGTCCTAGACCAAGGTCTGAAGGAGTTGGGTTACTCTCGAGAAGACCTGAGTGTGGAGTTGTTCGCCAGCGACAAGCAACATGTACTGGACCTATACTGCAGCAAGGGGAAGAACTGCAGCTACAAATTTTACTGGCCCTCTTTCGGGATGGCCTACGGGAACCCCAGGTTCAGTGAACTGGGGAAGGTGCTGACCAAGGTGGCCTTGGAACGTTCCCGTATGTTCCTGTGTTCCCCCGATTGGGGAGCCCATGGGGGCAACGAGTACTGGCGAAACCTCCTGGACAGGCTGACTATCAGCTCTGTTCGTTTACCTGATGAGGCCATCTACGTGCCTCTGGGACGCAAGACGCCTATTGGGAAGCCCGGATGGGGGAGTATGCTCAGCGTGGTAGACGGAAGTCTTACCACCATCCCCTGGGAGGACCTGGACCCGACTCTGGTCCAGGCTATACAACGAGAAAGCGATGGACTCGCCTTGGGTGACTTGAAGGATCGCCTACGACCTCAAGATGCTGTTGAGACTACACCCGGAGGAGATGAGTACGTCGTGACTGACACCAACGCCCCCAACTCTCCCTGTCATGTACCTGTTCCTGATGGAGTCTCTGAGTGTGGACTATCTGAGCTACCTAGCTCTATCCACTCAGATGACGAAGCTGAGCACGACGCCTTCTTCGTGCAGACCTGTGTGGAGGAAGTGGAGAACGCCGAGTACGTCGCCCCACTAAAACCCCTACTCTCCATGAGGGTGGAAGACCCCGTGGACGAGGAGCTGGACCCTCGATCCAGGCTCAGGGAGTATGTGGATTCCAAGAGGAAGTTGGTGGCAAAAAAGTTATGCTACGCGAAGCCTACCCGCAGCTGATGGCCCTTGAAGCAAGGACGTACGGGAGACCTATTGAAGCATTTTCGGCGGGGGTGATGTCCGTGCGTCCACAGAAAAATTGGAAAAATTGAAAATCCTTCAACCCATCACCCCAACCTCTCCAAGTACTACATGAAGTCTCTTCCAAACTTCGATTCCATTGGAGTTGCGTAAATGGTCTTGGAATCCTTGCTCACCCCACGGGGAGCGTCCGCGGACACAATCTGGCGTCTATGGACAAAGAGAAGGTATATGTAAAATAAATATGCAAAATAAATGCGTTGACATGTACAATGTATATGTATCACCTCTAAACTATAAAATAGCTTAGAAAAAGGGGCGAAACGAAGGCGACGGCGTCGCCGCCATCAGAAAATCTGAAGGCTACGAGGCGTCGCCATCAAGATCTCCACTGAGATCCTGCCCAAACTGGGCCAAACAGTGGTTTTTGGGCGAAAAACAATGAAATAAAGTGATTTTTGAGCCAAAAACACTCATTTCACGCGTCTCCCCCCAACGCGTCGCGTAGCCGACACGACGCGTTTCTGTACCAATTCAACCCACATATGAAAAGGCCCACTGTTGGGCTACGCCACAGGCGTCTGGGCGATTCCTGGAATCGCCTCAGCATTTTTTGAAAAATGCGTCAACGCGCCACTTTTCGCAAAAATGGACCTTCGCGGAACGCCGCGAAAAAGGTCACGCTATAATCTTTTATTCCTAAAAACGATAAAACAATAATAAAATTGCCTAAAATCTTTAGAAATCGAGAGTTAAAATCTCGATCTGGAGCTGCGTCGCGCAGGCGACGACTGTCGTCGCCAGCCCAGAAAAGACGTAAAATGACGATTTCTGAGGTATTTTACAGAAATCCCACAGAAATCAAGATGCCGTAGCATCAGCAGGAAAATTCCTGATCTGGCCTGGCGAAGAGCGCCACAGGCTGTGCAGCGGGTATGGGTGAAGCACCCCATACCGCTTCACCCCCCTCCTTAAAAGCCTTGCCTATATCCAAAGGAAGGCAAGGCCAAGGAGGCGCTCGGACCCCTGCAGTGCCCTGGTTTCAACTCTGATTCAGCAGGACAGTGGGGGGGGGGGGGCTGCGTGAGTAATTTACATGGGGGGGAGCACCAAACACATGTAAAAAAAAATTAATTTTTTTTTTTTCGATCTTGATATATTGATAGGGCATTTGCCCCTCAGGCGACCACACTGGTCCCTGGCACTCCTCGTAGCCTCTGGTGACCAAACCAGGGGCGCTGCAGGGCCTTCCGCCCTGACTGATGGCACTTAGGTGCACATATTGGCCCTTTTTCTCCATGGGCATGGAAATCAATAATTCAATAAATTCGGAAAAAATTATTTAGGGTCAAAACCAAGGCAACGACTTCCTCGCGCCTGAATTTAGGGCCATTTCCTGCCCAAGGCGACGAATTCCTCGTGCCTTTTAGGGTCGATTCCCAACCCAAGGTGACGAATGGACGCACCTGATTTGGGGGATTTAGGGTCATTTCCTACCCAAGGCGCCCCACGCCTATTTAGGAAGGTACCTCCCGGAGGGTCAACCAACCCAAGGCGATGAATTAACGCGCCTGATTTGGTTACTGGTGGACGCGGGGCGCTTTCCGCGCGACCTGCTGTCGTTGCTCTTGGGATTTGCCATCCACACCACTTGTCAAGCTGCTGCAGGGTCCAGATTTCCTGAAGACCTCTGCTGGGATCGTCGTCGTCGTCGCAGGAGCTCCTGGAGCTGATCTCAGGGCTGTCGTCGTCGCTGCTGTTGCCTTGGGGGCCAGTCTTGGCCCAGGCGTCCCTTCTTGCACTGTATTTCCACCAGTGCAATACCTTTGGCTGCAGTCTGTTGCGCTGCGGCGGTTGTCGAAAACCAGGCAGCAGGTAAGGACCTCGACGTTGTGGGAGCTCATCGACAGGTCCCCCAGTGAACCACGCGGACAGCGGCAAGACCATTTTGAAGCATTTTCGGCGGGGGTGATGTCCGTGCGTCCACAGAAAAATTGGAAAAATTGAAAATCCTTCAACCCATCACCCCAACCTCTCCAAGTACTACATGAAGTCTATTCCAAACTTCAATTCCATTGGAGTTGCGTAAATGGTCTTGGAATCCTTGCTCACCCCACAGGGAGCGTCCGCGGACACAATCTGGCGTCTATGGACAAAGAGAAGGTATATGTAAAATCAATATGCAAAATAAATGCGTTGACATGTACAATGTATAAGCTTATGTATCACCTCTAAACAGGGTTGGGATAAGTGAGCGTTTAGCGACTGAACGGTCGTTTGTTTGTTACGCTTAGGGAAATTTATTAACAAACGACGTTTTAACAAACGACGGCCCGCAGGCCCCTGCCGCGGCGTAGCGCGCGCACTTCCTGTGTGCTCTGTCCGATGTTTTGCGTTGTCAGAGCCTATGAACTGAAGGATTTTAAAATGCACAGGATTTCAAAAACCACAGGCACAGACATGTCAGAACAGGACCGCAATTCGTGCAGAATAGCAATTTTTTAGGCTTTTCACATGTTTGTATTATTAATTTCGGATTTATGCACATTGCGTCTCTGTATTTTGCTTTTAGCTCAGTGGTGTCATGGGCGGCAAAGGCCATGGAACTTTTTGGCCATGCCGAACTTGTCAGAAGTGGGAGAACTGATGAGTGAAGCTGCGGAACTACAAATGGGCGTGTGCGGTATCAATTTGCTGCTGCTGGTGCTTCCTGTGCTACCATGTGCCTTGTCCGTGAATTTTTGGAGCGAAACGTGACGAATTCTACCACGGTGAAATCCAGAAAACACGAAGACGTCAAAGGAGTGGGGGAAAAGAAGTTGGGAGACCCCTTCAAAACCGCGTCAGAAAAGTTCCACCGACGCCAAGCCCAAATGAAGCAACCCGTCGCCGAAGCTTGCAGCGATCAGCGTGATGACCACCCTACTGACGAGCGGTGTGTATGTTCGGGCCTCAGCCCCTCTCCCTGTGCAAGCGCAAGCCTCATGCTCCAGTGATGCGTCCACCAACGTGCAAGCCTCAGCAATGGGCATAGAATCAGGGCGAAGCAGCCCTGCGCGCACTGCGCGGGACTTCAAGGTGAAGCAGCACTGCGCGTAAAGTCAAGGCGAAGCAGCACTGCGCGTGAAGTCAAGGCGAAGCAGCACTGAGCGTAGAATCAGAGCGAAGCAGCACTGCGCGCACGGCGCGTGAAGTCAGGGCGACGCGTGAAGTCAGGGCGACGCAGCACTGCCTGGGGCGACCTCCGCGCTGCGCCCAAGCGCCAAGGTAAATAAGCGTCGTCTGCCTCCAGTTGTATTCGCCAGTAGTCTTGTTTTCAGTGTGTGTCACGTGCGTGTGCCTGTCATTCACATGCAATGAGTGGATCTGTAAATTTGACTTTGGCCTCTGTGCCTCCATCAACCCTGAGGCGTGGCATGCATGTGTGTATTGATATCCTGATGTGTAGCCTTGCCTTTGTTTAGCTCTGTTGAATCCTGGGACCCCTCTTTCAAGGCCCACGCTTAGCGCTGGACCAGGAAGAAGACGGTGTGCAGTAAAGTCGACGTTAAAGTATTCTTTGTGTCTGAGTTGCAGGGCAAGACAGGGTAGAGCTGAAAAGTCATTTGCACGGTGTTTTAAGAAACATTGTCTTTTTGGCTGATATGCAGGCAGGGTAGTGCATAAAAGGGAAGCAAACAATTTAAGGTGTGAATCATTTGCAGGGTGTTTTGAGAAACATTTAAAAGCAGGAATTCAGAAAAAAACTTTTGGAAATTGTTTTTGAAAAAAATTTTTGGAAAATATTGTGGAAAGGACCAATGGGGCAGAATAGAAACAAGCAAACCATTAGAAGCAAACCGGAAGGACATTAACAAGGAAAAAAATTAACAAACGACGTTCGTTTATTTTCATCGTTCGTTCGTTCGTTCGTTTGTTCGTTAATTTTCCAAAAAAAATTAACAAACAACGTTTGTTAATCCCAACCCTGCCTGTAAACTATAAAATAGCTTAGAAAAAGGGGCGAAACGAAGGCGACGGCGTCGCCGCCATCAGAAAATCTGACGGCTACGAGGCGTCGCCATCAAGATCTCCACTGAGATCCTGCCCAAACTGGGTCAAACAGTGGTTTTTGGGCGAAAAACAATGAAATAAAGTGATTTTTGAGCCAAAAACACTCATTTCACGCGTCTCCCCCCAACGCGTCGCGTAGCCGACACGACGCGTTTCTGTACCAATTCAACCCACATGTGAAAAGGCCCACTGTTGGGCTACGCCACAGGCGTCTGGGCGATTCCTGGAATCGCCTCAGCATTTTTTGAAAAATGCGTGAACGCGCCACTTTTCGCAAAAATGGACCTTCGCGGAACGCCGCGAAAAAGGTCACGCTATAATCTTTTATTCCTAAAAACGATAAAACAATAATAAAATTGCCTAAAATCTTTAGAAATCGAGAGTTAAATTCTCGATCCGGAGCTGCGTCGCGCAGGCGACGACTGTCGTCGCCAGCCCAGAAAAGACGTAAAATGACGATTTCTGAGGTATTTTACAGAAATCCCACAGAAATCAAGATGCCGTAGCATCAGCAGGAAAATTCCTGATCTGGCCTGGCGAAGAGCACCACAGGCTGTGCAGCGGGTATGGGTGAAGCACCCCATACCGCTTCACCCCCCTCCTTAAAAGCCTTGCCTATATCCAAAGGAAGGCAAGGCCAAGGAGGCGCTCGGACCCCTGCAGTGCCCCTCGAGCTTGCCTATGTTGCCATCGTCCACCGGAGAAGTGAGATTGAGCCCCATGGAGTATATATTTTGAACTCAGAGTGTACTTTATTTGAACTCAGAGTGTACTTTATTTGAACTCAGAGCAGATTCAGATCAATCATCATCATTCATCATCATCATCATTCATCATGCATCATGTGTCATGTGTCATGCATCATGTGTCATGACATGCTGGCGCCCTAGCATGTGTTTTTCACATTCCAACCCAAAACTTCACTTTCGCTCAGAACTAACACAACCACAACCCCACTCTTATGGGTTCCTAAGAAGGTTATACTATTCATTTTACATAACTCTTTGAATTTGGATGATCACATTTTTGACATCATGGATTGTCATGCATGTCATGCATGATCGACTCATTTTGTGAGTGATACCACACATACTACCTTCGAAGGAGTCTAAGGCCCCTAAGGGACCTCTATATACTCTACAACCCTTTTCCATGGTTGTCCCTACTTCTACATGTATTTTAATGCCTATTTGGTGGGTCCCAAGCATGTTTCATGTATTGGGGGATCCCAAGAATATACCTAGGCCTAAGCCAAGCCCCAAACACAAGAGGAGAGAAGAGAGATAGATAGAGGAGAGGCGCCTGGCGGCGACACCAGGGAGCACGTGGTGCTTCCTAGGTAAGTCCTAACTAGGTGTATTTTACTACAAGAGGCATATTTGTATGGTGAGAGTGGAAGAGAGGTAAGGAGTGAACATGAGTGTAAATAATGATTGTGTTTCATAGTCCCTTTTTTGCTATGGACTAAGCTGGAAGACTACAATACTATGAGCCCATTACTTTGCTGTTGTTGAGGAGGGTGCCAAATCTAACTGGTAGCAGAGAAAACCTGCTCTGCCTAAATCCAGTATCCCTTGGATTTAATTTCGATTCAATTCTGGCCTGGAAATTTAATAAGGGACGGAGAAGAATTCCTGAACTCAGAAAATCGAGTCTGAAAAATTGAGATGGACCCTGTGAGAACTCCAAGCAGCCTAGAAGCTACGGACGCTTCTGAAAACGACGTGCAAGTCATGATACCGGTCTCCGATGAGGAACTAGTCGCGCCTACCATGGCCGGGTTTGGAACCCCAGAAGTACCTCTAGACGGATCTCGATTCGAAGCCTATCGTTTTCCTGCGCCTACATGTCCTGAGTATGCTGAAGCTGTAGCTCCACGCCCAGTGCCTTCAGCGAGTAACATGACGACAGCTGAGCTAGCGAATGCTATGGAGGTCCTATCGTTGCTCAACCAGAGTGGTCGGTTGCAACAAATGGTTCAACAAATCGAACACCCTGAAGGTTCATTCACTAATGCCCCACAGACTCATGTGTCGGGGACCACATCGTCTTCGACTAATCCTTTCCAATCTGTGCCATGGCGTTCTAATGTGACTTACGCCACTATGCCTCAACCCCCTATCCGTGGAGAACCTATTGTTCATGGAGTGCCTACCAGAGTTCCTGAGCCTAAGTTTTTCTCTGAGCCTCAAGCTCCCAAAAGGACTCATGTTTTCGAAGCCTCTCCTTCTTCGGAAGAGAGCACTATCCTTTTGTCGACCTTGCAACAACTCAAGGGTCGTCTTGAAAACTTAGAAAATAGGACTAGTGCTAACTTAACCACTAACCCTTGTGTACCTTACCACCCCTCGCCTCTAACCCGAGTATGCACCGGGCTTGCCGGTGTGCCTCCTGGAGTCAAGTCGCCCTTTGTACCCCGTACCAAAGCACCCAAACCCGTGGCGTGCTTTACCACTACCTACGAAGTATACACCCTCGACCAAGCCCTCGCCCTAGGACTCGGTCCACTAGCGCCTATGGCGCTACTCCCCGACCCCACACAACCGGTGCCACATACTGGTAGAGGAACCAAAGCCTTTTTTAAAACCCCAAACCGAAACCAAACTACCCAAGTTTTCGGGTAGAGACCTCGACGTTTACGCCGAAGATTTTTTGAGGTTCTTGAGGTCGACGGGACAAGAAGACCTCAACGAAAGAGCCAAGGCGGACCTTGTTATCAACGGTTGTGATAACAAGGACGTAAAAGAAGTGGTTTCGGGGGCACTCAAGAAAAGTGACTCTTGGGTAAGGTTCCTTATTACGCTCGAAAAGCTCTACCCTACTTACGTTACCGACCTAGAGCTTATTCAAGAGATAGAGCGTATCCCTCGGTTGAAGGAATACCCTACAACCGCTGACATAGCTCAATACATCCAAAAGTTTACTACGCTTACGGACCAATTGGCTACGTCCTACTACGACGACTCCAAAGCCCTCCTACACCTCCTACCTCGTGTTCCGCCCAAAACCATGGACGAAATACGTGCTACTCCCGAGAGGTTGTCTAGAATACACACTTTCAACTCTCTCGTTGACCTCCTCTACGAGTTGGCCCTCCAGAGAAAGTCCGACGCTACTTTGAAGAACTTGCACTCGATGGCTCAACTCAAGTGGCTAGACGGCAACACCAACGCCGACTCCAACGCCCCTATGAACCAAGAAGAAGCCTTTGCCCACTCGCTATGTGAGGAGTGCTTCGTGTCTTTCCAACAAGCACGAGGACAAGCAAACGGCAACCGTGGTGGTGGCGGTCGTGGCCGTGGAAAAGGTGGACGAGGCAAAGGACAAGGCCAAGGGCAGTGGTATTGGCGAAGGGAAGTCGAGGAGGAAAACTCCACCGCGCCCAAGTTCTTCGCCACCGTGTTTTGCCCCAATTGTGGGACAAAACACAACGTAAGAGACAAGGCGTGGCAAGACAGCCTTGACGCGAGGAAAGAAGAGCAAAAGCAAACGAAGAAAGGTCAAGGCAAAGGGGGAAAGGACCAAGCGAAAGGAGGAGAAAAAGGAAGTGGAGGAAAAGCGAACGGAGGAAAGGCGAACGAAGGAAAAGGAGGCAAAGGAAAAGACGATGACAAAGGAAAGCCTCAAGAGAAGAAACGCTTGGAAGAGTTGACGGAAGGAGAGCGAGAAAAGAAGCGAAAAAGAGTTCTCAAGCTGGAAAGGCAAGCTAAGAACCTCAAAGACTTTCTTGCGGGTCAAACGCCGGGGGAAGCCTAGGTGGACACCGAGACGACGCACCGAGGTATTGCTACCTATTGAGGGTCGCTATCAATGGTCTATGGGTGGACGCATACCTTGATACCGGCGCTACAATCTCCCTAGTCTCCTCTAGGTTCGTCAACTATGAGGACCTAGTTCCCAAAAATATTTGTGGGGTAAAAACGGGAGAAGGGGGAGTCACTCTCACCGAAGGCGAGATAGAAGGAGAAGTACAAGTGGGGGACCGAAAGGTACTTCAAAAGTTTCAAGCGTTCGACACCGACGCCTTTGAAGCCGTATTGGGGACGGACTTCTTTGCCCAAAACGAGTGGATAAAATATTTATCCCTTCAAGAGCCCACTCACTTGTTGGTGGTGAACGAAGAGCAAGAATGGGAAGCAATACCCCTCAAGGAGACAAAGTGTCCAAGACCTACGCTCAAGACTCTCGAGAGTTTTCCGTTGGCACTCCATAGCGAGGTGAAGCAAGAGAGTATCCTCGCTACCTTGAGCCTACACCGAACGGAGAACTACACTCTCGACTCCGCCGCCAAGCGTGACGCGTTTCGAGAACTTGGCCTTAACCCGAACACGTGTAACGGCGACTTTGTCGAACTCTTTGCGTCCAAAGAGAACGGCGACGCTGAGTACTTTTGTACTCCCAAAACCAACAACACGTGGTGGTATGACTGGGGAAAGCTGGGAGCTTGGAAGATGCTCTACGCCAACCCCCCTTTCTCAAAAATACTCCACACGTTGGTAAAAGTTTATGTGGACCAAGCTACGGTCGCGTTGGTTATTCCCGAAGGGAAGAAGTGGGAAGAAAAAGAAAAGCTATGGGGGCCTCTACTCGAAAAGTTGACGGTGACAAAGTTGCTCTTACCTGACGTTCCTCTTTACCGACTTAACCCAAAAGAAGAGGTTTTGCCAAAGCCCCGTTGGCGAACCGCTATGTACCTAGTCTCGGGGAAGAACGTGTCCTCTAACCCCATGGAAAACGTGTCTGAGGAGATAAAGAAGTTCGTGCTAAAGCACCACCGTGGGTACGGAAAAGAAGAGATGATGAAAAAGTTTCCGGACGTGGATGAGAGCAAAGAAGAGTACAAGTTCGAGACGCCTAAGTTTCAAGTCGACGAAGTGGTTCAAGAAAGTCCGAAAGAAGCAAGAGAAACTCAAGAAGAGAGCGAAGAAACCTCCGACGAAGGCGGAAGTATATCCGAAGCTCCTTCCGAGTCGACTATACCCTTTTCGAACGACTCCTACACCACTATGGACTACGACGACTTGGTCGCCAACCTGTTCTTGGAAGAAGTAGAACCTCTAGAGGCTCCTTCGACCCCTTCCGAAACTCCTAACCCCGAAAAACTTCTTTCACACGTTTCCGTCCCACTAGAATCGATGACGAGCGAAGGAGACGAACGTGAACTCCGTCTCCTACACGCACGCCCGAGTAAAAATTCTTTCCCTTCTTCAAAAGAAGATTTGGAAGAAACTCGTCTCCTTCTACTAAATCAAATCGACAGACTCCAAAAACTGGAGCTAAAAGAAAAATGGAAAAGCATGGTCTACCTAGACGAGTACGACGGAGAAGATGGGACGTATTTCGATGTCGGCGAAGAATTGGTCATGCTTCACGAACTACACGAAGCATTGGAACAAGAAATTGAAGGAGAAGAAGAAAAGAAAGAAGAAAGAAAAGATCAATTACGCCGGAAAGACATCAAGAGACTAAGAAAGAAAGTCAAAGAAAAGAAGAAAATTGATCACCAAGAGAATCAGATGATTTTGGACCCCGAACAGGTCCTAGCCCTCAAGAAATTGACGGAGCAAGATGAAAAATCTAAGAAACAAGAATTAGGTGCGTCCAATCTACACGCATCTGAAGACCTCAAGATTTCGCTCGACAAAATGGATGTTGACGAGAGGATCAAGAAAATCATCCTGCATTTCTCTGACATTTTTGGTCCCTTACCTCCACCCGGATCGGTGAAGAAACTCGTGACCATGGACCTAGAACTAAGAGAAGAATTTCTCAAAGATCGAGTTCGATGTCGACCGTACCCAGCATCAAAAGATGACATGGCTGAGATTCCTCGCCAAATCAAAGAATGCGTGGAGGCCGGTTTGGTTTACGAGTACAAAAAGACGGACTATCCTAAACATTGCAGTCCATGCTTCCTGGTAGCTAAACCAGGGAGCACTGCAAAAAGATTGGTGGTCGACTACAAAAAGGTCAACCAGAAAATTAAACTGCACAGCGGTTCGTTGCCCCTGATGGAGAACACCGTGGAAACCGCTGCTGGATGCAGATACAAAACTAAAATGGACAAGCGGTCCGGTTTCTGGCAAATTGACCTAACGGAGCGTGCCCAAGATCTAACGGCATTCATTGCTCCGGATGGACGGGTCTACAAATGGCGGGTAATGCCATTTGGTATTGCTAATGCCCCGGCGTTGTTCCAGGAGCTGATGAATCAAATCATCGCCCTGTGTAAACGACGACCGGCCGTCCAAGAGCTCCTACAGCGTGGTGCTGTCCTGGAGGCTCACATCGACGATGTCATCCTAGGGACGAACACCATCGATGACCATCTCCTACTACTCCGAGAATTCTACACCGTCTGTCAAGAAAATCACCTCCGCATCAAGCTGGAGAAATGCGAATTTCTCAAGACGGAAACAGACTACCTCGGATTCCACATCGGAGATGGATGGTGGAAACCGCAGGATCAAAAGATGAAGCCCCTGATGGACTTCGACCTAACGGATTCTATGTCTAAAGCTGAAGGAGTTCAGAAAATCCGACAATTCATCGGATCCTGTAATTTTTACAGGCGGCATCTCCGAAGTTTCACGGAAGCCAGCGCACCACTAACGGATCTCATCAAGAAGGAGACTCCGTGGCGCTGGGGACCTATTGAAAAGCAAGCAATCGAAGATGTCAAGAAGAAAATCCGAGAATGCCTAGTACTTGGAGTACCCCAACGCTACGGCGAGATGATTCTAATCACGGATGCCAGTAACGTTGGAGGAGGAGGGACATTACTACAGTGGCAAAAGCTAACTACGGATCAATGTAAAGACATTGATTATCGCCTAAGAGTTCAAGGTGTCACAAGAGAAGGATTCATGAAATCTGACTATGACTCCCAAGAATGGCGCCTAGTTCCACTTGGCCACTGGAATTGGAAGTGGAATGCAGCCCGCTCACACTATCACACCTACGAGCAGGAGCTGTTAGCTGGAGTTCTAGTGTTGGCTAGTCAACACAGGATCCTGGGTACCAATCCCATCACGTGGCTATGTGATCAGGATTCCGTGAAGTACTTAATGGAAAGACCACCGCCAGATGGAAAACGTCTACGACGATGGTGGGTCTACCTGAGCCAACTACGACTCGCTACATTCCACATCCGGGGAATTAAAAACGAACTCTGTGATTATCTATCACGGAATTGTTTTGATTCCCTGGTGGGGGCAGACACCGAGATGATGGCCCAAGAAGCTTTCGCCAAGATGGATCAACATCTCGATCTCTTTACGAGGAAAGAAAAACTCATGTCCTGGAGTATGAAAGACCTGACGGCCGATTACTCGGACATCTTGGACCAGTTGACGATTGGGAGCTCAAAGATCCTGGATGGAGTACAATGGTCCCGCACGTCAACTCACCTATACAGGGAAGACCTCATTTGTGTCCCCAAAGACTATGAAGAAACTATGTTGGAATGGGCACACAAAACGGATGGTCACCCTGGGGTGGAGAGAACTCTTTGGTTCTTCCAGAAGTGTTTCTTCGCTAAGAGTAGCGATGCATCTCTCAAGAAGATTTTATCTAAGATCATCGCTGAGTGTCCCTGCACTAAGGCTAAAGCTAACACTGCAGCGGATCGTGGTGAGGTAAGGAATCTCCCAATTCCGAACCAAATGAACTCCATCCTCTACGTGGATTTTATGGAGTTACCTAAATTCGCTGGCCATGACTTCGCCCTCCTGGTGACGGATGGACTCAGTCGCTACAGCCGAGTGTTTCCCCTTACTAAGAAGGTGGATGGTGAAGGAGTATTGAAAGAGATTTTCGAAGGATGGGTACAAGTCTACGGATTACCCAAGATTATCCATAGCGATCAAGACATCCGGTTTACCAGCCCTACTGGTTGGGACCGAAGCGTCATGAGAGCCATGGGTACGGAAGTTCAGTTCGGAACTCCTTACCTACGAACAAAGAATCCTCTATGCGAACGCCAAATCGGCTGTTTCAAAACAGTCATGAGGATTCTGATGCTGGCCGAGAAGAGCCGAAACTGGCTAAAACTAGTCCCATATGCTATCTACTTGATGAATAATCAAGTGAGTAGCAGGACTGGTTTCACCCCTACGGAACTGTTCCTAGGGAGGCCAGGTTTCAACTTCGAATTCCCCTGCGCAAGCAAAGGAAATCCTAAAGTTGATGAATGGCTCACCGAGCAAAAACGGATCGCCGATCTATGCCGATCACTACTGGAAAAGAAAAGAAGTAAGGAGAATCGTACCAAGAACCGCAAAAGAAAAGAAGCTATCTACCAAATTGGTGACTGGGTTCTGGTACATCATACAAGATTCAAGGCATGGCCGCGTAACACGCTGGACAGCCCTTACTTCGGACCATTTCTGGTCACGGATGTAGCTGAAGGATCCGTGTGGATCAAAACCCATCCTAAGTACGGAGGTCTGGTTGAAGTGGGTTACCCACAGCTTAAGCACTATGACGTGCTAGACGACCTCTACGACTGGGAAGAAGATCTACAAGAAAGCCTGGAAGCTGCAGCCGAAGATTTGGCCGCGGATCCTATGGATGAAGATGAAGAACTGCCGCCTATGGAGGATGACGGTTCACTACGGATGCCCGAAAGGGACATCTCTCTCGCTAGACCTACTGTACCTACACCTACGGCCGTAGAGGCTAGACCCAAAAGAATAAGCGCTAATGAACCCATTACGTTTACTGAATCAGAGATGAAAAAGCAAGACTACTACTTTGTTGAAAGAATCCTCCGCCACACCTACAAACGTGGTTGGAGATTCTATACAAAGTGGTCTGGCTATTCTATCTCTGACTGTACCTGGGAGCCAGTGACGGCTTTCATACTCGATGACGGTAACGTCAACGAGGTTTTTGCTGATTACTGCAAATCTCAGGATTTGCGTGACATTCTGCAGTCAGCCCAAAATCAGGCCCGCAAGCGTGCTGGGAGGTGAGACTACTCCCTCCTGTTTCATAGCACCTGTGAAAACGGTGCATCTATGGTCCTAAGGCCCTGTTTCACTGAGCAGTGAGTTCACACTCACTAGCCTGGGAGTTGTCGTGGATTTCCAAGGGAACTCCGAGGCTGGGGGACAGGTTTCACCAATCTAGGGAGGGAGAGAGATGAGCGGTGTGTAACTGGCGCGCGTGTGAGTGTCAACAGCCCCAACTGAAGTGTGTTGCCTAGGAGAGAAGTGAAACACTACTGCTAAGCAAGCCGATTCTTACGGGTGGTGAACACCTGGTTCCATTTTGGAACAGTCAAGCATCCACCACCGGAGGGGCAGGGTTGGTGTTCCCCAGGGATGAGACCTCCCCCAGGAACTGGGTGGGCTGCAGGACGAGCAGGGTTTGCAAGGGCTGCCCAACCACGACCAGGGCTACCCCCTTGGCTGCAAACCTCCCCGCCTTGGGCACCCACCGTCAAAGACGCTAACGCCTGATCCTACACCGCAAGACACCCTGATCCTACAACTTCCCACACACACGCCCACGCCAAGGCAAGTCAAGTTGTAGCTAACACCAAGCATCCCTGAACAAAACGGTGAACGCTTTGGGTGCATCTCGCCTCCGGTCCGATGACACCCGTGCAAGTGTGGACACGGAACCGAAGCTCAACGTGATCCGTGCAGAGTGAGTGAATGGCGCGCAAAAGTGTGTTGTGTTGAGTATGTGTGTGCAGTGCTGTGCGTGGATGTGCGGTGCAGGGCGAGCATGTGTGTGAATCGACCTCAGGGTCTCTACCTTGGGGCTACCCAAAAGAAAAAGAGAGAGGGTCACACACGGGGAGACCAGGAAAAAAACGGTCAGGGATCAGAATGGGAGTGGGAACAAGGGCCAGCGTACGCTGACCAACGCGAACGCCCTTGCCCATTCCAATCCCCTGCCTTCCCAGTCTCCCACACGCTGAACTTAACGCTCTACAAAGGAGTAGCCCTTTGCAGGAGCGCCCCTTGCTAACGCCTCCAACCCACATCCCACTCTCCACTCCACACTCCTCCCACACTCGGAGAACTCAAACCGCGCAACTTGCAAGTCGGGAATCTCACCCCAGAGTTTCATTGGTTAGGTTGAGTTCCCGCGGTCCTACACTCTCTAACACACGCTGCATGTGTGAGCGGCACGGTGAGACATATGAGTGTTTTAGGTGCCTGCACGTGAGCATATGCATGCACTGAACGATTGACCAGGCATTCCGCCACAAAACCTCCACTACAGTCAAAAAGAGGACACTGACGCATATAGCGGCGCCTCCGCTATGCATGTATGCTGTCCTACAGAGCGAGCAAGGAAGGTTCTCCCTACCTCCCAAACCTTGAATGTTTCCCTTATGAAGGTTTTACCCTCTATCCTACTTGGATTCGGAGTTTTTACGTGTGCACGACGCGGCGTACGCTGCTATTTTGCATGCGTGACGGCCTGTTTCCCTCCTGAATCCTGCCTGAATGCCAGCCCAAGCCAGACCTTGCGAGGCACCAAGAGCGTGCACAAGACTGCAAAGCAAGGCAAAAACACGCTACGCGTGTTGTGCAAGCTCTAACCAACACGTATGTTTCATTTCTGTTGTGCTATGTGTGGCTGATGTTCAAACTCGCCTATTACACGCACAGTGGTGAATTGATGCGCGCCGCCGCCGCAGCCGCAGCCCCCACACAAGCGGCGGCGCAAGTGAAGGCCCAGACGGCGGGTACGGGAGGGTGGGGGGGGGGGGATGGGCCCCCCGACCCACGCCCCCCCCACGGTATGGCACGACGTACGAGGGCGCGCCACCTCCCGCGGGAGGGAGTGCGGAGACAACGAGCGCGGGGAGGAACCTGCTGCCCCGCAACCCGCTAACCACTGACCGCTAACCCTCACGGCCACCCCCGGCCGGCCAGCGCCGCGCGACAACGGCCGGGGGATGAGGGGCCCCGGAGAGGGCCTGCGCGAGCATCCGGCTCTCGATAGGGGGGGCGGGAGAAGGGCGCGACCCCCTGGCCGATGGCTGGCCCCCGGGACCAGGACCGCCATGCCGCCCCCGCCCCTCCCCCCCGGCCGACGAGAGGCATCGCCAGGGGGTCAAAGGGCCCCCCCCAACCCCCCCCCCCCCCCGCACAGACCCAAGGACGGGCGGGGGGGGCGGCCCCCCCACCCCCCCCCCCCCCGCACCCACCACAGCAGGGGAGCCACAGGCGCGGCCCTCCGCCCCCCCAGGGCCGGGGGGGCGCCCCCCCCTCAGGGGGAACGGCGGCGCGATAAGGGCAACGGCGGCTGGACCTGCTCCCGCGAACCCACACCGGCGTGCCGGAGCAACGCGCACAACGGAACAGGAAGGAGGCCGCGCCCCACATGACCCTCCCGTAACCACAGCCCACTCCGAGGTGACAGAGGGGGGGTTTCAAGTCAGATGGGGCCCCCAGGGGGGCGGTCCACGGGCCGCCCCTCACCCCCCCACCCCGGGGCGGCACTTCAGCCCCGACCGCACGCGCGCGCCGGAAGGGAGCGCGCCGGCGACACGGAGAGAGCCAGAAAGGAGTACCGCAGGCCGCCGCCCGGAACGAGAGCAGGGAGGCCGCGGCGCGACACCCCCCCCCCCCCCGCCCCCCCACCGGCCCGCCAGCCGCGGGGGCCCCGGCCCCCACCCCCCGAGGCAGAGGGGATGGACCCCCCCCACCCGAGAGGGGAGCCGGAGTGTGACCCGCCCCCCCGCCCCAGCCGCCGGCTCAAATGGGGGCCGCAAAGAACAAGTGGGCCCACGCCTGCGCACCGGGACACCGCGCAGGTCGTGCCCAGAGAAGCCGGGTGGGCGCGAACCGGAATGGTATGGGGGGCTACGCCCCCCATGGACAGCACGACGCCAGTGACGCCCGCTTTGTTGCCTACCCAGGGAAAGCGGCGCGCCACCTCCCGCGGGAGGGAGTGCGGAGACAACAAGCGCGGGGGGAAACCTGCTGCCCCGCAACCCGCTAACCACTGACCGCTAACCCTCACGGCCACCCCCGGCCGGCCAGCGCCGCGCGATAACGGCCGGGGGATGAGGGGCCCCAGAGAGGGACTGCGTGAGAGTCCGGCTCTCGGTAGAGGGGGGCTGGGGAAGGGCGCGACCCCCCTGGCCGATGGCTGGCCCCCGGGGCCAGGACTGCCAAGCCGCCCCCCCCGCCCCCTTGGCCGACAGGAGGCATCGCCAGGGGACCAAAGGCCCCCCCCCACTCCCCCCCCCCCCTCCCACTCAGGCCCGAGAGCGGGCGGGGGGGCGGCCCCCCCACCCCCCCCCCCCCCCCCCCGCACCCACCCCAGCTGGGGAGCCACAGGCGCGGCCCTCCGCCCCCCCAGGGCCGGGGGGGCGCCCCCACCCACAGGAGGAACGGCGACACGGTAAGGGCAACGGCGGCTGGACCTGCTCCCGCGAACCCACACCGGCGTGCCGGAGCAACGCGCACAACGGAACAGGAAGGAGGCCGCGCCCCGCATGACCCTCCCGTAACCACAGCCCACTCCGAGGGGACAGAGGGGGGGTTTGCAGGTCAGCTGGGGCCCCCAGGGGAGCGGTCCACGGGCCGCCCCTCACCCCCCCCCACCCCGGGGCGGCACTTCAGCCCCGACCGCACGCGCGCGCCGGAAGGGAGCGCGCCAGCGACACGGAGAGAGCCAGAAAGGGGTACCGCAGGCCGCCGCCCGGAACGAGAGCAGGGAGGCCGCGGCGCGACACCCCCCCCGAGGCAGGGGGGATGGGCCCCCCCCACCCGAGAGGGGAGCCGGAGTGTGACCCGCCCCCCCGCTCCAGCCGCCGGCTCACATGGGGGCCGCGAAGAACAAGCGGGCCCACGCCTGCGCACCGGGACGCCGCACAGATCGTACCCAGAGAAGCCGGGTGAGCACGAACCGGAGTGGTATGGGGGGCCACGCCCCCCATGGACAGCACAACGCCAGTGACGCCCGCTTTGTTGCCTGCCCAGGGAAGGCAGAGGGACGGAAAGAGGCAGAGCGACCCCCCGCCCTACAGTCAGTCGGCGATCCGGCGGTGCTACTGTCCGCCTCTTACCCCTGTGCACGTCAGTCGGCGATCCGACGGTGCCGCACCCCACCCAGCCCCCTCCCCCCCTGTCCCAACCCCGTGCACGTGGACTGGGGCCTCCCGGCACGCGCAACACGCTTCACAACGCACAGCCCCACCCTCAGGACTGGATTCATAGCCGACGACACCCCTAAGTCGCGTAAGAGACTCCCAGTAGTGAGAGCGTCGGTCTTCAATCGTCCAGTGGGGGGGTTCGATCCCAGGCGTTTGTGCTCCTGGGATCCCTGCACGTAGAGCTCTCTAGTTGGCGACGTGGGAACCACCCCCCCCTCCAGCAACTCGCGCCACCACCGATACCGGTGGATCGGGTGGAGGTCTCGTTCGTTTTACCCCCCACCCAAGAAAAACAAAACACATGGGAGCCACCCACCCCTGCAGCAGTGCGCACCGTCACCTGTACTCGAACAGGTCGACGGGAGGCCTCGTCCGGTATTCGAGGGGATCGGTGGGAGACCACCGATCACGGGGTTCGAACCAGCTCCTTCGCGGCGCGCGCCTGGTGCGCTACCTCCGGGGCGGCTGCCTTCTGAGATACACTGGCACCCGGGTCACAGAACAAACGCGCCCGCAACCCCCTCCCCCTGTGCTAAGAGTAAGCCCGCGGTAGGGGTGCTCTGCTGGGCCATGAACCGGGACATTGGTGCACCACTCCAGCCACGGTCACCCCAACCCCCCCACGCATCCCGCAGGGCGCAGCTCCGTGCGCATCGGGCTCGTCATGGGAATCCGGCGGACCGGCGCCTGGACACCAAGTCGACACCTCTCTCCCCCCCCACAGGAACAGAGCGGGGCCCCCACAACCGCACGCCCGCGCCCAAGACGCAGACCCCGACGGCCCACCCAGTGGACGGGCAGTCGGGGACGAGGAGCGCAAGACCCCGAACGCCCCACGCAACGGTCGAAGGCACCCCCCCGGGGACGCCCTGCCGCCGCCCCCACAACCCCAAGCCAAGTAGGGGGGAACCGGGACCGGACCGCCCCCCCCCAAGCACGCCAGACGGAGCACGGGACCGGGGCAGGACACGCGGAGGGGCACGGACCACATGGAACGGCCCTACCAGCGCCCAGTGCCGGGACCACGCGAGATGCGCGCGCCACACCACCCAGCGGGAAGCGGACACCGCGAGAGCGCGAGCGCACACACACGAAAAGGACACGCGGGGACCACCAGAAGGGCAACCGGACCAAGCGCGCGGAACGCACAGACCGCATGGAATGGCGTACCAGCGAGCGAGGATAAGGGACACCCGGACGGGACGGCCCGCCACACGCAGCGCGGAACACGCGGGGCGGGAAGGGGGAAGAAGGGGAGACACAACACCAGGTACCGGCCCGAACCCCCCCGAACCGGCCGCGAGCGCCGCGCACACACAGACGGGACACTGCACCCGCCAAGGCAGTAGTGGCGCACAGCGCCACGCCCCAACCCCTAGCCTAGGCAGCCTCCGCGCCAGCCCAAGGGGGTCCCACTGGCGACAAGCCAGTAGCACGGGCCCGGCGGCGCCGGCGCCCCGGGCGGCCACGCATTAGGGGGGCGACGCAGTGGGTAAGCGCCCGCAGCCACGGCTGCGAATTGATGCACTGACCGGGGAGTGGCGAAACGGGGACGCCGGGGAAGGACGGGGCTCCGAGCTCTGTGAACCCGGGGGACTCCGCCACCAGGCAGGAGGTGCGTCTTGGAGGGCCCCCCACTAGGGCCCGGTGGGGAGGATATCACCTGGCCCGACCAGGTGGCCCCCCGGGGCCGAAAGGCGTCTAGTACCCGCAAAATCAAACCTCAAACCTCAAACCCAGTTCGGAACTCCTTACCTACGAACAAAGAATCCTCTATGCGAACGCCAAATCGGCTGTTTCAAAACAGTCATGAGGATTCTGATGCTGGCCGAGAAGAGCCGAAACTGGCTAAAACTAGTCCCATATGCTATCTACTTGATGAATAATCAAGTGAGTAGCAGGACTGGTTTCACCCCTACGGAACTGTTCCTAGGGAGGCCAGGTTTCAACTTCGAATTCCCCTGCGCGAGCGAAGGAAATCCTAAAGTTGATGAATGGCTCACCGAGCAAAAACGGATCGCCGATCTATGCCGATCACTACTGGAAAAGAAAAGAAGTAAGGAGAATCATACCAAGAACCGCAAAAGAAAGGAAGCTATCTACCAAATTGGTGACTGGGTTCTGGTACATCATACAAGATTCAAGGCATGGCCGCGTAACACGCTGGACAGCCCTTACTTCGGACCATTTCTGGTCACGGATGTAGCTGAAGGATCCGTGTGGATCAAAACTCATCCTAAGTACGGAGGTCTGGTTGAAGTGGGTTACCCACAGCTTAAGCACTATGACGTGCTAGACGACCTCTACGACTGGGAAGAAGATCTACAAGAAAGCCTGGAAGCTGCAGCTGAAGATTTGGCCGCGGATCCTATGGATGAAGATGAAGAACTGCCGCCTATGGAGGATGACGGTTCACTACGGATGCCCGAAAGGGACATCTCTCTCTCTAGACCTACTGTACCTACACCTACGGCCGTAGAGGCTAGACCCAAAAGAATAAGCGCTAATGAACCCATTACGTTTACTGAATCAGAGATGAAAAAGCAAGACTACTACTTTGTTGAAAGAATCCTCCGCCACACCTACAAACGTGGTTGGAGATTCTATACAAAGTGGTCTGGCTATTCTCTCTCTGACTGTACCTGGGAGCCAGTGACGGCTTTCATACTCGATGACGGTAACGTCAACGAGGTTTTTGCTGATTACTGCAAATCTCAGGATTTGCGTGACATTCTGCAGTCAGCCCAAAATCAGGCCCGCAAGCGTGCTGGGAGGTGAGACTACTCCCTCCTGTTTCATAGCACCTGTGAAAACGGTGCATCTATGGTCCTAAGGCCCTGTTGCACTGAGCAGTGAGTTCACACTCACTAGCCTGGGAGTTGTCGTGGATTTCCAAGGGAACTCCGAGGCTGGGGGACAGGTTTCACCAATCTAGGGAGGGAGAGAGATGAGCGGTGTGTAACTGGCGCGCGTGTGAGTGTCAACAGCCCCAACTGAAGTGTGTTGCCTAGGAGAGAAGTGAAACACTACTGCTAAGCAAGCCGATTCTTACGGGTGGTGAACACCTGGTTCCATTTTGGAACAGTCAAGCATCCACCACCGGAGGGGCAGGGTTGGTGTTCCCCAGGGATGAGACCTCCCCCAGGAACTGGGTGGGCTGCAGGACGAGCAGAGTTTGCAAGGGCTGCCCAACCACGACCAGGGCTACCCCCTTGGCTGCAAACCTCCCCGCCTTGGGCACCCACCGTCAAAGACGCTAACGCCTGATCCTACACCGCAAGACACCCTGATCCTACAACTTCCCACACACACGCCCACGCCAAGGCAAGTCAAGTTGTAGCTAACACCAAGCATCCCTGAACAAAACGGTGAACGCTTTGGGTGCATCTCGCCTCCGGTCCGATGACACCCGTGCAAGTGTGGACACGGAACCGAAGCTCAACGTGATCCGTGCAGAGTGAGTGAATGGCGCGCAAAAGTGTGTTGTGTTGAGTATGTGTGTGCAGTGCTGTGCGTGGATGTGCGGTGCAGGGCGAGCATGTGTGTGAATCGACCTCAGGGTCTCTACCTTGGGGCTACCCAAAAGAAAAAGAGAGAGGGTCACACACGGGAAGACCAGGAAAAAACCGTCAGGGATCAGAATGGGAGTGGGAACAAGGGCCAGCGTACGCTGACCAACGCGAACGCCCTTGCCCATTCCAATCCCCTGCCTTCCCAGTCTCCCACACGCTGAACTTAACGCTCTACAAAGGAGTAGCCCTTTGCAGGAGCGCCCCTTGCTAACGCCTCCAACCCACATCCCACTCTCCACTCCACACTCCTCCCACACTCGGAGAACTCAAACCGCGCAACTTGCAAGTCGGGAATCTCACCCCAGAGTTTCATTGGTTAGTTTGAGTTCCCGCGGTCCTACACTCTCTAACACACATGTGTGAGCGGCACGGTGAGACATATGAGTGTTTTAGGTGCCTGCACGTGAGCATATGCATGCACTGAACGATTGACCAGGCATTCCGCCACAAAACCTCCACTACAGTCAAACAGAGGACACTGACGCATATAGCGGCGCCTCCGCTATGCATGTATGCTGTCCTACAGAGCGAGCAAGGAAGGTTCTCCCTACCTCCCAAACCTTGAATGTTTCCCTTATGAAGGTTTTACCCTCTATCCTACTTGGATTCGGAGTTTTTACGTGTGCACGACGCGGCGTACGCTGCTATTTTGCATGCGTGACGGCCTGTTTCCCTCCTGAATCCTGCCTGAATGCCAGCCCAAGCCAGACCTTGCGAGGCACCAAGAGCGTGCACAAGACTGCAAAGCAAGGTAAAAACACGCTACGCGTGTTGTGCAAGCTCTAACCAACACGTATGTTTCATTTCTGTTGTGCTATGTGTGGCTGATGTTCAAACTCGCCTATTACATGCACAGTGGTGAATTGATGCGCGCAAAACGTACAGTTACTCTATGGCTGTACTGTGCACCCTCCCCGCGCAAAAATTTTTGCCTGTCTGTAAGCCTCAAGTTATAAAATCGCGTTTTTCGCTGCTCGTTGTTTTCCAAATTCTTTGTTTCACAAAACTGCGCTTTTTGCAGCTTCAGAAGCGCTTTTTTACAAAAGTTCAAAAGTTTTTGGACTTTGGAGGCTTCGCCCCCAGTCCCGCACGGCGGACGCGCGCAGTTACCGGAGTCGTCAGAACTCCCAGCGCTACACTTTGCGCTTTTCAGGTGTCCAAATACTTTTTCAAGTTTTGGTTCCTGGCGATTTAGAAGCTCAGCTACGGTTCATTTTGAAGTTTTTTTCAAGCGTTATTCATTGCCGATTTCAAATTGATTTCAAAAATCGGTATCTGCATTTGTTATGTAAGGCTTCCCTGAGATTCCTACCCCTTGTCCATGCTTTATATATCACTTTGAGCACAATCTTTCTGGAACTTCTGGTATTTGCATTTTTAGCTCCAAACTAATCACCGATTGTGCTGTGGTAAGAGTGGTATAGTAAGAAAGGTAACTCACATGTATGCTTTCCGAAGTCATTCCACTCATTCTTTACTGTGGTACTGAGGTGCAGTGATCATACTTGGTATTGAAGGTAGTCCAGTTCTGGACTGAATAGTAAATGCTAAGAGATTTCACAGGGCAGCATATGATTATGGCCACAATATCATTTTTCAGCCTATTTTTCTGAGTATTTACTCCTGAATTCCAGGGCTTCAGTCGGGGGGGGAGTGAGATTGAGCCCCATGGAGTATATATTTTGAACTCAGAGTGTACTTTATTTGAACTCAGAGTGTACTTTATTTGAACTCAGAGCAGATTCAGATCAATCATCATCATTCATCATCATCATCATTCATCATGCATCATGTGTCATGTGTCATGCATCATGTGTCATGACATGCTGGCGCCCTAGCATGTGTTTTTCACATTCCAACCCAAAACTTCACTTTCGCTCAGAACTAACACAACCACAACCCCACTCTTATGGGTTCCTAAGAAGGTTATACTATTCATTTTTCATAACTCTTTGAATTTGGATGATCACATTTTTGACATCATGGATTGTCATGCATGTCATGCATGATCGACTCATTTTGTGAGTGATACCACACATACTACCTTCGAAGGAGTCTAAGGCCCCTAAGGGACCTCTATATACTCTACAACCCTTTTCCATGGTAGTCCCTACTTCTACATGTATTTTAATGCCTATTTGGTGGGTCCCAAGCATGTTTCATGTATTGGGGGATCCCAAGAATATACCTAGGCCTAAGCCAAGCCCCAAACACAAGAGGAGAGAAGAGAGATAGATAGAGGAGAGGCGCCTGGCGGCGACACCAGGGAGCACGTGGTGCTTCCTAGGTAAGTCCTAACTAGGTGTATTTTACTACAAGAGGCATATTTGTATGGTGAGAGTGGAAGAGAGGTAAGGAGTGAACATGAGTGTAAATAATGATTGTGTTTCATAGTCCCTTTTTTGCTATGGACTAAGCTGGAAGACTACAATACTATGAGCCCATTACTTTGCTGTTGTTGAGGAGGGTGCCAAATCTAACTGGAGATGGTTGAACAAGACCTTCTGTATGCCTACCAAGGGCTGAAGGATACTACCACGGGCGAAGAGTCGGTGGAGGACCACCTCCCGACGTCTATTACTCAGGGGGCAAGCAACTTACACTCTGACGAGGACATGGAGGACAAGATCAAGGTCTTGGACCCGCGGGTACAGAAGCTTATAAGGACCTATCTGGAGGTGTTCGGAGAACTACCCCCTCCAGCCTCATGTGACAAGCTGGTACAGATGGACCTCAAGCTGAAACCCGAGTTCGTGGGTCACAAGATCCGGAGGAGACCCTATCCAGCTCCTAAGGAGCAGGCCGACGAGATCGAGCGACAGATACAAGAATGTATCGACGCTGGCCTAGTCCTGGAGTACAAGGACGGGGACTACCCCCTACACTGCAGCCCCTGTTTCCTGGTGGCTAAACCTCGGTCTACAGCCAAACGGCTGGTAGTGGACTATGGAGAGCTGAACAAGAAGACGTTGAACCACTCAGGGTCCATTCCCAATATGGAGTCTACCCTGGAGAAGATAGCCTCCTGCCGCTACAAGACCAAGATGGACAAGCGAAGCGGATTCTGGCAAGTGGACCTGACGCCCAACGCACAGGAACTACTGGCCTTCATCACCCCTCAGGGGAGGGTGTTCAAGTGGAAGGTCATGCCGTTTGGCGTGGCTAACGCACCCGCTCTATTCCAAGAGCTGATGAACAAGATCTTGTCCATCCTACGAAGGAGACCTAAGGTGCAGGAGCTCATATCCCGTGGTGCCCAGATGGAGGCTCACATCGACGATGTATGCCTCGGGACCAATACCCAGGAGGACCACCTAATCCTCTTGGGTGATTTCTTTGCGGTCTGCCAGGAGAACCACACACGACTCAAGCTGGAGAAGTGTGAGTTCATGCAGGAGACCATGCAGTACCTGGGGTTTGACGTTGGCTATGGGTGGTGGACCCCAGCGGCCTCTAAGGCCAAACCCCTGATGGATGCCAAGGTACGACACGAAGACCCCATGAAAGGACTTCATGATGTACGCAGTTTCATTGGGGCGTGAAACTTCTATCGCCGCCACATCAAGAACTTCACCTACACCAGCGCCGTTCTGACGGACTTGATCAAGAAGAGTACTACTTGGCGCTGGGGCCCACAAGAGCAACAAGCGTTTGACGAGCTCAAAGACAAGGTAGCCAACGCTAAGTGCTTGGGCGTGCCTAGGGCACAAGGGGAGATTATCCTGGTGACCGACGCCAGCAATGTGGGCGGTGGTGGAACGTTGTTCCAATGGCAAGCACTAGAGAAGGAGGAGTTCGACTCGGCCATTTCCCAATGGGGGACGGAAGGTCTCAACCGAGATGGAACCCTCAAGCACAGCTACCCTGACGACAAGTGGGTCCTAGTACCTCTGGGCCACTGGAACTGGAAGTGGAACCAGGCCAGGGGGAACTACTCCACCTATGAGCAGGAATTGCTCGCGGGTATGCTGGTGCTATCCTCACAAGCACGACTGTTGGGGAGTAACCCTGTGGTCTGGCTGTGCGACCAAGAACCGGTCCGCAGTTTCCAGAAGGGTCCCCCACCTGAGAAGGCCAAGCTACGGCGCTGGTGGACCTACCTCAGTCAACTACGACTGACAGTACACCATATCCAGGGAGTGAAGAACGAGTGTGCCGACTGCATCAGCCGCAACAACTTCGACGCCCTGATTGGTGCACGGTCTGAAGCGCTGGCTAAGGAGGCGTTCAGCCGTATGGACGTCCACCTGGACCTCAACATGACGATGATACGCCCCCTGGATGGACTCCAACAATCGGAGTAGCTGAAGGAGTTCGGGGATATCTACAAGCGCCTGGAGAAATGCCTTGAACCCCTCCTAGTCAACCAAGACCAGTGGAAGAGGGACAGGAGCTACCTATGGCACCAGGACCGTATTGTGGTGCCTAGTGACCGAGTCCCAGCGCTGCTGAAGTGGACCCATGAGTCCAGTGGTCATGTGGGTTTTGACCGTATCCTGAGGCTGTTCAAGCAGTGGTTCCACACTACGTGGACTGACGACCAACTGCGGAAAACCCTCCAGCCTATCGTGGACAAGTGCCCGTGCAGGTCCTGTAAACCAGGGGATATCAGGGACAGAGGTCTCTACTCGACCCTACCCATCCCTCACTGTGCTAACAGTGTTCTATACGTGGACTACACGGAGATGCCGAAGTTCGGGGGCTATGACTTCGCCCTCGTGGTAACCTGTGGGTTGACCAGGTTTACCAGGGTGTTCCCATGTACCAAGCACATTACCGGGGAGGAGACTATCAAGATACTCCTGGAGGAGTGGTTTTGTGTCTATGGGGCGCTCAAGGAGATCAACTCCGATGAGGACGTACGAGTACGCTCAGATACTGGCTGGTACAAGAGGGTCCTGAGATCCCTCAATGTCCAGGTGTCTACGGGGATTCCCTACTCTCACACGAGCAACCCCCTATGTGAGCGACAGATCCGTGTCCTGAAGAAGAACGTACGGATATGGTGCAAAACTGAACGCACCAGAGACTGGGTGAGACTACTCCCCGTCATATCCTTGATGATCAACTCCCAAGAGAGTTCAGCTACTGGCTACTCGCCCCATGAGCTATTCCTCGGGCGCCCGGCATGGTTCCTACATGCCCCCTATCCAGAGGACACCCATTCTTCTGTGGGTGAATGGGTCCAAGAGGAACAAGCGAAGGTGGACAAGGCCAAGGCTATGCTCCAGAGAGTGAGGGAGCGTCAGTGGAACAAGAAGAACAAGCACCGAGTACCGGCCACCTACCAAGAGGGGGACTGGGTGCTGGTGCACCACAGTCGACTACCCGCCTGGCCACGCTCTACCAGCGATGACCCCTACTTGGGGCGTACAAGATCCTATCAGTGGATGGACACCGTATCACCGTGCGGTGTTCTCCCCGTCTAGGGGGGACCCTGGTGTGCGCTGCTCAACACCTGAAGCGCTACTATGATCCTGAAGACCTCTGTGGGGAGGAGTGGGAGCTGAACGACCAGGAAATCGCCGCTCTGGACCTACAAGGGGCTGCCAGCCCTATGGAAGTTGAAGGTGAACTCCCCGACATGAACGCCGAGGAGATGGCTAAGGAGGGCTTCTACCTGGTGAAGTCTGTCCTACGCCACCGCTATCGCCAGGGTTGGCGCTTCCTCACCCTCTGGGAAGGGTTTGGAGTCGAAGAGGCCACCTGGGAGCCCTTCTCTGCATTTGTTCTACCTGAGGGACGCCTAAACTCAGTTCTGGTTGACTACTTGTCCCAGAACAACCTTGATGAGTTGCTGAGGCTCGCTGAGACGCTTGCCTCCAAGACTAAAGCTAGGGACTGAACCTTACCCTTACCTGCCAAAGCGTATGTGTGAGTGTGCTATTCCTAAGGTCCTGAGAGCAAGCCGTAGAAGTGGTGTCCTAATTATACCCAAGTCTGCACACTTGCTAAACCTGGAGGGTTGGCTTATTGATGCCACGGGGTACGCCCCGGGTCTCCCCTCCCCTAAGCGCCGAATTTCTGTGCTGGCGCAAAACCTTTGGGGAATACCCAGCGTACTAATCCAGGTATTGTTTTTCCTACCTATCTGTCTACTACAGGGAGGGGTGGCCAAAAGCTATGAAGGCATGAAAACGCCGTTTTGCTATGTGGCCAAAACACTGACCTAACCACTGCCACAGCCCACCAACCCTGCTAAAATTGCAGGAAACGGGTGGGACAGTGACACACGCACTACAGGTCCTACACACCCTACAGTGGCACCATCCTGGTGGGCGAGCACTGTGCAACTGGCTCAAGCCCCCGCTCAGGACTACCACTCCTACACGCACACTCTACTGGGCGTTGCGAAGGCAAAGGTCTCGCGGGTCCTAGCGACCCTCCTGTGAAGTGACAAGAGAACACAGCGCTACTAAGCAACTGTGGCCTAACAGGGGACGCCACAACGCGTTTCCCCTGCTAGGGCTTGGAAGGAAGAGGTGCTCTTGCGTGCACGGCGCAGATGTCGAAGAAGTCGGACTCCCTGCTCTGCCACAGGCAGAGGGGAGATATTTGTTTGTGTGATCTGCGCCCCTGTTTAGCAGGGCATGAAAAAATTGGTTTGCTGCTGCACCAATCACCCTACCTGCCCACCTGTAAAACAAAGGCAAATGAAAGGGCGTTTGCGGCGGAGGAACCAAGCCACACTCCAGGTATTATACCCTTCTCAGTGTGACCTATAATACACTGTCCGCAAACACGCTGGAGGACCAGCTACCCTTGTCAAGCAGGCAAGCTTTAAGGGACTCCTCAGGTTCTCTTAAAGAACGTTGTAAGTGCGGCTAACCCCCATCTGCTCAGATTTTCACAGATCTGCCCCAGATTGACTACATTTTGGTCATTTTCTTTGCTTCGGCGGAATCGCCGCCTCGCAGCTCAGTCTCAGGATCAGACCTATATATTTCTGATATGCCGGATCTGATTCCGCGGTCCATTCTCCGTAAATCCGCCGCGTTCCGATCATTTACCTGGAATCGCCATTTGCCGCTGACGCGCGCTCGCGGGCCAGATCGGCCAAATATTTTTCACAATCGGATTTATATAAATCTTTTCAGACAGATATGGACACTCAGATGTACTCAGGATAATCCGCATCAATTTTCTTCATAGACTGGGATTTTCTGCCGGATAACAATCAGCATGGATCTTGCTTCCGTTGTTGCTGCTCTCGCCTCCGTTGGTGTCCGCGTATCCGGTTCTACCCCCAATAGCAGCGTTCAGGTCGACTCCTCGCGTGCCTGCCCCACTGGTCTTGCCGGCCCCGAGCCCTCCGGCACCTTCCACGACCCAGGGCAGCACTTTCATGGTAGCAGAGGCTACCTGAATGTTGCTTCAGTGGTCTCTGCTCCACAGCTCGCTCCCCAGTACGGCCCCGTAGACTCCGCCGCTCCTGGAGACGTAACGAATATGCTGCCATGGTGCTGCGCGAACGAGGCCTTGAAAGGAATGCCTTGCGCAAGTCCAAACTGCCCAAGAAGGGCACACATCAGCAGCTGTGGAGACCCAAATTACTATAATCCCAGTCGAAATTGGCCATCGAGCAGCTGGAATCCGCCAGCCTACGGCGATGGCAACGCTCCGGTAGACCTTACGGAGCTGGCAGGTACCAACATTCCTTACCAATGTCCAACATTTGAGACCACGGACGCCGATCTTGACGACATTGAGATGGGTGGTCCAGGTGAGGTACCTAGCTATAATCGACCAGCCTCTTGGGCACAATGGGACGACCATTTGTCCCTAGAAGTGACCCGTAACCTTGAGGCCCTTGAGGCCCTTTGTCTCTTAGCCACGTCTAAGCTGATCGGACAAGAAAGAATCGCCTCTGATTTTTTAATGGAATATTTTTTCCTCCTTCAGGAAGAAATTAATACCAGGATGTGGTGGCGTTCTCAAGAAGATCACTCTTTTGCCATTTTTTTGCAGATCTGGGAGGCAACTCCCTTCCCGAAGGAGAAGACCAAGGCACCTGTTGCCGGGCCCTCCGCCCCTCATCCCCCTGTTTCCATCCGCGACGATCTAGCCGCCGCGGTTGAGGAAGGAATTTTAGAAGCGGCCAGGCAGGCAAGCCTGGAAATTAGGGCTGAAGGAGCTCCCCAAGTGGACTCCTGGCTGCGGACCACCGAGATTAGCGGTCCGACAGCCTGCTCAGGCCCTTCAGGACACGGTATGTACTGTCCTGCCGACTGCTCCTGCAGATTCCAGCGAGATGCTGAGCTCCAAACGCTCAAAGATCAAATGCACCTCATCATTGAAACGCTGGGAATTAAAAATCTTTTCAAGACGCACATGCGGTCTGAGGGCGCCTCATCGGTGGAACAAGCAACAGAGCCGTCGGAGGAGGCGACAGAAATTTTTTCAATTGCTCCTTCGGTGGACTCCAGGACCACCGATGCAAGGATCAGCAGGACCAAGCTAAAGGAAAGGGTTAAAATCTCTCGTTCTGAGAGTAGGACGGCGAAGGCTAGGACTGAGGCTCAGAATGCCAAGCGAACTGCCTCCCGTACTGCCCCTCCTGCTGCTGATTCCAATGCCTTAGCCCAGCTGTTGCTCGCCCAGACCCTCGCCGGAGCTGGTGTGGCGAATGATGCCGCCAAGGTGTCTGCCATTACGGCCGGTGTTGGGCTGGATTCGCTTCTTAATCCTACTTCATTGCGACTTCGTCAGGTTGCCAAGCAACCGAAGTATAATGGAAACCCCCGACGTTGGCCTCAGTTCCAACGGGAATTTAAATTGTGGGTTAAGACTCAAAAACTCCAAGATGATCAGTTCCTGATGGCCCTCTTGGATTGCCTTGAGGGAGCGCCGGCCAACACTTGGCTCAGGACTTGGAGTGATCGCGAGGATACAAGTTCCCCCCTTACCTTTGATGAGGTGTGGGAACAGTTGGAGGTACGTGGATCCCGGCTGCCAGAGGACCATTACCACCAAATGTTGAAGAATTTTCCTTCATTCTCGCGATTAATCTTGCACGAAGTGCAAGACAAAAGACAGCGCTTCTGGAATTTAGTGGAAGAATCTGAACATTCAGGCGAAAAATTTTCTAGTGCCGAGCTGAAAAATCTGATTTTTGATAAGATCCCCTCAGAAACTGCCGCCACCCTTCGGAACAAACAGTCCGAAGAAAAGGTCAAGACCTGGTGGGCGGAGGTGGAAGGCTTCGATGCCTCTGCCAACAGGTTCTCCGTCAGGGAGGCACTTCAAAAGTGCTCCCCCACGTCGTTTTCTAAGGTGAAATTCACTGAAAACACGTGGAAAATCAAGTTTAATGAACACGAGGATCGGGACTTGTTTGTCCAAGTCCTCAACAGGGGAGTAAGCTTCCATGGCCATCGCCTGAAGGCCAAGAACTGGGTGTTTTCGTTCACCCCGAAGGAACTCTGGGAAGAGGTTGAGCGGCTCGCCGACGCCGCCAATCAGAATTTCCATGAGGGTCTTGGGGGAAACAAGAATACCCAGCAAAACACCCAAAATGGGGCCCAAAAGGGCAACAAAAAGGTGAATGACACCCGGAATGTTCAGGATCACTGTAGCATCTGCCTTCTTTTAGGTTCTACGAACCGAGCTAAGACGCATTCCACTGGTAATCAACGATGGTCTCCTTACGATCACAAGGTGATTGGTGAAAATATCAGTAATCCGCAGAATTCAGACAGGAATGACAGACAGGTGCACGGTGGGAAGGCTGGAAAAGGGAATCCAACCCCCTCCGGTGGAAACAAAAATCCTGGAGGCCCTGGCGGGTCCCAAGGCACAGGAAATCGGACTCCATCTGGCTCCGGTGGGCAGCCGAACGGCCAGAGAAATCCCAATAGCAACGCCGGAGGCGGAAATCGAAATCCAGGCCAAACCCCTCAATCCGGTGCAACCAAGGGAAATGCTCCAGGATTCCAGGGTAAAGGTAAGGGAAATCCTTCAGGAACCCCTTTCTCTGGTAAGGGCAGAGGGCGTGGCGACGGTGGAGGTCCATCATCCGGCGGCCGTGGCCGTGGACGTGGAAAGGGCAACCATCGTGTGGATCAGGTCTCAGGTGCAGATCAGGTGTCCGATGCGGATCGAGATTACGCTGAAAATGCCTTGAATCCAGCAGATGATCCGCTCCAAGATGAGTGGGTCGACGAATCAGGGTGTGTTCACAATGTAAACGCAGCCACTGGAGGTCAGAACGCCTAGGGGAGCCACGAAAATCGCCCCTCCCCAGGCGATTTCAGGCATGATCCCCAGATTCATTCTCGACCATTACTTGATGTAGGGTCGCTTGTCTCCTCTCCCCTGGATCCGGCAGCGGATCCTTCTGTTGTAGTGGATGAGGTTGGTGTACAGTCCAAGCAGAGGGCCCGTCAGTTTGTCACAAAGCTGTGGGTCTCTGATCGCAAGGGAAATTTCCACCTCGCCACTTGTTTGTGTGACAATGGATCAGAGGTAAATCTCCAATCCAATTCTTTCTTACCAGACGACTGCGTGTTTGAGTCGCCTCATCCTGTTACCCTCGAGGGAGTTTCTGGACATTCTCTCGCAGGTGGGCAACGCGGTTGTTATATATCAACTCATTTGGTCGCTCAAGACCTTTGGGAAGAAGGCAATGTGGAGGAAGTTGTCCTTAAGGATGACTACTTCTATCGTGCCGACATAAAGTATGACCTTTACTTGGGCCATCCTTGGCTTAGCAAGAACAGGGTGGCGCCCGTAGGTCATCGGCGTTGTTTTTTGCTGGAGTCAGGTCCCTTGGAGCGTCCTGAATTTCGTTTTTTGCACGCAGGGTTTAAAAGTGCAGAAGAATTTTTGAAGCGAAAGGTTACACCAAAGTTTGGCGAAGATGTCACCATTGCAGAGGTGAATGGGAGTGCTGATTACTCCCGAGAGTTAGAATGTCTTCGTAGGGACTCCCAGCCACGACGCCCTTCGCGCTGGCACTCTTCATCCTACAGAGTTGTCGACAAATGGCGCGATACAATTTGTGAATATTTTTATGAACACCATTCCTTTTGGCCACAGTATGATGCCTTTGCTAACCGCGAGAACAAGCGCTTTGACAAGCACTTTCGCGACGCTTGGACCCATAAATGGGACAAGAAGTTATGGATTAATCCTCCGTTTCACTTAATCCAGCAGGTCATCCACAAAATCAAGCAAGATAAAACCCAGGCGATTTTAGTTGTGCCCTTGTGGGACGACAAGCCTTGGTTTCAGGAATTGCAAGACATTTGTGTAGATTACATCGAACTTCCCAGGAAGATTAAGCTGTATGCCAGGGACGACACAGGTCCCCTGCCACAGCGGTCCTGGAGTTCGCTTGCATTCCTGGTGGACGGAAAGCTTTCTGACTCTAATTCTGCTGATTCTGGTACTGATTCTTGTGTTGGGTCTGAATCTGAGGTTGAGCGTGGTACTGATGATGAATCTATTTTTTCTGATTTTTGTCCGTCAGATGCCCAAGGTGATCCAACGTCAAATGGATCCGCCTCGTCTCCCTCTTCCCCAATACGATCGACATCGAAAAGAATCTTCAGTGCACGGGCGAAGAAAAATTTTAAATCGCGCCGCAAATTCAGAGTTTTTTATGAAAAACCCCGTGTGGAAGCTTTCATAGATCCTTTCGAGGAGCTGGATCACGAAGAGAATCTCTGGAATGTCGACACTCGACCCACCTATCTTCAGGAGGGAGTGATACGGACCTTTTTAGGGACATCCGTAAGAAGATTCTTCCTGCCAAGGCCGAAGAAGTCGCCAAAGTTTTTTCGACAGTAATTCCTGGCGATCAGGTGGACACTGAATTGTGTTCCAAGAAAAGAGACAAGATTTTTGAGGAACGGAAGGACACAACCCTTTCGGGGAAGTTGATCAAAGACCCCCCTGTGCGTGGGCAGTTCGGTGAAGCCTTCATCGAGCTTTGTGAAGGGTACAAGGCGAAGAAACAGCGTCCTTATGAGAACCATGGACATAAACATGAGATCCTCAGAAAAATAATCGAGAGAAATCTCAGGGAATTTGGTTGGCTTGAGGGTTGTATGACCAGCGAGTGGTGCTGTGCACCCTTCACAGTCCCGAAGCCGCCGCCTGCAGACCAGAACACTATTGATGGTTGGCGAATGGTTGTTGATTTTCGCAACCTCAACGCCGAAACCAAGGCGGATTCACACCCCCTGCCCCTCATTGAGGAGGAAATCGCCAAGAGGGCAAGAGGTCGTTTGTTTTCTGTGCTGGATCTCCGTCACGGCTTTCACCAAATGCCGTTGAGGAAGGACAGCCGACCTCTCACCTGTATGTGCACGCCATGTGGCCCAGTCCAGTGGACGGTCATGCCCATGGGCCTGAAGAACGCCCCTTCGTTTTTTCAAAGAATGATGGAGGATGTGCTTTTTACAGCTCATCCTGAGCTTCGTGCCTTCGTGAGTGTACATAGATGACATAATCATCGCGACAGAGGGGGAGGGACTGACCGAAGCCGAGCTGGTGGCCCTACATGAAAAGCAGCTGAACCAAGTTTTGGACATTCTTGATGCCAATCAGCTGATTTGTGGGCCAAAGAAGGGAAAATTATTTTTAAAATCAGTCGAATTTTGTGGTTCTCTCCTTGAGAATGGCACCCGACGACCCAGTCCAGGGAAGCTCGTCGCTATTCAGAAGTGGAAGCGCCCTGAGACGATCACGGAATTGAGAGGATTCCTGGGTTGTTGCAATTTTTACCACACTTTTGTGCCGAATTATGCCAAATTTGCTGCCCCCCTCACTGAATTATTGAAGGTAGGGAGAGATGCGGGCAAGGCAGGTTCAAAGGTTCGTGTCAAGTGGACTGACGAGTGCGAGGAGGCCTTCCATCACTTGAAGGCGGCCCTCTGCGAAGTCGCCACGTTGCATGTGCCGAAATTTGACCGACCCTTCTACATAAGAACCGACGCTTCTAGGTACGCGATCGGAGCTGTTCTTGAACAGGTTGATGAAGCCACCGGCGATCATTACCCTCTTGCATTTTGGTCTCGGAAGCTAGCCCCACGCCAAATGCAATGGTCGCCGCGTGAGCAAGAAACATATGCCATAATCTGTGCGCTGAAAAAGTACCAATCGTGGGTTGGCACCAATCGAGTCGAGGTCCTGACAGATCATCGATCTCTGGAGTATTGGGCCACCCAACACATTGATACTGTCGCGAGCCCAGCTGGCCGACGGGCCAGATGGCACGAATTTCTCAGTCTGTTTGACCTCCATGTGTCGTATTTGCCTGGAAAACACAACACGGTAGCGGATGCTCTGAGCCGATGGGCTTACCCCGCTTCAGAGGGGCTGCAAAGTACCAACATCCATGGTACGGAGCAGGACCGCCACGTCGTGATCGAGTGGGATCAAGAAGAAAAAAAGCTCATCAGACGTGAATGCATGCAATGCACTGTTAAACAGCACGCATGCCCGTGTCACGACATCACGGGCTTCTCAGATCCGGCGCATGCCCATGAGATTGTCACCAAATCACTGAAAGTCGTGGAGAAAGTCACCGATCCCTCCTCAGGGAGTGTGAAACGGTTTGACTATACCCGACGTGTAAGTGGATTTCGGTTGATCCAGGGCATTAAGCGTCGAGATCCGGCCAAAACTCCACCCCTGCCGAAAGATTCCCCGATCATCCGTGACTGGACGTCCGATTATCTGCATGATTCCATGTTTAAAGAGGTCTTTGAGAATCTCAAATCCAAAGATGCTCACAAGGATGGAATCTATGCTGAGTACTGGTTGGATGGGGGGAAGCTGTGGATGGAGGGTAAATTGTGCGTACCAGACGCCCTGGCCCCCCGAGTGTTAAACTGGTGGCACAAATGGGAGTCCCCCCACGCACATGGCCGTAGATTGTGGTCGATGATTAAACATAGGTTGTTTGGCTCAAGGCTATATACTCATTGTATGAAAGTAGCCGCCGGATGCGCCCAATGTGCTGTCGCGACGCCACCCAGCGCGAAGAAGCACGGCCATCTGAGGCCACATCCTATTCCGGAGCGCCTCTTTAACAGAGTCACCAGTGATTTTTTCTACCTTGGTGAGCTCGATGACGAAGAGTGCCATTGGACGAATAAAAAAGTCAATGGTGTGCTCCTTATTCAGTGCCGTCATTCCGGCTATATTCAGGTGTTGCCTTGTAACATTGAGTCGATGACTGGCAAGGCTGCCGCCAAATGGTGCGCGCAGACCTGGATGGCAGGTTGGGACGTCCCATCCGTGGTGGTTACGGACTCAGGCAAAGAGTACACCTCCGAATGGTGGAAGGAACTATGTGCTCGCCTTGGAATCCACCACCTCAGGTGTGAAATCCACTCGCATCGAGCGCTGCCTGGCGAAAGAGCCGGCCGCTCTATTATAAATATGCTTCGTAAGGAGCTCGCGAGTGAAAAAGATTTCCATTGGCTTGAAGTTCTATTCGCATTGCTTCGCCGTTACCACAACACGCCTTTGTACCATGGCCTTTCTCCAAATGAAATTGTCTTTGGACGAAAGAAGTGTTGGTGGAACATGCCGTTGAATAATCCTCGCCCTTGTAAAGATGCTTCGTTGTTTTTGGACGACGTCCAACGAGCAGATAAAACTGTCTCGAAATTAATCGATAAGCATCAAGCTGACTGGCTTTGGGTCCAGAATCAAGGCCGAAAAAACCCCCACAATTTTGAAGTCGATGATCGAGTTTGGCTTCGAAAATCCGAAACCACCCTGGACGGAGATGATAAGCTTCTTCCCTTGTGGGAGGGGCCATTCGCTGTTACAGCGCGTCTAGGTGAGAACAGGTGGAGGATTCGTGTGGATGTCAGCAGGGAAATTGATGTTTCGGGCGATCGCCTCAAGAGAGAGATCCCCTCCCCCAAGGATCGGGTTAAACCCCTTTTTTGGACTTCGAAACTTTTGTCAGATCGGGTCATCGAAGGGGGGAAGTACGAACTCAAGAGGATTGTAGAGGCAAGACGTGACGGAAAGGGCGAATGGGAATTTCTATGTGAGTGGAGGGGCTTTGATTCCAGTCACAACAACTGGGAACCAGCCCATTCTTTTGTCCATGGGTACACCAAGGGGTTCATCGACTTCCTCAAGAAGCACCCCGAAATTGGCGTACTCCTGACAGACTGTTTGTCGAAACCAGACAGACAGGTGGAGAGCGACGGAAAAAGACCTGTGGTGAATCGAGATCCAGCCTTTTACGGCCCTCAGCAGCCACATTCCAGGGCTGATCCGTCGATCCCCCCTCCTGCGGTCAGGCCAGCCCAGGAGCCAAATGAGGACCAAGCTTCGAGTTCGGTCGCTGATTTGCAGCGCCCAAGCCGTACGAGGGCCCCACCAGACAGGTTGGTGGTCACATGTATTCGTGCTTGGCCGAATTGAGGGAGATCCGTCGTGACTTGAGTCGCCGACGCCATAATCTGGGTAACAGTCGTCTAGTCCAGGGCGTCATGGCACTCGTCGCTAGGGCTCAAGGGTGTAGGTTCGAAATCCTTGCATGTCCAACTCCTACAAAAGCTCCAGCCTCGCCCCGTCGACCACTTATTCCAATGTGAGTGTTCTGACAACTTGAAAAAACCACATTCTGCTCAATCCACTGTTCATTCTTCCTGATTTCGAAATGATGTGGAGAACTGCGAATGTTTGATAATTTGACGTCAATCAACTTTTCTTTGGTCTCCGTTTGGCAGACAAGGCGTAGATACGCTGCCGAAAGCCACGGAGTGTGCTGCCGTGTTCAGAAAAAACCAAACTCAGGCTTAATTCAGGCAGATTCGGGGTAATCTTGTCTCTGTTGGTCTGTGCATCTTTGGAATTTGGCTACTCGTGCAGATGGAAGCAAATGTACATAGTAAAAACGCTGGCCAGCGACATTCACCCCTACAGGCACCCCCTGTAGTACTGGCTGCACCAGATGCGACGCCAGGAACTCAGATCTTACCTTCATTTGCCGTGATGCGGAAGCCAAAGTCCAGATTCAGATCCAGGATCCTCAAATTTGCCTTGAATTTCTCAGGTTTGTCCTTCATTCTGCCATTGTTGCACGAAACCCCGACGTCAATTGTTCAGACAACCTTCAGACAGAGGCTCTAGGGACTTCTAAAAGCAACCTCTGAAGTCCGTAAGCTTCGTTGTATTTTTGGCACACGCCAATGTGAGCTCAATCCGACCTGAAACTGTCGAAAATGGTGAATCCAAGTGTCTTGTGGGACTCAATCGAAAGATGGGCCTTGTCCAAGTCGATTGACACCGTCGCCACTGTAAATAAAGAACTATTCGGTGTCTCTCAGTTATATACTGTCAGTAAAGCGCCTTCAGCGAACCTTCGGCGCGTTACATGCCAAGGATCCAGGGCTATCAGGTCCCATCATGATGCATCATCACATGATCCACATTTTCAATGAATCTGTTGGATGCTCGCGAACCAACGTGCCGGAAAGCATAACTCAGCTGAATAAACAACAATATAAGTAAGAAAAAGTCACTGCCATGTCTTTCTTGGAGGGCTTGATCCAGGCAAAGCCCCCCTTAAAACCCTTTGTTGATGCTGAGACAAACTTAAGTGTTTTTATCTCTCTTTTGTGGCCTAAAGTACACTTTCTCAAGGTAACTAGGGTTGAGACCCTAGCCCCCCCCATGAAGTTCACCCCTACCACTCAACTGAGCGGAGGTACCTTCCTTCATGGAGGTCATACCAAAATAAATCAGGCATTCCATGCTTGTGGGCCTTGGAGGTTAAGCCTAAGTGGTCTCCCACCCCAAGACCCCTATACTCAATTGAATCTACCACTTATTGTGGTCCTACTTTGTAACTGTTTCTGAATTCAGTTGCTTGGCCAAGTCATTTTCTGTGTGGACCTGACATCTATGCCCCTCAGTCCTAACCAGCACCATTTCACCCAAAAGAGTGCACATGAAGTGCCTATTGCAACCACTGAGGCTAGAGTCTGACCAATTTTCATATAAAACCTTTTGCATTATTCATTTGTGATTGAATCTATGTTCATATACCTGCTTTGTCTATCTGCAGCCCTTCTGTGTTACACTGGATTCCAAAACCAATCATTGATTTCATTGATTCGATCCATATTCAGTCCTTGCTCTACTTGCTGCTTTGGTTTGGGGTTTTCCACTACAAAACCAACTTGCAGGAATACATCAAAAGACCTAGGGCATAATTCAAGGACATCTTTCCGGTAGCAGAGACAGTCCCTTGAGACCTTTTGAACCGACCCTGAGAAGTGCAGAACAAAAGCTCAACAAAAAGTCCATAATGTCCACACCAAGTGTAAGGACCTGGCCTATCCGAACTGTCCAAGTACAAATGGGCAGTGTGGTCCACCCAATGAGTGAACCACCACACCGAGCACCACATCACCTCAGTGGCGCATCTGGGTCCCAAGGAGATCCAGAACGCAGAAGGGCGGAGAAGAATAAAGGCCTTACCACCGAGGCCTTAGCAGCACACGGTGGAGACAGCTTCAGTCACCTCCACAGACGTGTGACTGCTTCAGTATCACGATCCAATTGCCCAGCTTCATCCTCAGCTGCCATTGAAGGACCTGAGGAATATGAGAAGCTGAAGATGAAGATGGATGAGTACATCATGCACGATGAGTACTACAAATCCATCCGTGGGGAAGATGGAGAGGAACCACTGGCTGTACATGGGTCAAGACCACGTACGGATCTAGGGTCCTACTCACACTCAGGCCCACCGTCTACTGCATCCCTGCCAAGACGACTACGACCTGAGTACCCAACCCCAAGGGCTCCCGAAGTGGGCCCAACTCGAGTCGAAGAACATCATCCAAGGCCAACCTACGGTGCCCTGGATCAAACGGCCGAGCTGCTGGCCAAATTCCTGTCTGGATCAGAAGATCCAGATGTGACGGCCTTATCAGAGGCCATTAAGGCTAAACTGGGTATTGCAGAACCCTTACCCAAGCCTGAGTTCCTCTCTCTCTCTCCAGGGCTGAGTACCCTGGCCGAAGATCTCAAGAGATCGAGGGTCTCAAGACTGTTGCCTAAGGTTACCTGCCCCAGCCCCTTCCACCCCCGTGCCAGGACTGTGCCTATGGCGGACCTACAGGACGTGCCTGTCACAGAGAGTGAGAGAAGAGGGCTGTCAGCCTTGGCCCCACTTGCCGGCGTGTCGCCTTCAGGCCTAACTCCGGGGGGTGGGAAGATGGGCAGACCGATTGCCCAGGCGAACATCCAGCTGGAACTGCCGGAGTTCGACCCTAAAAACCTGCCTGAATGGGCAGAAGAATTTGCGGAGTTCCTTTTGTTGACTGGCCAATCCCATGTGGATGTGGCCACCAAATGTTCACTGCTAAAACGCTCATGCAAAAAGAAATTTTTGCAAAAACAGGTCAAACAGATTGTGAAAACCTGTTCTACTTGGGCGGAGGTACTCCTGAGGTTAGAGAAAACATTCCCAGTCTATGAGACTGACCTCAGCGTTCGCACACAAATCGAGGAGCTACCTATGCTCCCGGAGTTTCCATCCGCTGCGCGAATTTCTGAGTATGTGTGCGACATGGAGTACTTATTTTCGAGGATGAATGTGGGCTCCTACGGAGCCACTGAGCCCCACCTGTGGCTCATGAGTAAGATCCCCCAGCCTACGTGGGATGATTGCCGCTCAACCTCTGAGAGGAAGAGCAGGACCCACTCGTATGATACACTGGTGGATCTCTTGATTGAGCTAGCTCTTGAGAGAGAGAACGACTCCCACATGGAGAAGTTCCTCAAGAAACATTTGGGACGAGGTGGTACCCCTACCCCTGAACGTGGCGAAGGGAAGGGGCATAAAAATCCCACTAACACCAACCAGGGAGGCGGTAAAGGGAGGGGCAACCTACGTGCCATGAACGAGGTTCCAACTGATGCAGGCACCCCCCCCCTGTTTTACTGCCGACCTGTGAATGACAAGGGGGGACCTTGTCATGCCTCTGACTGCGATCTTCGCAGTGGCTGTATGCTGCAGATGAAACGTCAGCAGCATACTAAAGATGGGAAAACAGTGACCCATCAAGACGACTTCAGGTGTACCATCACCTGTGGTTACTGTGGCAAACGTCGTCACTATGAGGACGAATGCCACATCAAGAAACGCAAGAGTGACAAATTCAAGCGTCAGGAGGCGGAGCGCCAGAAGAACCCGACGCCCGCCAGGAATCCCCCGAATGGGGATAAAGGTAAAGGAGGTGGCAAGGGGGGTGGTAAGACTGGACCCCCTAACCCCCAGAGGCGCTCATCAGCGCCTGTTGCTACGCCTACTCCTGTTGCCACACCCGCTCCTGCCGCAGGTGTCCCCCAGAAGCGACCCCAAGGGGATAAAGCTACCCCTGAGGGGAATAATTCTAAGAAGAGGCGCTTGGCCTGGATGGCCAAGTCCCTCATGGCTGCAGGAGTGGATGTGAAATTCCCTGATGAGGAATAGGGGGGCGGCTCCGAAGAGGAGGACTTGGTTTTCTGGATCCTCGTGAAAATCGGGGATCAGGTTTTTCGAGCAGTGCTTGATACCGGTGCAACACTTTCCATAGTGGCCCGGCGCCTGCTTAAAACTTTCAGGAAGACTAAGACTGTGGCCATAAGAGTAGGGGATGGGCGTACCATCCATTCCTTGGGGGGGGTCGATGTGACCATCTGTCTGGGCGACGAAACCGTGACTCAACACTGCAGAGTGTTGGACACTGACGCCTTTGACATTGTCATTGGCACTGACTTTCTAAGAAGAAACCCCCAGGTTAAAATGCTGTCCCTACAGCGTCCTTACTCTTTGCACTGCGACTTTGGCAGTGGGCTATTCTCCGTTCCTTTGGAGCTGTCAGGACGAAAAGAGTCTGGGCTGCGCTACGCAGCCAAGACGAACTATCGTACTGAAAATTACCAACTGGCCCGTCATGTTCTCGAAAATGGACTGGCGGCCCTTCAGGTAAACCTGGATGAGATCCAGGTGGAATTGTTTGCGAGCCAACAACAGCACATCATGCAGTTGTACTGCTCGAAACAAACGAACAATGCTTTCCGTTTCTTCTGGAAAGCAATGGGCCTAGCGTATGCTAACCCTCCCTTCTCCCTGCTCGCGAAGGTCCTGACCAAGATCGCTTATGAGGGAGGAAGGGTTGTTATGTGCACCCCTGACTGGGGTTGCTCTGGTGAACATGCCTACTGGCGCCGTATGCTTGACCGAATGACCGTGGGAAGAGTGCAACTCCCCGACGGCCCCATCTATGTGCCTGAGGACTCAGACACAGCTATGCAGGCCCCTGAGTGGGCCAGTTTCCTGTCCATCATCGATGGATCTCTCAATCCTGTACCCCTGTGTGACCTGGACCAGGTGCTACTGAAAGAGGTCATGGCCGAAAATCGTGGCCTGACCCTTTATGATCTCAAAAATCGATCTCCTGAGCACCTATCTGCCACACTTACAGGGTATGAGTCTCCTGATGACTATCTGGAACCTGCAGCTGTAAAAGAGGATGCTGACGATCAACTGTCTGAGATCGCCAGCACTATTCCCTCTGTTGATCCCAGCTGTGTTGACCTGAAACATAGTGCTTTCCTGGCCCAGCTGTTGCTAGAGGAGGTAGATCTAGAGTCAACCTCTGAACCCGCTTCCTCTGTTGGGAAACCAGTGCTACACATGCAGCCTGTGCACACAGGTGAACCCGTGGCCCGGAGTACTGATGCTCTGGCACGGCCTGCTGGTAATAACATGCCTTTGTCTGAGCATGACACGCAAGAACTCCGACGGCTGCTGTACCTGAAGGCCGAAGGTATTGAGCGTCAAGAGCGGCTGCAATACCTCAGACAGACCTGGAAATACTCCATCTGGTCTGAGGAGGACGATGAGTCCTATACGCTGCCTGATCCTGAGATACCTCTAGTGTACTCTCTACACTATGGACAGCAATGTCCCCCTGAGTGGGACGATGGTACTGTACCTGCCGAAACTGCTGATCGGCATAAAAAGAAAGAACATGGAAAAAGCAACCTCCATGCTGAGGAGGACTTCCTTCAGAAAGTCGAGAGTCTTAACCTTGACCCCCGCCTGAAGAAACTGCTTATAACCTATGAGGAGGTGTTCGGCGCCTTGCCGCCTCCCCTATCTTGCAAAAAACTGGTCCAGATGGACCTGAAATTGAAACCAGAATTTGAAAAGACGCGAGTGAGGCGTCGTCCCTATCCCGCTCCACAGGAACAGGTTGAAGAAATCGAGCGCCAGATCCAAGAATGCATTGATGCTGGCCTCGTTGAAGAGTACAAACATGGGGACTATCCCCATCACTGCAGCCCCTGTTTCCTTGTTGCTAAACCAGGGTCGACTGCTCTACGTCTTGTTGTAGACTATGGTGAGGTCAACAAGAAAACCCAGAACCATTCAGGGAGTATTCCTAACATGGAAAACACCCTGGAGCGTATTGCCAAATGCAGGTATAAGACCAAAATGGACAAACGCTCTGGTTTCTGGCAGGTTGACCTAACCGCCGCAGCTCAGGAGCTGCTTGCCTTTATAACCCCTAAGGGTCGTGTCTTCAAGTGGAAGGTTATGCCTTTCGGGGTGGCTAACGCCCCAGCGCTCTTCCAGGAGCTTATGAACAAAATTTTGTACATACTGAGGCGCAGGCCTCTAGTACAAGAGTTGATTTCTCGGGGTGCAGAAATGGAGGCTCACATCGACGACGTGAGTTTGGGTACTAATACCAAAGAGGACCATGTCCTTCTCCTCCGTGAATTCTTCACTGTCTGTCAAGAAAACCATCTCCGAATCAAACTCGAAAAATGCGAGTTTATGAAAGAGGAGATGGAGTATTTGGGTTTCGATGTGGGGTATGGCTGGTGGAAACCAGCCGCGTCTAAGATGCAGCCCCTACAGGACATGCAGATTCGCGATGACCCTAAGAAGGGTCTACACGACGTGAGGAGTTTTGTGGGCGCCTGTAATTTCTATCGGCGTCACATCCACAATTTTACATACTCCTCTGCACCCCTCACTGACCTAATCAAGAAAACTACTCCCTGGAGGTGGACCTCCAGAGAGGAAGAGTGTTTCCAGGAGTTGAAGAAGAAGATTGCCTCCTCCAACTGCCTGGGAGTTCCCCGCCCTGAGGGCGAGATAGTCCTGATCACTGATGCCAGTGATGTAGGGGGGGGAGGTACGATCTACCAATGGCAGGAGCTTAACCCCGCTGAGCTAACCCACTGCCATTATCGTACTACTGGACTGAACCGTGATGGTTCGTTGAAACATGACTATCCTACCAGTGAGTGGCGACTGGTGCCACTGGGACACTGGAATTGGAAGTGGAACCAAGCGCGTTCCAACTACAGCACCTATGACCAGGAACTCCTGGCCGGTATGTTGGTGCTATCTTCACAATCCCGACTCCTGGGGTCTAACCCTATTGTCTGGCTGTGTGACCAGGAGCCTGTGAAGTCTTTTCAGAAGGGCCCACCACCAGAAAAAGCGAAGCTGAAACGGTGGTGGACTTACCTGAGCCAGTTCAGGCTGACAGTGCATCATATCCCCGGGATTAAGAATGAACTGTCTGACTATATATCGCGCAACAACTTCAATGCGCTTATTGGTGAGAGCTCTGAGGCACTCGCCAAAGAGGCTTTCCAGCGTATGGATGTCCAGCTTGACCTGTCCATGCGCACTGCTGGAATCCTGGAGGGTTGGAGTCTAACCGACTATCAGTCAGAGTATAAAGAAATTCTCCAAACCCTCAACACTGTTCTCGAACCCCGTGTCATTGACGGGCACCAGTGGTATAAAAACAATCAGTACCTCTTCTACGAGGACCGAATTGTGGTGCCTGAGGCACGACTGGATGGGTGCCTACAGTGGTCCCATCTCAGTTCTGGTCACACTGGCGCTAATCGCTCAGTGGACTTCTTCCGTGAGTGTTTCTACTCTAGTCTAACCCTGACTGAACTGAGGTCGCGTATGCAGACCATTGTGGATGCTTGTGGCTGTCATGCCAGCAAGCAAAGTGACAGTAGGGATAGGGGTCTGATCTCCAGCTTACCCATACCCTATTGTGCTAACTCTCTACTCTACGTGGATTACATCCACGGCTTACCACGCTTTGGCGGCTATGATAGTTGCCTCGTGGTCACCTGTGGTCTATCTCGCTTCACCCGTGTGTTCCCTTGCAATAAGAAAATCACGGGTGAGCAGACTGTAAAAATGTTGGTCGAACAATGGTTCGAACCCTATGGAGCACCTAAACAGGTGCACTCTGATGAAGATGTACGCATCCGCAGTGACACTGGGTGGTACAAACGAGTGCTAAATGCCCTCAACGTGGAGGTAACCACAGGTGTGCCCTACACTCACACGTCTAACCCTCTCTGTGAGAGACAGAACCGTGTGGTGGAGCAAAACTTAAGAATCCTGATGAAACAGGAGCGCACCAAGGACTGGGTACGCCTAGTGCCCTGGGCAGTTCTGTCCATGAACTCACAGCGGAGCTCTTCTACGGGTTTCACCCCCCACGAACTGTTCCATGGAGGACGACCTGCTTGGTTCTTCAAAACCCCCTTTCCTGAGGACTTCAAGAGCCCTGTGGGAGATTGGCTAGAACACAAGCAGTCTATGGCTAACCAGGCTGGTACTAACCTGAGACACATTTGTGACCGTGAACAGAGCCGACGGAACCGCCTACGGCGACCTGCCAGCTTCAAGGTTGGTGACCTTGTTTTGGTACACCATTCACGCCTACCCTCCTGGCCACGTAACTGCCTACAGGACCCTTACTTTGGACCCTATCGTATCATCAGGATAGATGGATCCAGGATCCATGTCAGGTGCAGTCCACGTCTAGGTGGTGAACTGCTATGTGCTCCTAAGCAGCTGAGGCACTATCACTCCCCTGACGACTTGTCTTGGGATGAGTGGCGCCTCAGCGACAGTGAGATTGAACGTATAGACCTAGAGAACGCTGCCAGTCCAGAGGAGGCAGACGAACTCGAAGAGATGACTGCCGATGAGATGGCAGTCGATGGTTACTACGTGGTTGCAGGTATTGCTCGCCACGAGTATAAACAGGGCTGGAAATTCCTAACCCTGTGGGATGGCTATGGGTTGTCCGAGGCGACCTGGGAACCTATGTCAGCCTTCATACAACCAGATGGGAGTATCAACCCCATCTTCCGCACTTACCTCGTTGAGAACAACGAGGGGCAGCTCCTAACCCGTGCTGAGACTATGTCCCAGCGTAAGAAGCGAAACTAATTCCCCTGTGTCAGTCTACTGACCCTGTCTGTGCCCGGCAGACCCATGCATATGGTTTCCAGCGTGAGCCAGATGGCCGCTTATCAAGATTGCAGCCATCCAGCGAGTGTTTGCCTTGTTGACCATGTGTTGCATGGGTACTGCCCTAATGTAATGACCTTGGTGAGCCAACGAAGAACGGTGGCTTTCTACACCAGGGGGGAATGACAAGCAAGGTGTTATGAGGCAAGGTGTGTCTTCCCTCCTTGGGGACAAGCGAGCCCACAGTTAGGACCCCTGACTGGTCCAGACCCGTGGGGTTCTACCCTTCCTTTCAGGGTTTGCCTTACCCTTACCTGCCATAACGTATGTGTGAGTGTGCTAGTCCTAAGGTCCTGAGAGCAAGCCGCAGAAGTGGTGTCCTAATTATACCCAAGTCTGCGCCCTTGCTAACCCTGGAGGGTTGGCTTATTGATGCCACGGGGTACGCCCCGGGTCTCCCCTCCCCTATGCGCCCAATTTCTGTGCTGGCGCAAAACCTTGGGGGAATACCCAGAGAGTTAGTCCAGGTATTGTTTTCCCTACCTACCTGGCTACTACAGGGAGGGGTGGCCAAAAGCTATGAAGGCATGCAAAACGCCTGTTTGCTATGTGGCCAAAAACACTAACCTAACCACTGTCACAGCCCACCAGCCCAGCTAAAATTGCAGGAAAAGGGTGGGACAGTGACACGCCCCCTACAGGTCCTACACACCCTACAGTGGCACCATCCTGGTGGGCGAGCACTGGGCAACCGGCTCTAGCCCCCACTCAGGACTACCACTCCTACACGCACACTCTACTTGGCGTTGCGGAGGTGAAGTACTCATGGGTCCTAACGACCCTCCTGTGAAAAGGACAAGAGAACACAGCGCTCCTAAGCAGCTGTGGCCTAACAGGGGACGCCACAACGCGTTTCCCCTGCTAGGGCTTGGAGGGAAGGGGTGCTCTCGTTGCGTGCACAGCGCAGATGTCGTTGAAGTCGGACTGTCCTCGCCACTCTTGGCTGAGGCACAGTGATTTGATTTGTGATCAGCGCCCCTGTTTAGCTGGGGCAGAAAAATGGTAGCCGCCGAAGGCAGCTGCTGCGTGCACCAATCACCCTAACCTCTCACACCTGTACGAAAGAGGCAGATGAAGGGGCGTTTGCGACTGTGGAACCAAGCCACACTCCAGGTATTATACCCTTCTCAGTGTGACCTATAATACGCTGTTCGCAAACACGCTGCAGATGCAGCTACCCCTGTCAAGCAAGCAAGCTTTAAGAAACTCCTCGGGTTCTCTTAAAGAACGTACCGAGGAGTCTCTGGGTAACCTAAACAAGGTTTACCGTGCGCAATTCGCGTGGCCTACCCTTTAATGCATCATGTGCACGCAGGGAAGGGAGGCTTAACCACAGACTCAACCAGGAGGTGAGCTCCTCCTGGGCTAACCTACCTTACTCACCATGCATCGTGTGAATGCCGCATTGAAACGAACACAAAACAAACCTAAGCGTTTTAAGCAACTCAACTTGAACGCTACGGCCGCACACGTACAAACGCTTACCTGTGAGAAGAGAAACAAGGGTGGATTAGGGATACAGGTGAAGCGATACAGCGTGTGGATGCCTAGATTAGGCACATGCATCGCGAGCACAGCGCGTATTCTAACCCTACATGCGCGCTGCGCGCTCCATTCGCATCACATACCTTTCACTCCTGCTTTCACCTGTGCAGAGCACGCGAGATGAACACCCGACCCCCCAACGAGCACAGCGTTAACAACCCTAACGTTTTGACGGAGCAACCAACACGAACGCAATGCGTGAGTGTGAAGTGACACAGACATACCTGAGAGACGGGTTGTTGAACTGCTCTGTGGTACGGGCTGATTGTGAATACTTTACTCTGAAGTTTATAAAAATTTTGACGCAACTGTGCAAAAATTTTCTTTAAAACTTTAAAAACTACGGCTCATACCTTCTTTTCCAAATGCCGTTTTCGCTTGCGCAACCCTTTTCTTGGCGTCCGCTTCGTTTGCGCTTGTCTGCGACTTTAAGTTATGTGTAAAAATGACGATTTCCCGCGTGGTTTCGTCGATTTTCAACAATTTCACTTGCTAAATCGCAGCCCCTTCCGCAAAACCGCAGGAATCACTCCCTGCTGGTTCCATTTTCTATTTTTTTCAGCTCCTGGGGGTTTGTGTCCTCCATTGGGAGTCTTGCTCCGCCCTGGCCCTTGGTCAGGACGTTTACTAAAACGCTGTTTATCCAGCGATAACCGTCCGCATTAGAGCGTTCGGCTGTACCCTAGTGGACAGACACATGTGCTCGGGACAGGGAGTCGTGGGTTCAATTCCCACTGCCCTCACACTTTTTCCAAAAGTTTTCGCCGCACGCCGGCGACTTTTGAGGAATGCCCCTTCGAAGGGACATCATTCACGGTACATTACACTGTTTTTCAAGGGTCCATACAGTGTGATAGTCTTCTATGAAGTGATGAGAATGTTTTCTGTAAGTTTAATGCATTTTTTGAGGTAATTTTGGGAATATTTGAGCCTTTTTCCTTGGTCCTACTAGCTTGATCAACTAGTACTCCAGGGGGGAGTAAGAAAAAGTCACTGCCATGTCTTTCTTGGAGGGCTTGATCCAGGCAAAGCCCCCCTTAAAACCCTTTGTTGATGCTGAGACAAACTTAAGTGTTTTTATCTCTCTTTTGTGGCCTAAAGTACACTTTCTCAAGGTAACTAGGGTTGAGACCCTAGCCCCCCCCATGAAGTTCACCCCTACCACTCAACTGAGCGGAGGTACCTTCCTTCATGGAGGTCATACCAAAATAAATCAGGCATTCCATGCTTGTGGGCCTTGGAGGTTAAGCCTAAGTGGTCTCCCACCCCAAGACCCCTATACTCAATTGAATCTACCACTTATTGTGGTCCTACTTTGTAACTGTTTCTGAATTCAGTTGCTTGGCCAAGTCATTTTCTGTGTGGACCTGACATCTATGCCCCTCAGTCCTAACCAGCACCATTTCACCCAAAAGAGTGCACATGAAGTGCCTATTGCAACCACTGAGGCTAGAGTCTGACCAATTTTCATATAAAACCTTTTGCATTATTCATTTGTGATTGAATCTATGTTCATATACCTGCTTTGTCTATCTGCAGCCCTTCTGTGTTACACTGGATTCCAAAACCAATCATTGATTTCATTGATTCGATCCATATTCAGTCCTTGCTCTACTTGCTGCTTTGGTTTGGGGTTTTCCACTACAAAACCAACTTGCAGGAATACATCAAAAGACCTAGGGCATAATTCAAGGACATCTTTCTATATATATTAACTCTAGTCTAAACGAAAGTGTTAGTAGTTTCAGTTCTAGACATTCCGCTTCATTTCACCTTCATCTTAGGGAATTTGCTGATTTTAGGACAATTTAGGTTGATTTCCTTGTCATCTTCTCTGATTCCTCGAAGATCTGTGCCTAACTAAGTGAACAGAAAAACATCCCCACCTTCTGTGGTTCACTTAGGGCCTGCAGACTTCATTTGTATTTGTTTTCCCTCTCTGTGATTGTTTAATCTCCTTAATCTCTGCTCAAAGTGATTCTCAATGTTGCTGAATCTTGTGATCATCCACCAGATGCACCAAATCTGAAGCACATGCTGCACTTTTCAGAACGAGAAAAGCGGGACTAACACGATGTAGAGTACGTGGAGGACACCGTAGCGTGCCCGCGACAGCTAAACTGTGCCAGAGTGCCGAGATGTCACTCCATTTCTTGATTCCCCCACTCAATCCACCAATAATCTACCTCATTCTCAACCAGTGCATGGTTTGGTATCGATTCTTGATACGTTTACATGCTTTTTAGCCCTTGACCTAATGTTTTACTGCACGGAGGACTGTTCGTCACTCCTCATTCTGTCTCATTTCAGGTTCATCCATCCTGATTCAGTGCCAATTCAGCCCAAATCAGGTCAGATCAAGCAGATTTCGCCCCATCGAGGCTACATTTCTATTTTTTTCTGGGACTTACCCGCACTACGTTCTTCGTTGACGTAGCGACACACCCCAGTGTGTTTTTGGAGGGGGAGTGTAAGTGCGGCTAACCCCCATCTGCTCAGATTTTCACAGATCTGCCCCAGATTGACTACATTTTGGTCATTTTCTTTGCTTCGGCGGAATCGCCGCCTCGCAGCTCAGTCTCAGGATCAGACCTATATATTTCTGATATGCCGGATCTGATTCCGCGGTCCATTCTCCATAAATCCGCCGCGTTCCGATCATTTACCTGGAATCGCCATTTGCCGCTGACGCGCGCTCGCGGGCCAGATCGGCCAAATATTTTTCACAATCGGATTTATATAAATCTTTTCAGACAGATATGGACACTCAGATGTACTCAGGATAATCCGCATCAATTTTCTTCATAGACTGGGATTTTCTGCCGGATAACAATCAGCATGGATCTTGCTTCCGTTGTTGCTGCTCTCGCCTCCGTTGGTGTCCGAGTCTCCGGTTCTACCCCCAATAGCAGCGTTCAGGTCGACTCCTCGCGTGCCTGCCCCACTGGTCTTGCCGGCCCCGAGCCCTCCGGCACCTTCCACGACCCAGGGCAGCACTTTCAAACGTATCGAGGAGCCCCTGGGTAGCCTAAACAAGGTTTACCCTGCGCACTTCGCGTGGCCTACCCTTTAATGCGTGTGTGCATGCGCGAGTATGCACGATCGTGTTGGGCAAACCTGCCCATCTCAACCTCAATCACGACTCCACCAGGGGGTGGCCCCGCCTGGGCTTACTCACCTTACCTACCGCTGGAGAGAGAGAGCAAGTGAGGGGCGCACGCGAAGAACGTTGCTATGCACTTGTGTGTATGTCTAATCACCCTGATCTGACCGCTAATCATCTGCAATCTTTCTAATCAATCCCTCTATCGCGTTCTATCTTTGTTAGCGCTGCTACAAGGCTCGTTCACGGAGACACGAGACGAGCAATGTGTATGCGGCATACGAGACGAGCATACCTGTAGTTTATACCTGATTCATTGAAGTCTTTTCGTTCATTTTCGAATTCTTGAATTTTTGAAGCTTCTATTAGTGTGGGTGGAATCTGTATGTTTATTTATTAATGTGTGTCTCGTCATTTTCAAGACTACGTGAGACATACGTTTATAATTCCATTATTTCTCCATTTTCCGGCGCTTCGCTAGGAGCCGCTCCTGCGCGCCGCCATTTTATGCGTATGAATTTCTGGATTTAAAAAATCCAGAGATGACTATAATTTTTATAAAAATGTGCTTCTGATGCACAATTGGATTCTGCTCAGGTGTGTTGTTTCAGAAAAATTCAACGCCGTCATTTGACGGATTTTGGTGTCGTCGCTTCGTTTTTGCGTGGATTCGTCCATAATTCTCCCATTCCTGCCTCTGCAGGTACCCACGCGCAGCCTCGCTGAGTAGGCCGTGTTCGGGCCGAAACGCAGGTGCCTGGAGAGACTGAGCAGAACCAAGACCCCACCAAGGGGCAATTTGACTTTTTGAAGACTCCCTTCGCCCTAAGACAGGTCACAGGTCGCCAGCAGGTTTACGAGAACCCATGCGAGTGTGTATAATGTGTCTTGCGTTGGGTTTGTGTCGACGCTGCGTCTTGGAGGGAGGGATGCATATGCACATGTTTGGCATGCTCCCATACTAACCCAACCAAGCCACAGGAGCCCCGGCAGCGCCATGAGCGCTGAGTCTTCTGTAGGAAATGTTACTAACAGAGCAGCAAAAGAGCGCCAGCCATGGTGAGCACCCATTTTTCTGTGTGAGGGAAACTGTAGGTATTTTAAAGTAGATGTGGAAACCAAGGAAAGGCCAAGAAAAAATCCCTTTTTCCTAAAATGCGACAGTGGTGGCCACCACAGCACAAGGGGGGAGTAAGAAAAAGTGCTTTTCCAATGCTTTGAGGCATACTCTAGTTGTATTAGAGATGCACTGAGCATCTATGCATTTCTATCTTAGTATTGGTCCCACCAAAACTGGTGATAACACATTTTGACCTATGGAACCAAACACCCAATCAGGATATGGAGTGGACCCCTTAATCCCCTTTCAATGTGAAGTAAAACATCTTTTCCAGAGTTGACTGAGCACTGACATAACCAAGGCAGAGCCTATGAATTTATCTATGTTTTTCCATGAATTCTTAGCTATCCTAGTGGTATGCACCCTAGGGGGCTGGGCACCTCTTTTTGAGAGGTCCTGGGTTCAATTCCTGGTCAGCCTAGCTAAGTAGGAAGATCCCATGTGACATGGCAGTGACCTCATCGCCACATACCATGCCACCTCAGCACATATGGGACCCAAAACAAAGAGTGCACATCTCCTGAGATGGCACTATGGAGATAGAGTGACCATGGGGCAGTTTTCCAACTCTTTTCCAAAAACATTTCAGCTATCTTTGTGAATATGCATTCCTAATTGACCTGAGTTGCAGTTTCTGTGAATATCCAATCATCTTTCACTGTTTACACTGCAGCCCTTCATGCTTTGATCCTGATTCTCTTCTCCTTGCATACTTCTGGCTTGGGCTATCCTGGATTGACTTGGATTTACTGTATTTCAACAAACAAAAGCTTTTCATCTCCCAAAACAAGCAGCAAGACACCCTACAGCAACAGCAAGCAGCAGGAGAAGCAAAAACACAGTGCTGAAAACACTATAAACTTTTCTGGTATGAGTTCGCCGATTTTCCCGTCAGGATCTACTACGACACGTGTTCCTCTCAGTCCGCCGACAATTATTCTGGAACCTACGTCGACGTCGAAGGATCACATTTCAGGAGAAGATCACAGAGTACCTGTTTGGACGTCGAGTTCCGAAGTTGGGCATGATTTCTCCGAAGGTTCTTACGAGTTACCTGAAACGAAATTTGCAAAGGAGCTAAAAGATGAAATTGGCGAACTGACGGAGGAGGAGCACGAAGAAATGAGTGGCTGGCTGGAAGACTATTTATTGATGGATCTCAAGGAGAAAATGAAGCACAAAGCTACCGAAGTACGAGAGAAGCGTACGCGAAAGACACTTAAGGGAAAATCCAAAGTTGAATTTCACAAGAGTCTCTCCGACGATTCTGAGGAAGAAATCCTGGAGACGGATGACCCACTTCTTTCGAAGGTGCTTCAGCGCATTGATCGGATGAACGAGAAGATCTCCAAGACGTCCGAAGACGTTCGGCGCATGCCTACCTGCAGTCGTTCACCACCTACCAAGAGTCCCTTTGTTACGAGAGAATCATCGGCTTTTGCAACGCTCACAGAAGTATGTGGCGGTGTGAACCAATATGAGTGGTCGGATGACAGTGAAGACGATAAGACTAAAGCGCTGAAAATGGAAATTCCACCATTCGATGGGCGCAACGTTGAGAAGTATGCAAAAAATTTTGGAAGATACCTGGTGCTCACTGGCAAGACCAAAGCCAAAGATCGAGTGAAAGCTAACCTCATCGTTCAGGGCATCAAGGATCCTGAACTTCAAGAAAGAGTCTCCAAGTTGCTCAAATTGGCCACAAGCTTCGAAGACTTTCTGAAAAAACTCCAAGACCTCTATCCCACGCCGGAGACGGACCTCTCAATTCTGGGTGAAATTTCGAAGGTGGCCCATTTACCCTACGACCCAAACCCGGAGCAAGTTGTCAAATTATTGGAAACACTGGAAAGGCTGTTCGATAAGTTGAACCCGGGAGTTATGACGGAGGAGCGCAAGCTCATGGAACTTTCCTCGAAAGGAAACGACAAGCTTTTCGCTGAATGGACGAAGGACGATAAGCTTTTTGCAAGGATGCACTCTTATGGTTCATTGAAGGATCTCATGAAGGAGCGCACACAACTTTCTGTCGGGTTTAAGCATCTTGCCGCCTCTCGTGGCTCTACGTCCGGGCGCACTGCTTCGCGTCGATACCAGGAAAAGCAGAGAGATAAGGAAAAGGACACCTCTTTCTCTGGAGGACCATCGTCTCCAAGTTCAGCTCCCAAGGCGGACATCTCCGAGCTCCTCTCCCAATGCCACTCGATGATTGCAGAGCTAAGAGTCTCTGAGAGAGAAGGCAAAGGTGACAAAGGGGGAAAAGGTTCTGGCAAAGGAAAAGGTCGTGGAAGAGGAAAAGGCCAAGGAGGCAGAGGAGGCAAAGCACAGATGGACCCCAAGGCGCTGATCGCATAATTCAAGGCCCGCATACAGTGTAAACACTGTGGCAAAACCAACCATTATAGCGATCACTGCTTTGAGATCCAAAGAAAACAGAAAGAGGAGCGACTCAAGACCTTCCTGATCCAATCCGGTCTCAGTGAGGAGGCAGCCCAAAAGGCGGTGGAAGACACCAAGAAGAAATGGAAGGACCAGAAGCAAAAGGGACCAAAGACTGGCCCAAGAAAGAAAGATGCATCAGGGCTCTCCGCAGCAAGTGCTGGTGCTCGCGCCCCCTTAGCGGAGACTAAATCGATGCAGGAGGACACTGAGAGTCAAGCCAAGAAGAGGAAGAGAGATCTGGCATTTTCGGAGGTTGAGAATATCGTGGACCTGCGTCGAACCGCTGTCAAGGACGTTCTGACGTTGTGACTACCCGTGGTTGTGGAGGAGGAGACGTGTGACGCCGTTTTGGATACTGGTGCAACCGATTCCATTGTGGCTTCATCATTGGTGTCAGATCTGAATCGCAGGGGCTACTGTGCAGTCAAGGTGGTAGATGGGCACTACACGTACAGTGAAGGAGAGAAAACCGTGGATGTGTGCATGGGCAACTTCAGTCTTCTTCATGTTTGTATCGTCATGGAGACTTCAGCTTTTCAGGTCTGCCTGGGCATGAACTTCCTCCGTCAAAACGCCAATACAATTCTGGGTTTGATATTATGCCATCCAGACTCATTGTCACGAATCCAGAGACTGCTGAATTATGCTTGGTATCGCTATCTGACAAGACCTGTCAGAAGGAAGGAGGAAACGGATTGCCACCTGCTCAGTCGTCTCTGAGAATTTCCCGGAGAGAAGCCTACAGTTTGTTACCTTCACTAAGAGAGACTAAGTTCTCATCGACCTTGGCGATTTGAGACCCACCGTGGACTTGTACGCCAGCCCCAAGAATCATACCGAACCGTTGTATTGCACTCCTCTCAATTCATGTTATGCTTACAATTGGTACGACTTTCAGTTATACTGGGCCAACCCACCATGGTCACACCTCGAGAAGAATGTCACCAAAGCTGTGCTCGACCGAGCGCAAGTCGTGGTTATTTGTCCTGATTGGGGCCAAACCGGGGAAGCTGCCGCATGGCGACCATTTTTGGACGGCATGACGAAGGTTCGTGTTCCTATCCCAGATGTACCCCTCTATCTCCCCGATGGGGCGACCAGCCCATTACCAGCCCCACGCTGGGGAAGCATTGCATCCCTCATAGATGGGAATGACTGTGATATTTCGTTGGATGAACTAAATCCCCAAGTGATCAAGTTTCTCCATTGTGTGAACCGTGGTTTAACCCGGTCTGATTTACTGAAACGGTACGGGCACAATACACCCGCAACAACACCGAAGGACGAGTCTGAAGTCCCAGAAATTCACCCTCCAACGGAATCAGATGAAGAACAAGATGCTGGCGTTCGAGATGCTCAAGTTGACCAAGTCGACATTCAGTGGGAAGAAGTCAGCGAAGAACCTGCAGAAGTGCAATGGGATGAAGTCAGTGAAGATGGTTATTTGGCGGATCTCAATATGGCTCAGCCTCTGAAGTACGACCCATTCCCAAGCATTCACGAAGATTATTCGGACCGGATCGAGGATTTACTGAACGAAGTCGATCTCGAATATTCAGTTCTGCGAGGTGTACAAAATTTTACCATGTCGTGTCTGGCCCTACATGCTATGCAAGAGTATGGCGTGACCATGCAAGTCGAGGAGGACAAGGCAAGAATTGCCAATCCACGCGGATGGCCGGTCTCGAAGGACGACTTACGCTCCTTGAAGGAGGACATTGAGCTCCGAATCTTCCAGATATCTGAGGAACAACAAAGGCTAGAGCTCAAGGACAGATGGAAGAGCCATTACAATGAGTTCAAGGGCAGGAGTGTTGACGGAGATGAAACAGATTTGCACTACCAATATCTGGATGACGACCGCTTTATCGTGGATGGCAATGACGTTTATCTGGATGTCTCGGCCTTACTCAGTGAGTGTTACTCTGTATCCGGGGATGAGTATGGGAAATCGAATCTGGCAGCTGCAGACGATTTTGAGGAGAAGACCAAAAATTTGCCGACCAAAATTCAAGATTTCCTACGTCGAAGGAAGGTGGCTTTTCGACCGTTGATGGCACATGGTTCATGTGACAAGCTGGTTACCATGGATTTGGAATTGATGGATGAGCACAAGAATACCACAGTGCGTTCAAAGCCATTTCCAGCAAGCAAGGCCGACGGTGAGGAGATAATGCGTCAAATCACCGAATGCATTGCAGCCGACCTCGCGGAAAAATATGAGCAAGCAGAGTATCCAAAACACTGCTCTCCATGCTTCCTGGTAGACAAACCAGGGAGGAACGCAAAAAGACTGGTTGTCCATTACGGGAAGTTGAACAAACTCACAAAAAAACGTTCCGGCAGTCTACCAAGTTTGGAACAGGCGCTGGAAATAGCTGCTCATTGCCGTTTCAAATCCAAATTGGATAAGCGCAGTGGTTTCTGGCAAGTGGAGTTACACTGCGTAGATACTCCGACAAAAGGCTGGCAGTAGCTAATCGTAGGGTATGGCATACTCTTACTAGGACCCTAACCAGGTTCTAATTCGTGTATCCCGTTCGCGATCACGATGCTTTGGGCTTTGTGGGCCAGCTATCCATGCTTGGCGGCCTCTCATTGGCGAAAAATTTTTCATGCTTTCCAACCCCAATTATCAAGCTATTCTTTGTGGTAGAAAGGGCTAGTATAACGGGTTCAAGCCACCATTTGACCTTATTTTATGGGTCCTATTTCTGATTGTTAAAGTTTTCCACATCCCAATTGTGGCTAAATCGTAGATTTGTCCTCGCTTCTGGTAGAATACAAGCATTGTCCCATTGCTTTTTCCAAAAATCACCGATGCGTTTTGTGTACTTGGAGAACTCTTTGTGTGCTTTTTTTGAAAAACCTGAATTTTTTTGTATTAAACCCGAAATCATTTTCTTACCCATGCTTTTTGGACGAACTATTTTTTTGTTTTCTTCTTTGGTGATATTTTTTTCAAACTAAGATTTTGTTGGTTGCTTCGTTGCTCATTTCTTTTGTTTGCAAACATTTTTTTCGATACACTTTACTGTGCTGCTTTGCATAATTGTACGAAGACCAATCCAAAGTGCTTATTCGACAGAAGCTGTGGGTTTAGAAAGAATTCAAACTGGCAAATCCGACATAGTGACACACAGATGCACATTTTTTACAATGGTAACAATAATGATGATATTGGATAATGATAATGATAACAATAAAAATGATGACAACGATAATAACAACAACAACAACAACAACAACAACAACAACAACAACAACAACAACAATCACAATAAGAGTAATGATAATAATAATAATAATAATAATAATAACAATAATAGTAATAATGATAATAATAATAACAATAATAATAATAATAATAATGATAATGATAATGATAATAATAATAGCATGAGTATGCTGCAATATTCCAAAGGAGTGCACACAAAAACAACTCCATAGCAAAAGTTTGTCAACAAGTGGCGAGGAAAAAGAGGTCCCAAATAAAGCGTAATTCGTTAAACAAATTCACAAACGCTTCCTGATATTTGTCGCACCATAGTGTAAAAGGGTTCTATTCGTTGGTCCATGGTTGTCAACTCTAGTTCGGTATGTAAATTGTGTCCATCGTGAATGTTATGATGGTACTTCAGGCAAAGACTCACTTATGCATTGTTCCTATCCTTTAAGTTATAAATGTAGCTCCGCTTTGCTCTCATAATATAAAGCCACGCACTGATGTTTTCTTTCCACACCTTCAGCGGCCAAGAGCAAAGCAAGGCATCTAGAGGGTGGTTAATGAGAAACCTTGGTGAGTACGAAAGCACATAGCTATAAATGATGACGAAAAAGAACGCTTTTTTGAAACCAAGCCCTTGGCTCAATGCTTCTCGTCTCGTCGCTTGTTTGCCGTACAGAGGGGTGGCTGTCTCACCACTTTGCACCTTCTACCGAGAATGTTTGCACTGCGCGCGCCCTGCACGCGCACTGCGCGCTACTTTTAGACTACGTTCCTCCAGAAGAGCCCCCAAGCACACTCTTTGGAAACGCTCTTAGAATTGGGTGACCCAAACTGCCTCCGGTCCATGCTGCAGGCGGAGGGCGGTGGTATTTGTCAACTGCAACCTGCTATCTATGCCTTTTAATTGTAGTTTTTCTGCACGTTGAAAGAGCAAAGCACACTAGTGGACTCTCTAACTATACGCACTTTGAAAGAAACTATCACGGCTTTCTGCAGAGCTCAAGACGGCAGGATGGAGTTGACGAAGAAGGATTGTGCCCATATGTTCTATGTGGGCCACGAACTTGGTAGCCTTCGTATTTTGACGACGGATCGATTGCCGAGCAGCTGAAGAAACCCCATCCAAGATATTGTGTTGAATGAAATTTAAGAAAAGGTTATGGAAGACCCGCACGCATACGAATTGCCATTGTTGCTGAGCAATGTGATGTGCGCCCCATTGCAGTCGCCCGTGGATGAGATGCCGCTTGAGCTTAACCCAAAGGTGCGAAGAGGGTAGACCCGTAGAGATAAAGAACTCATGGGTGCTTTGTCTCGTGATCGTCGTCAGTTCACAATGACCCTAATGGTGTCAAAAACGGGTGCTGTGATTGACGTACAAATGATCCATCATGGAAAGAATAGCTTCTGGCACTGACAGTGGCAATCAGAAAAATTCGATTGCTACATCTCCTAAACCCATACCACCTAGGGGGGAGCCTTAAGCGCAATGCGCGTGCGGTGCAACTATTTGGGCGTCTGGCCGTACTAGAGACCCATACTTTGAGATACTAAGGGCTCCTAGGGGCATCATGGTGACCCCTAGCGTACGTTTTGACTTCTTATTTTGTCCCCCTTTGTTGGGGACCCCCGAGAATGCAGGGGTGGTAGACCTGAATGAAGTTCAGGTAGAGTTGTTCGCGACTAAAGAGCAGCATATGATGCATCTCCACTGTTCGCGATACCTCAATAGCGCCTATCGCTTCCACTGGAGATCAATGGGATTGTGCTATGCTAACTCCCCATTCTCCCAACTTGCTAAAGTGTTGACCAAGATCGCCCTTAAAGGAGCGAGAGTGGTGCTGTGTACCCTAGTTTGCAACTTTCTTGAGCTGGCTGCCTACTGGCAAACATGTGCAGAACGTGGTTCAACGCTTTGCAATCTAGCGTGGTGCAATACAAATGGGGTTAGCAACCAACACATGAGGGGCACATGGGGCCAAAGGCCATACAAGGGGTAGCGAACCTGGCACCGAATGCAAAATTGGGGGAGGTACAACAAGATGGGAATAGATTTTTGAAAAATATTGCCTCTCCAAATATTGCGATAGCCGTCGTACCCACGGGATCTTAACAGGGATGTATACCACGGAACGAGTTTGGGTTCGGACAGTGTTGCAACCCAACAATAAATTTCGCCCCACACCAACCGCTACCTCGTGCCGGGGCTCAGCTTCGAGGGCAGGATCTTCAAAGAGTAACAAACGACATGTCATGTGTGCCTCGTCTTGCCCAATCTAGCGCGCATGTTCAATGGACAGCAACAAACGACATTTCTTTCTCAAGAGTATCACGGATCAGGCCCAAAATCCCTAGAGGAGGGGCCCCCGGGGTAGGGTGTGGGTGCTTGGGTGGGCCAGAAAGCCGAATCTCCGCGCTGCGCACATGCCGCGTCACGTGCTCCCCCAAGGGGCCAAAACTAGGGTTCGATTATTTGCCCACATACAAAACTTTGCACTGCGTGCATGGCATTCCCTGTGATGCACTTTGGAGTCGGAACATTTGAATCATGAAATCTGGCATATTGACCCACAGTGGTGGTTCCGTGGCCACCAGGTGCATTTTTGTCGTGGTGTCTTTCAGCGGTCCTTGCATCAGTGTTTGAGCAGGAGCAACACCATGTCTGATGCCATTCAGTGCGTGTGTGTGCAAAATGATTACATTGGGCTTGATAACCTGCATTTTTTTTTGTTCAGCCAGGTGCCTTTGTGCAGTGTAGTGTCTCTTCTGGTGTGCCTGCTATTGCACTATGACAACAGACCTGCCTACACTTATTTTGCTGTATGCGATTTGAGTAGGAATGTTGCTTAGGTTTTTGAATTTGCTGCCCTTGTTGTTTTTTTATGCACTCCTACATACACCAGGGGAACACCCAAGGCTCCGGAGATCAACTTGAGCCAACAAACATGACAGCCCTTTATGGGATTGCATGCCTGTCAAATGACACTTTGCACCAAAAATCAGAGCTGCACAGAAATTGGACTTGCAAGGAGCACGGCAAATCGCCCCCCCCCCTCCATACCTTGGATAAACCAGGACCAGATTCAGTGAAGGTGCAGGAAAGCACGGGGTCACAGTGTTTGTGCAACGGTGTGTTTCCACGTGCCTCATACTATAGAATACAGATTGCAGACATAACCCACACCTACCCCTCAAAACATGACAAAACAAAGCGTTATCCTCATCCGCATAACTCAAACACCACTCAATTGCTTGAATTCTGCTCAACTGGGACTGAATAGAATTGCCAACCTTGCGCCTCATCTTGAAGAGCTGGAAATGCTAGCCTGTTGGGGCTGGCTTAGGGGCTGCCTTGGGGGCTGGTGTAGGGATACGCTTGGGTTTGTTATCTTTGGGAAGGGTGCGCAACAGGTCAGCATGCACACCGCAACACAAGAGTACATGCAATTATAGCTACACCCACACTGTGACACCCAACTTGACCACTCCGACAGCCTGCCCAAAGCTATTATCAACCACGTCTTCTTATAATTGGTACCGCAAAAACCATGGTTCAAGAAAATCACAAGAACTGCGGAAACATGGGTTCGCCGTGTTAGGACAAGCGTGTGCTTGCACAGAGGGGGGGGGGGGGGTTACAAACAAAAGAGCAACAGCTTGTCATACGAATAGTCAATTCTGTTTTGCGTTCAGGCCACGGTAAACTGCCGACGCCTGCTCACCAGTCATACGAATGGTCAAATTCAGTGAAATGGTCAACTTCAGTGAAATGAAATGGGCAATCTGGGGAAGGTGTGCAAAGAGCATCCCACCTTACTTATCTGATATCCCTGTTTGCAGATTCACTCGCAGAATATACCGGATGGCAGAAAGACCCTGGCATCCAAACACCCCAAAGCACAATCAAAAGGTTGACTCCGTGGCAGATATGTTAGGAAAAAAAATCTGCCGAAAAACCCTTGCCAACCCTCCCCCAAAATTGAAACAATCACAATCAACCACTGCCAGGTAATTGTACAAAGAGTGACAGCCTCAACAGACATTAGTACTGGCATGGTTGCATGCATGGTTCAAAGACCAGATTTGCATTTCTACGCTCTGAAGTGTCAGGGTATCCAAATGGAAGGGATGAGCATAGCATGCCGTTGCTGGAAGCTCACTTTTAAGAGCAAACAGAATATCCTTTTGAAAACTTGAAAAACTCCTGCACAAGGGAGAGGGGACCCCAAACCCAGACACCTCGGCCGTGCAAATGACTCTTTTTTTCTACAGGTAGATAGGTCATTTGTCCTCTTTATCATCTATTGCAAAGCCCATTAAGCATGGATCCATCTTGTACGCTGCACACCCTGATCACCAAAGAAAAGTCAAACGTGCACAAAGTGCCAGGCAGTGCACTGCACACCATCAGACACATGAGTCGAGCATTTACAATTGTTTTGGGAAAGAGGAAGAGGCTGGAGCCCATGTGTTCAGGCTGAATGCCATTGCAAACGACAAAGCCGTAAAGGGAAAATTCAGGGCTTCCGCAGGAACTCTTGCCATATCCAACCATGATGCTATCAAAAAGGGTGGTGCCTTTCTGCGGTCCACGGGCAACGGGAATAATCGAGACAAAAAGCATGAACACAAACAAAACACAGCGCTACGCTCCCGATCACGCAATGGTATTCATTCACAAAAATGACTGCTGTCCTCTCTGTTCTACTCGGTGCATGCTTTCACAACAGGCGCAGGGATCGTGCGGCTCCGGGCAGATGATTTGACGTTCACGTCCGATACATGCCTCTTGTGCAAGCAGTTCGAGAAATATTAAAGCACTTAAGCGCTGTGCGCTGAACCACAAGCACCAACCAGTCAGACAGATGTGCCTGCCGAAGCAGTTTCCAAACATAAGATGGTCGCAGGAACTGTGTGGAAATGTGCCGACAAGAAAATGGTGTTTCTGGGAAATGCATGACGTCATCAAATATAGACGGCAAAGATACATAGAACGTTAGCAAGGAAGCGACTGATTCAGAGCACGTGTGGTTGTTCGTGCAAGATGCTGTTTGGTGGAAAGCTGTGTTCTAGCTATTGACGCGCGCGTGTGTTTGTGTGTGTGTGTGTGTGTGTGTGTGTGTGTGTGTGTGTCAAGGCCAACAATCCACTTATGCTCCAACTGCGGGGTTCAACGTGAAATGCCTAATCTGCTGCTGACGACCAAAAGAAAACCCGGCAGAGGCCGCCCCGGACAGTGGACAGAGTTGCTTTCATACGTGTACGTGTGCGCGTGTGAGTGTGTGTGTGAGGGATAACTTGGGTGAACTAGGGTTACAGTGAGTCCTGAGCACCATTCGCCACTTGAACATATTACTATTTTTTTGTGTTGCATCGTCGGCTTTGTTGGCCGCCGGACGCGTCGTGGTGCCAAGCATGGACGCACGCACACGCACAATGCAGCAATAATGCTATGGTTGAACCAACAGAAGTAGTTCTTGTGGTACAAGTAGTTGAGCACAACCCACTAGGTGGCAACAAGTAGTACAATCATTACGACATGATGACACATCATAGCATAAGGACCATATCAACCAATGCAGCAGAGGGAAACCCAGAGTGGCAGACATCATTCGGCACTGAGAAAAAAAGCTGGGCTCTCTATGGATTTGGCCTTGCTCCCCTCCGCCTGCGGCTTGCGTGTGTATGTCTTTGTGAATATCATTGCGCAATGCACAGTTATCAGAGTTTGAGGAGATGACCAATGCACAAACAGAAACCACAACAGGTCAGACGCACCAAAAGAAAAAGCAGTCGTGCGTGCACCTGGCTGTGTTGATTGCCAGTGGAAAGGGTCGTTTGGCTGAACCTTGCACTGTCACGAACCATGATGTGAGGCATGGGGCATCTTGTCTTCAACCAGGAAGAGTGGGTGGTTGGGTGGGGGTTTGGCATGACGCCAGGGGGGGGCACTTGTCGACGAATCAATTTCAAAAAGAAAATGCTTTGCTTGTGCATGTACTCACATTCAGCCCCTTGTCCCGATTCCACGAGATAGGTTTTGCACGTCGACTCGTTTGTTTGAGTCGATAGTTACCCCACGCAAAATCAGCCAAAACTGACGAAGCATGTCCAACACAAAACCCAAAAACGGGACACACGCGCGCACACACACATGGACGCGTCTGCGCACGACAGGCTTGAGCTGCCGAAACCAGAAGTAGAAACCCAAGAGGCGTGCAGAAGGAAAAGGGTGGCTGCAGCTCTCCGTGATGCAATACTTTCTGCACGAATCTCAACCAACTGGCAAAATGCTGCGGGCCCCCAGTGCCAGTACCTCCTGTTCAACTATTGAAATTCAAACCCACCTTGCAAAAGTCGCGAAAATAAATGGAAAAGGCACGCGTTGGACATTCTGAACACTCAGAAGGCAGGAGGGTTGACGCCATTATCGACTGGCTGGCTGGTGAGGATAACCCCTAATGGGCAAGGGTCTAACACTTGACAGGAGGGTCAACATTTCGACTAGCCGAGTGGAAAATCCTGAGTTGGTGGTTGGAACGCTTATTCTCCTCAACAGGGATAGACTTGATTCAAGGGAATCTGGATAAGTAAAGCCTGCGAAAAGGCCTTCGACTGACGGTCACGGTCATTCTCGAAACTTGTTCAGCCAGCCTCAGGGGGCGGGTTGCGGAGCTCAGTCGCTCAGCCCAAGACACGGAATTGAAAAGCAACGGGGGCTTTGCATGGGGACAAGCGCAACTACTCTTGCCTGCAAACGGTTCTCTTGTGTTGGTTGCCCTTGCGCTCCGAGACTCATTTTCCTCTCTGCGAGAGGAAATCGATTATGTGCAACGGAACCATAATTGACGGCTGGACTAACGTTGGGGAAAGAAAAATGCGCGTGGTGCACGTTGCATACTACTTGCATCCGTTTCCTGCTCCGAACGGTGGCATTTCGGGCCAGCATGCGAATGCTTAAACTCCCCCCCGTTACATGACACTGAAATACGTTGTGCCAGTGAGCAACGCCCAGGGCCCTCTTCAGCGGTGCTGACAGCGCGGCGTGGGGCGTGCCTTACTGGCGCCAGGTCAGTGGATTTCTAAGAGGTGTTGGCTGCACGACACTGGTGGCCGGTGCGACTGCAAAACATCGTCTGGGACACGGCCAGGGTGCACCAGGAATATGTCTACATACCCGCCCGGTACCTTTAGAACCGTCGTGCACTTTCCTGCATAGGGAGAGTGCTGCTGCATGGAGGATGGAGGATGAAGGGTCATGGTACGGTCGGCCCCTTTCACAACGGCCAGGGTGCACCAGGAAAACGTCTACTTACCCGCCCGGTACCTTTAGAACCGTCGTGCACTTTCCTGCAGTGGGAAAGTGCTGCTGCATGGAGGATGGAGGATGGGGGATCATAGTACGGCCCCTTTCACAACGCATCTCAGTTCATTAGGCAGTTGCATCAGGCCGGGGTTGCTGGCAGCGGTTGCACGTTTTCCGTGAGGCAAAATTTATGTTGTTACAGCTGGGGCAGCGCCAGGAACCAGGTGGAGGCGTCCACTTCTTCTGACTTGCGTTGGCCAACGCAGGATAACCGAACGGATTGAGGCCCAACATGGCAGCTGATACAGCAAGTGACATATTTTGCGACATAGCTGGCGAATTCTGCATATTGGGTGGCAGTGAAGGAACCCCTCCATAACCAGGAAGTCCAAACGGCATTTGCACATCTGTGACACGAGCAAAAGGCCCTCAGCAACTCTCAACGTGGCAGTAGGAACAAGGGAACCACCACGTCGCCAAAACTGACATCAGAGGGCGTTTGTGTGACTTCGGCTAAGAATACAACAATAGCCACACTGTGGCAAACCTACCTCCATAACGTTCGAGTTGAAAACATACCTTGAGTGAAGGGTTTCAACGTATTGCACCGATGACAAACTTCCCGGAAGGGAAAATTCACGTTGTTGCATCCCACTTTGGGGCATACCCAGCACCCAGGTTTCATTTTTTCCGCTGGAGGAGTCTTCACACTGATTTCTTCGTTGGGCTGCGGTGTACCGCACCGGTTGCACTGGGTACGTTGTGGAAAGTTGATGTTTTTGCACTTTTCCTGAAAAGATTGAGTTGCAAAATCCACGTGGATGTAGGCAGGTTAAAAAGCGACAAGTTTTGATTTGAATCGTGATGCCTGACAACACCAACACCAACAACAACAACAGCAACAGCAACATTACATACGTCAGGGCACCGCCAGGAACCAATTGGTGGTCGGAAGGTGGAGTTGCCAACCAGAGTCCGCGACAAATTGTTGGGCACGGGTAGCCAGGTCCAGTTTCCAGACTGAACCTGGTTCGGGTTTAATAAGTCGGGTGCGCGCGCCATTCCACAACGGTTACACGCATTCCTGAGAGAAGAGAAAATTTATTGCCTAACAAGTACAGAACGATGGGTTGCTATTGGTGAACGAGCAGTCCACAAACCTTGTCGGATAGTTGATATTTGCACAGGAAGTGCACCTCCACGACCCCACTGGCGCCTTCCAAGCACTCTGAGGACACAATGGAGAATATAAAACATGTTGTGAAACGCTGCACCTTAATGCCAGCATGTGAGTTGTGGCACCAGTCTGGCAGTCTGGCACACCTTCGTGACGTTTTGGTCGGTTGCAGTCGTTGTTGCAGTCGCCATGGTATGAATAGACTGAGCAGAAATGGCAATAATAGTGATAAAAAAAAAATTGTATCGTGCAAGTGCCCTTCTGCAACTGCTATTGCTGGTGAAGCGGCATATGTATTTCTGCATGCATGCAAGATAAGTATTTCAGTAGAGGCAAGCAATCCCCGCAGTGCGTTATGACCAGGGGACGGTAAACGCTGCGTCAAGGCAGAGGAATCTCCATCTTCACCAGACATGATTGCTACAAAGATTGCAGACCGCTCACACAAACGTGAACAGAAAACGACACATTCTGCTAACTTTTACGTTAGTTCATTAACAGCATTCCAGGCCACCAGCGAATCATTGAAAGGCAGGATGGAATGGGAATCTCAGAACTTTTCCAAATCTCAAATCATCAATTCATATTGCCGGTACCTACCACTGGTACCCGCGCGCACCTGCCCACAAGCTTACCCCCCAGAGGTAGAACCAGAGGCACACCGTGCCCCACTCCATTTGTGGACATTGTACCGAAGAAGTTGACCTCACTGGGTCTTGAAAATCGAGCGAACATTCAGTACAGTCTGAGCCGAAGTTTTGAACAAAAGCTGCACGACAGTCTTCACGAGCCGGATGGAGCATTTCGTAGGTGCAACAAATATGACGAAGCTGAGATTGCTTTTCTAGTAAATGTGGTTTGTTTTGCCCCAGCCACTCATGGTCCTATCCCCCAAAAGAATGTGTTTTAAGTGTTTGGGAGCTCTGTTTGTGCATCAACATATCAATGGGATGCGGTCTGCAAGTGGTGTTGTGCCTTGAATTCTTTGACTCAATCGTTGCTTAGTTCTTCGACTTTTGCACGATGGTCGTAAGTAGTACAAACGATTTGGAAGCAGCTCCAATTTTTTACGATGATGACGATGAGGATGATGAGCCTCGTGGTCCGCAACCGAACATGACAACTGTCCCGCAACAGACTTTGACAAGTGTCCCGCAACCGAACTTGACAAGTTTCAACGCACGTGTCCCGCCACACCCCAGTGTCCGGTTTCCCTTACACGCCACGGTACACCACCAGGAGCGGCAAGACACGCAACGAAGACCGCAAGATATGCAAGGCACCGGTCCCGGCGTCGACCACCCTCACAACCACCACAACCGACAACACCAACACCATCACCAACACCACCAACAATACCGTTCGCCAAGCCAACACGAGCACCACGCTCACCACGCTCAACACGGTGGCATCCAAAGTCCGCCACGAAGGCAAGAAGGAAACGTGGAAATCCCTCATAGCGAGGTTCCCCCGCAACCAAGCGAAGAATCTTGGGGACAACAATACCACAAGCGCCCGATGCCGCAAGAATCCCCACGACCCAACAAAAGAAGAATCGGCGAGCGAAACCATGACGATCATTCGAATAGCGGTGCGTTTGACGGCTCCGGATACCAACATGCTGACATATCATCATATCAACACTTGGATTCTTCGCAACAAGGCTCCGTGGACATATCATCATATCGACACGTAGATTCTTCGCAACAAGGCTCCGTGGACATATCATCATATCAACACGTAGATTCTTCACAAGGCTCCGTGGACATATCGTCATACGAACACGTGGGTTCTTCGCAACAAGGCTCCGTGGGCGTTCAAAGTAGTACCAAGGCACCCGTTTCATCAAACTTGCAATCCATCTCCTCTACGCCACAATCTAGAGCATTGGGTTATCACGAAGGATTTCCGCATGTTGCTCCAACGACAAGTACAACACGAGTGACGACAACGGCGCAATCCATCTCCTCTACGCCACAATCTAGAGCATTGGGTTATCACGAAGGATTTCCGCATGTTGCTCCAACGACAAGTACAACACGAGTGACGACAACGGCACAAACTAGTGCATCACCGCTCTCGAGGCCTGCATCAAGCATCGCTCCTTCCACGTCTACTTTTACGGTACCAACGCAAGCATTTCCACCCACGGCCGGTGCCCAAGCAGACCAAGGACCACATCACACGCCAAATTTTCCCGTCGATACACCTCGCGGTAAAACTCCACCTTCGGACTCGAGGGTTTCATGGGATTGTACTTGTGGAATCGCGAATGCTATCACACGATTGAGCTGTTGGACATGCGGCAAACCTAAAACCAAACAAACAGGGAGGACTACCCAACCTCCTCAACCTCAAGGAGGCTCACAAGAAGCGGCTCAAGGGAGTTACGACGAACAAGCCAATTTGCAGCCACGACCAAGTGCAACGCCTACCACAACCCCAACCTCTCGGGACCACGGGCACGGTGCGACGCGCATACCAATTCAAGCAAGCTACAACGGCCAAGTTTCACTCGACGCGCAGGACACTATAAATAGAATCAAAGACACTATTAGTAGACTCCAAGAAGACAACACGCAAGAAGCGAACAAGAAGCATCGGAATAGTTCCATGTGGGGAGGCGACGAGCGACAAATGTCTTCCATCGATCAACAAGCCACCATCGACGCTCGACAAACTTTGGACGCTTTGAAACCGCATTTCGGACAAGCCTTCGGGATATCTTCGAACCCACGTTTGGAGCCCCCACAACCTGTTGCCCAGCAAGCTCCAATGCCATCAAATCAAGGAGGACATTTTGGACAACCCTTCGGAATTATTTCAGATGCGGGCCAACATTCGGCACCGCAACAATCCATTGGTGACCAAACTCGAACGCCATCAAACCTTGAGCCGGTTTTTGTTGGGGATCAAAAGTCGCACGCCGATGGAGCACATTTCCGACGACCCCACGCTTCGGATGCCGGCCCAAAGCTTGTCGCTAAGCCACCTCCGTTGCCAACAGATTTAGGGCCCGTCTTCGTTGGGGATCTCGGGCCTCAATCTAGTGGAGGACGGCCCTTCGGGGCTACCGTGGATGTAAGCCAAAGTTTGGGGCCGCAAACCGGCGCGAAGCCCTTGCCAATGCCATCAGAACTAGGGCCGGTTTTTGTTGGGGATCGTATGCCCCGCACCGAGGGAGCCCAACTTGAGCAGCCACCATTCCCCGAACGCAAACCTCTGGCACCACCGCGTCCCACAAGCATGCCGTTGCAGCAACCTGCCACCCTTTTTCCTCCCATGCCGGCTCCCGCGCCTTCCGATATTCCACCGCGCCCCCGCCCCCCGCGCAAGGCAACTATTCAAGACTCGTTTTCAAACCCGCCCGGTAAGCCAAATGTCGCCCCTCGAGATCCTTTGCCAAGCACCCCGCAACCCAAGGCACCCCCTGTGCCCATCACATATAATCCACCGCCCCCCGTGCGGGAACCGCCCACCGTGTCTCCCTTGGTACAATCTTTTGAAGATGCTCAATTGCAGGTGCAACCCTTCCTCTTATGAACGAATGACGGAGGCTGATAGGCTTGCAATATCCCTTGTCACAGGCTGAAATTCTGCTCTACAAGAAAGATCCGCAGCGCAATCAATCACGGCCTTGTTTGCATTTGTCGCACGCCTGTAGCACCGTGCTGCATCGTTTATTTCCTACTTTGCAACAACGTTCACAAGGAATCCTACACGATGCGCACCCAATGTCACGCGAAATAGTTCTTTGCACCTTTACGACTTACGGTGCTCGTGTGCACACGCTGGCAAATGACGAATGTTCTTCAATTTGCAGGATTCGCAACAAAGCAACCCTTCAGAATGGCATGGCAAAGGCAAAGGCAAAGGCAAAGGCAAAGGTAGCCGGATGCCCCAACAGCAACAACTTGGGCGGCCGGCCGCACCTCGACGATCTTTACCGACCCCTTTGGATAGCTTCGACTGAGTCTATCACACGTGTTGAAGGTTTCAGGTTTGCAGATATCTTCTCATTGGTGTTGAGTGTGCCAGTCACATCATCGACCCGATGTTCAAGGTGGAAGGACATGACGTGATGGACGCCAACAACACACCCCAACGCCGTGGGAGAACGTCATCCACCAGACAAGAAAGATGGAGCAAGCTTCTGGGTTGGTTTGTGTCGGCCGGGGTTGAAAACCCAAAACTTTCCCCATCTCCGTTTCCGTCTCATGAAAAATTGGCAAAAAGAGCCGTACATTTTGTTTTGAAATATTTTTTCTCGGTCGAGCATTTGGCTGGCACGTGGATTGGGACAACGGGAGGAGCGACCATTTCGCCAAGGGGATATTTCGTCAGAAATCAACTTGAAAAGGGTTGTTGTCTGGATTGTGAAGCCTGCAATGTAACTTGTTGCTAGTGCTGTGCAACCACCTCTAGAGACACTGCAGGGACAGTAATCTGTCTCACTTCGAGGTGCCTTGCCGAAGGCTATGGAATCGCACCTTTCATGCGACATTTCCCGATGCGAAATCTGCAGCCGTGGGCCACTACACCAACGTGAAGAACAAATGAATAAAGCAACAGTGGCGTCTTCGGACAGGGGTAGAGTAAGAAGCATCATGGCAAGAAGAACGGAAAGTGGAGTAATGGTAAAAGACAGTGTGGGCATAGCAACCTGTTGCAACATGCATGTGACGTTAATATTTTGGGTGGGAAACAATTTGATGTGATTTGATTGTCCCAAGCTGACTTGCCTTGCCGTGTATGCACGGGAAGTGGCACTCGTGCCAAGGAGTGCGGAGAGTGGAATTTTATGGCAAGCCGGACACCCACGGCCAGTATTCCAAAAATGGACCAGCTGGGGAATGAATGGATCAAGAATTAAACGATTTCTTTCCTTCTTCTCTGGAATCCTCCATCTTCTTTCGCACATTTCCATCATCGGTAGACTCCAGCAAAATTGGACATAGTATCTTTCAGTGGTGGGTTGCAGGTCGCGTGCAGGTATCGGTCAGTGCCATGCAGAGTTCAAGCGGTTTATCATTGCGATGCAAGTCTATTTGCACTGGCTGGGCACCAGTGAATGAAGTGTCTTGTGCCTCAGCCCGTGTCAACATCCACAGCACTGTTATGCCGGGGAATTTTTCATGGGAGACGAAAAAAATTCTGCCTTTTCGCCATGCATCCTTCATTCACAGCAGCAACCACGGGAAGCAGGCAGATGCATTTTAATCACCTGAAACCCCCGCCTCTCTGGGGATTTAATGCAAGGGTGCATTGGAGGGATTGGCAAGTCCCTTGGAGTAATCAACATCGCCCTGGTCCCCCGGGCCATTGTCCCAACAAAAAGGGCCCGCAGGCGATGGGTAGGGTGGGCTCTATTCTCCCCGTTCGGCGGGGGTCTTGTCTGTAACCGACCCCCAAGGGCCAGCGTGCTGACGAGTGGCGCTCATGAACCGAATTTCTGGTGTTGCTTGTCAGAGGAATTCCCAGTAATGGTGCCAGTGTTTGACAAGGCTCAGCTCTGCTTGCGTTACGTATGCTGGAGAGCCCATGCCTGGGTATGCAGCACCGGGCGTTCTCCATTGGTGTTAGCGTTACGGGGCTCACCCAGATCTAGCAATATTTGGCAGGGTTTGGGTTTCGTCCGGCGGGGTCCGGCACCACGATCTTTGTAGATTGCGATTGACAACAATTTTTCTTTGGTGTTTTTTCTCTGCACCTCGCCGGCATTCAATCCCCTCAGTTGCTGTCACCCATCCCATCCCTCCACGGAGAGCAACAACTCTTCTCCGTTGTTCCGACCACCGCCGCAAGCAAGGCTCACTAATGGCTACGGCTATGTGTTGCGTGCAAAGGAGCTTGCAGTATTTGCCTATGTAGGCATGCCCAAAATAGGCAGTTTTTGAGATGCCGAAATGGGCCAACGCAGCCTTGGAGAGGGGTAAGCATGGGCCGTGGAGTGGGGGGAGCATGGGTTGTGGAGAGGAGGTAGTACGGCCTGTGGAGAGGGGCAACTCCCTTCACTGCCCAACTGGTTTAGAAATTTTCCACAACCATCAGCACCCCCCTTGCTGGTAGAGCAAACCGATGTTGGACTGCACCGATGCCACATACGCAACACTTCAGAGTTGCCTGGTGCAATCGCTCAGGATGAACGTGGCATTTGACAGGCTCTGGGCTGCACTCATGTCTGCTAGTTGAAGGGGAAATGGACGGTGAATAAAGGGGAATCTACGTGATATCATATGCGTATGACTTCTCTTGCCCTTGGCATCTACAAGGCATTGCGGAACAGGTAGGAATCTGGCACTGCAACCCACGGAAGCGACATTGGGGGTAAAGGAGCAGCTTTTTGGTTTGGCTTGTTTGCTTGATATGATATGATATGATATGATATGATATGATATGATATACTATGATTGATTTGATATGATTGAAGGCATGATGGCCGCCTACGTAGCCTCCCCAGTTGCGTCTTCTCACCCCCTTTGCTGCAATTGGAGGCCCAGCCCAAATCTGATGCCACCCCCCCGCCCCCTGACTGGCCAACCCGAAACCAACAATAATGAGGACGAGCTTCCACCTGTGACCGCAAAATACAGAACCATGTCTGCAACCCATGAACGTGAAACCCCATGTTATTCATGGGGTCGCCAAAAAAAAGTGTCCATTTCCAGCAGGCCTCATTGAAGCATAACCTCTGACTACTGACCCTCCTGCCTCGACGAAGCAAGCTCAGAGGCCCTAGTCCTGGGCGGAAGGGGTGGCAAGGCAGCCGGGCGGGGTACGGCACATTCCCCTCTAAGGCAATTGCAATTGTGTGGGGGGTGCAACTTTGGATACCACACTTGCTGTGCAGCCTGTGTGATTGTTGGGAGCATTTGGTTTCGTCAACCGTGACCTTGGTGTGAAATTTGGCACATGAGCTGTATGTTTTAGGGCAAGGATGTATTAGAACGGCTGACAACCATCGGAGGAGGGGGTTCTAACCTCCCCCCTCCCCAAATGGGCCCCTCCTCATGGAGCCGGATTTGATAGTGAGAAAAAATGAAAATAACGGACGGAAAATTTTATTTGGGCCACTTTTGGTTCGTAAACCTTTGCGTTCTGGACCCCTTGCCTCCTTGTCTTCGTGCATGCTTGCTCTGTAGGGTATGCGTTGAAGCTCACGCACTCTCGGGATTGGTGTGTGGGTACTATGTGGGGGGATTTCCCCGTAGCAACCGGTGTTCAAGTCTAGAAGCAGTGTTGCTGGGGCCTAGAATTGCAGAACCATGTACTGCAAAGCTTTTGTGGGTGGAACCCAAGTTGAATTTGCACCCCGCCCCAGTCTCCCGGGGCGGGGTGGGGATGCCTGGGAAGCATCAGATGGGGAGTTGTGAGTGTGTTCAGTGCATCGGTGTGCCTCGCCTTTCTTGGGCACCTATGTTTGGTCCGTTTCAGGGCTTCAAGGAACCTTGAGTCCGGACCCGGTTTCTCCCGAGCCCCCCCTAATTCCAATGCCCCGCAGGAAAGATGGAAACCAATTCATTTGATCCCTTTGCACCACCCCCAGCGACAGTCTCCGTGTGACGCCCGTGGAGGCGCCACTACCATGCCCTTGCATGAAATTTTTCGGTCATTTTCAAGCTCCATCCAGGAGCTCGTTGCGCAATGTACATGGCTGGCCCAACAACGCGCACCATTTCCCCACCTCCCGTGCAACGGCTCGATTTTTTGCCATGTGCACAGAAGATGTTCTCTAACCTCCCCACACAGTTTCAGCACGGCCTGTCCCAGGGAACCACGGTATATATCCACTGCATCACAATGCAACACAATGTACATATGATATGTGAGAACGTGGTTTGGGCCTGCATCAGGAGGTACGGCAGGTGCTGCCTGGACGGAGAAGGGGGCTGCCTGGACGATGGGGTTGCTGGACGCGGTGTGCGGGTGACAATGTCTTCCTTGACCCCCTTTGGCCAGGTACCCCCTTGTGGCCTGACATGCCAGTTGCCGAGGCACCCCCTTTGGCCAGCCCCCTGCCCCCCTCCTGCCCCTCCCGCACACACTGCTCCTGCCACGGCTGTCTTATTTGAGGTGGCAGAAGTGCCGACGGGGAACTGTCGCGCTCAGGGGGGGTGATAGAACGGGGCGGGGGGGGGGGGGGGGCTTGTCATTCCGGTGGCGACCAGAGATTTCTCATTTGTCAAGTCTCAAAAATGGTCGTTTGGACCTTCTGAGCAAAGGTTCAGTTGGGGTATGCAGACCTGAAACAAGTTCTGGTGGGTATACATCCGGGCATTCCAAGGCCACTGCCTTCATGTGTGGACAGGACACCCATCTCTTCCCCAAGGGAACGGACAGCAACGCCAGTGGGGCTCAGGAATTGAGTACATGTGCCCTCCGACCACCTGCAGATGTGTAATTGTCAACAGCAGGTCATCACACGTACCCCCCCCCCCCCCTTTGTAATAGCTACGCCCCTGTAATAGCTACAGTAGGCGTAGGGACCGTATTAATTTGGTACCTAATTTTAATTTGGTACAAATGTAGTGCAGCCGCATAACACATGGGTTTGGTGACAAATTTGCCAGCTACATAGGGTCATGGATGCTTCATAGCTTGTGAGAACATGGGTGTGAACCTGAATTTTCATGTCTCAAACACTTTCTTGTGTTTGCATGCCTTTGGGAACATGGGCGGAGGTTAAGGTGCACTGATACCATGCATTCTCTCACGTGTATGTCGGTAGTTGTAGGTGTCGTGCGCAAGCTACGCCCTTGTAATAGCTACAGTAGGCGTAGGGACCGTATTAATTCCGTACTTTGGCGTAGCTATTACAAAGGGGGGGGGGTACCATTTCAATCTACCGTCAACAATGTACACAACCTGCATATCGCCGCGAGCGCAGTCCACTGACCTTTAGGCTCTGGTTTTGTGCCCCATGTTGGTCACTCGGCGTCTGGGCTTGTACTCCCGACCACAGCTTTGCCCATGCTGCGGTCTGCCAGCAACACCTGTGAGCCATGTGGCAGGCCGGAGATGTCCAATGCACTTGTGCAGCAGGGCACAGCACGCTTCACTCATGTCTCACGAGTAAAGCGCAGCGCCACCTGCGGTTTGCGCGCAGCCAACAACGGCGTGTGTTGGATTGAAGGCGGTTGGCGTCGGCCTCCTGCAGTGGCTGGTGGGCCGATGCGTTTGTGAGGTGGTGTCAGGTGTCACGGAGGTGGTATCACAGGGGTGAAAGGGGAGGCAGCCCCGATGGGCGTGTTGCAATTCGGAGGGCCGATGTTATGGCAGATGGTACAGAGTGCAGTGGCCGTTTCTTAACATCGTGCAGTTGTGGAACAAGCGGATCCCTTCTCCTCACGTTCATTGACGTCCTACTCTGTTCCTTTTCGTTGGTTGCACCGAGGACTGACATGAACCCTTTACATGTGTGGCCCCGGCCGTTGCCTCTCTGCTGGATTCTGAGCCCTATGGTGATACCGCGTTTGGGATTGCTCTGTGGGCTCAGTGTCAAGAGGTGGGCATGAGGTCTATGCAGTGCGTGCACAAAGTCTATGCACTGCATAGACATGTCACGTGGTGGCTAACAATGTTTTGATCATTGATGTGCGCTTCATCCTTCTGTCCAGCAAAGGTTAGGCAATGGGGAATGGATCGACAAAATGAAAATATGTGCATTGTCCGTCTCTGGGTAATCACTAGAATAGCACATGAGGTTGTGACAGCGTGAAGTGACAGTTACACAAAAAGTGACGGTGCAGAACACTCTGGCCCCATTCAACACCTGCATCTCCTATCAATCTACACTGTCAGTTGTGCGCACCGGCTTGGTAATAGGTGTGGTAGGGGGTGTCGTATCTCTGATGATGGGAGCTCGTTTCAGCATAAGGGTGGAATCGCAAACGAAAACGGACGCTTTGCGGCATGGTTTGTGGATTCCTAGATCGATTGCGTCCTGCGAATTACTCATTTCTGTTTCGACATGCTGTGATTCAAGAATACTAATTCGTCTTCTCATCTTCGAACTCGATCGGTTGGGTAAAGCGCATTAGTAGAACGAGGTGGTAAGGGCAAGTGAAAGCATCACAGATAGCTGTCAGGGGCTTCTGCACACGGTGGGACTGTATCAGTTGGGTTTGGATGCCAGGTCCTGTTTAATAACATTGCTCAAGGTTGCACCACTGCTCTTCTGTCGGACGCAACTTTCTTGGCACACATTGTGGCACGCAGTTTTATGCCAAGCATGTGCTTATGCACCAATACGCAAATGGATGGGTTGGGTTTGGGGTTTGTGCTATTTCCTCTTGTGTTGAGTGTCCAAGTGCTTTTGCATCTGTTGTATGCCATTCACCCGTTGCTGTACCAACCCAGTGCATTCCAGTGCACTTCATTTGGAACAGAGGAGTGTTCCCAAAACTGACCATGGGTGAACAAGCAGGACGATCCTGCAGCGGCCGCATTGTTTTTGGCAAGCCACACCGAACGGTATGCGTCCTATTGGCTGATAGTTATTGAGCGATTCGGCAGTAAGTGCCGGCGCCCACAGGGACGGTTTATGTATCCAGAAAAACAAAAGGGTGGAACGCTGCCTTTCAAAAACGTCCTGCGTCTGCCTACGCCCTGAAGCTGCAAAGGCAACGGCCTGAGTTCCATTTCAGGTGGCTGGAGGGGGGTGGCAAATGGTTCAAAGTGCAGAGTGGAGTCCTGAGTGGGGAAAAGGGCGGGGACGGTTGTGTCAGTGAAAGCTGTTGGTTTTGTGTGATACTGCGCCCGCAGCTTCTTGACACGGGCGTAAGGGAGAGTCACGCGTTCACGGACCACTGGAAACAGTTCCAAGATTGACAGAGAGATTGACAGAGAGAAACACAGTGTACCCGCTGGCCGGTACAGAGGAGTGAATAGTGAACCCAAAATAGACGCCATGGACAGAGTGATCTTTGCGATGAATCCTCAAACATGCTACCCCCCCTGCACGGCCTTGCCCGGGGATCCCACACTACTAAAGTGGGAGCTGGGCTTCCAGCAACCTGGCAAGATGGTTCCATCGCAAGATACCCCGGCCAATACCGGGACACCATCTTGCCCAGGTGGGATTCCCACCCTTATCTCGGGCCGACTGGCCCCAAAGCACACGAGGAGTGCGTCCACGGACAAGGGGATTGCCTGCACCCTGGATACACCAATGGAACAAGGATGATGCCCCCAAAGACATCCCAAGGCTACCCCCAAAGACACGTGCGCAATTGCACACACGCCCCTTGAAGGGGGGTTGGCTGGCTGGGTACCCCGTAGTACCAGTGCCCAGTGCCATGCCCATGTCTTTGTGTGGCTTGCTTTTGTTGATTGCTCAGGCGGTAAAGTGGAGGGGGGGGGGGGGCAAAATGGGTGGGTTGTGGGTGAGATTGGAATGGTTGTCCCATGAGACAGGCCAGGGGCATGCACAAGGGGTTCGGCAATTTGCTTTTTGGCATGCGAGAATGCCATCTTTGCAAGATTTGCTTCCACATGAGTCAGCAAGTTGGTAGTTGACAAAACCAGAGGCTGACACCACCACCGTTAGGGTTGAACCCTGATCTGCAGATGTAGAGGTTTTTGGCTCTACTCAAGTAATATGAAGTCATCGCTGAGGTTTGTTACTTGAAACGTGGTTCTAGGATATCCAGCCTCCCAGACCCCCCCCCCATTTGTGCAACAACCGCCTTCCCCTGCCCAAATGGCGCTTGTTGGCCTGAAAACGCTGTCCAATCACTGCCCGCGGTGAAGCAGTGAAATATTGCATGTTGTTGCACAACTGGGCGGGGGCCAAGCAGTGCCATGCTCAACAGCCCTTGGTGTGTATTGGCAACCCACCCCTGTGTCTGGGCTATGTGTTGCCCAAGTTGCACTACCCGAGGGACTTCTATGGCAACAAATTGATTTGGGACCATCAATTTGGTGCCTGTGTTGCACATAAGCTACACAGTATCTCAGTTGTACCCTGCATTTTTTTGGGGGGGGTCTGAGTGTCATTTGGGTAAGGGGGACTGGGGTCATATGCACATTGGTGGTGTGAAACATTTCCGCGCCTCACTACCGAAAAGACAGCGAGTCTATGGCTCGATTTATTAGTTCCCAAATTCGCAACAAGCTGTGATGTGCACCATCCTAAACAGGCCAAGAGCACACGCATAGGGGATATGAAACTGGCGTGCAGAGGAGCCACCAGGCACAGCATGCTGGCAGCAAATTATATTGTCCATTTAGTTGGCAGGTGATGTGCATTTTTTTTTAGTACTCCCTGGATATGGAGAATATTTTCCTCGACAATCGTGAATTGGAAGAGGATAGTCATAGCAGAATTCTGGTTGTTGCAACATCCCTGTCCCTGGGGGCATTTGAAAGGGTGTGTACAAGAGCTACTGTGAGGCGCGCAGGCTACGCCAGCTCATCTTGGTCTGAGGCAAAAAAAAAAAAGAAAGGGTGTGTACAAGAGCTGTGCACAAAGTTTCACTTTTTTGTCTACTCAGTTTTTTTTTAACTGAGTAAGAAGCTTTTTTGTGAGTTGTTACTGAGACATACGCTTGCCTTTTTTCTCTCAGTTTTTTTTCTGAGTAATTAAAAGGCATTTTTTGCTCAGCTTTTCTACCGAGTAATGACAAAAAAAAATTGTCACTCAATCATTTTACTCAGCAGAAAAAACAAGTTTTTTTCAACGCGGCTATGCAATAAAAAAACTTCGCTTTTTTTTCGTGAGGGGGCTGATCCCTTGGAGCCCAGTGACTACAGGGCTTGTACGGCATTTCTGATTCCAACCCCTGTATTGGGGACCATGGGAAGGTGGGGGACGGCAGCTGGCAGGTAGTCAACAGCAGTTGACCAGGGGAACAGCGGTTGTAAAAGGGAGCTTTCTTGACGTTCTGGTGTGGCTGGGCCCAGCAGCGCATTTATTCTTCCACCCACGTGGCAGATCATCTGCCTGCCCTCAGTGCCATGCATCTGATCAAAACTGAACACCAGATAATCCACAGGTGCATTTGTCATGCTGTGCCAACACAATCTGCAGCTGAGGCTGTGTGTACTGCTAAATCCAGACCTTGTTCCTGGGGCATACACAAACAAATGAACGCCATTTGGGTGCTGGCATATTTTGTTATCCCTGCTGTTTGATCTGCACGGAAAAGGGTGCACACTGTCATGCAACTGGAGGTATGGTTAGCACGTGGTGATCCGGGACCCCCTGGCCCTGTGTTCCACAGACGCACATCAGCGGTGGCTAGCATTCTCGAAAGCTCACCGCTCGGGCTGGGCTACTTGAAGGGAGTGGACGCCATGGGGCAGTATGCTGCAATGGTGAAAGCTCTGGAGGTGAGTGACACCAGCTGAGGGCAAGAATCAATGGACAAGGAAGACAGTGTGGACCTGGCTGCTGTTGTACACAGTAAAGGGAGCAGTAGTTGACTGTTCAGGGTCCTGCGGTAAAACAACAGGATGAAATGTGACGCCACCTCCTGCTGACTCCCCCAGCATGCAAGGGCCATTATAAGCCCACACCTTGCGGGGACAGCCATCCATGTGCGATTCATTTTGTTCCAGAATTCGGGGGCATGGGGCAACCCCAGTGAATCGCATCGGGCCTGGACCGTCTGTGACATGGAGCTCAATATCACGCAGTGCTGGGTAGGACAGGGGTGACCTAATTTATTAACCTTCCCCCAACCTGCCCCCATCCCCTTTCAACAGCTGATAGAGGTGGGCATTTAGTAGATGGGAAGACATGCAAGTTTGCAGTTGGACGTGCTGAACGTGGAGCAGCATTGTTAGACAGATCCCCCGGGGAAACTGGACGTCACTTTGGTACTCTACTGGGACTTCGATGCCACAAACTGCATTTGTTTTTTTTTGCAGTCCTGCCTGCTGCATTTTCAGGGATGTGCAGGTCACCTCTGATTCAAATGCTGCAACAAAATGGGCGACATCCTTGCCATGTGCAAGGAATGTGTGGCACTGGATATCAATAGACTCGAGGTTACAGCCCCCGTAGGCCATGCAGTCGGGTTCTGACAGCTGGTGTAGTGAATTTGCTGTGTGCTTCTGGTATTCTCAATTGCTGCATGCATGCAGCGAATTGAAGTGGCCTCCATTGCTGTCAAAGTAGCCATTTGACAGAGATGGATATCTAATTTGGAAGCCCCCGAAAAGCGTCTGGGTGCTGGAACACTGCCATGATAACACGCTTGTTGTGTAGAAAGGAAGTCAAACAGCTTTTGGGTACATTCCAGCATAGGCCGTGGTAACCTAATAACTCTCCATCTCCCTGGCATTGTGTTTCCTCCAGACCCTCAACTTCTTGTGTTGGTTTGGCGCAAGCACAGTTGGCAGGGAATGTGAATGTTGGCAGTATTGTGAGGGTTGGTGGTATTTTGGCAGTGGAATGGGTGGTCAGCACCGTGACCCACCATACCTACCAGTACCATCAGCGCCATCCTGTCATGCCAGTGCTGACGTATGCCTTCACCTTTCCCTATGATTGTCCGTTCAGCAGGGAAATACTTTGTGCCAATGGTCTTCGGAGCAAACCAGCGGCTGCGCCAAGTATTGCCCGTGTCGTCCTGGTGCCTGACGGCCCGTGTGCGACAGTACCTGGGTCAACGGCGGTTTTGGAGCAATGCCAGGATGAGTGCCCCCGGGGGGCAGGAAACACCCTGCGCCGTTCACAGTGCCATGCAGGCGATCATGCGATAATGCATGTGCTCCAGACTACACATTTGCATTGTACCCACGGATTTTAGGCTTGAAGAAGACACATTGTCCTTCGCGTACAAATGCGCAGTGGCAATGCCGGAACGAGTGCCCCTGGGGGGGCACTCCCCAGGAAACACCCTGCGCCGTTCACAGTGCCATGCAGGCGATCATGCAATATTGCATGTGCTCCAGACTACACATTTGCATTGTACCCACGGATTTTAGGCTTGAAGAAGACACATTGTCCTTTGCGTACATTTGCGCAGCGGCAGAGTTCGAATCAGTGCATTCCCATGCCTTGCCCAATTACATTGTACCCACAGAATCTAGGCTTGCAGAAGAAATGTCCTCCTCAACGTAAGTATGCATGTGCAGGGTGCGCATCAGAGCATTTGAATGCTTCTGATCACCAACGCCTTCTGTATCCATCCAGACGTTCCTCTCTCGCACCCTTTCCTGCCTCTCTGGGCATTGTCTGTGCCCTAAATATGCACCAAGCTGCTCACCTTCCCAAACGCCCATAGATCTACCCACACATGTTGGGTAAAATGCATTCCTTGGGATTCTGCATATCCAATTGTCAAGCCCGCTGGTGCATGGTGCAGTTCTCTGCAGCTTAATCGCAGAATTGGACAGCTCTGAACCTTGAATCTATGAGTGATCTCGAGTAATACAAGCTGAGCGGACCTTGCTGGCTCATATTGGTCTGAACCCCCCCCCCTCCAAAAAAAAAGAATTTTCTTCGAACCTGTCCAGTGAACCTCAACCCTCCCTTTCTGCTTGCTGAAAGGGCTGGTTCATCGTATGGATGACCCCATGGTGCTTTGCATGTGCGTATTTCAGAATTTTTGTGGATTTTCGTTTGTTGATTTATTTGTGTTATTATTTTTTTATTTAACGTATTTGTTTATTTTATCTATTTATTTTGAGGCTTTTGCATGCAGTATCAAACAAATACGATGGGGGACTTAAGCGGAGTGCACGCGCAGTGCGGCCACTTGGGCGTTTGGCCGTACTAGAAACCCATAATTTGTGATACCTTGGGCATCATGGTTGTTTGACAGCAGGTTTTGATGCTTCTTCCACATTGGGGATGTGGCCATTTGCATCCCTTTTCACACGGTTTTTGCTCATTTCCACCACATCCACTTGATCCATTGATAGCACGAAAACTTTGGCAAGGTAGCTTCGAGTATTTTGCCGTGGGTGAGTTTGGGCGGGGGGTATGCCATTGGGGTCATGGGTGCTGCTCTAGGGTTCGGAGACCACCTCAATTCTTTGCAATCTGGCCCACACAGAGTCTAAACCTTGATGATTTGGATGTCAACACGATGCCAGTTATTGATGAGTGAGGGTTTGCTACTTCTGTTGTATGTGTGATCGTTGCCGACACCAAGACCCAAGTTGCCCTCTCAGGAGGTCAGAAGTTTGAAAGCAAGGCACTTTTGACAGTGGATACCCACGGTGGCGACCATCGCTGTTCATGGTAGCTTATATTTTGCATGATATCATATGTGGAGGGAAGGTAGTTTGCAATAGTTCTTCAGCTAGGGTAGTGGGGGTCGCCTGATTTTAAGGCCGTTTGGAAGGGGCGTGCATGGGGGCTCTTCGGGGGGCACCTAGTCTAAAAGTAGCGCGGGTTGTGGGGCTTGGTTTGGAGAGGCGGACCGGAGGAATGTGGGATTACCCGTCCCAGCTATAGAGAGACAGAGTGTGGGCAAGGGGGAACTACGCGGCATCCTGCGCGCCCTACAACGTCGGCGGGCGGGGGAAAAAATGGTAGTGGTGTTGGGCTCATAGTATGTGTACAAGGGGATCACTGAGTGGTCCCCCAAATGGCATCGCCACTCTTGGAGAGTGAAGTTGCGTGAAGTGGGGCACCGGGACCTGTGGGAGGCCATTTTTTAGTTGCGGCAGGATGCGGGCGCCCTGCTTAAGTTCATCTGGACCCCCTCACATATGCGGGTGGGGGGGAACGATAAGGCCGATGCGCTAGCAGAGTTTGGTAGAGAGATGCACTCCATTAATAAAAAACGAAAAGGGGACACCGACCGCGTGCCGCGCCTGTGGCGGGATGCGGGTCTGTCACCGATGCGCACCGATGTGTCGTCCTCAGAGTCATCAAGGGACGACTCCAGTGTGGTGAGCTCATGGGCAAGTGCAAGAGGGGAGTTGCGCCCCCACGCTGACCTGCCATTGACCTGACATTGGTCTGTATACCTGTTTATCCATAGAGGGGGCAAGCATACCTGAAAATGTACTGGGACCTCGCGCCGCAGTGCGCTCCATCGTCGCGGCTCGTGGAGGCCACGGCGCGGTCGACCATAAACAAGTCGATCATGAACAGCGGCTGCATGGGCGGCTGTACCGAGATGGGATGGGAGGAGGGGCGAGCAGCGGGTTACTAAATGGTGGTTATGGTAACGGCTATCTAACCACATCGGTAGCATAGTATACTGGAAATGCACTGGGACGTCGTGGCGGAGGCCCTTGGTTCGAACCCCGGCGAGTGGGTCATGGCGCCGTCAGGTTTTGGGCTCCCCTTTTTCATGCGTATGAGTAAACAACAATCCTGATCGCCTAAAGGCACCGAGAACCTGTCCATCCGGGCGGGAGGGCAGATGCACAGGATGTGCACGCACACGTGAGTGCGGCTTTGTCGCCTTGTCACACACCTCGGCGCAGCTCCGGCGCGTATGAACAATTGGTGGCCGCGGCTCTGCCGCTTTTGCTGGACGTTTGAAAGATCATTTCCTGCCGGTAGGATACCGGGGGTGACGGCCATCGTCGGATTATGGCTAAAAGTAGCGCGCAGTGCGTGCAGAGTGCAAGGATTCCCCCCATGCAAGATGTCAGTAGGGAATTGTGCTATGTTTGCAGCGGAACATATGCTGAAACCCTGGATATATCATTTTTGTTCCCATGTTGTGAAGGCATTTGCCCCACCCATGGTACTATTTCGAGCACAACTGAGTTGTGATTGGGAGGGCTGATGTCCTCTAATAGGATTGAGCAGCCGCATAGTAAGAACGCACTGATGCTCTAATTGTTTTTGTGACCTCTAGTCTTTCTGATGCTTGCGTCCTCTTTATGGCTGAGCACGAGACCTCAGGGCACTGATACCCAGAATTTCACCCACCCCTATGCAAGTGAGTGATGGGGTGCAGGCTTGTCCAAATGCACGAGATCTACCGTGCCATTTTTCTTGGACCATGCTGTCAGCAGGCTCAGTGGTTATAGCAATGTGTTGTGTTGGTCTTCCTTGAAGGCTAACTCTAATTTGACTACTCCCAGAATTTGATAGAGCTCAATGGATGCTCGAAGCTCGTCAGGTGTTAGTGCAGACATTTGAATTGTGCGGGCAGCTGAGGCTGGTGCAATTTTTTGTTTTTGCAGTTCTACCTGCTGTGTTGTGCTCAGGTATGGGCTCGCCCCAGTATGGTATGCCGGATGTTTGGTTGGTTCTGGAACTCTTCAATGAATTTCAATGCGAAAAAATAGTGTTTATCAAGTGCGCCCACTGTCAAGTACGTAATGCGACACAGCGGATCAGATACTGTCTCTGTCTCTGTCTCAGGGCGTTTGTTTGTGTTGGTTGACCCTGACCCCCCCGCCCCCGCCTTTCGATGTTGAGTGTTGCCATGCAAGACGAAAACCTTGTGTTGCTTTCTTTGAAAAAAAAAAGATTGAACACGGGTTTCATGTAGGGCTCCATGACCCTGTATGTATTCACCTCATACCATTCTTGCGTGCTCCTGCCCGATGTTTGTCTCGTGACCCAGCAGTGGGGAAGTCAGGGCAGAGATGACAGCCAAACCGTGCAGTTGAGCTTGTGACCCACTTTGTGAGAGACCAGAATCACTTGGTGTTTGTCTGGAGGTTCTTTTCAAAGGGTGTCGTTGCCCACGGGGGAATGCAGACTCCATGTACAGTTAAGCCCTGTTGTAGTCTATTGTTTCTTCCGCTCCCAAAGGAGTGCTACCACCATAAGCAACACCAGACTGCGGGCTGGGGTGCAGCAGACATCACACGCCCTGCATCACACGCCATACCCCCTTAGGCACTCTATTTTTGCACACAGGTCTGCTTTCAGTGGTTTGAATGAATCGCAGAATGCAACAGCACTTGCAAACTCAACACCTGAAGTGAGGTTTGCAACGTTGTGCCATATGCGCTGAGCTGTTTGTGTGGGAGCACATTTCCCGACGATTTTGATGGTCGGCGGGCGAACACCAATGCACAGACAACCCGCAGAGGAGAGGCGCAACCCCTGACCCAAGGGGACAGGACCGAGCTGGTGTTGGTAGGAGGGCTCTCATGGGGCTCCCAGTATTCACCCTCGCTGGCCCTCAGTCCCCCTTTCTCGGTGTTCTGAGACCCAAGGCTGGGGTGTCGGGATGATGATCAGGGGTCGGTCGTTGCGCGTGTTGGAGGTTTACATGTCGGGCCGCAGCCGCCCCTCAGGACCCCCTAACACACACCGACGGTGAACAATGAGGAACCACCAACTTGGGCCTGAGCCGGAAAATGTTTTTGGCCTCTGTGGACCGGGGCAAAGGGGAATACCGTACTATTTTTCATTTCTGATGAATGGTAAAAGAAGATTTTACCCCACTTGTGTATGTGTGTGTGTGTGTGGGCCCCAGGTCACAAGGAACAAGTTGCCCCAACTGTTGCCCATTCTTGCCTCATTCGTCAAGGGGTGGGGCATGTGATTTATGGTCAATGGAGTGGGAGAACAAATGCAGTTCACAAACGCATTGTGGCAGCTGTGCAAGGTGACCATGATACTGCTTTGTATCCAGCCCTGTTGCTGCTCAGGATTAAGGCTTCCAATTGGATGAAGAGTTGCGTTGTGCATGTTGGGCCCTGCGATGATGGTTTTGCATTCGTCATGCATGATTGCAGCTGAACTCATCTTTTTGTATCTGTAGTAATAGCTTTTTGTCATCTCCACTGCACAGCCCAGCATGAGCTCGGATCAGGCAGGTGTTTTGGAGCTGTTTCTTCGGTTTGATTGCCCAGTATTCGGGGCCAGACGAAAGGAAATCATCATCTTGTCTTGAACGCCACATTGCTGATTTTGTGCTTTTGTGCTAGTTCCTACTATCTGCTCCGCTAGGTGCAGTTTTAGGTGTGTCATTACATGAGCGCACCCACCAGGGCACTGTGTGTCAGCTGGTGTCAGCTCGAAAGCAACCAGTCATTGCTGTGTAATATGTGCGGACATGCACCATTCATGTGGCTTGCCAAGAGTGCCGGTGCACGGCCAGCCACCTGCCAAGTGATGGCCCCATGGACTGTAGCTCCTTAAAATGATTTCCTTCCTTCCTTCCTTCCTGGCCAGTCACCTACCAACCACGCACTAATGTACACCCTGCCACCACCGGGATGTGCCCAGCACCAACAATCTTGAAGTGCTGTGCTTGCACATCGACCAAGAAGTAGACTTTCGTGGATTCGGAGGAAAATATTTGCGCACGTCATATACCAGTGGCCTGAGTGCAAGCCCCGCAATTTCTTCGATTTGGAAGTTGAGGGCCATGCTTATAAAGGCCAGGTCCATGTCATTGTGCCATTCATGGGAAGAAAGAATGGATTTTTGGCATCCTACCAACAATGTTATAATGATGAATTGTGCTATGTTTGCAGCGGAACATATGCTGAAACCCTGGATATATCATTTTTGTTCCCATGTTGTGAAGGCATTTGCCCCACCCATGGTACTATTTCGAGCACAACTGAGTTGTGATTGGGAGGGCTGATGTCCTCTAATAGGATTGAGCAGCCGCATAGTAAGAACGCACTGATGCTCTAATTGTTTTTGTGACCTCTAGTCTTTCTGATGCTTGCGTCCTCTTTATGGCTGAGCACGAGACCTCAGGGCACTGATACCCAGAATTTCACCCACCCCTATGCAAGTGAGTGATGGGGTGCAGGCTTGTCCAAATGCACGAGATCTACCGTGCCATTTTTCTTGGACCATGCTGTCAGCAGGCTCAGTGGTTATAGCAATGTGTTGTGTTGGTCTTCCTTGAAGGCTAACTCTAATTTGACTACTCCCAGAATTTGATAGAGCTCAATGGATGCTCGAAGCTCGTCAGGTGTTAGTGCAGACATTTGAATTGTGCGGGCAGCTGAGGCTGGTGCAATTTTTTGTTTTTGCAGTTCTACCTGCTGTGTTGTGCTCAGGTATGGGCTCGCCCCAGTATGGTATGCCGGATGTTTGGTTGGTTCTGGAACTCTTCAATGAATTTCAATGCGAAAAAATAGTGTTTATCAAGTGCGCCCACTGTCAAGTGCGTAATGCGACACAGCGGATCAGATACTGTCTCTGTCTCTGTCTCAGGGCGTTTGTTTGTGTTGGTTGACCCTGACCCCCCCGCCCCCGCCTTTCGATGTTGAGTGTTGCCATGCAAGACGAAAACCTTGTGTTGCTTTCTTTGAAAAAAAAAAGATTGAACACGGGTTTCATGTAGGGCTCCATCACCCTGTATATATTCACCTCATACCATTCTTGCGTGCTCCTGCCCGATGTTTGTCTCGTGACCCAGCAGTGGGGAAGTCAGGGCAGAGATGACAGCCAAACCGTGCAGTTGAGCTTGTGACCCACTTTGTGAGAGACCAGAATCACTTGGTGTTTGTCTGGAGGTTCTTTTCAAAGGGTGTTGTTGCCCACGGGGGAATGCAGACTCCATGTACAGTTAAGCCCTGTTGTAGTCTATTGTTTCTTCCGCTCCCAAAGGAGTGCTACCACCATAAGCAACACCAGACTGCGGGCTGGGGTGCAGCAGACATCACACGCCCTGCATCACACGCCATACCCCCTTAGGCACTCTTCACACTCCCCTCCACGTTCAAAGTGACAAAGCGGATCGACCTGGGTGGTGGTGGCGGTGGTCCGGGCACTGGATGGATATCATTGCTCAGCTTACGCAGCCGTACCCCCATATCCTAGAGCATGTGCGCGGGTATGTACACCGCGGACTTCAACCAATGTGTCCTTTGTGGTGCTGCTGCTTGGGGGCCTTGTGTGGTGTATTGGTACTCTGTGGTTTGTATGCGAACCAGAGTGACCAAGATGACAAACAACCAATGCATGCGTGCTAGATGCCTCGTTCAGCCCTCCCGCCACGCGTAGCCGTCGTGAGGTAGTTGATGTGTATATCTTCAAGAATCATGGATATTTGGGTCCACGCCTTGGCGTATTGGTGTTTTGTAACCAGGATCGGCACCCCTCTCCCGACTCCACCACCACCTGAACCCGGTAGACAGTCTCTCCGTTGCAGGAAACGAGTAAAGGGGTATAAACGCCATGTACAGCCACAAACAAACCCCGAAGAGGAACATGAGGGTTATTGCTGCCGACACATCCCACCCTATCCCAGACGGCAACGGGTCATTGTCCTAGAGGAGAACCTCCAGATGGCTGTGAGAGATTCATGATTCCTTGTACTCAGCATTGGCAGCCAAGTTAGTGGCCGTCAATCGGTATGACTGCGCTGTAATGGCATCCACAGAACCGTACATTTTGCCCAGTTCGAACCTCCACCATTCTGGGTCCTCGGGGTGCTCATCAGAGTTGGTAGCTGTGTGTACAAGTGATCCAAACGCTGCGAATCAGGCTTGCCTACCACACTGATTTCTCCCGTGCCAACCCCAAAGACTGCCCCATGTGCAATGACTACGCCATCTGTAACCTCATAGCAAACAAAGTAGTGTGTCGTCTTGGCGCACACTTGATGTGCTATTTGGGGCATTTCTGAGATCGACCCGTATTTTGCCGAATTGTGCGGCAACCAACTGCACTATGTCCTCAGGTGCATGCGTAGGTGCTGTGATAATCACCTCTGTGGGTTTTGTTGGTAGGATGGGGCCGGGTGCCTGCTCCTATGTGCCTCGGTCAAACTTTCCGAAGAAAATGCGCTCGTCAGTATCCAACTTCTTCAGAACCATTCTACCCCTGGACCATAACTTCATTGCCATTTCTTGCAGTGGTACACCTTGGCGGAAGATAACCAATCGTTGGTACCTCATATGTGGCATTGATTATTCGAAAAACGGCGACAGGAAAGCTTGCGTTCTATCCCGGGGTTCCGCTTCTTCTACCTCTAAGGCACCCATGATTTCGACCTCTAGGTCTTCAGGACACGTAACTGAGGACACTGCATCCCTGCTCTTGGGCTTTGCTTTTTGCAGTGGGTAGACGTCCGCCACACATGATACCTCAATGTATCGAGGGATTCCTTCTGTGCCATTCAATAGGTCAAATCGTCCAAACGGGTGTCCTATCCCGTACATGCCTTTCGCTTCCCCTATCACGCCACAGTGCCTCTCTCCATGCAAGGCGTGGTCAAAAGTGCCACGCGCCCTCATGTGCCCAACTTGCATCTCTTTGTCACCCTTAAGCCACCGCCCAACCTACTGCGACGCTTTCATCATTGCAGGTTGAAAACTTTGAATTCGGTGGGGGGGGGAGAACCCGACACACAAGACTTGCTCTTGGGTCTAGGGAATGTGGAAGGCGGTCTTTGTTTCACTCTCCGCAACATGTATGGTGTATAGGGCGAGCCTAGTCTCTAGGGTGCCCACCGGTGCCGTTTTTGGATGTCGCTTCTCGTTCAAGAGAGCGTGCGTGTTGTATTTTGCCGTCGCGACGGGCATGTGTTGGCGCTTTGCCTTTGTTCTTTGTTTGCAATCTTTACTGCTGCAACACCATATATCCAAAATTTATGATGTGATTATCTCATTTCCTGTTCAGAGTTCCCTTCTTCTCCCTTCTTGCCCATTCTTTGTATCATGTAGCAAACATAACCCTGATACTACGTTTCTCATCCATGAGAGCGTGCACAGGTATGTCACAGTACTCCGACACTACCCCAGGTCAGAAGGGTTGGGTCTGGCCATCCAACTTGCTCTGCCTGACATGCCCCCCCTGGTGATCATCAACATACACGGACCCTTCGAAAAGGCACAACTGCATGCCATGGACAAATAGCTGGGCACCTTTAATAGACTAGACATCCTGATGGGGGACTTTAATGATAAGATATGGGGGCAAACACACAAAACCCACTGAGTGGTGGCACACCAGACTAATTGACGGACCATTGCAAGATCCAGCCATGGCTGTTGCTGAAGACATCTCGCTTGCTGGATTGATTACACACAATAGGGGACGATGACTCGATGCCATGCTAGTCTCTTCTGATGCATGGCGAATATGCCACCCTGAGGCTTACTACACCCTAGACTATTCTAATGCTGGCGATCACCTTGGGGTTACTACTTACTTACCTTGGGGCTGACTACACAGAGGAATGGTACAGTAACACATCCCCGGATGTTTTCTTTGCTCCGGGCGTGTGCATGGGTGAGTCTGGCGATGCGCCGTTGCAAGCCCTTTTGGATGCCGTAGTCCTAGGATGTGATACGATAGGTCCACCTGATGCAGCCACTTCTGGTATGTCTTTTCCATATAATGTAGCCACGTACCTACCCTCCTATACCACATGCCGTCACAGCGCCTTTCTTTGAGAACACCTTGGCATCCATTGTTGTACATATCCTGTGCCTCTTGCATCAGTCTAGTGGTTTGGTAATTAATCCTGGGTGCGGGCCGCTTCTCCGTCACTTTTGATGCCCGATAGTATCGTGGGTGAACTCAAGGTATTTTAGCGCCTTCACCTTGGCATGGTAGAATCTTGTGACATTCCTTGTCATCCTCCCTTGTTGCCCTAGCAGGTACCTTCACTTTTGCGCGCTTTTGCTTCCGGGGTTTGTACATTACTTGCTGTCGCAACACTTGTGGGGTGGGATCACGGTTACACACCCTAGGCTTGATCTTACCCTACCATGCACTAACGGACTGACTCAGCCGTGTTTCTTCGTTGTCCCTAGGGGGCATGGTGAACTCCTTCCTGAGCTGGTAGACAATGTGAAGCATCATGTATTGGTGATGCGCCGCACGCTCCTTGAAGTGGGTTCCATATCCCGCGGGTATTTGGCTATAGAAGGAAAGGGTGACTCTAAGGCACGCGACATGGTGCAAGTCTTCCGAGGATGAGGGCCAAACAGAGTCGTGGCAACCCCAGGTCTCAAGGTACTCAAGGTAGGAATATAAATAGCTCCTTCTTTGTCAACCTCGACCCCTGTCGTGGATAGGGGAAGAAGCTATGCTATGTTCCGAGAGTGTACTTAGTTCTCGAGATTGACTGGTACTATTGCAGAACTATTGCAACGTCCAAAAGGAATTTACACATGCATTGTTCATTGACAGTGCCTGTCCTTCGTGTCCTGCACAGAGGCACTAGGGGTAGTAGAAGAACTCATCTTTTTGTATCACTAGTTGTGCCTCGTCTCAACTTTTGTTTGCGTCTCCAATGTTTAGGCAGTTTTCCTGTCTTTGTTTTTGTTAACCCATGGACGGGGTTGAGCAGCCTAATCAGAACCAACAAGAGTCAGCCGAGGAGCGGCTGGCGGCACAAGCCAAAGAAATTCAAGAACTCAGAGAGCAACTCGCCCGAGTGGCAGTGAAGGAGGGGCCCCGCCTGCCCCCACTGAGCGTGCCAGAAGTAAACCGAGCCCTGGAGAAGCCCCAGTTGGCACAGTGGATGAGACTCATGCTGTCCAACATCAAGGCGTACGTACGCCTTAGAGCTGGTGAGGTGGGGGAGATCCCCCGACCAAGTGAGTTTGGCGGCCAGGTGACGGAGGCCGCAGTCGACCCAGGAGAGCAGCTGGCGTGGAGGGTCTGGGACTGCGTGTCCCAGTCCCAGGCGGCGTATGCCCGCAGGTATGCAGGGACGCACGGGAAATCCAGCTCCGAGTCCAACCAGTACACCACGCTTGAGGAGGCATGGAAGGAGCAAGGGTCGGAGTTCACGTGGCGGAGCGTGAAATTCAGGGAGGTGGGAGGAGTACTGCAATGGCAGACGAGGCAGGGCGAGTGGATCCCTGTGGACTCGCCGCCGAGCGGAGGGTGCCAGAGGTGCGCGCAGCGGGGCTCCCCCGACGAACGCCACTGGCACTTTAGATGCCCACACTGGTCCTGACAGGACCGGCTGGAGCCCGGACCGGCCGCCCCGGGCTCCGGCCTTGGAGACACGGCGGCAGAGCTGCGGGCGCTCGCCCGCCGGTGGGAGACAGCAGCCCGGTCAGACGACCCCTGCTCACCGGAGGAAAGCGCCATGCAGTCCTGGAGACCGAGAACCCGCTCACAGTACGCGTCCCGACTCCGGGCCTTGGCGGCCCGCCTGATATGGCCGCGGCACTGGCAGGCCTCCTGGCAGAGCGGGCCCAAGCCGGCACTACAGCGTCGGCCCTGCGGGGTATTACCTCCGCGGTCCGGGCCGTGGAGGACCTCCAGTGGCTGCCCCCAACAGTCACCACCTTGCACAAAAGGATTGCGGCGGGAGCCGCATCCTCGGGCTCTCAGCCCTATCTGTCCCCAGCAGGCTTGGTCCAGCTGGTTGAAAAGGCCAGAGACTCCAGGCACGGAGCGGTGTTCAGCGCATTGGCCATCATCAGCTGGGTATGCTACCTGCGGGTGGGCGAAGCAGCTGGCATCAGGGTTACTGACCTGGCTATGCCGGGCTTTGTCCAGTTTTGGAACTCCAAGACAGGGGAGGAGGGGTATACCACCCGCCCCCTGTATAGGTATGCGGACGGCGTCCGGGCGTGGCTTCATGGCCACATGGTTTCGCTGGGCCGATCCTCAGACATGCTCATCTGGCACTCAGGGGAAGCGGGGTTGGAGGCAGGCATGGCCGAAACCCTGGCGAGCACCGCACACTCCCGAGCCAGGTGGCACGCCCTGCGCAGGGGAGGCGCCGCAGCGACTTGGGCCCGTAAACCAGACCTCGCCTACTACAAATGGTGGGGCAGATGGCAGAGCACGGCCGTGGCGATGCAATACGGCACCAAATGGTCGGACCCGGGAGTCGTTGCCCCTACGGTGCTGCCCGCATGGTCCCGTGACCAGGGGCCTTTGCCGACTCCGGAACGCGTGGGCGTCCTGGCCCTGTGGGGATCCCCGATGTTCCCAAGTATCGCGAGCGCCCTCAACACCCCGACCAAGCGCAAGCCAAGACTTCCGCGAGGTCAGGAGCTGGAATCCACTGCGAGCAGCACGCTTGGGGGAGGAGGCGACGGAGACCAAACCGCGACCGAGCTGGAGGAATCCCCAGGGGACGGCTCTGCTGAGGTGGGCCCGGGGCCTGACACAGCTCCTACCCTCCCTCCACTTCCTCCTTTGGCCTCTGCCATTGGGCGCGGCGCCGTGTCTCGGGAAGATGCGGGTCAGCTGTGCACGGTGGCGGGGCCTTTGGTTGCCGTGGGGGGGGGGGCGTGCGGGCCGGGGACGGCAGCCGGGCCCATCAATGTCGATTCCGACGTGGACACCGACGACAACAGCGAGGATTCCAGAAGCGAGCCCGCTGGCGAATTCGCAGTCGGCAGCGCCAGGGGCTCCCCCGGGCGTCGACAGGCCGGAGTTGCCAGGTTCGTTGGGCGGGAGCGTAAGCCGTGGTCCTCCAGGGCGGCTGTTGGCCCTGTCAGAGGAGGACCCGCAGCGGGCTCGAAAGCTGGAGTGGTGGGCTGTGTCCACCGCACATACACGGGGCCGCGTCGCGCTAAGGTGGTCCTGGGTGGTACGCAGGCCGTGCGATCCCGAGCCCCCGCACGCCGTCAAGCTGGGAGACCTCGTTTGGCCCAGCAGATCGGAACGCCGCAGCCCAAGCGCATCAAGCTCGGGCAGGGCGGGCATGTCCGGACGCCGGAGGCGCAAGGCCCGGTGGAGGGTGCCTTCGTGGCTGCAGCCGAGCGTCTCAAGGCCAAGGCTTGGGGGCGGGCGGGCCCAGTGGCGTCGCCCCCCCCCCCTCTGTAAGGGTCCCGACAGGGGTGGGAGGGTGCAGGAACAGCCCCCCCTCTTCCTGGAGTTCATGCAGGCACTCACCCCCCATTTTCACTGGATAGCCAAGCGGGAACGTTGTGGCTTGTGGATGGTTGCGAAGAGGGTGGATTTGTGGTTGAATAGAGTATTCGATACAGCCGAGGATTTCCGCTTGCAAGGGGCCTTACCCGCTCTCCTGGGCGCCTTGCGCAAGCTCCACCCGGACGCCTGGGAGGCATGCCTCCATATCAACACCTCCCCCATTCCGCGGTTCATGGGGGGGGTCGAAGATGCCATTTTGGACCGGGGATTGGGGCCGATAGGCTCCCACCAGCTCCCTGACGATCTGTGGGACGCTGTCGTACCGCCCTTCTATCGCGGAGGGCTCCAGGATTTTGACGTCGAGCGGGAGTGGCAGGACGGGGATAGGGTGGTCCGAGGGGCAACCAGATGGGTATCACAGCAGGTCCAGAGGATACTGCAGGCGTTGAGCGGGGCGGGGGTCTACGAGGAGACGGCTGACCCCCCCCCCCCCCCACGTGTTACCCCTTCGTCATCCCCAAATCCTCCGAGAAGGTATCCTTGATCTTGAGTTGCGTCAAGATCAACAAGAGTGACGGGGGCAAGCCCCCCACTTTTAGATTGGATTCCTGGGAGGATTTGGCTAGGTCCTTGTCGGCATTCCCGCCTGATGTGGACCTCTACGGCCTCCACATTGACCTCAAAAATGCGTTCTGGAGCTTTTGCTTGCCCCAGGGTGCGCGCCAGGTTTTTCGCTTCCAGCCCGCCCCCGGGGCTCCGCCTGTGGCGCTGTCGCGCCTACCATTTGGCTGGAAATACAGCCCCTATCTGTGCCAAACGAGTTTGGCTCGCATTCTCCAGGGGGTACTGCCCCCCGAGATACTCCTTGTGCACTACCTCGATGACTTTTTGCTCGTCTTCACTGATAGGGAGGTGCTTAGGGAGGCGGGGCGAGTGGCAGTGCGTGCCCTGATCGAGGCTGCGTTCCTCATAAGTCCTAAGAGTGTCCTGGACCCGGTGCCTGTGGCGTCATTCCTGGGGAAGGAGCTCGACTTGCAGGCTAGGCAGATCAGGAGCCATGAACAAGCACTGCTCCAGTTGTGGGCGCGATGGCTGAGGCTGGCGGTTGGCGCAGGCAACGACCGGCACCTCCAAAGCTTCCTGGGTTTGCTGAATTGGCATGTGCGTCCGAGGGGATTGGGTTGCCCTTTCGCGGCGGGCGCCTACTGCTGGTTGCGCTGGGGTAGGACGGTGGGGGGGGTCAAACAGCCGGCCCAGGGCTTCCCCCTGAAAATGCTGTGCAGCCTCGCAACATTGGTGGCGGTGGCGGCCGAGCCCTGGCAGGCACCGGGCGGGGAGGCCTGGCGGCAATTGAGGGCCCTCCAGTTTGGGACCGAGGATAGGCTTTCGCGATCCTCTCTGTGGTGCGGGGGCGTCGTCATCTGTGTTGATGGAGCGCGCGATGCGGGGTGCTGGAGGGTGGGGGCGCTCGTGCCGGGGGTGGGTGTGCGTACGCATGTGACACCTCCTGCCCGCTTCGCCAGCCAGCAAACCACGGAACTAAGGGGAGTGGCGTGGGCTGTCAGGTTTGCAGTGAGGACAGGACACCGATCTGTTACGGTCTGTAGCGACAGTGAGGCGGCCATTGCTCAGGTCCTCAGACTGCGCGCGACTAGCCACCTGACCCACCACCAAGCGGTCCTTCGGTCGTTGGCTAGGGTCCTGTGGGTATCACGGATCGTGCTCCGCCTCGTGTGGGTGCCCTCGACGCTTCAGCCGGGAGACCCTATGTCCAGGGTGACGTCAGTGTTTGGAGGCTCATAGGCCAGAGCGGAAGTCGAGGCTTGGTGCACGTGGGATGCATTGCTGGAAAATCTGGGCGAGGCTCGGGTGAGGGGGGTGGTGTGTCTCCGGAGATGCTAGCCCCCTCCCCCCCCCCCCCCCCAGCAGGCCAGCGGATGTCGGTCGGCGAAAATCCCCCCTCCTTTTTGGACACGTCTCCGTCTCGCAAACAGGGCAACAACAGCCACCAGACAATGATGATGTACAATCCTTAGCGGACCTACTGGAGGAAGAGGCCCCAGAGCTTGACGAGCCCCCCCTCCCAGAGTCGCAGCTCACACCACTGCGGCACACAGCGGAAGAGTACAGCACCCCCCCACCCCCCCCCAGAACCCCTCGCCGACCGACACCGTCACAGGACATTGAAGATTGCACCCCGGCCAGGAACCCCAAATACCCGAAGAGATTCACACCACACACCGTCGCCTACACGCCACTCTCCAACCTCCGAGCCCGCCTCCCTCACACCTCATTGGCCACACCGAGCACAGTGCACTGCATGCACACACCGTGGGAGGCGCTGGAACGCAGAACTACATTTCACACCCCCCAACCACCATCACCCATGTCGCCACGTGTAGCAGCAAATCTGTTGGCAGAACTGCAGCTGGTTGAAATGGACTGGGAGCAGGGACCAAGCCAGGCAGACACCGAAAGCATGCCGTCCTCCCACACCTCATCAAGGCACACATCGCCAGCGTCACGCATGTCTGACGACGCCTCCACACTGTCCTGCAGCACCATGTGTTCTCACTGCACCACTCCATAAACCCAGTGCCCCACATGGGCACCATCAGCGCAACAAACCCACCCAAGCAACCCCCCCCCCCCCCCTGAATGGCTGTGTGTTGAATGTGCGCTAACCAGCACCACCAGGGCACAGTGAGCCCGAACCAAGATCCCAGGAGTACCGGCCGAATGGGGCCAGCGTCAAGCAGGTATCCCAGGGACTGACCCTGACCACCATGCACGCCACTGACCCTGTAGAGTCAAAGCCCCGCAAACTTGGGTACGACAGTGTACATATGGAAGGTAGGGACAAGCGAACACTGGCGGAAGCACCGGGACAGTCGCCTAGCAAAAACCCGGACGCACTGCTGTGAACTTGCTGAAGAACAATGGCTGGAAGTGTCTATGGCGGGGACATCCAGCTCAGCCTACCGACCAATTGAAGCCAGCAGGCCAGCGGCGACAGTGTATGCGCCCTCCATGTAGCAACCCTTTTTTGCTATCCGCACCTATGACCAAGCGTCGGGGCTCGCGTGGGGCCCACAAGCGACAGGGTTCCCGTGGAGCCCGCCGAAAGGGTCGCCATGGCGGACAGCGGCACCAGCGTTCCGCAGACGCACAGCAGCGCCGGGCGGCGAAGTGGAGCAGCGTGCTCCGCACCCGCCTCCGCAGCAGGTTGGCGCGCCTGCCCATCCGCCGGGTGCTGCTCGGCAACGGGGTGCGCCTGTGCCCCCAGTGCCCCCTCCCTGACGACAGGGAGGGGTTTTTGGAACGGGCGGTCCGGGACGTGGCCGCACGCGTGGGAGGCACGCCGCACCGCCGCACGACCCCCGCCGGCCACAGCGTCAAACCCCCAGGGCGGCATGCCTGCTGCCAGGTCTGGGAGGTAAGGCTGCCGGAGGGGGTCGCAGTGGTCTCCCTAACGGACTGGAACCAGGGACGCAGGGTTGCTGTACCCTATATATGGATCCAAGCCCGGTATGGGCTGGTGTTGCAATTTGCCCGCCTCTTCAACCCGTGAGGTCAGCCGGCTGTCGTCGTCGTCTGTGCCTGCCCACTGCAGTGGGTGCCCCTGACGGCTTGGCCGCTGGGTGCTGATTTGGTTTTGTATTTTTGGGCCGCGTCGGTCCGCGTTCCGCTGGAGCTGACGGCCGGGTGCTGGGACTGGCCGCCTTTTACCGTCAGTGAGACTCACCGACAGTCGTGTTCGCCTGTATCTGCCCTCTGCAGAGGTTGACTCCGACGGCGTGGCCGCTGGGTGCGCCTGTTTTGTTGTCTTTTTACTTGGTTGGCGGCACGGCCGCTGGGTGCTTTATTTATTCACCTTTTTGGGCCAGCCTCACACCGCATCCGGCTGGGACTGACGGCCGGTTGGTGCGATTTGCCCGCCTCTTTGTCCGCAGGGCACGGCGACCGTCGTGATCGCCTGTATCTGCCCGCTGTGGCGCTGTCCGGGGCGGCATGGCCGCTGGAGGAGTCCGCCGGACGTGGCGCTGCTGATTTAAGCTTGGTGCCCAACACGGCTCCTGCCTTCCCTCCGCCTCGGCCTGGGGACTGCCATTTGCTGGATTGCTACCTCGGTGCACATCCCTTTGGGGCTGGGGTTAGGTAGTGGACCCTGTGGTGGATACCTGGATACGGCGGAGACCTTTTTGGGCCTGCTTCACTCCGCGTCCGGCTGGGGCTGACGGCCGGTTGGTGCGATTTACCCGCCTTATTTGTACGTGGGGCACGGCGACCGTCGTGACCACCTGTGTCTGTCCACTGTGGTGACTGTCCATGGCGGCGTGGCCGCTGGAGGAGTCCGCCGGGGGTGGCGCTGCTGATTTGGGCCCGGTGCCCGACGCGATTCCAGCCCTCCCTCCACTTCAGCCTCTGGCCTCTGCCATTGAGCGCGGCGCCGTGTCTCGGGAAGATGCGGGTCAGCAGTGCACGGTGGCGGGTCCCCTGGTTGTCGTGGGGGGGGGGGGGGTTGCTTCTGTTGCTTTGCCTTTTGCTTGGTTACTACCTCAGTTCACATTCCTCAGGAGTTGGGATCCGGATGTGGGACCTGTGGTGTGGGAACTGGGTACGGCGGAGAATGAATACCCAAGTCCTGTGCAGTTTTCTTGTGCTCTGCTTGTGCAAACACTAGTTGTGCCTCGTCTCAACTTTTGTTTGCGTCTCCAATGTTTAGGCAGTTTTCCTGTCTTTGCCCGCCCACCCACCCACTGACCGGCTGACCCCCTGAGAGCACCTGCCCCTTCCTTTCCCTTTTGAAACCGATTCCCTCGGGTAGAGTGGGGGATCTAACCGTGCTGCAGCGTGTGGACCAGGGTATAGGGTCAGGGTCCGTTTCAGAGTGGGGTCCCGCATCCAGCGGAGTGGTCCGCAGCGCACCCGTCCATACAACCGCCGGTATTCCGGCCTTGGTGATACTTCAGTACTGCCATCCCAAGTCCTGTGCCCAAGTCCTGTGCAGTTTTCTTGTGCTCTGCTTGTGCAAACTATGGTAATAGTTGTTTGTCATCTCCACTGCACAACCCAGCATGAGATCGGACAATGGAATAGGGGTTCTGTTTGACCGGTTTCAGCTGCTCAAGACCAACCATTGCAGCAGGTGTTTTGGAGCTGTTTCTTCGGTTTGATTGCCTAGTATTCGGAGTCAGACGAAAGGAAATCATCATCTTGTCTCGAATGCCACATTGCTGATTTTGTGCTTTTGTGCTAGTTCCTACTATCTGCTCCTCTAGGTGCAGTTTTAGGTGTGTCATTACATGAGCGCACCCACCAGGGCACTGTGTTTCAGCTGGTGTCAGCTCGAAAGCAACCAGTCATTGCTGTGTAATATGTGCGGACATGCACCATTCATGTGGCTTGCCAAGAGTGCCGGTGCATGGCCAGTCACCTGCCACCACCGGGATGTGCCCAGTACTTTAGTTCCGTCGGAAAAAGAGTTCTGCTGTAACCCCGTTATCCGCGTCCCTGGCTGTGTTCAGCGTATTTATTTTCTTCACCTTTATTGTCTGTACAATGAGCCAACAGAAACTTGCGACAGCGTGGATGGAGGCGGACTGGACGTGGGACCGTCTTATCGCAGAGCAGCCGGAGACTCGGGCCACGCTTATAGCGTGGTCAGCCCTAGTGGCTAGGCCCCCGCTGGCAAAACGCATCCCGCAGGAGCACAGAGCTACGGTGCTGCTGGCATGGTTGGCGACATGGACGAGCTCAAAGAGGGTCAATATGACGTCGCTGGCCAAGATCTTCTATGACAATCTCGGGGTCACCGTAGTGTACAGCTCCTTCACATACCATCGAGACGCATTCCTGTTTGGGCTGATGCTGGGCGGGGGCCTGGAGGTCCAATCGTACGACCTGACGACGGAACAGTCAGTAGCGGCCTTCACTCTGGCGCAACGTCTCTCTGCACGATTTCGACCTTTGGACTGAGCAGTCACGTTGGACACTGACGCGGCCTAGGACGCGACGAAAGCGGGAGAACCAGCGTTGACAAAGGCCAGATACGATGAACCGTCCGTTAAGAACGCCAAGATCATGCGTAAGCGTCCGGGGGCCACGCGCTGGACCCAGAAGTTGGCAAAGTCGTGGAGCATTACTTTAAAGGTATGCGAGAATTGCCGGAGGACGGACAGGCCCCAGGGGATCCGGCGCTGGAGACGCACACAGCTGTGGGAGATGAATTGGCGCAAGAAGTGTGGCATGTGGTGCTGGACTGTGACGATCCGGGCCGTAAGGCTCTGAAGAGCGCTGACAAGCAAAAACGGCAGAACGCCAAGCAGCAGCTCGAAAGAAGTCAAAAACACAAGGGGAAAGGATCGCGCAGGTCTAGGTGACACTCCGACTCGATAGACTCGGACGACACACCAAGCTCCTCCTCCACGGCAACTTCATCCTCGTCGTCGAGCCGAGGCCATCCGAAACGCAGCGACCAGCAGGGAGCGTCCTCATCGGTCTGGAGCCCGGCAAAGCCCACCATGGTGATCGTCAACGGCAAGGAGCACTTCAGGGGCAAGACGTTGAACAACTTGATTGATTGCTCCAAACCGCCCCAAACGAAGTGCCGAGTCTGTAAAGCACACCACTGGTATTGGGAGGGGCCCGCATTCGGGTGCCTTGGACCCCGGAAAAAATGACTACCACGAGGAAAAAGCCTCCGGCGTTGGGGCAGGGGCGCTAGGAGGTTCTTGCGAGCTGTCGACCTGCTCAAGTGCGCCAAGGTCGAAGACTTCGGGGTATCCTATGCTGCGACGGCCGTGCGAGGCCTCGGCATGCCAACCGTTGAGGGCTACTTGCAGCACCTCTGAAAAATGCGACGGAGGCTGGCGATGCAACCCGGGGAGTCGGCCAGAGACGTCTTGGAGTCACAAATGCTTTGGGAAGTCCAACAGGGGCACACAGACGCGAATGCTAAAAAGCTGCTCTTAGGATTGCGCCTGCTCGAAAAATTTGGCTGGATCCCTGCCACAGTGCGTGCCTGTGACTGGCTGTTCATTGACGCCTTTGAAAACGTCCCGCTGCGCAAACAGGAGGGGCGCTCAAAACAATGGGCAACCATGGACTGTCTCAAGCAGCTCTGCACTGTCGCCAAAACCCTCCAGGATTGGGAAGTGGTCTCCCTCGCGGCCTTATCCATTGCCTTCGGACTCGGGATCTCAGAAGCATTCACGGCGGTGCTAGACGAAGGGGTACTCACATTCCACGGCACAAAGGGATAGGCACGAATGCAGCACCCCAGCATGGGGCCCTGGGCGTGCAAGTGGGGCGACTTCCTCGCCAGGCTGAGGGCTCTCAGCGGGCACCACCCGCATAGGGCGGCGTTCATCACCTCAACGACTCATCTTGCGGCGGCGTTCGAATCACTGCTGCAAGCGGAAGGGTGCCGTTGCCGCACCATACACTGGCACTCGTGGCGCAGATTCGGGGCTGCGCAATTACAGTCGCTCTCCATGCCACTGCACCTCATCCAAATCTGGGGCGGATGGTAATCACCGGCCGTTGCCCGCAGGTACGCGACACCGCCCTCCAACTGGACATTTACCAGAGATGGGCCCATGCCGGGTCCCAGGTGGAAAGACGACAAGCCAAGATGGTACGAGGTACCGTGGCCCTCGACAGCCATCTTTAGCGAATGGATACGCAAAGCCCTGCAGCCGGACACCACCAACAGCCGACCGGCTAGGATCCGACCACGTGTGAAAGCCGCAAAGCAGCCACGCACATCGTAAAGCTGCTGACAAAGGGTTGCCCCCCGATTTTGCAGATGTGTTTTGTAAATTAACCAAGCTCCAGGGTATAAACCCGGCCCGCGGGCCCATGATATTCTCTGCTCTTCAGCACCTTGCTATCTCTATTATGGGCCTGCACCATTCCGCGCAAGCGTTGGCCCGTGCTGAGACGTATCCTCGAAACAATCCTCTCGCCTGGCCTTTTTTGTGAATTTGATGGTTATTATGACTACCTCCACCAGGGGAGCGAATACGGCCATGAGCCCCAGGTCACCGATGAGGTAGCTGCGAAGGGCCCGGGGGAGGCAGGAAAGGTGCACATCGCGTATATGGCGTATATGGCGTATATGGCGTCGTCTCATTCTGAGATCTCCGCGGCGTATATAACCGTGCTTCACGCCACGCCCGTCACCAGCACATTCGCTCAAAGCATCAGTCAGCGGTCTCTAACATGCTGGAGTCTGTGCGGGTCACCACAAGAGGGCTCCGTCACACTCGGGCTCATGTCACTTCATCAGTCTTTCTTCATTATAAAAATAAAGAGAAGTGCCGCATGTTGCTCAATGCAGTGCGCATAAATGCTTCCGACCCTTGCCCCCCCCCCCCCCGAAAAATACTTCTTCCCACGCTCGGCCACCTCAGCCAAACCATCAGGGGGTCACGCTCTGGCAGGTGGCTCTGCAAGATCGATTTGCAAAACTGCTACTGGAGCATACGGCTACCTCGGTCCTGGCACAGGGTATTTGTGGTCGAAGCAAACAACACACGCTATAAATACACGAGGCTTCCATTTGGCTGGAAGCACTCCCCGGCGTTTTGCCAAAACCTAGTCAAACGCATTGTTGCTTCAGCCCTTTCGCAGCTCCAGGAAAAGGTGGGCCATAAGGTCTATCTTGACGACATCCTGCTGGACTCAGGCCGGCGGCGCACTCCGATTCAAGGGAGGAGAAAGGTGGTCCAGAATTTTAAACAGGCGGGGTTCATCATCAATGTAAAAAGTGAACTCCGCCCCACAAAGAGGCTGGGCTTTGTAGGTAAGCTTCTCAACACGCTACGCAAAACTATTACAAACCAGCCTGCGGTGCTTGCTAGGGCATTTCGCATGTGGCTCCGAGGTGTAGGTGTAGGCACAGGCACCATGTCGGGGTCTGACCTCCTGCGCCTCATGGGACGCATACAGTGGCTGGCGCGCCCGGGCACCCTGTCCTCCTTCCTATCAGGTGCTTACCAAGCGGCCTACAGTGGTACCGGGCGATTCACCAGGGGGCTGATACGGGCCACAGGCACTGCCCCGATGTTCGCTCTTTTTCCACAATCCTACCGCAGGACACCTGCAGCTAGTGGCGTTACTTACTTTGCGGATGCGGCACCTCCGTGCTCCACCTGCCCATTCTTCACAGTGGGCATCGTGGGACCCAAAGGGTGTTATCGTTCTCGTCGATGCCCCCGCTAGATTGCGTCCATGCCTCAAGCAGAGCTGTATGGGCTATATATGGCGGCAAAAATCGCTGCATATGAAGGGCATGACACCGTCTGCCTGGGTGTCGACAATGATACGGCCCGGCAACAGGCGCTGCAACAGGAAGCAACCACGCACTGTACTGTACAAAACAGACTCCTGCGGCGGCTATTTTGGCTTAGGCTCTGGTCTGGCATCAGGATGGTTCTTTTTAGAGTCACCTCGACTGAAAACCCGGCGGATCCCATGTCCCGTGTGCACTCATTCCCCTCCGTGGCCCAGGCCATGAAAGGGGCGGATGAACGCCTCGCCCTGTGGAAGGCGAGTACTGTGCCTTACAAACACATTCAAATGGTGGAGGCGCTCCCGTGGTCCACGCGTGTGTGACGCCCCCCCCCCCCCCAGCACCTGGGTCAAAGTCCCGTCCCACGTCACAGTGGAGGGCAACAACGAAGCAGACCGGCTGGCGGACCTAGGCCGCCTCTCCAGCCCACTACACCCCATACTGCACACACCAAGCACCTTTTCTGATTTTTCACCACCACGGTTTACCCCTCTCAAGAAGGCACGTTTTGCAGCTACGTCAACACATGATCTGTCTGAGGTCTCACGAAAAATTGTCTTTCAATCTCCAGCAGCAGTACGTTTTTCCTCCGTCACTGCAAGTGACATCCTCAGATCACTAGACCTGGAGCCTTTATCTGACTCTGACGAGTCGGGTACCATATCAGATTATAGCGACTCTGACACCGTCACCGCCGACGACGACAGTGACAATGACAGTGCCTACAGCACTGATGTTAGCGACACGAGAAAACGACGCCTCAGCCAGTAGACTGCTTTCTAAGTTTTGAATGTTTCTTCCCACAAAGACAGTATGGGAGGCAGTGTGGTATAGTGGATAGCATCGTCAGCGATGCTGGAGCCCAGGGTGCTTCCACTGAAGCACGCGGCACTTCACCTGACATATGGTCCCACAAACACACAGCTATGCAGCCTTGTCAGCTCGCACGTAATACAGCGATTGTCTACCTCCCCTTTTCCCCTCCAGCAGGAGAACAGAAAGCCGTATGGTTAGGCCGAAGGAGTGCATCAGGCTATATGGCCCTGTGATTCACTGCGACACATCAACACAGACGCAGCTTGAGGGCGTGGCTGTTTTTCATGCACCATCTAGCTCAGCAACACACAGGTATTGATCTATAGTGGTTCGCCGTCCACAGGTTATATAACAAATGCAGCTGCCACTGGCACCGCTGATTGAAACCTTGTACCTACTTGTTGTACATTGAATAGTGGAGCACCCCAACCAAGAAGGGGGCACATGCATCTGTGAGAGAACCTCTGGACTAATGGCTGAAAGTGTCTATGGCGGGGACATTCAGTCGATCAGCACCGACCATTGATCCCCAGCACCTCTATCTTTGCCCGATAAGGGGGCTGCCTCCCCCCCCCCCCCCACACAGTCGAACACGCCCGTCCTTTCTTCTTGGGTCGCGCCAGCCGCTTCGTGGTCTATTTTGGCCACGGGACGGCCTGTACATACAGTGTGTTGCTGCCCCATTGTCCAATGCCCCCAGCCAATCTCGCCACTCCTCACCTCAGACCGGCTGTACTCCGCCCTGGGGGGGGGGGGGGATGCAACGACCTCGCACGGCCTCCCTCCGGCCTTAGGCGCCAGGCAATTTCGCCGGCCACTTTCTGTACCCGCTGTACATAGATTGCATTTCGCACTCGCTTTGCGGCCAGCTCTGCATCCACGCCGGATAGGGCTCTGCTGTCAGTGCAAGGCGTGACATATTGCTGGCCCTTTTAGGTGGCCTTTACATGGACCACTATTTTTTCTAAGACAAATCGCCTCCCTTCTGGCGAGCTCTGCGTCCCTTCTTATCACAGCGCCCACGGGGAGAATGGTTGTCACAACTCCATGACCACACCCGGTGGTCTATTCTGGGCTTACTGCGCAGGGTGCTCAGGTACTACACACTGCGCTCACATCCGTTCGCCTGTTTTTAGGATGTGACGTCAACGGTGCACTGCCTGGGTGAGGTCAGGGAGAATGGGGTGTGTAGAACTGTAGTTCCGTAGGAAAGAGAGTTCTACTGTAACCCCGTTATCCCCGTCCCTGGCTGTGTTGAGCGTATTTATTTGCTTCACCTTCGTTGTTTGTACAATGAGCCAACCCTCCCACCCGCCCAGGATGAGTTTTTGTGTTCCTGAGTTCCGGGAGATTGGACACGCTGCAGGTCCACAGTTGATACTGATGCCTGCAGCAGTGTCAGATGAAATGAAATGAAATGTGGGATGTGCCTAGTACCAACAATCTTGAAGTGCTGTGCTTGCACATCGACCAAGAAGTAGATTTTTGTGGATTTGCGCACGTCATATACCAGTGGCCTGAGTGCAAGCCCCTTCTAATAGATACCGCTGGAGCACAAGTCAAGTACGCTCCTCTCATTTTGGCTTGAACGGGCCCTGTCAGTTTTTTTTCTATAAAATCTTCTCTTTTCGTACAGTGCCCATAGGTGGTTGGTTACACAATAGGTGTCTTGGCATGCCTCTTGCAAGGAGTTCTATGCATGACACAGTTGGGTGCAACGAGTGTGCATGCAGTATGACATCTCCGTGTGGATGCCGTTAGGGCAACCCGCATTGTGGCTTTTGCCAATTAGTGCCCCCAGTCCGCCAGGCTAGTGCACGCCAACAGCCCGCAGTGAAGGGAGGGTAGGGCACAAGCAGAGAGCATAGAGGAAGCTGTTCATGTGAAGAAGATTGGCATGAAGAGCGCCGCCGCGGTCATTCCATCACCGATCACAGAGGCAAGCTTACCCGTGGGGGCCCTTGCGCGGGGTGCGGGGCTTGCATATGGATGCTGCTGTAGGGATGTACAGCACGTATAGTCTTGTTGTCATGCTGAGAGGGGAGAAAGGCCGCAACGGACACACTGCGAGTGGTATTTGGATGTACGGGGGCTCATGCACCCATGGCCCATTGTGCTCTGCTGCCAGCATTTCCCAATTTGGGACTAACGTGGGGTGCCACAGTGTGCTTTGTTGCCAACACTTCCCAATGTGAGACTAACATGTAGTGCTTCAACCCCTTGTTGCTTTCTTAACGGCCAGTGTGGCATTGACGCGGAGTTCTATGGTCCGGGATGCCAAGCCGCATACAGCTGGCTCAGCACCTATGATTTGGTCAGTTGTTTCCTGTTGAGGCTTTCTTGCTCTTTTGTCAACCCTTTTGTCAACCCTGTTCTAACTTTCTCCAGTGTGGGTGTGTATGTACCACATTGTTGACTCTGTGAAATCATCTTGCTTCTTCCACATTCAGGCCCTCGCCATTTTTCTGTTTCATCAAATGGATTGGCATAGCCAAATGGAGCTATAGCCCTCCTTCTCTCCACTGGAATGCGCTTGCCAACACACTGGAATACGGTGTGGTAAGGCCAAATCTGCCTTCAAACTGCATGGTTAGACCCTACATATGTAGATTGGCGCGGTGTGGTAAGGCCAAATCTGCCTTCAAACTGCATGGTTAGACCCTACGTATGTAGATTGGCGCAGTTGCCTGATTTGCTTTTTTGTCACCTCCAATGGCTACATGATGCTGACACTTTTTGGAGTTTGCAGTTGGACCCCAGACTGCCCGTGTCCTAGGTCTTTCATCTATGTTCCATTCATTGCCTTGGAATTTTGCATCCTTCATCATTCAGGACCCTTGCGTGCACGTGTGCCTTGTGCAAGACAAGACTACTAATAGACGAGCTCAAGATTGTGGCAATGCAGGAGGTCTGCTTGAAGAAACTATTTTGCTTCGAATGGCCTTTTGGAGGGAAAAAATGCTGGGTGGTTTTCGATGGGCATCAATGGTAAAAGCATGCAAATCACTTGGCCACATGAAACACCCCATCACAATTGGCATTTCGTGTAATAGAGTAGACAAAGTCCATGGCAACCAATGATGACCACTCACATGTGCTTGCTGACCTTGGCTAACCTACCTGCTGGCAATCCACCACCACAACCACATGACTTCCTCATACACAGACACATAATGCCGGCACCCACCCAGTCCTCCAAACTCTGGGCGACACCTCATGGCAAACCTAGAGCACCTGTTTTAGATACACTGTAGCCATGTACTCTACATGTATAGGCAGCAAACGAAATGTGCGAGTAGGGAGCAAGTGGCCCACAACACGTACAGAAAAATTCTGGACATGTGCCAACAAGACACCATACCGATGCACCAAACATTGTACCTCATACACATGCGACCTAAGAAAAATTGGAATCCCGCCTTGTGGGAAATCCCTGGCACCATGAAGGCACCAAAATTGGAATTTCACTAAAAGAGAACAGCTGAGATTGAAGTTTTATGTGAACTCGACCGATTTCCCAAGACCTTGCTGACCAACCGCCAAGAGGCCCAGACATCCAGCACTTGAACCCCAAAGCTTGGCACAACCTACTTCCTCAAAAATATATCTCAACACTTTTATCCAATCCATGCAACTAGAATGGCAGTTCTGCGCACCCAAGCCAATGCCACTTGCTGCAACCTCCAAGAATCTCTAGCAACCCCTAGTGCAGCCTCCAGCGATCGGCAGCAACTGTTCGTACAAAAGAAATTTCCCATGACGGGCTTACATCATTCGGGTGATCATTTGGTTACGATGCAGGCTGGGGCACCCATGGGGACCCACGTGGTGGCCCGAGGCCCATGTAACCTAGCCCCACCCCACCCCCCCGGAAAGCCCGGAAATTGTCGTTGTTTAGGCTGTTCACTAGCATCTGAAAATTTTCGAAACTTTGATTCTTTGCCAAAACCCTTGGATCAATCTAGCCCACTAGTCGTCTGTGTGCAAGGTGGTTCCGAAGGCAGGGGGCACGGGAATTTTTCAAAAAAAATAATTGTGGAAACCCTTCTATCACCTTTGGGATGCGGGGTGATCATTCAGTGAAAAGTGATGCGCAAAATGTGTTTGCCAGGGACCGGGATCACTTCCGGCAGGTCCGGGCACAAAAAGTGACTAAGCTAGGAGCGCCTTGCCCTCCCGTACCATTCGGACACATTTTATTGACACAACAAAGGTTTAGAGCTCAGCACACTAACATCAATTATGGCGGGTAGGCGGCAAGGTACGGTAATGTACTGTCTCAGACAATGAGTCTGAAGGGCCAGATCATTCAAACACAATGTCGAACAGTTGCCGATGGCACTGGACAGTTTACAAAAAAAACTAACATCAATTATGTGTCCATATGAGTTCATTTAACGGAGTTACATGTCCGAACTGCTGAACATGGCCGCATGTGCATACTGGGACATGCATGTGTGGAGCGCTTTGTGACTTGCTTGCAGCCCCCTTTTGGGAGGTGACAATTAGTTCTAGCTTAACCTTCTGGCCAACAGTCTTTTAGTAGGCCTGTTCTTCACAAATTGCCATGCCATGCTCAGCTCCACACCAGTGCGGCCTCCATCGGCTGCGTATTTGCCACCCCAAGATCCCGGGGGTACGAGGCCTCACTACACCCCCCCCCCCCCCCACATGCCGCTCTACACCATGCCCAGCTCCCTGGGGCACGAGCCCTCGCCGGGGCCCACGTGCCACCCCGTGCCATGCCTAGTCCCAAGGTGCATGCTAGGCCTCCGTCCAGCAGCACCGATGGGGCTGCTGCGCACGAGTTCTAACCCAATGCCCCCCACATTGGCATTTTGTAGTGCTGCATGTACACCCTCCCCTGACATCGGCGGATGCGGACGTCAACCAGCTCATTCATGACCAGAAGGATACCATTGCCAGGCAGCAGGAGGCGCTAAGACTCCAGCGTGAGAAACTGGAAGCACACTTTGCAACAAACAAGCGGTTGAGGGAGCCTGGGAGTACCCCATCCCCGAAAAAAGGGGGTGCCTTTGCTAAAAACATTGTTACGAACGTGGCCCAGGCCAGGCAGATCTCAGAACAGGCACGAGAGCCGGCCACTGCCCCCCTCATAGAGCAAAATGAGCAAGAACAATTAGCGTACCAATTCCAGTGGGAGCATTTTTACCAAATTTTTCAGGAGGAAACTAGGTTGTCCACAGACAGAAAAGCTGTCCAATGGTCCCAGCTGGCCAAGATGTCGGAACAGCAGATTCGCGAAACTTTCCCTGACCCGGATTGTGATGTCATTTTTGTTGTCTCTTACAACGAGGTCCACCAGCTAAAGGAGTTTGGTGATAAGTTCATCTCCACTGCTAGAATCAAAAGGTGTGACCTGCTCATCGTCTCAGAGGACGACAAGCCCCTCTTCCCCAATGCTGGCCCCTTCCTAGAGAAAACCGTGCCTTGGCACCTTGATGAGGTCTTCAAGCTAGGGAGGGCAGTAGTCACCATGGGAGGCCCATAACTCTTCTGCTTTGTAGCGACCTCCAGTGCCAGCGGCAGACAGAACAGGCTCGCCGCGACCTTTCAAAAAAAGAAGCTGTTAGCCCAGGGACTGGGCGCTATCCACTTTGAACTCTCTGTCCCCACTTCGGATGAACCTTGGTATGCAGTAACGGCAGAGGATAAAGCCATCCCTGGCCTACTTGATGGGCTGGGGAGAAAGGGCCCTCAATGCATCTCAAACCCGCACAGAAACATCCGTGGAGCACGTGTGATATGGCATCAACTACAGCCTGAGGACATGAAAGGCATGTTAGCTGCCTACAAGAATTGCCCGTTTTTCGGCATCATGCGCGAGGATGAATTCCCCGGTGATGAGATGGAGAGCTGCCCACTCGTCCTACAGCTGTTTCCTGAGGCGAATGTCCGCCAGGCAGTGTCTCCATACATGTGGCACATGATCCACTCCTCGCTGACACAGCACCTCCCAGATGACACATTTGTGTCCATCCAACTGGCTTCCAAAACAAAAGTGAGAGTTGGGCTGAGGGATGTTTCCGCCGCCCAGATGTGGCTTCTCAGAGCCAAGTTCGAACTGGAGGTAATGGGTCTGAATATCAAAAACGAAAGAACCAACGAGCCGGTCTCTGATTTTGTGGATGGCTCTGACACGGAGAGCACGGCCTCCAATCAGTCATCCAGGTCCCAGTCTGGCAGGTTGTCCCCAATGGACCAGATGGTCTTTTATGATGTCCCGCCCAGGCTTCAGGAGCCTGACATTCTTCAGATGTTTAAAAACAAGGAAAAATCGGTCTTGTCCGCCTCGCGCCTCTCCTGGACTCCAGGGGACATCAGCCTGTCGGCGTGGCAAATCTCTGCTCACGACATGATGTCCCTCAACGGTGCGGTGGTCAGAGACCCCGCGAGGAGACAGCCAATGTACATCATCAGTCTCCAACAGTACAATCAGGAAATAGTCGATCAGAGAAGGAAAGCCAAAGATAGGCGATCAGGTGACACCACCCCGTCTACAACCTCAGCCTCAAGCAATAAGTGGAAATCCTCGTATGTCCAGGTTGTCAGGGCTAAATCCAAACCACAATGATGTCTCCCCAACCCCCACCGATCTTCGGTTCACTCTCACTGATGACCCTCAATTCCAACGGCCTTCTCACGAGAGTTAAAAAAGGAAAAAAACAGGTTACTAAGCTGTCTATTGTCCTACAGCATCTTGCTGCTAATTCCATCGACGTGGCTGCCCTTCAGGAGCCACACATCAAATCGTGGGAGCAATACTCCCTCATTCGTGACAGATTTGACAGACAGGGTTATCACTTCCTCTCCAATCTCTCCCCCGAGGGTCATGGAGGGGCCGCCATTGTTTTCAAGCATGGATGGAGATTGGTCAATATGTTCGCCTTGGAACCACGCATCCTCGCGGCGGTCATTGAAAATATTGATGGGCAGCAGCTTTTCGTTGTATCTGCCCACTTCCACCACAGGGCTAAACTCAGGAAGGCGCAGTGGGACAAGCTTTTGATAAGCCTGCTCCCCTTACAGTATGACAATAAGATTTTGCTTGCTGATCATAACTCACTGATTGTCCCGGCCCGTGACTCAGCACCAGTGTTCGAGGACAAGAACACTACCATTGTGGAGTCCCGGGAAACCGAGATCAGGGTCCTACAGAAATTGGGTTTCACGGATGCCTACACGGAAGTGCACACTTGTGATTCCAAGCAGGAGCCTAACCCAGGGTTCACCTATGGATTTGGAACCAAGGACACACCACAGGACCATTCCTCTGATTCTGATCTTGAATCAGGGACACACAACCTAAGGAGAATAGACAGAATCCATTTGTCTCAATCCCTGCTCCCGCATTTATCTGAGGCTTACGCCTCGTTTGTTGCTCGCGCGGATCACAAAGCAGTGACCGTCTCCTGTAAGCCACCGAATTTTGATGCTATGAGAACCAGACTACGCTGCCCTCAAGAAATTCTTGAGGATGATGAAGCAGTGGAATCACTAAGACACCATCTATAGGATCTACCTGGGGACTCAAAGGATTGGTGGGACATGGCTCTGCAGGCCATGCGCTCGGAAGCCAACAGGTATAGCAGGGAACACAGGGCTCCACGTGATTGGAACCTGCTCGGTATCATTCACATTTCATCTGTACACCAGGTGTGTGCCCAAGGATGGGCATACCTGTCCCAAAACAACTACACACCCCAGTCTGAGTCCGCTGCATACTCACTGCTCGTTGCGATTTTTGAAAAGGACTCCTCGGACAAAACAGGCTTAAAACTGCTGGCTAAACTTAAAGGCCTGCTGGCTGGGGAAGATCTACAGCAGGATTCCCCAAAGGAGCGCCACCGCCAAATAAACAAACTGATGACTGAGCTTCAGCAGCGGAAAAAACTAGGGTGGATCAGGGATAAGACAGGTTAGGTGCTCAATCAGCCTGTGCAGATTGCGGCGGCCCTGGCTCAGCATTGGGCTGCTATCTCAGTCCCAGGTCAGTAAACCGCAGATGAGTGTCTGTCCTTTTTGAAGGGCATGAGACTGCCTTCCAATTTTTCTGTTATGGCCAAGGCCCTCCTGAGACCACTTTCTCTTGAAATTGTTGAAACAGCCCTCAGCAACCTCCACAACCAAGTCTCCCCTGGAGATGATGGAATGGGGGCCCGGTTTTACAAGACCTTTTCGGATATCTTTGTACCCAGAATGTTTGAGGTTGCATCAGAGTGCTTTGAGTCGGGTTCCATCTTTCCAGACTGGGCAGTTGGACTAATTAACTCTATTCCGAAGTCCACTGGCACTCCGTCGGTTGGCAGGCTCAGACCTATCGCGTTACAGGACGTAAAAAAGAAATGGATCATGAATATTGTTTGTCTGATGGTGGAACAAATTTTTCAACGGCTCACGCATCGTAGACAAGTCGGCTGCGTTAAGGGAAGGCATATGATCAACCACATCTGGGCAGCTCGGTCTGGGTGGGAGGGCATGAGGTCAGGAGTTCTTGTGAGCTTCGATTTTTCGAATGCGTTCCCCACTCTCACACACAACTTTATCACGGCGGTATTGCGACTAATTGAACTACCTGAGTGTATCATCTCTTTCATCCTTTTGACCCTGACCGCCCCCTACCACTTCTATGTGGGAAGGGGGGTGGTCAGGGAGGTGGTGTTCCACCCGGCCGCGGGCATTGGCCAGGGTGACCCCTTCTCGCCCGTGCTCTTCTCCTTTTGTGTCTCCTTTGTATTGTTTGGGTTTGATTCCCTAATGCATGTGCAAGCATATATGTACGCTGATGACCTTGGAGCCTTGATCCAAGGGCGACATGTATCCTCTATTGTATATGACGTTCTGGAAATGATGAAACAATTTGGCATATTTTCTGGTCTTCTGCTCAACCTGGGCAAGTGTGGCATTGTGGTCAAAGGCAATCTCTCCACCAGGGACCAACAGTTGGGGTCCCTGGACAGTTGGGGGGTAACACTACGAGAACTGGCGCAGCACCCGGAGTGTGGGGGGTTCCAGCTCCCCACCCCCAAATGTTGGCTTCATGCTCAGTTTGGACTGTCCTTCCACAAGTTTTTGCAGCACCCTGAAGTTTTCACTGAGACAGTCACCTCCCCCTTCAGAACTTGGTGTGCCAAGTATGGCGTTTGCCTGCATGCTTGGGCGTGGCCCTACATTCAGCTGGGTCCTGTCCCGTACAAGACATTTGGCTACCTTGCGTATAGCTTGAAATCGTTTTCTATTGCTCGCAGGTACATCCTTGACGGCCTCGCAGATCCCACGGCTCAGGGACAGTTGCCACTGTGGCACTCGGCGGTTTTCAAAAATGCCAAACAACTCACTTATTACTGCCCGGTCCTGATAAAGAAGAGCATACTTACAGTCCAGGACCTCTATGGCCTTGACGGACGGATCCCGGCCCACCTGCTCAGCAAAATAGCCCCAACTTGGAAGGTGGTATATGAGGTGGGGCTTGCCAATTTTATGCATCACCAGCCCACAGACTGGTCCCCCCCCTCGGTGTGGGTGGGGGCCTGGGCCAAAACGGATACACTCAAACGCCTGGCCCCGGACCCGGAGACAGTCACACGACACTCACCGGCAGTTTGGAAGGCCTTTTGGCGATCGAAGCTGCCGCCCTCCATTGTAGATTTTGTGCACCAGGTTCTTTGGCGCAAACTGAAAGTGGCTGAGCGCCTTTCTCCCTGGACGCAGGATTCCAGGTGCCCTGTCTGTGGAACCACTGAAACTATTGATCATGCCTTGAATAGCTGCAGGTTTCATATTATCATCTTCGACACACTAGACAAGTGCTGGGACACGGTGGTGGCTGACAACAAGCCGCATGCTGCTCGTTCCCTCCCACTCCAGACCACGTTCTCCACCCCTTTGGGTATCATGATGTGGACGGCTCTGGCCGCTCACTGGTCATTCCGCAACTCACTGATCAGAGGGGGGATTGGCTCCTACGATGGTTTTTTGTCTGTATGGATTAAGTTTGTAGCTCTTCTCGCAGTCTGGGAGCCAATCTCTCGTTATTCTGACGTCTTTTGGCAGTTTCATAAGTCTTTAAGTCATTTACTCACCCAGGGCTCCCTTATCACCACTAAGATTTGTTTTGAACCCTCAGAGCATGAACGGGAGGAAAGGGCACGGAAACGCAGCAAAAAAATGGAACGCAAGCATGAATTGGCAGTCCTGGCCCGAGAAGAAATTGCGTCCTTGCAACAACAAGGATATGTCGTTGTTTATACTGACGGCTCAGCAGAATGGGTACAGCAGGTGGGATGGGTGGGGGGGGTATGGATGTTATGAACCCACTGAGAAGTGGGAGCACTGCTCTTACCTCCCCCCCCACCTCAGACAATCCATTAACCGCGCAGAACTACAAGCTGTCATCGATGTAGTGCACCACTACAGGCATAGGACACTGTCGGTTGCAGTTGCAACTGATTCAGCTTACGTGCATGATGGCCTCCAAGGCAAGGCTATGCAATGGAGGGCCACAGGCTGGGTCACATCAAGGGGACCGGTCATCAATGTAGACTTATGGGAAGAAATTTTAGACAAACTTTTACACAGCACTTGCAAGTTCCGGTGGGTTAAGGTGCCTAGTCATGTTGACATTGCTGAAAATGAACAGGCAGACAGGCTTGCTGAGCGAGGCAGGAAGCTGTCCCCCCTGTACAATACAGTGCACAGGGCTGTGCACCACCCTGTCACCCCGCCTTGCTCCCCCCCGGCACCCAGAATTTGCACTGACGCCTCCACAGGCCCGCACATGCGCGTGGAAATCACCCCACTCCTGCAGCCAGACGATGTAACCCCCCTCATTGAACGAATGAATCGCACACACACTCACCCAGAGGATCCTGTGAGACAGCTTTTTCCGGACGATCCAGGGACAGATTCTGAGGGTTTGGTGTCATCAGATCAGGACAGCCAGTCGGAATGCTCCACCATTGAATCACCCAGGCAAGGCATTGTTGATGACTACCTCTCTGATGGTAGTCCGAACGACCGCCCTCTCTCCTCAGATACGAGTTCAGCACGGATGTCAGCTCCACCAGGAAATGATGGAAGTAGAATCGGACCTGGGAGCATTTTCCCCCCCTGAGGGAGTCACTCCGCCGAGAAATAAATGATACAAACGCCATTTTTGGTTAGAGGCATGTGTCTCATATCGCAAGCTTAAATGACTGAACCGCGCCATTGCCTTCTTCGGCGAATTTCGCTTCGAGGCATACAGTATCATCCGTATAGTACAATGGTATCATCAGTGGCCCCGACGCCGGATGGCGGGGGTTCGATTCCCGGAGCGTGGCATGTGGCGGCTCGCAATGGGTAGTTCTTGTGTTGTGACAATAAATACTTGGGTTCCATCTAGGAGGATTTTATGCAATATTGCACTGAAGCATCAATGATTTAGCTCCTCTTTGGATAAGAGGCATGGACGGTCTAGTGGTATGCGCCATGGCTGGCGCTCGTCGTGGTCGGGGGTTCGAACCCCGGTTCGTCTGTCCGTCCAGGGGCCCGTTGGCGAGGCCCCCGCCACCGCCCCCTTCAGCAACCCGCTCCACCACCGGTACCGCCGGTGCGTCGGGTGGCGTGTCTCCTCATCGTTTTTGTCTAGTTTCATGGTAGTGGATCAGTGGCGTGTCTCGTCCTCATAGGTTTTTGTCTGGCCGCAAGGTATGTCTACCTTTTACTGTGATGGGTTTAACACAGGGACTCAGCAAAAGCAAAGCCCCAGCCACAACACACCTGCAGCAGCGCGCTCCGCCACCGGGGCCGCTTGCGCCGCCGGAACCGCATCTCCTCCTCATATTCCTCCTCAGCGAGGAATCGAACCTTCATCTTCAGGGCAGCGGCTGGCTGCATTGCCGCTGCGGTACACGACCAAAAGCCCGCATTATGCACCCCTGCTCACAGGAACGCTCTGTCTGAATGGATGGTATGAACCAGAGGCTGGGCCTGCGGCTCCCTCACAGCCACGTTATCGCCACAGTGTCTGTAGTTATATGAATGAGATTGAGCCTAACACACACACACACCACTGACCCTCTCTCTATGAGTGCTGACGGACGACATGACAGGTTGGCCGATTGAGAGCCAGCGTACCGCAAGCCTGTCCAGCCGCCTGTGGACCTCAACCCCCCAGTACGTTAACATGCAGGCTAGAGGTTTTGGCCGACAAAACACGGCCAGAAAAGGGTAACTAGGCAAACATCAGTGCAACCTGTACATACGCAAAAGTGCTCGTGGAACCAACGTATCAATGGAACTGCCGAACATTGCTGCATATGCATACCAGGACGTGCATGTGTGGAGCGCTTTGTTGACCTGCTTGCGGCCACACCACAAAAGCTGTTCTCACCCTATCTGCCCCCACAGCTTGGGTTTCCACATGAGGGATGAGTTGAGGGAGGAGCGTAGGGAGAGGTTGGGGGATGATAAGAGGGAGGGAGGAAGAGAGGGTATAGGGAGGCGTGATGCAAGTACTCCCCTCCTCCACAGAGCAAGGAATGAGCAACTATTTGCTCATCTGTGGCAATGAGGTTTGGTTAGGAACAGATAGCGTGGTTTTGTTGCCATTCACAATTTTGCAATCGGATCATAGAAATATGAACACCCTCATGTGTGGGCCACATTTGATATAACCAACACGGCTGCTGCACAAGATGGTTGGGAATGAGGCGGATATTCCTACTTTGTGCTGTCAAAAGCGCACCACCACACCATGGGGTGAATGCCATGGAGATGGAAAGTATTTTGCTGAAACTGTTGACTGATGCACTTGTGGGAACAGAATTGTGCATGGTAGGTTTCACCCTTTTGGTTCAAATTGAATTGGGATATATGGTGTTGTGTTGCTTACTCTGCAGGGATGCTTTTCAGCTTCATACGGCTTGTAAGGTGGCGAGTTTATCGTTTGCTATCTCCCAAATTAGTGGCCAAATTTTCAGAAGGTTTGCCAGTGGGCATTTGCATCAAGGATTCCTGCAGAACAACAAGAAATGCTGTCCCCAACCGTAAGTCCAGCTTCCCTGCCTTTGTATGCCCTTTATTACACAGGAATAGTGGTTCGCATTTGATGTCCCGTATGATGGGCTTCCTCTGAGGCGGCCTCTGATCGTCTGCTCAGACAGAATGCCGCAGTCCAGGTCCCTCCTCACCTCAGAGGCTGAGGCTGTGAAGTATGGCCTTGGCACACGGAGTCCTGGTCCACAATTGCCAGGCCCCGGGTCATATGACCCGTTCACTGAGGAGATGTCTACCATCAACTACAATCTTACATCAATTGAGGGCTCTTTTCCCAAGGAGGTCTGATCTCTCTCTCTCTCTCTCTCTCTCTCTCTGCGTGTGTGCGTGCGTGTGTGTGTGTGTGTGTGTGTGTGTGTGCCTCTCCCGCCCTCCATCCATCCCTCCCTGCTTCCCTGCTCCCGGCCTGCCCCCATCTGCTCCTTTCCCTATGGAGGATGATGGGGAACAGCCATTGGCAGGCATCCTAAACTTCACAGGACATGGGAGAGCCCCCTCCTCAAATGGTGCTGGTGCCAGTAGACGAGTGCAGCATCAACCCGGTGCGATCCTTTGGCCCAGGGGTCATTGCTGATTACAGGGAGGATCAGGGCCCATTCAGTTGTGCAACCATCCCAGGCCTTTGCTTCGTGAAATGAGGTTCTGGCTCATTTATCCCGCCTCAGCTGAAGAGGTAGGAACCATACAGCAATCCTGCCATGGGCAGCGCCCAACTGACTTTGACCCCCCTCCCCTCCTCCCCTCCTCTCAAATGGCCCACATCTTTAGAATGTCTGGTCCCAATCCCCCCCAAAAAATTCTATTGCCTTCGGCAAGTCCACCTCGCAGAGAATCTACTCCAAGCAACACACACCCAAAATAGGGTAAAAACTACATAAATACGGGCTAAACCATGCTTTAGATATCTTGGATGGTCATTTTAGGTGATCACGGTATCAAAAAAATAAGTTTCAAAAACTTCGATTTTTGAGCTGGCCACGGTGAAAAACTGCATAAGCAGGTTGTGTACCAATCCCTTGGGAGGACCCCCCCCCCCCCTCCCCGCACCCAATACCCATATAGATCAATCCAGCCGACCCCCTGGGTAGAATATATGACTTCTTAGGATGGTCACAGGTGATGGCGGCCGCTGAGTGCAGCAAAAAATCGTGGGGTAAGAGTCCAGGACAATTTGGTGGTTTCTCTCCCTCCCGTCCTTCCACCAGGGTCGCGGGGTAACGTGGCCGAGCTCGCATTGCTCGCCGTAGTGCAGAAGAAGTCATAAGCGACTTGGGCTCTGCTCCTGCATTGCGTGCATGCTTGATGCGTTGGGGAATGCGAGGGACGCATCACGCTGAGACCACGGAACTGTAGTTCCGCAGGAACGACAGTTCCGTGCGTTGGAGTGGGGCGGGCAGGGGTGGCATACTGGGTGGGATCCCCCCCCCCCTGCCTTGTATCTTTGCCGAATTTGTTTGTGCCCTCCTTATCGTGCCTACCCGCCCACCCGCCCACGAGGCATCAAAGTCCAGGCCACTAAGTGCCTGGGGATCGCACAATCCAGCGAGTTAGTCCTCCATCTATGTACTCGTGCTGGGAACTGTGCAGAAGAAGAAGTGTGCAGAAGAAGCCATAAGCGACTTGGGCTCTGCTCCTGCGTTGCGTGCATGCTTGACGCGTCAGGGAATGCGAGGGACGCATCACACTCGCGCCGCGGAGACCACGGAACCTCCTACCCCCAAAGGGTGGGGGGGCACAGCCACGGAGGCCAAGGGCCAGCAGTCAAGTCATGGCTGAGCCCCGGATGATCCAACATGACCGCAGTGGCTGGGTCCTTTTGTCATGCCACGATGCACGGAGCAGGCAGAGGATGGGTAGCGCAGGCAACAGACCAGCTCTAACCCGCTAACCCCCTTCCCTTTCCTTTGCAATAACGTCCGGGACCTGAAAAGGCCGCTTGCTCCCCTTTTAATAGTACTGCTTCCAATGGGGGCCACTAGCACCGACTTGGACCATGAGGGCACGGCCCTGCTACCCATGAGCACAAAGGCTAGTGCCCTCGTTAGTAGTAGCTGCTGAGGGTGCGGGGAGAGCCCCTCTGAATGGGCACGACCAAGCCTCTATAGAGCAGTCGCGAGGACAGAGGCTAGGTGACTCTTGGGTGCGCTACGCTACAAGAGGGGAGGCCACGGGCCATAAAGAGATAGAGTAACCCTCTCCCTTAACCCTTCTGCCTCCTCTCTTGCGCAAGAGCATTTCTAGAGGTTGGCGACGGCAGTTGGGGTCCTGTCTGCGGCCTAACATCAGCCAGCACTCCAACGAGCTTGCTCCGAGGGGGGACCATGGGCACCAACCTTAGGACCAAGAGGGCACAACCATGCTACCCCTGAGCACAAAAGGCTAATGCCCTCATTAACAGTAAGCCTCGGTGCAGTGTGGTGGCCACAACCCTCATGGTTGGTCCCGCTGGAGCCACCGGACTATCCCACTAGATTTGCCCCATGGCTCCGCCAGCCCCGCTCCGCCCACCCTGGGCTGTCCACCGAGGACATTTCCCCCTCTCCCCAGCCCAGTTTTCAGTTTTCAGTTTTCAAAGCGGGCATCAAAGGTCTGTCTGCACCACACGCAACCTCCTGGGTTTGCATGCCACAGGCCTTTTTTTATGGTGAAACACAAGACATTGGGCAGGGCACTATTGTAGGGAAGGTCCTGAATGAACACCAAGCAAATAAACGTTTTTGCTGCATTGCGGCTCCAGACCCAATGTGAACCAAAGTGCTCCCCTCCCCCAAGTGCAATCAATGCACAGCTGTCCTCTCCACTGTCCACAGTCCATGCATACATGCATACAGTCCATACAGTCCATACATCTCACCCAAACCCTGGATTCTGGGGGGCGCCAATCACCGACTGTCATCCAGCTGCCCAACCCTCGTCTGCTGCATGCCAACTGCCTGGCTGGGCTGGAGCAGTGGTTGGATTTCACGCTCTATTGCGTGCCACTGTTGTGCATGTGTGGCTCTTTCCTCAGACGCGCGGTATGTCTAAATCTCTGTCCCGGGGGCAGTCTCCAGGGCCTATCTACGACACTGCTGGGAGCTTGGGGCAAGGGGTTCCCGCCGCAGCTATCCCTCGGGCGAAGCGCTTCGACGACAGCATCACGCGGGGTCCTGGCTACCATGAGGTATACAATGCATCTTAGGCCAGCAGAGTGGTGCACGTCTCAAGAAGCGCTAGGCAACCTCAGCTTTAGTACGCAAGCCAACCGACGATACGTGCGGTCTGCTGGGCAGAATTCTGCACCCTTTTCAACCATGGAATCGACCATGCAGGAAATGACCGTGCAGAGTTATCCCCCACTGACTGAATGTGAAGCATTGCTGGCGCCGGCATGGGAGGGACGCCAAGGGCAGAAGCAGTGTTTGTGAGCAGCATGGGGGGCCTTAAGGAACGAGATTTTTTTTTGTTAAGGACCGCCCTTAGGGACCACCCCAAGGGACCATCAACCGCCAACCACCAACCGCCATCAACCGCCAACCACCAACCACTGCCAACCGCCATCAACCACCAATCCCCAACCACCAACCACCGCCAACCACCACCAACCGCCACCAACCGCCACGAACCACCAGTCGCCAACCGCCAACTGCCAACTGCCCACCACCAACACATGGTGTGCCTGCGGGCTGTTTTGGGAAAATTGTGTAATGGAACACTTTTTCTCGTTAGAGACCGCCCTGGTGGGCAGTGGGACGACGGTCCCCTCTCACTGTAAGCAACACAGACAATTTCCTCCTCAAACCCCATACAAGTGCATACACCCGGAAGTACACACCGCACACTTACGCAGCTTTCTGGCCACCCGATTTTGGGGATGCGCTTTATCCACATGTCTGCAGCAGGTATGGTGAGGGCATGCATGGTGCACAGGGAGTGTGGCAGGTTTCTGCAACTAAGAGCAGTCCTTGAGAGCCAAGACATAAAACTGCCTCCCGGATTTGTGGTCTCTAGGCTGGCTGCCAATTGATGACGGGGTTGGCGGGTAACCGATGGCAGTCGGCGGTTCACCAAGAGCGGTTGGTGACTACCTGACCACGGTCGGCAGTAAACCCTACATTGCGAGGGGGAGGGGTCAGAGGTCATCAGATGGCCCACTTCTGTTTCCTCTGTGACGCTCCCTTGTTACGCACTCCTTCAGAGCTTGCTGGACTGATTGGATTTTCAAGGCCTCAAATCCGTTCAATCTCTTGGCCTGTGCCGGTTCAGCTGAGATGGCAGGTCACCCTGTGGCCAGGCCCAGCTCTACTTTGAGCCTTAAGAATTAGTGTTGGGGGGGGGGGGGGTGCAATAACTTGCATCAAACTATGTCCCAGGCTTCAAAAGTGTGTATCATGTGTGCGCCTCAATTTTCAAGATTGTGTATCGCATGTGTACACCGCTGTTCCCCCCGTCCCTTGCGGCTCTTTCCTACACGCAGATGAAGCACTTGTCCTTGAAGAATCCTTGTCAATGTTTATTGTGGGGGATGGCCCAGATCTCTTCCCTCTGTTCTTGCATGTCCTGTACCGTCTGTGTATCCCACGCTTCAAGAGGGTGTGTCACGTGTGTATCACCCCCCAAAAGTGTGTATCCCGTGCCAGTGGTGATACGCTGTATCTAGTCCCAACCCCTCCACCAACATGGTCCCCCATTCCAGGGCATAAGAAGAAGGGAGAAGCCTGGGTCATACGATGGCACATTTGCGAAAGCCTCACGGGATACGCTGGGGCCTCTCACGCCGTCCCCTGGCCCCTGCTACAACACGAGGAAGTCAATGCAGAAAGGCACACGCAACAGCACGATGCCCAAGGCGGAGCGGTGGCCTGTACCGGAGGAGGAGGAGTCCCCGGGTCCAATCTACATGCCAAAGAAGTCAGCGTTGACAGGTCCAACGCCGTTTCATCTGGTCCCATCTCTGTCAGGGTTGTGCTTAGTGTGACGGACTCCGCTGCATGTCACATTTGCAGCCCCTCTTTCTCAGATTCCGTGCTTAGCTCAGTGATCAACAACACCGTGTACAAAGGAGAGGTGTTTCACGAGGCTCAGGCCTCAAACTCCACTGGTGTTTGTGTGGGGCACAGGGAATCACCAAGTGTCCCGAACAGTGTGGCGGCGTTGGCTCAAACCACAGCCAATGTGGGCGAGCGGTCAGTGGGTATCCCCTGCAGGGAAATTTTGTGTGGATTGTTCCTGGTCTGCTCGTCTGTGGCGCACATGATGGATGCTCTTGTGCATTGTTTGCACCCAAAGTTAGGGTAACCTGACATGCACATGGCTTGCATGAAGCCACCGATCAAAGCCCGTTCTTTGTGCATCTCTGTGTATTTTGAGGAGCCATATTACGTTATCGATCTGGATCCGGGTTAAATAAGGAAGAAGAGGGTGTGTACAGGTGTTCCTCTGTCACAAACCGCTTGGGATTAGTCACATCCCCCCCCCCCCCCCAGCGCCTCACCTGGTGAACATCTGCAGTGCATATGCACACACTGCCACCTGTGGTTGGAGGCCTCAGTATTGCAGCAGTGCCATGCAATGTCCAAATGCAGGTCATCGGCTCCAGCAGTCTGCAGACCTGACTCCCTGCTCTTAATCTCAGAGTAGGAAGTGCATGCCCCTGGCTGGTGGGGATTCAGGCGGTCCTTGCTGGTGCGCTTAATGACTTCGACCTGTTGATCCCAAGATATAGGCAAAGATGTATGGGTCCGGGGGGGGGGGGGGGCGGCTGATGCGATATAATGAGCTGCTGACTGGCACACACTCTCAACTGGGTGCACATCTGAGACCACCAATGTAGCGGAAACCTCATTGTCAAGACTTGTGCAAATGACGGTGTCTACAGATGCAACCACTATCAACACTCGTGCACCGTGCCTGCGCTGTGCAATGCACAGCTTCGGTTTTGGCATGGGGATTGCTTCCTTTGTCTCCGGGGAGAGGCTTGATGGGTTGGGTTGTTGGCACCATCATGCCCCTGTACCTTCCGGGTATTGCTCCAAGTCTCCCATCTTTGACATCAAATTGGAGAGACTTCCCATGGCGGTGGGCACTGCAGGGAAGGTGTCTGAATAATGCCAATATCAGCGCTTTGTCTTGTAATGAGTTTCCCCCTTTCGGTCACTGAGCTTTGCACGGTATCGTGCACATGAGCATGTGTGGAGCTCACCAAGCGGTTAATGTGGAGGGGTCTCATAGGCTTGTGCTTGAATCGGAAAAAGGTAAGGAGGGGACTCAATCCCCCCTTCCTCAACCCCCCACCCCTGGGGTCCATAAAAATCACCTCGAAGAGGGTTGTTCGATCAGGCGCAGACGCGGGCGCCAGAAACCCCCCCTTTTTGGGTCATTCGTGTAGCATACCCCAAGGTATGCTATCGGGTGTCTAATCCCTTGTAAAATCATCATTTTGGGAGACAAATTGGTCCCCAATGAATTTTTCCCCTTTTGACCCCCCCCCCCCCCCCCACCTGGTACCCCTTTTTGGGGGGTTGGGGGGTGGGGGGTGGGGGGTCAAAACTTCTTTGTGTGTTGTGGGCGCTGTGTGTTGATTCAGACCTAGGTCCTGAAGAAGTTTTTTCTTGCATATGGACCCCCTAACCCATGGCAGGGGTGGCGGGTCCAAACTCCGGGTACCCCCGGTCGCCCCCCCAACCCCCCATATGGCCCCTTGCCAGAGAGGACTTAGCAATTTTTACGCTGGCCAGGCTGTTTACTGGGACGTGAAAATTTTTTCAGAATTCGACTTTTTCCAGAACCCTTCTGTCGCCCTGACAGGTTCTTGAGGTTCTTGAGCAAGCTAGAGGCTGCTAGGCCCATGTAGCCCGAGCCATGGGCCCCCCAAAAGCCCCAAAATTTGCTGGTTCTTGGGCTATTTGGTGGCAGCTGAAAATTTTCAAAAACTCGAATTTCCTATCTCTTTGAGGTGCCTTGCCGAAGGCAATAGAATTTTCCTCAACGGGAAAAATTGAATTTTGTAAATCGAAAGATTTTTGGGCTATTTTTGGTACACAACCCCTGGATCTCAGAACCCCCCCCCCCAACCCCCTCCCTTTCTAAAACTAGCCTGGGTTCTTAGCACGGCAATCACCGGACTCCGGCAGCCCCCCCACCCCACCCCTTTTGCCACGCTCTGCTTGCATTCTATGCTCCTTCTAGGCCCTGTGGCAAAGATTGGGTACGGCCGCAGATTCAGCAGGAAAGAGAAGGACAGCCTTGGCCCTGGCCCCGTCACAGCCACTCCAGACATTGGTGCAAACCAGCTGAAGGTGACGCCCTCAATGCAAAGACTGTGCGTGTGGGATGAGGGTGTGCACTCAGCACTCCCCCATCCCCCCTCAGAATTTCCATGCAGGACCAGTGCATTGGAGCTGTATGGCTTGGCAAGTAGCACCTTCGGGTGTGGGGAGGTCAGGGTTGTGCTTAGTGTTTGGTGGGACGGGGGCAAATGGGTAGGTATGAGGGCCAAAAACGTTTGTGCACCTAAAATGGGCCTCTCATGTTTGGCTCTTCATTCAAATTTCATTTTTCCCTCGAGGAATTTTTTTTGGTTTGGTTTGTTTTTTTTGGGTGGGTGGATGTATTGGCCTGGGTGGGTGGGTGCACCAGATCACCCCCTCCGCCCACCCCGTTGATAAGCCCATCCCTAGGGGAGGTGCAGGAACCCCCACAGGCATATGAAGCCCGAATCGCCATGAAGGGGTGGAGGTAGCATAGATGCCCAAATTCGTGAATGTTTCCTGGGCCTGTGGGGAAAGGCAAAGCCACGGTGCCCATGGCCCACCCCGTCCCTGTTGGAATCACAACACTGGCAAATGTTCGAAATGGCATTTGTCATGATCATACGCCCGACCAAAGCACTGTGGTGTGATCTAGGCGGTCCTCAAGGACCTTATGTGTTTCTACGACTCCTCCCTTGAAGAATGCCCCATGCCCTTCCAAGTCGGCCATCCCCCAAGTGCTGTTGCTTAGCCTCCCGTGCTGTCGGTTACTTTACCACCGCTAGGCTCAGTGAAATCCCAATGGGCTGGGCAGTATCACCAGCAAGTATCCCATGCTATCGTTCGGCTGGAGTGGGGTTGCATTGTAGAGGCTACTGGGACAGTTGGGTTTTCAATGGGGGGGGCTGTCAATGAATCCCCCAATATCTGGTGGGGGGTTTGGGAAAAGGGCTCAATCGACAAGCACCATTCTTGCACGGAGAAGAGGCACCGCTTTGTCTCTCGTTCATGTCTCGGGGGTACCCCCCGAAAAAAAGCTAGCACCCCATGTAGGAATTTCTTTTCGCCAAGAGGAATTTTTTTTGCTGTGTGCTACTTGAACTTGCATGGCACCTTCAGTTTGCCACATTGTATGACATTGACACATGAACTACTGCCGAGATAAAAGTAAGTGGGTTTTTTTTTGCATGGCGCCATTGATTTCTCTCCAGTAGCGGGGGACACTTGTTAAATGCAATCGTCAGCCCGCGGACAAGGGGCCCCTGGCGCGGGGCGTTGCCACCCACATTGAGCCTTGTGTCCGATCCATCTACTCTCCAAGCGGAGCCGCTAGCCTTGCTACGCTAGCAGTGCCCCACTCAGCAATGAGTGTGGGCGAAGTGTGGAGCCGTGTGACCACCAGCGTTTGGTGGCCGTGTGGCAACCCGGGAGTGGAATTGCGGTACACAATGTGAAATGTGGGGTGTTCCACTTGTTTGTTTGTTTGTTTGTTTCACAACCCCATATTGGTCAGTATTGTTGCGCCCCTTGAGTTGGGGTTAGGGATTCGCAATCCACGCTTTGTTGCTTGCATGGTTGTAGAGAGCCGCAATCAATCATTAGGGAGAAGACAAAAGAGGGAAAGAAAGAGGGAGTTGGGCTAGTGCACAGGGAGAGAGGGCGAAGAAAGCGTGAGAGGGAGAAGGTCCAATTAACAATAATCCATCAAGATTTGGGTTCAATTGTACGTGTTATTTGCTTTTCCTTCTCGCAGACCTTTTAGATGTCGTCGGCGATCAACATCGCATGGGGCCAACGGGATGCCCATGGGTGGACATGTCCCTGTGGTGAGCGCTTATCAGTTCTAGCTACACCCGACACGCAGTCCTACCAGTTGCATTGCCAGGGCAAGAAGCATCGCGCAGGCATTTCCCCCGTTGTCAAGGGACACCAACTGTCCATGACGCGCTTTTTCAACAACTCGTCCCAAGGGTCGCAGCCCTCTCAATTGCAATCCAAGGAATCATCAAGGCCATCAGAAGACCCCAGTAGCCCACGTTCTGGGGCTAGTGAACCCTTGGCACTGCCACTCTCGCCTACTGTGTTGCCTAAGCGCATGGGTGCTTTGCCGCTGGGTGTGCCTAGTCCAATTGCCCTTCATGGGCGTTATCCACTGATGCGCCACTCCCACGAGAAAGTGCACTGGATATATGTGGATGGAGTTGGTTGTTTCTCGCGTGACCCGCCATGCAAGGGTGAGGCTCAAGTCGATGACAATGGGCATTTGATGCCTTGCACCCCATGTGAAGCACTTCCGCGGGACCCCACAATGTGCCAATGGATGCGCGAGGAACGCACGGCTGATTCCAGTACTGAGCATTGGAAACTAGGCTTCCTGAAGCTATCAGAGCGTGCTGCGGGGCATTGTGCTGAGAAACGAGCCGTTGTCAGGGAATTGCGCCGAGTGTCTGATGTGTGTCAAACTCTCGTGCAGAAGTGCGATGCGTACAAGGCCCTTATTCTCGCCATTGGCCAGGACAAGCAGCCACTGGCTTCTTGTAGGGCCGCCCGTCTTATAGCGGCCGGACAAAGTGCGGCTGCTGTTTTGGAGGACATTTCGAAAGCTATTCAAGTGAACGTGCCCTTGACGCCGCAGACGCTGCAAGCTTTGGGGAAACATGTCAACATAGATATTGATGATGTCATCAGCCGTGGAAAGGCAGACCGGCAAAAATTTCGGCTCGTTCACCTATTCACGGGAAAGTTGGCTGCCCTTGGTGCAGAGCTGGCATCATACCATGGGCTCCCACAGCAACACCAATCTGCAGCACACAATGTAATTCTTTTGGGTCAACTGGTGGACATGTGGTGCCCAGCGATGTTCTCTGTCACCTTACCCGCGGGCGTTGCATTGGAGATGTACGTGGCTTTCAATCTGGGAATTTTCGCTCTTCGCAAGGAGCGTTCCACATTCAACAAGGTGTGGTACGTTCATGTATGCCGCACGACACAGTCCATCTTGCGTCGGGTGCAACAGCTCATGGCCATGCAAGCTGAGTCCAGGCAGCCGATGAATTTCTACATGTGCCTGTCGGGTACCCAGCGCTTGGAGGAGTTGTTCTGCTTGATTCAAACGATGACATCGGATAGCAATTGCACCGACGTGCAGCTTGCTGAACGTGCTGACCTTGCAGCTTTGGTGGTGGAAAATCTACACGCGGCATCCTGAGTGGGTACAATCCAAAGACGCGAGCGGTCTGGATCGGTTGCGCCCTTCACACTACAAGAGCAACGTGGCTGTGCGTGGCTTATCGCTTCGCAAAATTATTACTGGTGCCATCGATCGGGTGTGCCGTATCTTGCAAACTCACCCCTTATTCCAAGATTGCGCAGAAAAGTTTGCTACTTGGGAGTCGGAGGGCATCACTGTGTTGGAACCCCACGGTGAGCCACTGTCTGATGGTGATGAAGTGGATAGTGATGATGAAGAGGCCGAGGTAGATCCACCAGCGCAGCCCAACCCAATCAGCCCCAAGACAGTTTGCCAATCTGTGGAGGTGTACATGAATGGGGCACGGGTGCAATACAAGGGCAAGGAAGCCCACATCATGACCATTGTGAACGAGAAGTTCAACAAGAAGCGTGTACGCCGCGCATCGGATCGCTTGCTCAAAATTGAGGGTGTCACTGCCCAACCCATGCCTAAGGTTGCATACACTGTGACCCCTCTTGGTGAAATGTTGTGGGTGGGTGCCCCCTTCATAGCCCTTATCAATTTCCAAGAAGGCAAACGAAAGACGGTCCTCAAAAGCACGTGCTGGGTCTTTGCAGTGTTGGAGGGCAAATTGCATGGTTCAGTGGTGCACGAACCCACACATGTTGCCTTGAATTCAGGATACGGTGCTGTGACCGGGATCCCCATGCTCTTTAAGCAGAGCGGAGATGGAATGCTGGAATATGTTTCAAATGTGGAGAAACAGGTCGCATTTGCCTACAAGGATGTGCATTTCATCAATCCCGAATGTGGTGCGGACGGGACATGGAGGTTGTCATTGGAAGCCCTGACCACCATTGCAAATGGATTGTACACACGTAAAGTGCATGCACCAATTGTAGCGTTGAACCCGTATGGCGGAATGGAGCCAGCCCCTGCAGTGCCCACCATGAAAGAAGGTGACCACGAGTGCCAATATTGCCAGATGTCCGTCAAGGGGAAGGACTTGATGCAGCATATGGCGTTTCACATTGGCCGTGGCGAGGCAAAGGGGGTTTGTCCTCTGTGCCTCTTTTGTGGGCACACTGATGGTGCATGCCGCCTCCAGATGGCAAAGACAAAATTAGCCAATGCACGCTGGCAACCTGCCCCAGGGTCATGTGCACATCATTGCTTCCGGAAGGTCAGTATGGCAGCCCTAGCAAAGCAAATTGTGCACAACGAGCCCATCCAATGTGTTGTCCCTGGGTGTGGCCGCTGGGAATCTCGCTACAACATGCCCGGCCACTGCTGGTTGATGACACACATAAGAACTTCCCCTTCACAGAGCAGCATCGGGCGCTATGGGACGTTGACGAGGAGGAGAAGGCCATCGTGTAGAAAGGAATGACTGCCTGGGGAAAGGAGTTGGCTGCAAAGAAGAAGGAGCGCGAGAAGACGCGCGTGAAGGGAAAGCGGCAGAAATTGAAAGGTGAGACCAGGTTGCAACGTGACATTCTCGCCAATGCAGACAATGTGGCAGAGCAAGCAGCAACAGCGAAGGCCCTCAAGGCAGGAGACAAAGCAGCAGCATCAGTCATGGTGGTTAGTCATGGTGGTTCAGGAACAACATGCTGCAGATTATGACCCTGACGAGGATGAGGACAACACCCGTCAGAGCAGTAGTAGCAGCAGCAACAACAGTAGCCGAAGCAGCGACAACAACAACAGCAGCAGCAACAGCAACAACAACAGTAGCAGCACCAAACAGAGCAGTAGTAGTAGCAACACGCGGGCCGAGAAGCGGAAGAAGAAGCAGATTCCGAAGAAGAAGAAGAAGCACACGAAAGCGAAATCCCCGGTAAAGCAGCAGGCTCCGGGCAACACAGGCCAGAAGCGACCCGCAGCTTCCCAAGGTGGGAAACCAAAGAAGCGATAAGTGGCTACTGGGGATAACTGGCAACAAGGTGCGTTGGCCGGCAATGGGGTGACCGCGTGATGCCAATCGAAACGCGAAACGACTCGAAACGGCCTTACGGGAGTGGGCACCCCATTTGGCGGGCAAAACGTTGGCAAGCTAATGAAGGTTGGTAGGACATGGGGCTACGGTTTGGGGGGTTAGGACGAACGATGTGCATGCGGTGCAGCGATAAACACGCCTTTGACTACACGTTTTTTGTAGTCAGATAAAACCATAGGAGAAAAATTTTTTAGGCGATGTGCGCGCAAGAACGGCGTAGTGCAACAATGTGCACCATTCACACACATACACAGACATACTAACACACCAACACACAAACTGTACCCTCACTGAGAACCAATCTTTGTTGGCAAGCCATTGTGACGTAGTGGTCATCAACTAGCATGCGAGAAGGCAATGGGGACATGACATTGTGGGGTCCACTGTAGGCTTGGGCAACCTGCAGAACGGCCAGAATGGACATCAATCACCCTTGTCCTTCAATGCCGCTGGTTCGGTTTCTCGCCCCAGATGGGGTGTATTGCCTTATCTAGGGACTCTTTCCTGCCGATATGAGGCCAGGGTGGGGCGCTGCACTGCAGCCTGAATAGACCGGGGGTCTTTGTGCCCTTAAACACAAATACCACCCATATCGGCTGAAATATCTATGGTTACCTTGAAAAACACCCTCCTTGCACCTTCCAAACCCAAACACGTGGGGTAGACTTGAGGAAATTTCAGGTTTTGGGGTCCGAAAAAATTTTCAGGCGAATTCCCCCCCCCCCCCCCCCCTCCTGGGGTACCCCCCGAAAAAAAAAGTTGTACGCCGGTACCAGGAATTTTTTTCTACCCCCCCCCCCCCCCGGGTCATGTCGCAATTAGGCCCACTTCTGGGCCTCTGAGAAGGCCACTTCGGGTTTCCATTTTCTACACACCTCCAAAGACCTTCAAGCTTGTGGTTCCATATCTCCTAGTTGCAGGCATGTGGCTGATAGCCCATTATGTGCCACCCACTCTCCCTACCCCAAACCCATGTGGGGGAGACAGCGAGAGTACCTGGTGAACTGGGTGCTATTGGCCATAATAATATTATGCTGAGTCGGAAGTGGCCGCGGCTGTGGCAGACAGCTCAGGTTGAGGGTCGGGCTGCCGGTGCATCCCAATTTTTTCAGCTTTTGTGGGTCCTCTTCTCCTCGCCTTCTCCCTACCTAACATATCCGTTCGTCCTTTCATGCCCATACCCACTTTCAACCGTTTAAGTGCGCCCAGCTAAATTTTTAGTACAGGGATTGAGTTGCTGTGTCACACGAGCGCTGCACACTCCTGTCGTCATGAGGGAACCTACTGCCGGTTTAGGTGGTGTGACTGCTAGCATGCATGCTGGAAAATTTTCTGTCGATCCCACCCCTTGTCTACCCCATTGCAGTGGAGAAACCCCTTGCCGGTGCATTGGCGGGACCTCTCGGTGAACACCCTTTCTGGTCCTATCCGATGCATTGGTTGGCAACAGTCTGGCCGACAAACTTAGGACAAAATAGCCGTTCGAAGCGTTACAGAGTTGCGCACAAACTCTGCACCAATCACGCAACGGCTGTTGACTTGCCATCCACCTCAGCCCAATTGTGAGCCACTTGGTGGTCCCATGACACGCAGTGCATCTCCTGTAGATATCTGCAAAAGGCTATCCTTATGTGCACATTTTCGCCTCAACTTTGCTCCTGCAGAATCCACCAGCCTACAGCATCAGAGGCAGGCTGAAAGAGCGTCCAAAGGAGGAGGTGCCGGGCTTCATATACCATCCCAAGGACGAGCCCCGGAGCAACCCCCCCGCCTACTCATTTGCTGCCCCAGACCCACAGCGCCTGGCAATTATGAGGCAGCAGAAGTCTCTTCCAGCCCGCGGGGCCATTCCCAAACCAAACTCCACCAAACGGCTCCTGGGTATGGACCCTCCTTTGGTCTGCAAGACGGCACCCAACAAAGAGGCGCAAACCAGTTGGTGCAGGGGGCGGTCGGTTGTTGGGGGGCAGAGGTGTTGGTGCATGGGCCGAGGTGGGGGGGGGGTGACGCGCAATTGGCGCCCAGGGGAGGGGGCGGCTCTGACCACCTCCCCTGAGCACCAAACTTCTGGTCTGTGGACATTGTCTACCACAAGCACTGCACGTCTCGTGCCGCTTGGGGGTCTGTGCACGGTAGCGAGTTGCGCGCCAAGCGTATCTGCCCTGCACGTTCCCCACTTGGCGGGGGGGGGGGGGGGCTGTTGCAGGGGTCATGGACCTTTGTTCACCTTCCCCCCCCCCCTTTTTGGCCGAAAAGGGACCCCCCTCGTCAAACATCCGTAAGTTTTGTAGCATGTCATGGCGCCCCCCCTGTTTGGGCCGTTGTGGGGCATCCTTGTGCACAGGGCACCCCAAGTCGCTTGCTGTTGTGGGGGCTTGGGCGTCGGTACTGTCCCTCATCTCGCCCGCTGGGTGGACCCTCCCCCCCCCCCCCCAATGTCCAACGAACACTTCGGGTTGGACCGTATTTTTTGAGGATTTTATTGTTTGCTGGACACGGGGGGGAGGGTAACATGCCCCGCATCATCATGAGTTTCTTGCAGAAGACCTGCCAAGCCCCAGTCACTGGCTCATGAGGGGTTCGCCAACCGCTTTTGGTTGGATACGGTGGTCAGGCGACATCCCCTCCCTGAGGGTGTCGACTGTGCGGACGCCCGCAGGACAGGAGCAGGGGAGGGAAGGGAGGGAGGGAGGGAGGGGCTTGGGGCGCGATGCGTACGCTGCGTACGGGCGCGCGCCACCTGCGATGGGGCTTCGTGCCACCAGCTTTTGCTGTTGTCAAAGTATCTGCAACCGTTGGATCTGCGGTGGCCGACTACCCGCGGCGAGAAGGGGGGGAGCCCCCCAGGGACTTGCTTTAATTTTCATTCCGGCAGGGGGGGGGGGGGGGGGCTCCCCCCTGGACCCCCTCCCCCCCTCCCCTCCCCCCTCAGCTCAAGTGCACCTGAAAACCTGGGGTTTGGGAACTTTTTTTAGTCATGGGAAAAAAATTTTCAGCGCCTTCGGCGCATGCCATTTACTGTGTACGTGTTGCTCCACGTGTGCTCCATATACCTTGTCTTGCAGACCACCATGCCCCAACGCTGATTGTGAGTGTATTTCAGCTCCCCGGTCCAACCGTCGCCACGCGCAAAACGCGAAGACGTAATTGACGCGCTGCTCTATTTTAGGTTTAAAGATAGGACCACCAGTCGGAGAAGACAAGAATCCTACGACGAGGCACAAAAGACATGTGCCACACTTTTTTTTGAGCGTACCAATGGCCAAGGTGTGCTAGTTTGTCGCTGTGGCACAAAAAATGGCCACACGCGACCTCGAAGTGCGTTGCCTGCCGCATGAATTTCATGCGATGCAGGCAACTTTTTGCGCGCGACTGAATATGCTTATGATGGAGCAATTGTTAATAATTGCTTGTGATTGTGCTCCATGGGCTGAATATGATCTTTCTGCTGTGGCAGCAGAATTTCGGAAAACCAGACGGGTGCGCAATTTGCGCAGCAGGCGTAAGGACAAGGGTACCAAGCGACGGAAAACAGATGTTTCTGATGCTGAGGTACCTTCTGATCCGGAGTCAGTGGATGATGAGGCACTATCTAATAATTTGTCTGATGTCTCCCACTCAGGCAGTGACTGAGGTTCGTCATCATCATCAAGTTCCAGTTCCAGTTCCACTACCGATGGAGGCTCCAGTTTAGGCGAGTCTAATTCTGACTGACAAGAAAGATCACTGTCATTTGGCATGAGATGGTGAACGTCCCGCTGTGTTGTAATTGTTGTGTATTGGTGAGGTGTGGGAACCCTGAATTGACATTCAATGATGAATCACCTCGAAGAGAGGTTGTTAGATCAAGCGCAGGCGCGGGCGTCGTATACCCCCCTTTTTGGGGGTCATTCGCGTAGCATACCCCAAGGCATGATATTTGATGTCCAACCCCTTGTAAAATCATTATTTTGCCCAATAAGACCATCCCCCAATGGATTTTTTGATTTTGAGGCCTCTATCCCCTAAAACTGGATAACACTTTTTTGAGGGGGGGGTGGGGTGGGGGGGGGTCAAAAGTTTTTGCTGAAAAGGCTCCAAGCAATGGGAGACACATTTGTGTTACATCCACCCCCGGTCGAATGGTAACGCACCCAATTGCAGATTTTTCGGTCGGCGCTTCGAATCCTGGTGCGTGGACGCCGGCGGCGCCGCTGCCATATTGGCCGCACCAGGGTTTGAGCCGCCGACCAAAAAGTTTACCGCGGCCTGCATTACCATTCGGCCACTGCCAATCCTGAGACTACTTGTTTTCCCCACTGCTTGGAACCGTGTCTGCCACTGACAAAAAAGCCAAAGTGTGTTTTTCTGTCTGACTGACTGCTGGCCTGTCTAACTGACTGACAGCCTCTCTTCGAGGTGCACTGCCAAAGGCAATGCAATTTCCTTTGTTTACGGCCGACAACATGACATTTCCATGTGCTGAGTTGTTCATTCTCCAATAATTTTTCTGTTCCCTGTGGATTGGGTATGTTCCGGCGGGGGGGGGGTCCCCCCCCTCCCCTGGACCCCCTCCCCCCCCCCCCCCTCCAGGGCGCCCAGCCGCTGTCTCCCTGACGCCAAGTGCCAGCCTCAATGGCATTTGTAACTGGCAGTAGCCGCCCCCAACCGCTTTGGCAACCTCCTCCAACCGCCTGTCTAACCGCCTCTGGGGCCGCCTTTGAGGTCCCTTCCCTTCTAATGCATCGCTGGGGTATAGGGGCCCGTGCTTGTCCTGGGGCAGGCACACAGCCCAAATCAAAGCTCGCTCACGGGACTTCGGTCTTGGCCCAGCCTCATACCCCCCCCAACCCCCATCACCATCCCTCCGAGCCCAAGATAGTGTGGTAGGACCAGGGGTTAATGGGGGAAAAGGTCTGTGCCCCGGTCCACAGACGCCACAAAAATCTTCCGGGCGCCGGTGGGGCCCCGGTCGGTCGTTTCTCATTGGTCACCGTTGGTGTGGGTGGGGGGGGGGTCTGGAGGGAGGGGGGGGGGGGTCTGGAGGGAGGGGGGGGGGTCCGCGCCACACGTAAGCCCCACGGCGCTGCACAAGAAATGGTGCCATTGGTCACCGTTGGTGTGGGTGGGGGGGGGTCTGGAGGGAGGGGGGGGGTCCGCGCCACACGTAAGCCCCACGGCGCTGCACAAGAAATGGTGCCATGCGTGGTCCTGCACAAACACCGCCTCGGCGCTCAGGCCGCAGCCCTCGTGACACACACCACTTCACCCAAACGCGTCAGTGAAACGGGGGAGGCAGGGGACGGCGTGCGCTGAGGTGGCGGTTGGTGCGCACACCCCTGCGCACACACCGCCACCGCAGTGCACCTGCGAAGGGGTCGCTGTTGGCAAGAAAGCCACAGCTTTCGAAGTGAACTTCACGGGCCTCCCCCCCCCCCCCCCATTTGTGGTGGTGGAAAAAAGGGGACTGTACCCGAGACTTGTGTGCCTTCAAAATGCTTCGAGTGAAGCGGTGGAAAATGCCGCCAAACAGCGAAAAACAATTGACCCCCCGCCCCCCCCCCCCCTCTCCCCGGGGTTGACTCTGCCCCCCTCCTCCCCATGCCGCTGGGGTTGGGGCCCAGAACTGAACCCCCCCCCCCCCCTTCACCGTTGGTCACCGCCCTGAGACACCCAAATGGTGCTGAAATGGCCCTTGCCTGGCCAACTGGTTTCGGCAACGTGCACGCGCGGCGCAACACGCAAAATTTTTTTCGTTTTTGTCGGGATTTTCGTCGGCTTTCGTCGGTTCAAATTTGGGTGGATTGAGATTGCTTAAAAATGGGGGAACAAGTGGGTTTGAAATTATGGGTCAAAGCTGGGGTGTTCCCTGATGTACCCAAGAGCGCTAAGGTGGTGTTCGTGCAGGCCCATGCACAAACACATTTCTTTGTGCAGCGGCCAGCCACACGGGGGGGTCCTCTGAGAGGGGCTCGGAGGTTTGGTCCGCAACACGATGCCCCCATCTTCAACTTGGCGCCGGCATTGGGAAGGGTATTCAGATCAATGCAGGGGTCCCCGGATCCCCCCCCCCCTCCATCCCAGGCGACCTATGCATTGCCCGCAGGTGAGCGGGAGAAAGCCGAAGAACCCGTGGATAGCGCCAGCAACGAAGACGCTGAGCAAAGCCCCGAGGACATGGAGGAGAACGAGGCGGAGGCGGAGAACCCGACGCCAAGTTCCGCCAAAGTGAAGCACGCGGAGCACCACGCATCGGTCCTTCGAGATGCAATGAAGGTGCGACCGGGCCACCAACCCCCACTCGGCCCCAGGGGTACCACCCACACGGCGGTGTTGTGTGCAGGCTATTGCTTCAGGAGGGTGGTCAGGGGTCAAAAGAAAGTTTGTGTCCCGAAAATCGGCCTCAAACTTCCGGCCTCATTGATGAATCTCATTTTTTGCCTGAGAAAGATTTTTCTGATGTGGGTGGGTGGGTGGGTGGGTCGGCCGGGGCTCCCCCCCCCCCCCCCCGGTCCTTAAGCAATGGCCTGATTGTGTGTCCGCTGAATGCGCACCCCCTTCACGACGACTTGGCATCCGCCACTTTGTTGAGCGAACTCCGAGGGCAACATCCCCCCATCGGTTGGTGCTGCTGGCGCCCCCCGGTCCGCCGACTCGCGGGAATCGGGGCCTCCAGGGCCCGACGCTCCCGGCGGCTGCGACAGGGCACGGGCAGGGCTGCCCGAAAGGTACCGTAGGGGGGCTTGCTATCCGTCGTGTCGAGTGGGTGCAGACGCCCCTGTGCTGACCACATGATGAGGGCGCTGTGATTGTGGACTGCCCCGTGCTTTTGTGATTCTCCATCCCCCCCCCCCCCCCTACAGCCCCCCAAACTGTCGCACACCCCTCGGGGTCACACATTGGCTGGCGGCGGCCCCCGTGGGTTCAATCAGGTCTGATCTGGGGAGTAAAGATGCATTCATATCAGAGTGTGGTGGGCATGGCATCTTTGTTGCTGTTTGTCTTTTTTTTAATCAATCAATCCCTCGTTCTAATTAGGTCTCAGCCAGACTTGCCCCCAGCGTCTGCCAGCTCAGACGTGATCAGATAGAGCAGGGTCCTACCGAGCCACACACTGGACGCAGCACGACTGAGTTACGGTGGTGCAGGGGGCAGGCAGTACTGAGTGGCCTATTGCTACTAAGAACCAGTTTTCCTGCCAGACGCTGGTGGCACGTCTGGTCTTAGCCCCCCCCCCCCCCCGCCTAATTTCCCCTTTTGCCCCACAGTTCCCCTGTTTCTCGAGAACGGGTGGGTTCGGCGGTAGTTGGTTCAGATGCCCGCAAGTCGCGATGGTGATCACAACACCAAGAACCCCAAGCGACGAGGCAGGATATCCCAACCTGACACCGGCGCGTGGCGCTTGGAATTCGATCCTCTCGCTGCGTCCTACTCCGAGTGGCGAGGCACCCCCGTTTGGCCTCGTTGCACTGTGCTACGCTCTGGTCATGGTCTGACGTGCTGCAGCCCTGGGCCCTGGTCATCACTCACCCCCGCTTTGAAGGGAGGGGGCTTGTCACGGGTTTTCACACAATGCGTGGACCCTGAAGTGGGCATTCGCTGGGCAGACTGCCTGTGTTCCACAAATCGGACTGCCGGGTCGGTCGGCTTCAATTGTTTTGACGATCCATTTTCTTGCTTCAACGACCGCCCGATTCGGCAGTTACTTTGCGGTTGTTGGTGTGTCATGGCTGTGTGACCAGCGGCATTGGTCTGTCAGTGGCGTTTCAGAGCATTGCCAAAAAGAATGCTGGACTCTGTCACACTCAGATCAGACCTCAAGACGTGTCAGTGGATCGCTGCCAACTGCCAATCACTGTCAGCCAACCGCCAACCGTATTCGGTTGACGGCGTCTTTAGCCGGCGGTCTTTCACAGAGAGGGAAAGAAAACAAAAGAACCTGGCTCCTTCAACACCGCCCTGACACAGAAAACCTCTTTGGCGGCCACCACGGGTTCGATTCCCAGCGTAACCCACTGAGTGACACACGGAGGAGGTCCTGAGAAGGGTCATGTTCGCACCTGGAGGGGCAGGCCTGTGCTTAATTTTTATTGGCAAGGCTCTCGGACCCCCCCCTCCCCCCCAGACCAAAGTGACCATTGTGGGCAAAAACGAAATTTGCCTTTGGAAAATCTGGTTGGCCTAATTGTACACAAATTTTTGGGTCCCAGACACCCCCCCCCCCCAACACCCGCTTCAACCACAGCCCTGTGGACAACCCCATCACTGTTGCAGAAAGCTGGGGGGGGCTGGGGGGGAGCGTGGTGATGTTCAATGCAAGAGGTTTGAACCGGGTACAAACACAGAGTTGCTTAACAACTCAGCATCTCCTGGGTGGGGGGGGCAAAGGGGGGGGTCTAACACCGCCCCCTCTCGGACCCCCCCCCCCCCCCCCCAAAGTGATTGGGCCGACTTATTACCGGGTCAGAATGACGGTCAAGGATGGCAATAAGAATTGCGGGTGGAGATGGGAGATGGGACCGGGTTCTGGCCTTAATTCCCTGTCTGCCCTGTCTGCCGTGGAACCCCCATTCTGCGACCGAGTATGGCATTTGTTGGTATACTGGCACCAGGGTGTTTCAGTCAGTTTTATTGTCACCCGCTCTGTGTGAAGAAAAAGGCCTCACAAAAACTCAGGGTCTCCTGGGGGGAATCCCCCCCCCCCCCTCCCAAGCGAAACTCTGTACGCGCATTTCTGGATCCTGGGCCCCTAACCACCTGTCCACGGCCCAGTGTCATCTGCGCCTCGTGTTGCAGGACGGCCAAGGCAGTGGTCCGAGGGCCCCCCCCAAGACCATGACCACCACTGCCGCTGCGGGCCACGAGACGCCCGGGCCTGCCCACTACATGAACATCTACAAGCTGTTTGAGAACCGTCCGGGGGCGAAGGCTGCCACCATGGGGGGCCGCTACGACTCCAGCCCCCAGAAGCCCACCCCCGGGCCCGGGCACTACTCACCCCCGAGAGACACCCGCGGCATGTCCAAACCAAAGCCGGGCACTTTCGGCACCGCCAAACGCGACACTTTTAGGAGCAAGTATGCTGCTGTCTGGGACACACACACACCTTCACTTCTGGGACCTCGCTCCTACATCCCCCTCCTACATCCCCTGAAGGGAGTTGCATGCACCATGCAAAGTTGTTGTATGCTCTTTGCCCCATTTTGGGCCCTATGGCACGATGTTGGGGTTTGTACACCAGGTGTACTCTGGTGGGGTGCGTGCGACTGCCTCTTCCATTCTTCCACCTGTTTGTGCATTGTGTTCGGCTCTTGGCCACAGCCAGAGCGCAACTGCCACAGCGGGTGCTGCGGGGGAACATGTTCCATGGATTCATGGCCTCCACGAATGAATGGCAACCGCCCAGAAGCCACAGGAAGTAACAGCAACCATTCAGAAGCCTCTAGCCTCTGGGAATCCTGCTGCGGTGTTTCTGAGAGGGCCTCATCACTGGGCAAATCTCTGGAAACATCAAAAAACTGCCGCACCATCCAGCCGCCGTGTGACAACTCCCCGTTGGAAGTCTTCCTCAGGGATGGATACAGCATGGATATCATTGTTTGGGTGGGATAGGGGGGATCGGAATGAGTTGGGATACGGCCTCCTCCGGTGGTCAGGACGCCCGTACCTGCCCGAAGAGCAGTCCCCACTGTGCGGTCGCAAGGCCTGCTGGACTGCTGGCAGCCCCTCGACCCTAGAGCAAGTTTTCAGCCAACCTTTGCCAGCCTGATAATGACTGATTCCCCATCCTGCACTGGGGGGGTTGCCTGAAAAAGGGACCTGGAATCCCCGCCATTGGTCTGCAGGGTTCATCCCCCCGCCACCTTGTCCGAGCAACGGTAAATTTATGGTGGCGCCTCATGGCGCTGTCTCTATGACAATGCACTGTGAGAGTTCCCAGAGAGATTCTGGAGGGCAACAACTGTTGTCGATCTATGGCCAAGCAATGGTAAATGACCAGAAATTGACGGAACCACGCTTTGTGTTGCTTGGACAAGTGCGTTACACTGTGCATGGTACATGCGGAAACACATGGTGTACTATTCTGAAAAGCAAGGGGCAAAATATGCCACAAAGGCCATCATGCCCAAATCAGCTGCCTTGACACAAAATATGAACATCCTGCATCTCAAAACCAAGGTATCAGACAGCACACATGGCACACAGTGGGACCAATTGAACAATGCACCGCCAAAATCCATGGTGTGACAATTGACGGAAACAACGCCTACTGTTGCTTGGGCATAGGCGTTGCTTGGACAAGGCGGGAGCACCTGACATGGCAGGTGCGCGGCGTGGAGATTTAGCTGTCTAGCAGGGTAGGAAAAGTCCACAATCCAGCAAGGAGAGCCCCAACTAGGGTGGTGGTTGCTCCCAATGGGCCGTCTTCTGTATTTTCACCTCGAGGGGCACTGGATAGGGCAAGACGGAGGGATGTGTTCACGGTTCTTGTACCCAAGGGTTTGCCCTCATGAGGGGACATTTTGTGAGGGGGTAAAAGCCAACCCATTCCGGGTGACCCGCCGTAAAAGTAGCGCGGCGCAGATACTCCCCCATGGGGGGGGGGTAAGAAAGAAGAAAAACAGTGACATGGGTCTGGGCCAGATATAGTGGCCACAGTAGCCCAACAACTGATTATCTATCCCACACCCCACTTCAGGGGCAGAAGCAGCTCTTGTGAGCAGAGGGACAACTGCCCCGCTCTCTTATCCCTCTGAGCACTCAACACCCTGCACACCGGAGACTCTGCTGAGTGTACAACGCACACCGCACACCGCATACCCTACATCGATGGCTTGCTTTGCATGCAAAGTGTCAAATGGGAAAATGCCATGCCAAAACAGTAGTATGCAGAAGGACGCGAGGATGCATAGTGGTGGTTGTGCGTCTGTGTGCATGCGCGTGATCACAGTGAGTCTCTCTGCAATAGAGGTGTTGACTATCTTGCAGGCAACATAGCGGATCTGGCCCCAGGTTCAGTGGTCAACAGCTTAATACCAGGGGCTGACTGGGGCGATTTTTTTTTTCATTCGGGTCCGATTTGTTCTTCTGCGTCTTCGTTGTCAACCAAAACTCAGAACCGGATTAAGGGGAGGCCCACATGCCAAATGCGGTAGGGCAGTGGGTTCATTTGTGCTAAGCCGGGAGCAGTTGTACAAAGGTGGGGCGGGCAGGGAGGGGCCAGTTGCACTATGTATGTTTGCAAGTGCCTTGGCGCGCTCATGGGAAGTTGTGGTGATAAGAGGGTGGGGGCGGAGGGCAATGGTACAAACTTAGGGCCAGGGGGCCTACATGTACTGGGGGGGGGGGGAGACCAGCCGTGAGGGGGGAAAGGACATATGGTGGACGGCCGGGATTGCTGTGTGTGGTAGAAACCTATCGATTGTTTAAACCTCAATGTTGTCTTACTCCAACTTACTCTAATGACACCATGCAAAACATGGCTCTCGTTGTTGGCCAGGTTTGGAAGCATGTAGTTCCAACCTTGGCTGATCACGAAGACTTCATTGATTGTGTGCCAGCAGAATGCAACTGGAGAAACAGGGCACCTGGGCCTAGTATGCACGAAGTCGCCCCCCCCTACCTCCCCCCCCTACCTACCCCCCCCCCTACCCCCCCCCCTACCTCCCCCCCCTACCTCCCCCCCCTACCTCCCCCCCCCTACCTCCCCCCCCTACCTTCAGCTCGCTTCGCTCGACAGACGGCTCGCTTCGCTCGACGCGGGGGCCAGCCCCCGCACCCCCCTTAAATAACATGACTCCTGCGGTGGCCACAGACCGCCTTGTGTGTGCACCGCCTTTTGTGTGTACCGCCTTGCCTGTGGCCCCTTAAATAACAAGACTCCTGCGGTGGCCACAGGCCGCCTTTTGTGTGTTCCGCCTTGTGTGTGCACCGCCTTCTGTGTGCACCGCCTTGCCTGTGGCCCCTTAAATAACAAGACTCCTGCGGTGGCTACAGACCGCCTTTTGTGTGTTCCGCCTTGTGTGTGCACCGACTTCTGTGTGTACCGCCTTTCCTGTGGCCCCTTAAATAACAAGACTCCTGCGGTGGCTACAGACCGCCTTTTGTGTGTTCCGCCTTTTGTGTGTTCCGCCTTGTGTGTGCACCGCCTTCTGTGTGTACCGCCTTGCCTGTGGCCCCTTAAATAACAAGACTCCTGCGGTGGCCACAGACCGCCTTTTGTGTGTTCCGCCTTGTGTGTGCACCGCCTTCTGTGTGCACCGCCTTGCCTGTGGCCCCTTAAATAACAAGACTCCTGCGGTGGCCACAGGCCGCCTTTTGTGTGTTCCGCCTTGTGTGTGTACCGCCTTCCCCCCCCATACCCCCCCCCACCCCCCCCCTACCCCCCCCCTACCCCCCCCCCCCTACCTCCAAGGTAGGGGGGGGGCGACTTCGTGCGATATATGCGCACACAGAAACACAGCGAGGCAGGCTACGGACGGCCTGTGGACAGAGGCGCGTGGACAGCAAAAACAGTCAAACGACCCCGGCAACAACCAGCACATCCTCAATACGCCAATTATTGGGCGCCGCTGACACGCAAACGGCACACCATGCCACATTCAGCACAGCCCCAACACACCAACTACTGGGCTCCGCGAACGCGGAAACGACACCAGCAAGAGCACTGGCCGCAGCGGCCGACAGAAAGCAGCAACCTGCGAAGGGAAGAATGGGTGACTGTCCAGGGCCCCGTAAAGGAGCAACAACCAGAGGGAATGTCACACAGGGGGGGCAGTTGTGCATACACAATGAATGGTCTTGGCACGTGTGCACGCACATGGGCTGTGCACACATTGTCACTCGTGAATGTCCATATGGCATCTGTGGCAGTGCAAATGTCCCACACGCCCGCCTGCAAAAGGTGACCCTGAAAATGCTTCAGTTCTGGGCGCTGCCCATGGGTTCCGCATGGTTCTACCTCCCGCCTCGCTGCTGCCCCTCCCCTCGATTGTCGACATAGCAGGTTCATTGCAGAAGGGCGAATGGAAACAGCAACAAAATGCACCACAAGAATCGGCACATTGCATGATGGCTTGGTTTCGAAGCATGGCCACAAGGGCCCAATCATTGCATGCGGCGGCCAACGGTCCGACGGTCTGCTATTAATGCTACTCTACATGTGTGTGTGGGGGGCCTAATTGCAAGCAGTGCATTAAGGCACCAATGGCTGGGCAATCCAATATAAACATGGCTGAGAAACATCAAATAAATGATAGTAAAAATAGTAAAGTAATAGTAATAGTAATAGTAATAGTAATAGTAAAAAGACCTCATGGGTTGTCTTCTTTGAATGGCAGGACTGCCCACACGGGGCCCACACAGGGCCAAAAGAGGCCAAAGTTGCCGCCTTCCCAGACAATGCCTGTGACCTGTAAATCCCAATTCCATATCTCAACCCGCTGAATGGCCACGCAAGACCCCGTTCCCGCCTCCCCATTTCACAGATCCGTGTCCCCGGGGCCCGTGTACAGCAACGAGAAGTGGACCAAGAAGACCCCCATTCGCCACGGGGTGGCCACCCAGACCACCAACTACACTGCCAAGGCCGAGGCACGGGCGAGGGCCGAGCGCGACGCCAAGCAGCAGCAGCACCTCAAGAAGCAGATGGCCGCGCTGCAGAACGACACGCTGCCGTGTGACGATGAGTTCTACGACTACACCCCCACCCGGCTCGACGATGTGACCACCACCACGAAGGACCGGTTCCTCATGAATGTGTGGTATTAGGGGCCGTGCACTTCGGGTGTGGGGCCTCCACGGACTCCATGTGATGCCACTGCCCCCCTCCGGGTTTGCCACCTGACCATGGGTGTCAAGTGGCAGTGTTGCTTTTTTCCGGCGGCGCTGGGGGATGGGCCGACGGCAGTCACCAGTCGGCCGCAGATGGCACGAAAGGGCATCCCAAGTTTTTTGCACCTCTTCGCGAATCCCTCCACCCCCCCCCCCCCAAAGGGGGGGCTCTTTCCGCGCCGCTGATCTACGGGGCGCATGCAATCTATTGTCCCTCGATTTTGACCGCCACATTTTCGCTTGGTTTCTGTTGAAGCGCTGTCTATCATTGTTTTTTGATTTCTCTTCTTTTTTTCTTCGCCTCATTCTACTCGGAGTTTGACCAGGCGTTCGGGTGAATGCACTCCGCCCCCTGCCCCAATCAATCTTTTTCAATCCATTTAGGTCCCCCCCCCCCCCTGCCCCTCAAGGTTCAACCTGGAGAATAAAGGTGCACTCAATTCAGACTGTGGAGTGCATGGCCTCATGGATGCGATTCCTTGCTGGTTCTTTCATTTTGTCGGTTCGATTCTTCTCAATTCAATGGATCCCCCCCCCCCCCCCCCTCCCGTGACCGAGGGAGAGGAAGGGCACAAGGTGGTGAGAGGCCGCTGGGCCCCGCCGCCTGCGGAGGGAAAGGGTTCAAGGAAAAGACAAGGGTAAGTGGCGAGAAGCCAATACGCGCTGTCAGCTTCAGACAGCAATCCACGCAGGCGTCATGCCAAACCCTCCCGTCCCTGCCCCCTAGACCTGTTGAAGAAGCGAAACGGCTTGAGTGGGGCTTGGGTGGGGCTTTGGAGGTCAACATCCAACATCCAAAACGAACCCAATGCCGTGTTTCGCAAGAGCTGTCCCCCTCCCCCGCGCCCGTGTCCATTTCGGTCTGCTGCGACCGGAATGGCCCCCAGTCGCAGCGGTGCTGTGTTGCCAAAATTGTCACCTGATGGAAGATGTCGGCCCCCCAGTGCCCCCCAGTGGCTGGGCAGCGCTGCTTCCCTTTGCAGCACATCCGCTCTGCCTGGCCCAGTGTTTGTATTTCAATCCTGCTTCTCTATCCCTTCATCTGCCCTCACCGGGGGGGCGGGCTTACGTGTTGGCTGGTACCCAAGCCCCCACCCCCCCTATCAGGACCCCCCACCCAGACTGAGGGTGAACAATGAGGAACCACCGACTTGGGCCCTAGCGGCGCCTGGAACATACTCTTTGGCCTCTGTAGACTGGGGCACAGAATCCCCCCTCCCCATTTCCCGCCATTTCCGCCCATTTCCCGCTTTCTGAGAGACCCGCCTTCTGTAAATGGCGAGACGCACGCACAAGCACAAGCACAAGCACAAGCACAAGCACAAGCACAAGCACAAGCACAAGCACAAGCACAAGCCCCATTCCCCCCCATCCCCTCCCCATTTCTCTTGCATTTCCCCCATTCCCCCGCATGTTCCCCATTTGCCCCCATTTTCCGGATGAGATGGGTGAGACGTAACCACAAGCCCAAGCACAAGCCCCATTTCTGCCAATTTGTGGTGAATGGGAAGAGACAATTTTAACGTTGTTTTAAAGTTGTGTACATTTAAACTGCTCAGAATGAAATGGGGAAACCCGGTAATGCCCCCCAAACCGGAAAACTCCCCCCCCCCCCACCCCTTTTGGGCCCCGTGCTCACCCCACAGGGATTTGGGGTCCGGAACTGACCTGAACTGTGTCTGCCGCCTTCCGACCAACCAACCCTGTGCATGCTACCAGTCATGACTGCCGTCCCTAAGGGCAGAATCAGGCAGTCGCTCTGAGGTCGTAGGGCCCCAGCTTGCATCATGCTTGCTGCGTTGTCCCCGCCCCCATCCTTTGATATCATCCCGCTGTATGGTGAGATTCCCCTGCCCCAAACCTTTTCTGGTCTGCAAGACCTACCCACCCTGAGTCCTGTGACTTCACATTCTGTACTTCAGATTAGATGGTCCTCCCAGCATGTCGATTTGCGTTAGCACTACATGCCCAGTAGCCCACTATAACTGCCTGTGGACTGTCCTCACAGAACCCACCTACCCATCAAGCCCACCATTGACATGCCCTCAGTCTATGGGCACCAGTTTGCCCTTAAATGTACATAATTTGTTAATTTTTCCTGTCCATATTTCATTGACCTCTGGGACACCCCCTCCCCCATGCATTGATTAGATTGGGGGACAAGTTTGCCCAACGTCTGTGCTACAGAAGGGCGGACACCAAGCTCCTTTGTGCCCAAACATCACGTATCATTACTGTCATTCACTGTTGATTGTCCCCCCCCCCCCCTGGGCGCCTGAAATGAGTGAGCTTTGAAGCTGCCCCTTTTTGGGGGCGATGCGTTTTTTGACCCTGTCCTTGTCCCAATCCGATGCATTTCAGTGTGACAACCAAGGCCTCGTGAGCCCAGCCTCAACCTGTCTCTGAAGCCATGAAGTGCCCCCATCCCTGCTCAGGCCTTGTTGATTGCCCTGAGCCGAATTCCCCGACTGACCCCAACAACCACTTTTCTAATTACCTGGACAAAGCCCTGCAGTACCCCGGCACCAAGACGGTGGTGCATTCTTTCAGTGCAGTATGAGAGGACGTGCATTTTACCATCTCCAGTGGCTTTCCCCTTTCTTGCTGCAGAGTTTCTTCCATTGGTGTGGAAGTGGTATGTCAGCTCATGTGTTGATTGATTCATGTTGAACAGTTTTAGTGGTTTGAAGGCCCATTGGAAGGGCCACAGTTCTGCTACAAACAATTCCATAAGGGTTACTGTGTTTGGCTCCTACTTTCAACATGGAAGCCCTCTGGCTTTTGTTTACCCAAAAAGCTGCGACGAAAGTTTTGGAAAAGGCGCTGCGAACACATGTTTGGGCTTTTTTTTGTTTGGTTTCGCAAAAATCCCATTGCCAGGGGATTGCGTTTGCAGAATTGAATGCTCTTGAGACCATCGGATACCAGCCCAACCCAGATCTGCAGCATGCAGTTTTTTTTTTTTTAACCCACCCCAAGCGATGTTTTGTCACCATCATAACCCTTTGACACTTGACTATTTGGGCAATCTGTACATTTGCTGTTTTTCTAATCATAGCCCTTTGGACACATGAGATATGAGATGTCTTGTCCAGTTGCTTTCTTGTAGTGCGCTGCTTTGGAATTGCGGCCAAGGAAAGAAAAGGTCGCATAGAACAGGGTGACATACCCAGAAATACATGGCATGTGTGTGGCCAGGGGTTGATACGTTGGAATGAGTGTTTAATGGGATATTTTCGGTTCACGTAGCTGGGGCGGAGGCAAAACAAGCGCTCTCTGATGGAAGGAGGAGTGTTGGTGCCCACTTTTTTGGCATAGGTGGATACCTTCTTCAGCCCCCCCCCCCCCTGCTCTCTTCCTATACCGATATATAGAAACAGTGAATGTTTGTGAACGGTGAATTTTTGATGTAAAAAAATAATCAAAATTTTGTCAAATTTTCTGCATGATAGGGCAAAATGTCAAAAAAGAGTTGTTTTTTTTGCTGTTTTCTTTTAGGAAGTAGCGTTTTGCCACCAGAAGTTCACTAAGCCCGGCAAATATTTCTTAAATTTTTTGCGATTTTTGTCAAACCGACAATTTTGCAAAGCATTTTTGAGGTACCATGTCTGCTTTTCTGTGGAATCTTGGTGCCGTGTGTGCTTTATATCCTCCTTTTTGTTGCTATGCAATTGCAGTTGCAGTCACATGAAAACCCTCCCTCTTTCTCTCTCTCTCTCTCTCTCTCTCTCTCTCTCTCTCTCTCTCTCTCTCTCTCTCTCACTCTCTCACTCTCTCTCTCTCTCTCAATTTTCAACAATATGGTCGTTGCTTTGGTCACCTTGATGGCAATTTTGTTTCTTTGCACAAAAGAACACATGCCACATAGTTGTTGGGATATTTGCCATTGATGTAGTTTCTTCTACAAGCCCGTTGACAATGCCAAGTGCAAAGATGCGCACATTCAATGACCCAATTGGTTGTCCGGGAGGGCGCATACAGGTGGTATGGGCAATACCCGCCATTCCCATCACAATATTGCGGCAGAATTGTTCAACGTCTAGCCGTTAAAGACGCCTTGCACGCTGCGCAATGGCATTTTCCGGGGGCAAAGAAGAAAAATATGATTGCAAAGTGAACACCCGTCAAGTGGAAACAGCCTACGAAAACCTGCATGGGGAAGCACAAGACCAATAATTCCCTATTTTTCGAAATTCAAGAAGACTGTGCCTAATTTGCGAAGCGACGCAAGATGATTAATGGATTTTTTTTGGTTTTTTTTATGTTTTGTGAATGGCACCTTCACAAGGCAAAAGAATTCTAGAATAATCCACCGTCACGAAATTTCATTGGTTCACCTGTTCTATGCTATAACGTTTGCGCACTGTATCACATCTGCTGCTGTCCATCTGATAGCCCGCCCAACTATAAGTAACTGCCTGGCTAGATGTAGTCAGACATGATTGTTTTGTTTTACGGTCTTTGACGCGCAGCGCATCTTGAGGTTTAATCAGATTTGGCGTAGAGAACAAAGATGCACTTATGCCCCATTGTAGAGTGCATTACCTCAATCTGCAGTCTTGCAGGGGTGTTAGAGCCAATGCAGCAGACATCCCCCACCAAATGACCAACATAAGGCAAGATATAGAGAAAAAATTGGTCTAGGCACCTGGGACTACCAGTGGCTCAGGGCCTACCCCTACAAAAAGAGAAGGGGAGGCGGGGTGAAACCTAATTGATAAGAGAGTGTTGAAAAGTAGAAAAACAGACATGCCCCCCCCCCCCCCTCCCCAACTCCACCCCACCTTACCACATTGCAGTAGGTCATGTCTTGTCTGGCAAGCGGAGAAATGCTTGCCGGCGGTTTTCATTTTAGCCCACCACTAGGCACCAATGGTTGAAGCATGCCGTGGCATGCCGCATCACATGTTTTTGGGGCCTGTTGGTGGGTGTTTTGAAGCATGCTGTAGCAATGTGCAAATTTGGTTGCGACTTTTTGGAGAAAAATGTCTTACCAAATTATCAATCCCATATCAGAGCAGTCATGTGTCCGAAATGGCCCGTACTCAAGTGGTCAAATAACGTACTTGTGATTCACATATTTGACGATCGATTTCTTGGATCGGCAATATATCAGGTAGGGCCAGGGGTAAACACATCAACCTGTTTTATCCTTTTTTTTCTTTTGTTGTGTTGTGCTTTGATAGCTCATTGTATTCTTCACTTTGTTCACTTTCAACCCACTAAGGAGGAGACCACACAACCCAAGAAGAACAAAGAGACAACCAGGAATAGTACAGACTTTTTGCAGTGGGTGATTAGAGAAGGCGTTGGGCAGTGCCTATGTTGTATAGACACTCAGGGCTCGCAGAACCGCCAGCCCTGAGTGTCTATACAACATATTGCACTAGACGTAAGTAGAATTTTATACGTATACCGGAATGTTACATGGGCCATTGGACGTAAGAACCAATCTTACTTGTTCCGCCAGACTTATGCATGTATGGAAAACTAATTTCCGGATTTTTTTTGAAAAAAGATGCTAATATCTAAACTTGTTTAACGGAAGACCATTCCCTTCAATTCCACCCGTCCAACTTGTTTTTAGGTTGCCTTGCCCACAATCTTTTGCAGCCAAAATTTTGCCAAATATTGTGCCTCACCATCGGGAGTCCCCTTAGCGGTGCACATCCGTTATGTGCACAAGAGGTGATGTCAACATGTCGGCAAAGCGCATCTTTTTTGTTGACCGCGGGCGCCTATTGATCCACACTTTTCATTGCCCAAGAGCCAAGGGGCATGCGCAAAGTGCATAGACACAAAGACACGGGCACAAAGCATAGACACAAGGCAAAGATAACATTAGAGATGGTGGTAGGAATGAAAAATGTGGTGCCATCTTGTGGCCGCTTCAAAGATGCTGTTTTTGACTGGCACGGCGGCGGCCACACCATGCATTAAGCAACTAGTTACCAACAGTGGGGCAGTGGGCATACACCAAAAGTCTCCAAGATAAACTTGCTATGTTGCAGCATGATGGCAGCCGTAGGTGAGGGTACCCAACTTTTTCAAAAGCTGCAAATTTGGCAAGCCCAAGAAACAAACACAAAGGAATGTGTCTCCTAGTACACAACAAAATAATAGTTCGGCTTTTTGTCCATTTTGACACTCCAATGGGCTGTGAAGGCGAAAAGGTAGGCCAAGCCAGACGAAGAGTGAACAAAATTATTGAGATAGAAAAGACAAAAAAAAGAAACAGAAACGATAGATGGCAAAGATAGCGCCTTGAAAACTGAAAAAATAATAGACCAAAGACCGATGACAAAAAAGTTAGAGTAAAAGTACTTTTTATAGCACAAAGGCAGATGGTGTAACACAAAGTAACAAACCAAGGTATGGTAGTTTCAAAAAGTTTGGAGGTGACTAAGTTGTAAGACCTCAAGGCTTCTGCCAAGTCGATGACAAACACCACATGCTCGCTGATGACAAAACTGCACACAATGCACGGGATAGCAACAAGAGTGCAGGGCTTTCGGAAATGCCGCGGTAACCCGTAAGCCGTAAATACAAGCAACGAGACCACATGGCCCCTACCTCATGCTTGTGTTGGTGCTTTCTAGTATTTTTTTTTTCATGGCATTCGTCACCACCTTTCACATCATCATCATTGTTCCGGTGTGCTTGCCATGCCATCATTGCCGTATGTACACTTAAGTATGTACAACGACCCCTGACGGGGATGGTTCTGGTGGTGCCTTGAGGTGAAAGAAATCCCAAAGAGAAGGACAGAAGAATGGTCGCAGTGGGTGCTGTGTCTGTGGGCGTAGTGCTGGCTGAATTCTTGGCCTGTACGGTGTTTTTTTGGTTCTCTTTGGTGTCGTTGTTGCTAATTTTTGTGTGATCTTCAATGACAAAGACTCAGGCTCATGATACCGTGGCTTTCGCTTTGGGGCAAAAGAAAACGATGTGCCCATTGATGATCTGTTCATACTCCATAAATTCACACTGACTACAAGAGAGATAGGAAAGCACACTGAGTTGTCAATCAGCCAATCTTTGGTTGTTTTGACTGCCTTTGTTGTCTTGTCTCCCCTTTCCTTCAATGCTCCACCCAATTGGCTATTGAATGATCTTTTTTGTTTAGCCCATGCAGCAAAAAAGATGATTATATAGTGTGATAGGGGGAAGTATTCTGATGAAATTATGTTTGTGCCTGGCTGAGGGGACCATATGCCACCAATTTGACACTAATTCCTAGATGGTGCTGGCCATGCCTGAATAAAGTCTTGCTGGAGGTGAGCTGCCTCAATGCATAGACGTGTGATTGATATTAGGTCCATTGGATTGGAACCAATCATACCTCTCAGAAAAATTGATGTTTGTGTGTATATGCTTAACAAGCGGAGGGGGGCTCCACGAGATGGGGAAGGGCAGTGTGCGGGCTGCGATCGCATCTGAAAGGTATCTGTCGGACGTGGAAGTCAAATTGCACAATATGCACATGCATGATCAAGTATTTATAACAAACAACGATGAGCATGTTGAGGGAATTGCAATGAAGCAATGATACATGATATGTTGTGGAGGGTGTGGAAAAGTAGGATTAAATGAATCCTTCGTCTTTCGTGCTTGGTCTGGCTTTTCCTTTGCTGGTGCGAAGCACCATCAAAAGAAAAGCCTTATTACGTTTTTAGCCGTTTTCGGGTCACCTTTCTATGTTGGAAGTGGAGCCAGGCGGTGACAAACAAGAGCAAAAACACTCCTTCGCCTTGTGTTTAAGCTAGCAGCGCAAAGACAGGGAGGGTGCATTTGGCAAGATTAGCGACACAGGTTGCAAATAGCATAAAATTGACATATTCATAACTTGGGCCTATTGTATCGGATTTTGACGAAATGAATGGCAATTTCGGTCAATTCGGGGGCATTCTTTTCATTTTTGAGCTTGTGAAGGCGGCCGTATGAGCTGAAAACCGTCCAATCGAAAAGCGGTGCCAAAACAAAATGACGGCGGTATTTCAACTATATAGCAAGACGGAGCTTTTAGAATCATTTATAAAACTGGTCTTAGATCGAAATTTCGTGCACTGTAGCCCGATTTCGCTTTGAACAGTCAAAATGAAAGATCGCAAATGCCGGCGACTGCGAAATGCACGCGTGCACAGCAAATAAATAATATGGCAAATAGATTTCTTGGGATTTGGGGCCTGTGGCTTACATATAGTGTTGTTCGGCACCTCAACTTTGCTGGTTCACCCTTAAATCGCATCCCTAGGTTATATGGAATTAGTGGATGCTGTTAAAGAAGTTCAAACCTTGTAAAGGTCCTAACTTTGCAAAACAGCCATGATCAATCGAAACAAATATGACGGCGCGAATCAGCTCTTTAAGGCGGTCAATTAGAGGGGCTGCATGGTACACTTTTGGGATATGTTTCGTTTCGGCGCGCGGATCGTATATAATGGCATAAGGACTGCTTTTAGAGGGGGGCGGGGCCCCATTCCCCGGCCCCCCAATTAAAAGCCCCCCATGGGGGGGGAGGTGAACAAGTGGGGGAAAGTTGCACGAGGTGGGGTCGCACGGGTGTTCAGATGAGAAAGGGGAGGACAAGGAACACAAAGGCAAAAGACCATTCAAAGGCGGAGAAGGAGAAAACCATGAAAACACGGGAGCAACGGCGCCAGCGCCGGCCGCTAGGCTCCGTTTTTGTGGGCCAAGCCCCACAAAAACGTAGCCTAGCGGGAGCTGCCTCCTGCTTTTTGCACAATATGGTTGCCCTATTGGCAGAAAAGGATTGCCAGATGGGCAGCAAGTATACATGCCAAATATGGCGAAAAAAATGGCAGAAAACTGCCAAAAAACGCTCAAAATTGACTGTAAATCATCGAAACGGCACCAGATTTGGCCAATGAGGTTGCTTTTCTGACGTTTTGGCCCGAGCCGGTCATTTTAAGGGGCTACAACATGATGTAACTTCGCAAGCAGAAGCCAATACGGAATTCAGCCCCAAATTTTCGGAGACTGCCCGAAAAACTGCTTAAAACGGTCCTAATTCACCAAAACGAACATCGTCGGCCAAAAAAAAGAAAAGTCGCGTTCTTAGAATTCGATTGCGATCATTTTAAGGGGCTGCATTGCGGGGTTTTGAGAAGGGCTGTCTTCCAGGGGGGGGGGGTGGCGTAACGTAGTAGTTGGTCACTGCTTCTGGCGCGGGGTCAGGGGCCCCCAACACCCCGACCCCCACAGAAGCCAGCCCCCTGCGGGGGGGATTTGAACAAGCGGGGGGAAATTGCACGAGATGGGGTCGCACGGGTGCTCAGATGAGAACGGGGAGGACAAGGAGCACAAAGGCAAAAAGACCATTCAAAGGCGGAGAAGGAGAAAACCATGAAAATACGGGAGCAACGGCGCCAGCGCCGGCCGCTAGGCTCCGTTTTTGTGGGCCCAAGCCCCACAAAAACCTAGCCTAGCGGGAGCTGCCTCCTGCCTTTTGCACAATATGGTTGCCCTATTGGCAGAAAAGGGTTGCCAGATGGGCAGCAAGTATACATGCCAAATATGGCAAAAAACTGCCAAAAAACGCACAAAATTGACCGTAAATCGTCAAAACGGCACCGGATTGGGCCAATGAGGTTGCTTTTCTGACATTTTGGCCCGAGCGGGTCATTTTAAGGGGCTACAACATGATGTAACTTCGCAAGCAAGAGCCAATTCGGAATTCAGCCCCATATTTCCGGAGACTGCCCGAAAAACTGCTTAAAACGGTCCTAATTCACCAAAACGACCATCGTCGGCCAAAGAGAAGAAAAGTCGCGTTCTTAGAATTCCATTGCGATCATTTTAAGGGGCTGCATTGCAGGGTTTTGAGAAGGGCTGTCTTCCAGGGGGGGGGGGTCGCGTAACGTAGTAGTTGGTCACTGCTTCTGGCGCGGGGTCAGGGGCCCCCAACACCCCGACCCCCACACAAGCCAGCCCCCTGCGGGGGGGAATTGAACAAGCAGGGGGAAATTGCACGAGGTGGGGTCGCACGGGTGCTCAGATGAGAACGGGGAGGACAAGGAGCACAAAGGCAAAAAGACCATTCAAAGGCGGAGAAGGAGAAAACCATCAAAACACGGGAGCAACGGCGCCAGCTCCGGCCGCTAGGCTCCGTTTTTGTGGGCCAAGCCCCACAAAAACGGAGCCTAGCGGGAGCTGCCTCCTGCCTTTTGCACAATATGGTTGCCCTATTGGCAGAAAAGGCTTGCCAGATGGGGAGCAAGTATACATGCCAAATATGGCGAAAAAAAATGGCAGAAAACTGCCAAAAAACGCGTAAAATTGACCGTAAATCATCGAAACGGCACCAGATTTGGCCAATGAGGTTGCTTTTCTGACGTTTTGGCCCGAGCTGGTCATTTTAAGGGGCTACAACATGATGTAACTTCGCAAGCAAGAACCAATACGGAATTCAGCCCCAAATTTTCGGAGACTGCCCGAAAAACTGCTTAAAACGGTCCTAATTCACCAAAACAACCATCGTCGGCCAAAAAGAAGAAACGTCGCGTTCTTAGAATTCGATTGCGATTATTTTAAGGGGCTTTATTGCGGGGTTTTGAGAAGGGCTGTCTTTCAGGGGGGGGGGGTCGCGTAACGTAGTAGTTGGTCACTGCTTCTGGCGCGGGGTCAGGGGCCCCTCACACCCCGACCCCCACAGAAGCCAGCCCCCTGCGGGGGGGATTTGAACAAGCGGGGGAAAGTTGCACGAGGTGGGGTCGCACGGGTGTTCAGATGAGAACAGGGAGGACAAGAACACAAAGGCAAAAAGACCATTCAAAGGCGGAGAAGGTGAAAACCATGAAAACACGGGATCAACGCCGCCAGCGCCGGCCGCTAGGCTGCGTTTTTGTGGACCAAGCCCCACAAAAACGGAGCCTAGCGGGTGCTGCCTCTTGCCTCTTGCCCAATATGGTTGCCCCATGGGCGGAAAAGGCTTGCAAGATGGGCAGCAAGTATACATGCCAAATATGGCGAAAAATATGGCAAAAAAATGCCAAAAAACGCACAAAATTGACTGTAAATCATCAAAACGGCACCAGATTTGGCCAATGAGGTTGCTTTTCTGACGTTTTGGCCCGAGCCGGTCATTTTAAGGGGCTACAACATGATGTAAATTGGTAAGCAAGAGCCAATACGGAATTCAGCCCCAAATTTTCGGAGACTGCCCGAAAAGCTGCTTAAAACGGTCCTAATTCACCAAAACGACCATCATCGGCCAAAAAGAAGAAAAGTCGCGTTCTTAGAATTCCATTGCGATCATTTTAAGGGGCTGCATTGCAGGGTTTTGAGAAGGGCTATCTTCCAGGGGGGGGGGGTCGCGTAACGTAGTAGTTGGTCACTGCTTCTGGCGCGGGGTCAGGGGCCCCCAACACCCCGACCCCCACAGAAGCCAGCCCCCTGCGGGGGGGATTTGAACAAGCGGAGGGAAATTGCACGAGGTGGGGTCGCACGGGTGCTCAGATGAGAACGGGGAGGACAAGGAGCACAAAGGCAAAAAGACCATTCAAAGGCGGAGAAGGAGAAAACCATGAAAACACGGGAGCAACGGCGCCAGCGCCGGCCGCTAGGCTCCGTTTTTGTGGGCCAAGCCCCACAAAAACGTAGCCTAGCGGGTGCTGCTTCGTGCCTCTTGCACAACATGGTTGCACCATTGGCAAAAAAGGCTTGCCAGATGGGCAGCAAGTATACATGCCAAATATGGCGAAAAAAATGGCAGAAAACTGCCAAAAAACGCACAAAATTGACTGTAAATCATCAAAACGGCACCAGATTTGGCCAATTAGGTTGCTTTTCTGGCGTTTTGGCCCGAGCCGGTCATTTTAAGGGGCTACAACATGATGTAACTTCGCAAGCAGGAGCCATTACAGAATTCAGCCCCAAATTTTCGGAGACTGCCCGAAAAACTGCTTAAAACGACCCTAATGCGCCAAAACGAGCATCGTCGGCCAAAGAGAAGAAAAGTCGCGTTCTTAGAATTCCATTGCGATCATTTTAAGGGGCTGCATTGCGGGGTTTTGAGAAGGGCTGTCTTCCAGGGGGGGGGGGTCGCGTAACGTAGTAGTTGGTCACTGCTTCTGGCGCGGGGTCAGGGGCCCCCAACACCCCGACCCCCACAGAAGCCAGCCCCCTGCGGGGGGGATTTGAACAAGCGGGGGGAAATTGCACGAGGTGGGGTCGCACGGGTGATCAGATGAGAACGGGGAGGACAAGGAGCACAAAGGCAAAAAGACCATTCAAAGGCGGAGAAGGAGAAAACCATGAAAACACGGGAGCAACGGCGCCAGCGCCGGCCGCTAGGCTCCGTTTTTGTGGGCCAAGCCCCACAAAAACGTAGCCTAGCGGGTGCTGCTTCGTGCACCTTGCACAATATGGTTGCACCATTGGCAAAAAAGGCTTGCCAGATGGGCAGCAAGTATACATGCCAAATATGGCGAAAATATGGCAAAAACTGCCAAAAAACGCACAAAATTGACCGTAAATCATCAAAACGGCACCAGATTTGGCCAATGAGGTTGCTTTTCTGACGTTTTGGCCCGAGCCGGTCATTTTAAGAGGCTACAACATGATGTAACTTCGCGGGCAAGAGCCAATACAGAATTCAGCCCCAAATTTTCGGGGACTGCCCGAAAAACTGCTTAAAACGGTCCTAATTCACCAAAATGACCATCGTCGGCCAAAAAGAAGAAAAGTCGCGTTCTTAGAATTCCATTGCGATCATTTTAAGGGGCTGCATTGCAGGGTTTTGAGGAGGGCTGTCTTCCAGGGGGGGGGGGGTGGCGTAACGTGGTAGTTGGTCACTGCTTCTGGCGCGGGGTCAGGGGCCCCAACACCCCGACCCCCACAGAAGCCAGCCCCCTGCGGGGGGGATTTGAACAAGCGGGGGGAAATTGCACGAGATGGGGTCGCACGGGTGCTCAGATGAGAACGGGGAGGACAAGGAGCACAAAGGCAAAAAGACCATTCAAAGGCGGAGAAGGAGAAAACCATGAAAATACGGGAGCAACGGCGCCAGCGCCGGCCGCTAGGCTCCGTTTTTGTGGGCCCAAGCCCACAAAAACGTAGCCTAGCGGGAGCTGCCTCCTGCCTTTTGCACAATATGGTTGCCCTATTGGCAGAAAAGGGTTGCCAGATGGGCAGCAAGTATACATGCCAAATATGGCAAAAAACTGCCAAAAAACCCACAAAATTGACCGTAAATCGTCAAAACGGCACCAGATTGGGCCAATGAGGTTGCTTTTCTGACATTTTGGCCCGAGCGGGTCATTTTAAGGGGCTACAACATGATGTAACTTCGCAAGCAAGAGCCAATTGGGAATTCAGCCCCATATTTCCGGAGACTGCCCGAAAAACTGCTTAAAACGATCCTAATTCACCAAAACGACCATTGTCGGCCAAATAGAAGAGAAGTCGCATTCTTGGAATTTGATTGCGATCATTTTAAGGGGCTGCATTGCAGGGTTTTGAGAAGGGCTGTCTTCCAGGGGGGGGGGGTCGCGTAACGTAGTAGTTGGTCACTGCTTCTGGCGCGGGGTCAGGGGCCCCCAACACCCCGACCCCCACAGAAGCCAGCCCCCTGCGGGGGGGAATTGAACAAGCGGGGGGAAATTGCACGAGGTGGGGTCGCACGGGTGCTGAGATGAGAACGGGGAGGACAAGGAGCACAAAGGCAAAAAGACCATTCAACGGTCGAGAAGGAGAAAACCATGAAAACACGGGAGCAACGGCGCCAGCGCCGGCCGCCAGGCTCCGTTTTTGTGGGCCAAGCCCCACAAAAACGGAGCCTAGCGGGTGCTGCCTCCTGCCTTTTGCACAATATGGTTGCCCTATGGGCACAAAAGGCTTGCCAGATGGGCAGCAAGTATACATGCCAAATATGGCGAAAAAAATGAAAGAAAAGTGCCAAAAAACGCACAAAATTGACCGTAAATCATCGAAACGGCACCAGATTTGGCCAATGAGGTTGCTTTTCTGGCGTTTCGGCCCGAGTCGGTCATTTTAAGGGGCTGTAACATGATGTAACTTCGCAAGCAAGAGCCAATACGGAATTCAGCCCCAAATTTTCGGAGACTGCCCGAAAAACTGCTTAAAACGGCCCTAATTCACCAAAACGACCATCATCGGCCTAAAGGAAGAAAAGTCGCGTTCTTAGAATTCCATTGCGATCATTTTAAGGGGCTGCATTGCAGGGTTTTGAGAAGGGCTGTCTTCCAGGGGGAGGGGGTCGCGTAACGTAGTAGTTGGTCATTGCTTCTGGCGCGGGGTCAGGGGCCCCCAACACCCCGACCCCCACAGAAGCCAGCCCCCTGCGGGGGGGATTTGAACAAGCGGGGGGAAATTGCACGAGGTGGGGTCGCACGGGTGATCAGATGAGAACGGGGAGGACAAGGAGCACAAAGGCAAAAAGACCATTCAAAGGCGGAGAAGGAGAAAACCATGAAAACACGGGAGCAACGGCGCCAGCGCCGGCCGCTAGGCTCCGTTTTTGTGGGCCAAGCCCCACAAAAACGTAGCCTAGCGGGTGCTGCTTCGTGCACCTTGCACAATATGGTTGCACCATTGGCAAAAAAGGCTTGCCAGATGGGCAGCAAGTATACATGCCAAATATGGCGAAAAATATGGCAAAAACTGCCAAAAAACGCACAAAATTGACCGTAAATCATCAAAACGGCACCAGATTTGGCCAATGAGGTTGCTTTTCTGACGTTTTGGCCCGAGCCGGTCATTTTAAGAGGCTACAACATGATGTAACTTCGCGGGCAAGAGCCAATACAGAATTCAGCCCCAAATTTTCGGGGACTGCCCGAAAAACTGCTTAAAACGGTCCTAATTCACCAAAATGACCATCGTCGGCCAAACAGAAGAAAAGTCGCGTTCTTAGAATTCGATTGCGATCATTTTAAGGGGCTGCATTGCAGGGTTTTGAGGAGGGCTGTCTTCCAGGGGGGGGGGGTGGCGTAACGTGGTAGTTGGTCACTGCTTCTGGCGCGGGGTCAGGGGCCCCCAACACCCCGACCCCCACAGAAGCCAGCCCCCTGCGGGGGGGATTTGAACAAGCGGGGGGAAATTGCACGAGGTGGGGTCGCACGGGTGCTCAGATGAGAACGGGGAGGACAAGGAGCACAAAGGCAAAAAGACCATTCAAAGGCGGAGAAGGAGAAAACCATGAAAACACGGGAGCAACGGCGCCAGCGCCGGCCGCTAGGCTCCGTTTTTGTGGGCCAAGCCCCACAAAAACGAAGCCTAGCGGGTGCTGCTTCGTGCCTCTTGCACAATATGGTTGCACCATTGGCAAAAAAGGCTTGCTAGATGGGCAGCAAGTATACATGCCAAATATGGCGGAAAAAATGGCAGAAAACTGCCAAAAAACGCACAAAATTGACGGTAAATCATCAAAAAGTCACCTGATTTGGCCAATTAGGTTGCTTTTCTGACGTTTTGGCCCGAGCCGGTCATTTTAAGGGGCTACAACACGATGTAACTTCGCAAGCAAAGGCCAATACGGAATTCAGCCCCAAATTTTCGGAGACTGCCCGAAAAACTGCTTAAAACGGTCCTAATTCACCAAAACAACCATCGTCGGCCAAAGAGAAGAAAAGTCGCATTCTTAGAATTCGATTGCGATCATTTTAAGGGGCTGCATTGCAGGGTTTTGAGAAGGGCTGTCTTCCAGGGGGGGGGGGTGGCGTAACGTAGTAGTTGGTCACTGCTTCTGGCGCGGGGTCAGGGGCCCCCAACACCCCGACCCCCACAGAAGCCAGCCCCCTGCGGGGGGGATTTGAACAAGCGGGGGAAATTGCACGAGGTGGGGTCGCACGGATGCTCAGATGAGAACGGGGAGGACCAGGAGCACAAAGGCAAAAAGACCATTCAAAGGCGGAGAAGGAGAAAACCATGAAAACACGGGAGCAACGGCGCCAGCGCCGGCCGCTAGGCTCCGTTTTTGTGGGCCAAGCCCCACAAAAACGTAGCCTAGCGGGTGCTGCCTCTTGCCTCTTGCACAATATGGTTGCCCCGTTGGCAGAAAAGGTTTGCCAGATGGGCAGCAAGTATACATGCCAAATATGGCGAATAAAATGGCAAAAAACTGCCTAAAAACGCACAAAATTCACCGTAAATCATCAAAAAGGCACCTGACTTGGCCAATTAGGTTGCTTTTCTGACGTTTTGGCCCGAGCCGGTCATTTCAAGGGGCTACAACATGATGTAACTTCGCAAGCAGGAGCCAATACGGAATTCAGCCCCAAATTTTCGGAGACTGCCCGAAAAGCTGCTTAAAACGGTCCTAATTCACCAAAACGACCATCATCGGCCAGTGAGAAGAAAAGTCGCATTCTTAGAATTCGATTGCGATCATTTTAAGGGGCTGCATTGCAGGGTTTTGAGAAGGGCTGTCTTCCAAGGGGGGGGGGTCGCGTAACGTAGTAGTTGGTCACTGCTTCTGGCGCGGGGTCAGGGGCCCCCAACACCCCGACCCCCACAGAAGCCAGCCCCCTGCGGGGGGGATTTGAACAAGCGGGGGGAAATTGCACGAGGTGGGGTCGCACGGGTGCTCAGATGAGAACGGGGAGGACAAGGAGCACAAAGGCAAAAAGACCATTCAAAGGCGGAGAAGGAGAAAACCATGAAAACACGGGAGCAACGGCGCCAGCGCCGGCCGCTAGGCTCCGTTTTTGTGGGCCAAGCCCCACAAAAACGTAGCCTAGCGGGTGCTGCTTCGTGCCTCTTGCACAACATGGTTGCACCATTGGCAAAAAAGGCTTGCCAGATGGGCAGCAAGTATACATGCCAAATATGGCGAAAAAAATGGCAGAAAACTGCCAAAAAACGCACAAAATTGACTGTAAATCATCGAAACAGCACCCGATTTGGCCAATTAGGTTGCTTTTCTGGCGTTTTGGCCCGAGCCGGTCATTTTAAGGGGCTACAACATGATGTAACTTGGCAAGCAAGAGCCAATACAGAATTCAGCCCCAAATTTTCGGAGACTGCCCGAAAAACTGCTTAAAACGGCCCTAATGCGCCAAAACGAGCATCGTCGGCCAAAGAGAAGAAAAGTCGCGTTCTTAGAATTCCATTGCGATCATTTTAAGGGGCTGCATTGCAGGGTTTTGAGAAGGGCTGTCTTCCAGGGGGGGGGGGTCGCGTAACGTAGTAGTTGGTCACTGCTTCTGGCGCGGGGTCAGGGGCCCCTCACACCCCGACCCCCACAGAAGCCAGCCCCCTGCGGGGGGGATTTGAACAAGTGGGGGAAAGTTGCACGAGGTGGGGTCGCACGGGTGTTCAGATGAGACCGGGGAGGACAAGAACACAAAGGCAAAAAGACCATTCAAAGGCGGAGAAGGAGAAACCCATGAAAACACGGGATCAACGGCGCCAGCGCCGGCCGCTAGGCTCCGTTTTTGTGGGCCAAGCCCCACAAAAACGTAGCCTAGCGGGAGCTGCCTCCTGCCTTTTGCACAATACGGTTACCCTATTAGCAGAAAAGGCTTGCCAGATGGGCAGCAAGTATACATGCCAAATATGGCGAAAATAATGGCAAAAAACTGTCGAAAAACGCACAAAATTCACCGTAAATCATCAAAAAGGCACCTGACTTGGCCAATTAGGTTGCTTTTCTGACGTTTTGGCCCGAGCCGGTCATTTTAAGGGGCTACAACATGATGTAACTTCGCAAGCAAGAGCCAATACGGAATTCAGCCCCAAATTTTCGGAGACTGCCCGAAAAGCTGCTTAAAACAGTCCTAATTCACCAAAAAGAACATCATCGGCCAAAGAGAATAAAAGTCGCGTTCTTAGAATTCCATTGCGATCATTTTAAGGGGCTGCACTGCAGGGTTTTGAGAAGGGCTGTCTTCCAGGGGGGGGGGGTCGCGTAACGTAGTAGTTGGTCACTGCTTCTGGCGCGGGGTCAGGGGCCCCCAACACCCCGACCCCCACAGAAGCCAGCCCCCTGCGGGGGGGAATTGAACAAGCGGGGGGAAATTGCACGAGGTGGGGTCGCACGGGTGCTCAGATGAGAACGGGGAGGACAAGGAGCACAAAGGCAAAAAGACCATTCAAAGGCGGAGAAGGAGAAAACCATGAAAACACGGGAGCAACGGCGCCAGCGCCGGCCGCTAGGCTCCGTTTTTGTGGGCCAAGCCCCACAAAAACGTAGCCTAGCGGGTCCTGCTTCGTGCCTCTTGCACAATATGGTTGCACCATTGGCAAAAAAGGCTTGCCAGATGGGCAGCAAGTAAACATGCCAAATATGGCGAAAAAAATGGCAGAAAACTGCCACAAAACGCACAAAATTGACCGTAAATCATCGAAACGGCACCAGATTTGGCCAATGAGGTTGCTTTTCTGGCGTTTTGGCCCGAGCCGGTCATTTTAAGGGGCTACAACATGATGTAACTTCGCAAGTAAGAGGCAATACGGAATTCAGCCCCAAACTTTCGGAGACTGCCCGAAAAACTGCTTAAAACGGTCCTAATTCACCAAAACGACCATCGTCGGCCAAAAAAAAGAAAAGTCGCGTTCTTAGAATTCCATTGCGATCATTTTAAGGGGCTGCATTGCAGGGTTTTGAGAAGGGCTGTCTTCCAGGGGGGGGGGGTGGCGTAACGTAGTAGTTGGTCACTGCTTCTGGCGCGGGGTCAGGGGCCCCCAACACCCCGACCCCCACAGAAGCCAGCCCCCTGCGGGGGGGATTTGAACAAGCTGGGGAAAGTTGCACGAGGCGGGGTCGCACGGCAACGGTCTGCATGACAACGGAAGACAAAGAACACAAAGGCAAAAAGAACCATGCAGAAGCGGAGAAGAAGAAAAACGTGAAAAAAACGGGTTCAACGGCGCAAGCGCCGGCCGCTAGGCTCCGTTTTTGTGGGCCAAGCCCCACAAAAACGGAGCCTAGCGGATTCTGCCTAATGCTTGTTGCCCACTATGGTTGCCCCATGGGTCAAAAAGCCTTGTCGGATGGGCAGCAAGTATACATGCCAAATATGGCAAAACTATGGCAAAAAACTGCCAAAAAATGCACAAAGTTGGCCGTAAATCATCCAAATGGCACCATTTCTGGCCAATGAGGTTGATTTTTGAAGATTTTGCCCCAAGCCGGTCATTTTAAGGGGCTACAACATGGTGCAACTTCGCAAGCAGAAGCCAATACCAAATTCAGCCCCAAATTTTCGGAGACTGCCCAAAAAACTGCTTAAAACAGTCCTAATTCACAAAAACCACCATCATCGGCCAAAAATAAGGAAAGTCGCGTTCTTAGAATTCGATTGCGATCATTTTAAGGGGCTGCATTGCAGGGTTTTGAGAAGGGCTGTCTTTCAGGGGGGGGGGGTGGCGTAACGTAGTAGTTGGTCACTGCTTCTGGCGCGGGGTCAGGGGCCCCCAACACCCCGACCCCCACAGAAGCCAGCCCCCTGCGGGGGGGATTTGAACAAGCGGGGGGAAGTTGCACGAGGTGGGGTCGCACGGGTGCTCAGATGAGAACGGGGAGGACCAGGAGCACAAAGGCAAAAAGACCATTCAAAGGCGGAGAAGGAGAAAACCATGAAAACACGGGGGCAACGGCGCCAGCGCCGGCCGCTAGGCTCCGTTTTTGTGGGCCAAGCCCCACAAAAACGTAGCCTAGCGGATACTGCTTCGTGCCTACTGCACAATATGGTTGCACCATTGGCAAAAAAGGCTTGCCAGAGGGGCAGCAAGTATACATGCCAAATATGGCGAAAAAAATGGCAGAAAACTGCCAAAAAACGCGTAAAATTGACTGTAAATCAACAAAACCGCACCAGATGTGGCCAATGAGGTTGCTTTTCTGACATTTTGGCCCGAGCCGGTCATTTTAAGGGGCTACAACATGATGTAACTTCGCAACCAGGAGCCAATACGGAATTCAGCCATAAATTTTCGGAGACTGCCCGAAAAACTGCTTAAAACAGTCCTAATTCACCAAAACGACCATCCTCCGCCAAAAAGAAGAAAAGTCGCGTTCTTAGAATTCGGTTGCGATCATTTTAAGGGGCTGCATTGCAGGGTTTTGAGAAGGGCTGTCTTCCAGGGGGGGGGGGTCGCGTAACGTAGTAGTTGGTCACTGCTTCTGGCGCGGGGTTAGGGGCCCCTCACACCCCGACCCCCACAGAAGCCAGCCCCCTGCGGGGGGGATTTGAACAAGCGGGGGGAAATTGCACGAGGTGGGGTCGCACGGGTGCTCAGATGAGAACGGGGAGGACAAGGAGCACAAAGGCAAAAAGACCATTCAAAGGCGGAGAAGGAGAAAACCATGAAAACACGGGAGCAACGGCGCCAGCGCCGGCCGCTAGGCTCCGTTTTTGTGGGCCAAGCCCCACAAAAACGTAGCCTAGCGGGTCCTGCTTCGTGCCTCTTGCACAATATGGTTGCACCATTGGCAAAAAAGGCTTGCCAGATGGGCAGCAAGTAAACATGCCAAATATGGCGAAAAAAATGGCAGAAAACTGCCACAAAACGCACAAAATTGACCGTAAATCATCGAAACGGCACCAGATTTGGCCAATGAGGTTGCTTTTCTGGCGTTTTGGCCCGAGCCGGTCATTTTAAGGGGCTACAACATGATGTAACTTCGCAAGTAAGAGGCAATACGGAATTCAGCCCCAAACTTTCGGAGACTGCCCGAAAAACTGCTTAAAAGGGTCCTAATTCACCAAAACGAGCATCGTCGGCCAAAAAAAAGAAAAGTCGCGTTCTTAGAATTCCATTGCGATCATTTTAAGGGGCTGCATTGCAGGGTTTTGAGAAGGGCTGTCTTCCAGGGGGGGGGGGTGGCGTAACGTAGTAGTTGGTCACTGCTTCTGGCGCGGGGTCAGGGGCCCCCAACACCCCGACCCCCACAGAAGCCAGCCCCCTGCGGGGGGGATTTGAACAAGTGGGGGAAAGTTGCACGAGGTGGGGTCGCACGGGTGTTCAGATGAGACCGGGGAGGACAAGAACACAAAGGCAAAAAGACCATTCAAAGGCGGAGAAGGAGAAACCCATGAAAACACGGGATCAACGGCGCCAGCGCCAGCCGCTAGGCTCCGTTTTTGTGGGCCAAGCCCCACAAAAACGTAGCCTAGCGGGAGCTGCCTCCTGCCTTTTGCACAATACGGTTACCCTATTAGCAGAAAAGGCTTGCCAGATGGGCAGCAAGTATACATGCCAAATATGGCGAAAATAATGGCAAAAAACTGTCCAAAAACGCACAAAATTCACCGTAAATCATCAAAAAGGCACCTGACTTGGCCAATTAGGTTGCTTTTCTGACGTTTTGGCCCGAGCCGGTCATTTTAAGGGGCTACAACATGATGTAACTTCGCAAGCAAGAGCCAATACGGAATTCAGCCCCAAATTTTCGGAGACTGCCCGAAAAGCTGCTTAAAACGGTCCTAATTCACCAAAAAGAACATCATCGGCCAAAAAGAATAAAAGTTGCGTTCTTAGAATTCCATTGCGATCATTTTAAGGGGCTGCACTGCAGGGTTTTGAGAAGGGCTGTCTTCCAGGGGGGGGGGGTCGCGTAACGTAGTAGTTGGTCACTGCTTCTGGCGCGGGGTCAGGGGCCCCCAACACCCCGACCCCCACAGAAGCCAGCCCCCTGCGGGGGGGATTTGAACGAGGTGATGGCTGTATAATTTTTGTATCCATTTACCAAAAATACACATACCTTGCTATGTAATGCTTCCGCTTTGACGTGGTAAGATCAGAGAAGTCGGTAAAATTGCAAAACTTGCCCATTTGGCAAAAGCGTTTGCAATTTCATTTCCTTTAAACCGTGTGTGAACTTTGATCCATCTTACCTCTACTCGCTCCCTAATCAAAAAATCGGGCAATGGCTGACCTAAATGACTTGATCCAGTGATCTGAAAAATGGTGTCCTCTAGTGTTTGCCACCAAATGGCTACCGACCTATGTGCACTGTGACCGGTACGATCGGTTGGTAAATACGATACGGTGCAGTACAAACGGTCCACCTTTGCTCTGAATCGGTGATTTTGGCACACATAGCCGCCAATGAATATACAACCACAAATTGATGAAACCTCTCTCTAGACAAGTCCAAAAGCGGGATTTTCCATGAATTGCAATAAAAGCATTCGCAAAAAGCTGAAAACATGCAACCGGTTGTGCAAATCACTAATACCACCGGACCACCAATGATCATGGGCCAAACCAAAACAAAAAATACCATTTGGCCATCACTACTATGCTTGCGCCGGTAATGGAAGATTGTGTGATTGGTGCGCTAAGATTGTGTTAACTATCCCGACTTCAATGCCCAACTTTACCCTCTCCTAGAAGAGCCTCCCCAATAGACCAGAATGGACTACAAACCTTCCCTGCAAAGCACAACATCATGTAGCGAATCAGCCGAGTTCACTAGCAATGCATATTACTTGTGCTATGTCTAACATCCCACAACTGTGGTGTCAATACATTCTGCATAGTAATGCTCCTTGAACTCACCACAAACTGCAATGGTGGGGCATTTCTGACCACACAATGCACACACCTCGCCCTTATCTTGTGTTGGGGCTGGGTTGCCTTCATTAGTCCAAACATGAAGCAGGACATGGTTCCATGGTCCATAAAGAGGGTGACCCACCTCCCCCCAAATGCAAAATTGTGTAAACTGCAACACCACACGCATGGACTGGGGCCACAAAAATTTGTAGGTTTCGAACCCATATCCCCAACTCAAGGGGCAACCCAATTTGTGGATTGTTTGGTGAGATGGGGGGCGGCAAAAACGGTCAGGGGTGGGAATGGTGAACAAAGTTCACCCGGCACCCTAAGACCCCACAATGGCACCGACAATTTGCAATTTTTTCAAACTTTGCTTTGGTGATTTGTCCCAAATACCACAGAATCGAAGATTGAGGTTGTGCACAGAACTTAATGTGTTAAAATACACCTTCTGATCCACATATCTATTTTTTTGCTGTAGGATTTCACCTTTTCAGCCCAACCCCCAGAAATTGGATCGGCACACATACTGAGACAACCAACAAATAGATTTTCATAGAAATAAACAATGAACAAAATCTCACATAAGAACAAGCAGCCCTCCCCTCGGATCGAAACAAAACAGTGTATCCCCAAAATGCCCTGAATGCTTTCTTATGGTTGGGGAGATCTCACAGCATTGCTGGCACAACATGATTTCTCTTGCATGGGTTCAGCACAATTTTTTTTTCCACCGACTCCTGAAGCATTGGGCTGTTCACCATATCACCAGTTCTCAGTTGGCCCATGAAATAAGATATACAGATCAAATTCAAAGCACCTTTCGGGGAGACATAGACACACACAGAATATAATCCCTTTCAAAACCTCCCCAACTTCCACCACAGCAAAATACTTTGTGCCTGAAACAGCGTAGAGGTTCATTATTGTGGCTGGCACTTTCCAAGCAATTCGTATGTGGAACCTTGTTGAACTCCTCTTTCCCCTGAAATGTAAAACCCCCATGGAAATGCATTGCTGTTAAGAACCCTCGCAGATTTTTTTTTCCACCACTGTCCACCTCTGTCTGATACCGAGGCAAAACGGACCACATAAAAGGATGTGTGTTGGACATCCCACAATGCAAGGGAGATGGCGCTTCTTGCTTCAACCATCCACCAAGTGGATTGCATGCAGAGCAGATGTGCACATTGCACTGTCAGTGTGAACTTCTGAGACTCAAGGGGCATTCAAAGGATTGCAGGCGAATGGGTCAAAAGAAACCAATTGGAAGGGAGATGAGATTGCGATGAGGTGCGATCCAGGACCCAGGGTCATGAGTATTTCCAGCAGCAGGCGGGGTAGATGCGGTGGGCATGAATTGAAAAGATATGATACAACAGGTGGGAAGCGGCCCAAATAGGGCACAATCAATGAGCAACAGAGGGCGGGGGGGGGGGCGGGGGATGTTTGATCAGAAGCGCAAACCAGGAAATTCTACTAACATTCCAAAGGTCCTGCAATGACACAGTGACGAAAAGCTGTAAAAACTGATGTGCTCCTGTCCCAAAAAAATCAATCAAAAATAATACACGTCGCAAGCTCGTATTAAAAAAAAAGATATTTCATTCCTGACGTCTTACTCATCAGGGGCAGAGATACCTCCCTGCGTTTAAGATACAAAATCACCACGTCAACAGATGATGCAGAACATGTATAAAACCGACGTGTGTCCCGTGGGGACATTATGAATTCTGTGCCGCTCGCCTCAGTGCGTTGCGCTTGCGGATTTGGAAAAAAAAACCTCTGATGAAATTTCAATCTTCAATGGATCTCAAAGCACAACCATCGAAGAGCAAAATAGCATCAGTTTTGATGCAAACACGGGGCACCAAATAAAAACATCATGAAGCGGCCCCTTGGACCGTCTCATCTCCGGACCATTCGGAGACTGGCCCAAATTTGCTGCTTCTCGTGCCTGCACCGGAGAACTTCTGTGAAATCATGCGCACGCACGCAGACGCTTGGTAAGAGCTGCGGCCACAGAAATAATATAGGAAAATGCACAGAACTGCTGCCCGGACCCGCGGCGCATCAGCGCCACGGCCCCCAAGCGCGGCTCACGAAAAACGCCACTTGCACAACGGGTTGCCTTCGAATCAACGCGTTTCAACATCCCTGGCCTGGAGGACATGTGGCACCTCTGCAGCATAAGCGGGAGCTGCGCAACTGCTACAACTGCCACTGGACTGGGCGAGAAGAAAATTGCTCCAGGGGGTGGGCGGGGCACGGAGGCCCATTTCCCAGCCCCCCCCCCCCCCCGTTCCTTGTCCGCCATGCCGGGAGGGGGGTTTCGGGGCGGGGGTGCCCTGCCTGCCGTGCCGGGGGGGGGGGGGGTCGACCCCAACATATTTGGCTCAAAATGATCCCCACGTCCCGCTGATCATTTTGACTACGCATATGTTGGGAAAAGATTTTCAGTGGAAAAAAACTCTTTCAGGCCAAAATTTGTGTTCCGGCGCCTTTGGCGTCAACATCCATTGTTGCGGAAAAAAAAGGCCCGGCATGGAAGCCCATTTCTCCAACCCCCCCCCCCCCGCTTCCGGCGGGCGTCTGCGCCAACCCCACCTCCCCCCCCCCCAACTGGAGCAATTTTCAGGTCGTCCTGAGGACAAGATAGAATGGATGCGGCGCCCGGCGACTCTCATTGGGAGGGCTGCTGATTTGGTGTTTGAGGATGGGTCTGTATTGCACTCTTCGTGTAACCCATGATGGAACGTTGAAATAGAAAATAATATCCCCCCGTGATGGCGGGGATTCGTTAATATCCATGGGGATGTGACTGTGACATGCTTGGGTGGGGTTGGGTCCTATGTATGTACGTATGTTTTTGAACCTGCCGCTGACAGACACCCAATTGCGCTTGAACCTTTTTTGCCAGTGAATCGGGTCTCAAAACGCAACCAATATCGGTAACGTGCCTGCCCATCTTCCAAGGAACACTCAGAAGAAATGTTGGTGGGGTGTTCAGTACCACTGATGAGAGCCATATTCTTTGGTGCCGCCTTGGAATGCGTAAGAGCCCGCGGGAACATGCATTGCACAATCAAGCAATCCCCCTGTCGCTGTGCCCAAGAAAATGGAAAATGCCTCCCATGGTGTCACCCCCCACAAAGAGAAAACCACGAATGCAATGTCTCCTGTGTCCAACAACAGTGGTCTCTAACAAATGCTCAGCAGTGAGCCTGGTCCATGGCCCATGGGAGCCTTCGACCGGGGAAATGGGGGGGGGTTCGGGTTGCCATAAACGCCAAAGGGGGAGGGGCTCGATAAAAACACCCTTCAGCCGAATCGACCCAAATGTCACAACCATAAAGCCTCCAAGCGCCGTTGCCCCTACCGGTCAACAGATGCAAGACCACATTCTGGTAGCGCGAACAGAATCACCGAAAACCTGCCCGAGAGGAACTTCAGAAAGATCCGAACAGAGAAGGCAAAGGCCCTGACAATTTACATATGGGCAATTTGGCAATCCTTTTCTGGGCTGCTACCAGGGGCAAAACACTGTGCTACAGTGTGGACCGGATCACGGTATGGCCCCGGACAATCCGTCTGGTGAAGCAACACAGCTGCCAAAATGAAGCAGAAAAAAACCACACATGGGCTACGCGTTTTTGAATGCAACGCAGCAGCCAGGAAGCACCCAAACAGCGTTTAGGTTCCGCTGCACCAGAGCGGCAGAAGGGAATGCACCGCAAATCCCCATAGTTCCTCGGATACAGATGGGACACTGAGCTGTGGAAACCCGTGGAAATCCTCAACGCCTGATCGAAACACAGATTGTTTTGGGGTCTGGGTTTGCGAGTGGGTCTGCAAACTATTCAGGGACCAGGCAAAAGGCGTTGAGGCAGGCTGCAGCATTCAGCATGGGCAACACGCACTCAGCGTGAGGCGGAGCGAAATGGTGGCACAAACACATATTTTTGTTGATGTTTATGCATGCGGCAAACCGCATTCGGCAAAAAAATGCGGTTCCAATTCAACTTATCAACAGATCATTGAACTGGTTCGTGACTTTGCTCGGGTTTCAAGAAAAAGGTCAGCAGCTCACTCGCGGCACTGTGGTCCGGACAACACGGTGGAACGCACGCTTGGTGAAACCTGCTGCACACCTTGCGTTGGGGATGGAGGACCCCCTCATCCGCAATCGCGAGATACTCCGCCCAACCCCCTTATATTTGGCGTTGGCACCGGCGGGTCGGTGCGTACTCCGCCGGGCGTCGTGACACCTTCGCCAAAAACGGCCCAACGCACTCGATACGTGAAAACACCCCCGTCTGGAATAAATACACGCAACGGATTAACGCACGCAGATGCACGGCGCAATGGCACACAACTCAACATGCGCATGTGCATAAATCGCTGCTGCAAGCAAACATGTTGAGATGTCTCCTGTGCACTGCGCACGTCTGCAGCCCTCCTCCTGTGGCCATTTATTGTGGCACTCTGAAAAAGCAAACGACAGACTGGCCTCAGGGGGGCATGTTCATTACTCCACTGCGCTCCACAGACCTTGTTCCGAGCGACGATCCTTGCAGCCCCCTGTACCACTTCCCATGGGAGGTGCGCGCGAGTTGAACGATCAACTGGATGCGCGCTGCGCGCACCGCACCTTCCTTGCTCGCAACATATCTCATTGGGAGTACCTGTGTTTGTGACGCCTGCAGATGTTGGGCTAACGTGGAAAAGGAAAACGGTGAACCGCATCATTGAGCTGCAGGAAGCTTTGCATGCAACCCAGCGCAAAGGCAAATGAAGAAAACTTTCGAACAGCCAGCTCACCCCAACCCTAACGAACGCAAGGTGTGGTGATATGCCAAAATATCAAAGTAATGTGTGCTGTGCCCCCATGGTTCTTTTGGGAGAAAACACATTCAGTTCGTGAAGAGGTGCGCAACCCGCACCATCTCGACGCAGCATGTGCAACGGCGCCGCGAATGCCAACGTACGTTTTACGCAGTTTTAAGCAACTCCTCACAGCATTTCGATCATAGTTGAGATGGCTGTGTTTTTGGTAATGGTATAGCCCGCTGATGGCGATTTCTCTTGGTGTATGACGTTTACCGACAAAGTCGATCTGACAGTGCCCCTGGTCATCCCAAAACCTTCACACACGAATGATGACCGATATAAAAATACAACGGGAAACAGCGGATACAAATGGAAATAAAACGGCATCGGACGACACACTGAGCACTGGAAGTCTGCAACGGGCAAGGGAGTCATGCCAGGAATTGCCAGTCGGTTTCAATTAACTTTGGGGTTAAATAAATGGGGTAAGGTGTGGGTCATGTTTGCACGTGATAGAGGCGTATCTTCAAGGTCAGGGTGAGGTGAAATCGATAAATATGGTGTAGATGTACCCTGACGGGTTCAAATGTCAAAGACGAGTGTGTAAGGGAGGCGCAATCGGAAATGTAGGCGCTGGACACGAATATAGAAGGCGAAAGGCAGCAAGTCGCACTGGACCATGAGCTGTGATGGTCCTGTGACATACCGGCCAAGCCGCCGATGATGGGACGTCTGGGCTTGGTCCTTTTGGGGAACTGTACAACGGGGCCAACGACAAAATGGCACGACGTATGCGTCTGACAGGTTTAGGTTTACACTGATACCTCACATGAAGCACAAATGGATGTATGTCACATCGTGTAAAAAAACTTCCCAGGTTATCATTATCGTGGTGCTCCTTGAGAAGTGCTCCTTGAGAAGCACTGATATTGTACAACCAGCTGCAAGAGACTGCGCACTTGTCTGAAGTATCAAAATTTCAGGATAAACAAAAAGTTACGCCCACCCCTCGACTCGAACACATCACCACTATACGACAGGAAACAGTGCTCACAGCTCTGGAATGAGGTTGCAGGCACCAGTATGAAGCATGTGGAAAAAGAGAATCATAGGAACACCCCGGCGGTCTGGAAAATACCGCACGCAAACCAACACGCCCGCCTGCAGAGGAGCTCGGGGTGCAGTGTCAGCAAGATTCTTGTTACAGGACAGCGCACTTGTTTGCCGAAAAAGGCTCCCAGACCCTTTGACGTACCACAACCCACTTCAAGCGGCTGCTCAAGGGTGGCACGGCATGCTTGGTGTCCACAGCTGCAGCCGGAGAGCTCTGGACGGCGGCAGTACACGCACGCGACAGGTGATGTTGCTCGTCGATTGGGTTGACACACAAAACTCCCGGGACCACCGAAAACCTCCGTGCCCAGCCGAGAATGCGGAAGTGGTCAGAGTGCCCGACTGTCTTGCACCTGACCGCACTTGGGAAATGTCTCCAACATCTGTCGCAAAACTCTCCGGGATTCGACGGCGATGCCCTGCAAAGAGAAATGTCTGACATGACGTGTTTGATGCATCGATGAACGAACCTTCTAACCTTCAGCTTCTGCGGCATGAATTTATGCAACAGCATTGACCCATGGGGACAGGGCCACAGGACAAAGAAGAGTGGATGTCTCACGCGAAACTCGGCCAAAGTACAAATTGCACCTCAACAACAAAACCAGAGGCATCTTCTGCACTTCTGTGTCCGAAGCTGCGTCGCCGTAGGCTGGGGCTCCGTGCCTTCTTCGTCGGATCCCTCTTCGTTCCTATGGACAAGGCCCTGCTCTTCCTTCAAAAAAAAAAAAAAGTACGTGGGGCCTTGGGGTCACGAATACGGATCAACGCAAACGCAGAAACTACGAATACTTCGAATATGCAATAACACACCTCATCCGTTTCGGTTTCTGTCACATCCAGACTTAGATTGTTCTGTTGGTCAACCTTCAAAATTTCATCCATCGGAAGAGCAGACTCTCCTGTCTCAAAATACACACCAGCTTCGATCAGGCTATTCCAGCACAAGGGGCAAGAGTTGCTCCTGCACAGAGGAGTTGATTCAAACAGAGGTCGCCTACTTGGTATTGTGGAACGAATCGTGCAAACCAGAAACAGCCGTCGCTGACAAAATGAACAAAGAGTGCGCTGAGATCAAACCTTTGACGCCATGTTTCAGCACACTGCAAGTGGAATGCGTGACCACACACGTACAGCATGGCTGGGTTGATTTCCCCTTCGTATTGCTCCAGACAAATGGAACAAGTGTCATCTCTGTATTCTCCAATGTGGTTTGCGGGCAACCTGAAGGCAAGCAAATAGGTGCCTCTCGCACTGCAGCCCGTCACAGGACAACATGCAACAACTGTTGTTCGGAAAGAAACATACGGTGTAGATGGGTCCTCCTCTCCAACATCCTCCAAGGTCTTTCCCTTCGCGTTTATCATGTGGGGTTCAGAAGCGGGCCTACCAAAAGTGTGTATAGTTGAAAGGAGTCACCCTAGGCAGCATAGATTTGGTTGTGTTTTGTAATCCAATCCAATTTGCATAATGTAAGCAATTTTTGAAAAAGGAAACATTCCACCCAAAAGCAAGTAAATCGGAAAATTGTGAATGCTAATCTGGGTTGGCGAAGGAGACACCGAATTCGTTCGGTGAATCGTGGGTTGCACAACACTAGGAAGTTTTGAATCTGGGGCTGAATGTGATTGTCTCTTGAGGAGGATGAAGTGGCCCAATTGGAGTCAAGATATGGGGGCCAAAAGAATGCGTGGGTCAACAATACCGAGATAAGCTATTGACAGCTAGGCAGAACGCAATACAGCAGGCAGCCAAAAAAAATTAACGGCTGCAAAGTGCGCCCTCCAGAAAGAGGAAGAGAGAGTCACAGACCCACAAAGGCAAGCGGAAAGGGGTGGGGGGGCGGGTGAGGGCAAGCAACACCCGGCAACCCAACCCAACTTGAGGTACATGTAGAACCAATTTTGCTCAAATCGACTTAGTTGTACTACTCTACGTTCCTGAGCATAGGGGGCCAACGTGGGTCCACCGCGTTTTTGTGTACTTCGTGCTTTGCATTTTGTGCTTTGCCTTTGCTTTCACCCTTGCTGACTCATGACAACCCAATGTGCCACATGTCATCATGAGGCAAAGACCGTTCATGCACAGGGGCATAACCCTCCCTAGAACAGGGCGGTAAGTGGGGGGGGTGTTGCACGCACCTACGGAGGTGCGCCGAGCAAGGAGGAACCTAAACCCTTCTTTTGGAACCAAAATGGGTTCATATGAACTCTCATTGGGGAGGGGGGGAGTTTCCCACTTCTTGTCGTGCCCCATGTCCCCCCTGATCCTATCTAATTAAAGGAGGAGAGTGGAGGAGAGTGAAGGTTTGAAGTTTTTCTTCAACGTGCGCAATTTCGGAGCCATTTCGGGATCATTGGAATTTTCAAAGTTGATTGAAATTATTGATGCATCGGCTTTTGAAAAGTGCAATACGCATGTTGACACATGTTTGGTGTCCAATGCATTTCCACCCACCAAGCTACTACCAAGGGTTTGCTTGCCATTTCGTTACCCCATGCCGGATCTTGGAAATCCCAAGTGGGTATCCGCTCAACCATACCCTTGAGCTTGCTCGGTGACTCGACGACCATGCACTTCATGCTAGGCATTTTCTCTTTGGAGAAAGTTCACCTCTTCGCGACAAGAAGCGATCAAGAGTGGACGGGTGTATGGGTATGGTCCATTTCCATTCCGTGCTTCACCACCAATAAGAGGGAAACGGAGGTTTAGGGAGGTTGGCGGTTGTGGGCCAACGGCACTTTTAGCAAGGATTCGATTACTTCGTTTGAATGGTTTCAGGATAGTGTTTGGACTCGCGAAGAGTGCGGATGAAATTGTGTTACAAGTATAGAATTAGTACGACATTCGCACGAATATTCTCAAAGCGGTTGAGGATGACTTGGACAAGGCATTGCCCGCACTACCGTCAATGAATGAAAGGCGAGTTCGCCCATTAGTTGCATGATGATTTGAGCCATTGATGTTTGGGAATTGATTTGATTGGGAGGGGATAATTGTTGTCTTTGAGAACTTGCGATGGTTCCATGTGTGCGCGTTCAAATCCAATGCCGCGCCCACGCATATTTTGCATGTGCTTTGTTTGCTTTGTAATCGATTTGGTGGGAATTTGAGCCTCCGTTGACACACTGACAGATTTGAAAAAATTCCTTAGACGGTTTGGTAGTTGTTCGAGCGACAGCGCAAGACACCCGCATCGCGCTCGATCCCATGAAGCCCACTTCGGCACTTCTTTCATCTTGAGTCCCTTGATCTCTCCAAAATCACTAGCAAGCGCGAATTCTTGTTATAGCCTTTGAGTTCGTCTTGTACCAAAGATCTGGACAACACACTCGCTCGCTGGCTCGCTTGCTCACACACACACACACACACACGCACACGCACACGCACGCACGCACACACACACACACACACACACACACACACACACATGCGCGCGTGCGCGCGACCGGTCGTCCGTGCATACTTGTGGATTTACACTCCATGTCCCTCTAGGTGTGAAGAAGAAAAAGGTCGTGGCCGAGACACCACCTGCTGATGTCAAACCTTCCGCGGTATTCCCACCTCAAATCAAAGGGTTGGCTTCAGTTTTGATTGTGCACATGTGAAACATGCCGCGAAAGACGGTGGATGCTCTATGTTTATCAAGAAATCAATGGTGTAAGCTTGCGTGTGTTTTTGGGATTGCCTTGTCCGCGCTCTCCATTGTTGGGGGCTACTGCTTTGATGGGTGTGGTGTGTTCAAAGGGTTCGATCGCCCCTCCACTTCCACCGGCTCATGACTCATCAATCGAAAAATCCCTGGAACCTAGCCACTCCTTTGGAACAGCGAAGCCACGTTGAGACTCATTTCGTGCTTGTCTCATTGTTGAAGGAGAAACAAGTACGGAGGGTCGCTGCATATGGCGTACCGGCAAGAGTTGTAGTTGCGTTGCTTCAAGTGAGTGCGGTGGCCCACCGATTGCGGTTGCGGACGTCCCGCACTTGTCCAGCCTGCAAATGAAGCTTGGTGCTAAGACAAATGTAAATCTATGCAAAAAAAGCCTCCAACCCTCGCCGAATCGAATATAGCACCCAAAGTGGGGGCCATAGGGGAGGAACCAATACAGAAATAATGGGGGTTGGACATTTCCCGGGGGGGGGGGTCGATATCCGTGGTATATGCCATGGGATACAACGGAGATATCCGTGGCATAGGCACAAATACTGTGTGGTATCTCCGACGTGAGGTGGCGTGGATCAGTGCAATGAGGGAATGCCGCTGCTAAGCAGGGGCGGCGCATGGGCGTAGGTTCCTCTTGGTCTTGGTCTTGGTCCTGGTCTTAGCGGATGAAACATTTCCCTTGTGCTCGGAACAATCCCCATCCCCACCACCACAGACCAAAGTAATTCCGATGGACATATTTGCCATCCAAGCTGAGTTGGACGACAAAGCAGGTCTGCTCCGGTGAGTGTGAGGCTTGGTCGAGGGTCCGGCGAGGTGTATGTAGGGTGCGCAGGATTGCAAATGAGGGTCGGGGTACAAGGGAGGAGCCTGTGGTGTGTGTAGCCTTTGTGGCTGAGTGGTCGTGTTACCTCCGAACTCGTTTTGCGCAAATGGCCATTATGGACATGCATCCAGGGCTCACTGAAGCCGTTTTCGTAACCGATCGTTACCCACTGGGAATGCCCGGTTGAGCCTAAGGGCAGGGGCCAAGGAGGCTTTGTAAAAACCTGACTGCACCCCATCCAAATCGCTGTGTGTGCCCCTAAACTTCCATTCTCCAACCCCTTGGGATTGCTGCGCGGGGTGGCTCTCCAACCCCCCCCCCCCCCGAACGTACGAACACATCAGAACATTTCGTAAACGAAGCCCTGGCCATCCCAACAAAGTGACTGGCCGACCAACCTGCAAAAAGAAAAACAGGAACCCACGTGAACACCCAAACACACCCCAACACATGCATCAGAGCACGCGTCTGTACACCCACAGACATGCCTCAATTAGAGAGCCCGCGGGTCGTCAACGTGCATGCAACGAGCCCTACCCCCGCCCGTGTAGATGGTCTGGGCCTTGGCCTCAACAAAGTGGCAGATGAACATCCCTTTCAGCAACTCTGGGTTTGGAGCACCTTCCTCATGCGGAAGACAGGCGCACTCTAGAATAAGGGCAATCAACTCTGTGCACGGCAGGAACATTGGCAGGGTGGATGGTTGTGCATGTGTGTGGGTGCGCTTGAGGGTGTGCCCACTCCGGCTGTCGCTGTGGTTCTCAATCTGTTGTTATTGTCAGCATCCGCACTAGCCGCAGTACGTGTCCATGAACATCCCCATCTCTTCTTGCGCCACTCATGCAAAGCTTCAGTACTTGAAAATGACCAATGCAACGTGGTAATCACTTTGCTGTCTAAGCTATTGATGAGGGTGGTGGTGAGCCCCTGGAGCCACGGGGCAAATGGGACTGCGAAAAATGGGTTGTGCGCTGCCCCTCCCATCCTTGATTCTCTTCATCCCGTTCCAACCCTCATCTCTGAGGATTCCCCACGTTTGGGGGTTTGGGGTGCATGGCCTCTGCCTGTTCTGAACAGCACAAGCCTCGTGCACTAAACCCGCAGAGGGCGCCCCCTTCGAAGGGAATCGCACTGAGAGAGCAACAGAAGGTCATCGCAGGGGTCCTTGCTTGGGGTTCAGCACCGGCCCCCCTCCCCCCGCCCACCATCGTTTTCTCCAAAATCCCCTGTTCGTTCCATTTTTGCGTCCTCCTAAATTGTTGGTGAATTGGTGGGTTTGGTGGGGTCGCGTGGGGTCGCTTGCATTTGTAATGTCTCGATTTCATAATTGTGCGCTGCATCCGCAGAAGCTGAAGCGACCGGTCCCAAAAAGGTAGACACGATACGCACGGCAGATCACCATCTCCAGCAGGTCCAGAAGAAGAAGGCGGCAACCGAGGGCGGCAAAAAGTCTGTTGTTCTGCCCTTGATGCACGGCTCCTCGTTGTGTGCCAGTTCTGTACTGTGCATGACATGAGTACACCGGACACGTGCTCATCATTTTCCTAGAATTGGTCTTATCAGATTCGTTGCACTGTTCGATTCGCCATTCATTGGGCACATTTACGTTGGACCTTCAAAAATGAAGCTGATAAAAGCAGATACTACATTTGATCTCAGCCAACCATCCATTGGACATATTTGTGCCGAACACATCAGCATTTTGGCTTTAGATGACGTCACCTGGTCTTCGGTCTTCGGGGGCGACATCTCCATTCGCTGGGTTCATCATGCTGCTGCAGCACCCACCTGCTGGCTGTTGCTTAGCCCCTCCCTCGGAGTTTCCCAGCCCCGGACTGTCACCGTAGCATTGGCTCAAACACCGCAGGCTGCAAATGCGGGTTGTGGCGGTGCAACCGATCCACCAGGTTGGGCCGCTGCACTTATTCGAAGACGGGGAGCCAAGGTCAGGGTCCCGACCCTCCTGCGCCTCGTCCAATGGGCTCTGGGCGCTTTGGAGCCGGCTGCGGAATGTTTCTTTGACGTAGAACTACGGATAGTATGCACGAAGTTGCTCCCAACCCACTGCCCCCCCCCCCCCTCCAAAACACCCCCCCACACACACATGCCAACCCCCCACCCACCCACATTACGGCTCACCAAAAAAACACCTCTCGTCTACAACATGCCGACGCTCACATTTTCTACAACTAGCAGACGACGTGTACCTGTAGCAGGTAGTGGCTACCAACCACAGAAATTGTAGATCCCCCTCCCCCCCTGCCTCCACACCTCCAAGGTATGTGTGGGGGGCGATTTGTAATGTATGGAGTTACACAGCTCCTCGCCGGTGCCACTGACAAAAAAACAAATAAACAGATATTGTGCCATTCACCACCAACCAGCAGCATCCACCCCAACTGCACCAGCCATGAGCCGCACATGCATTCCCGAAGACCCCCGAGAGGTGCCTTCCCAGGGTCAGCTGTGGGCCAAATAGCGCCGCCAGATGCACGACCTGGACCATTGCCCCCCGGCCTCCCCCTTCAGGAAGTCGGACTACCGACCAAGGGCGGGACGAAGTGGGGGGAGTTTGCTGGGGAGGACCAAGAAATGCGGTGATTTCCCGGTCACTTTGCGACTGTATACACACGGCGCACCGCAAGAGAGACGCATGTACGACGGGGCTGTTTCAGAGGTTTCTGGGTGCGGGTGAGGGGGAGGCCTGCCTGCTCTGAGCAGCACGGCACAAGCCTCGGGCACTACACCGTCAGTGCCGCCCCCTCGCAGGCCGTAACGAGGTTCCGAAGCACAGAGCCCTGGAGGGGGTCGACAAGGGTCCATCGCAGGGGGCTGCGCGAGGCTCAGCACCCAGGCGTCCACTTGAACGCCCCCTGAACTCTGCTAGAGGGTTTCTGTCGCTTTGGGGCAGGATAGGAAGCCCCCACACGCAGCAACCCCCCGTCCCACTGGCTCCTGCAGGAGAAGCCGCTACGGTCAGTGGACCGATCGGGAGTGGGCCGAGTGGGAGAAGGAACGGAACGAACGGAAAGAGCGGCGGCTCGACAAACAGAAGGCGGAGGTGTTCTCCCTCGGTGCCTTCTGTTGTCTGTGATACCTACAAATTCTGCTTGGCAGTCACCAGTTGGCCATTGGTTCAGGGCTCCATACGCATCGTGTTCATTGCGCACCCGTGCTATACATCCCATACTTCAGCAGCCCAAGTGATATCTAGAGATTTGTTGCTGTTTTTTTTTTTTTGCAATTGTGAACCTTGGTACCTCGGCTCTTTGCTGAACATTCAGATGTGCATTTGAACCAACCCTGCAACCGCCCAGCGCAGCAAAAAAAAAAAGCCGCCAAGCACCTTCAAATCTGATCCGAAGAGACCTGGTGATACACGGCCGATGAACACAACTCCAAAAGCCCCCTCCCCCCCCATCCGATGCTCCAGGAGTGAACCTACAAGTATTGCCTGTGGATGTATGATATGCATGGGCTTATTACTTGTCTACCCTCGTGGCCAAAGAATACCATTGCATTTGTTTTCTGCAATCACTTAATCAATCAGTCATGCAGGCTGACTGACTGACTGGCTGACTAACTGACTAACTGACTGATCAACCGATCGATCGATAGATCGATCAACCGACGGACGGATGGATCAGCGGACTGACTGCCTGACTGGCCGCCTGACTGACTGGCTGACTGACTGACTCGCTGAAAGCATTTCTGTTTTCTCAGGACGACGCCCCATTTCAGACAAGAGCGCTGCAGAAGGCTTGCAGCAAAAAAAGCAGTTTTGGCAGTGCACTGGCGCATAATGCGCACGCAGAGACGCACCAATGGGGTGGCGGATGGGATGCAAAGAAGGGTGGTGCCGAGGAAAGCTTCGGCCTCCCTTCAGGCAAACGGGTGTGTTCTCGTGCCTGATGCTGCTCTCCCCACTTCCAAATGTACGCATGCAGCCTCTTTGACATGGGATTCCGTGGCTGCCGCACGGTGCCGGGCGACCTGGCGCTCCACAGCAGTTGCCTTTTTTTGGCGGGGGCCATTGCTGCGGTAGTCATTGGTTGGATGCAACTGATGGCAGTGTGAGGCCAGTTGGCAATCTCTTCATGGCAAGCACTTTGAACAAACGCCCCCTGGAGGCAGATCAAGGCCATTGGACGACGGGAAACCATTGATGGCGTTGAGGAGGCCCACAATGTGGGCTACCAAAATGGCGATGCACCATTGTGTTCCCCATCTTAGGCTCCCTGGCCCTCGACCCCCCTCCCCCTCTCCCCCCCCCCCGTTTCTCCCCCCCTTTCCACGCCCCCCTCTGTGGGTTTCCAATCGCCCCCCCCCCCCATCTCCCCTCCTTCCCTACATTTTGCCTTGGCTGCACTCCTCCCTTCCCCCCTCTTCCCCCCCCCCTCCCCCTCTCCCCTTGCCTGGTGACCTAGCACTAGTATACAAACCCTTAGGATGGTAGTTGTGGGACGGCTTGCCCACAGGCATTGCCAGGCACCGGCCTGTGAATACCATTCGCACCGTGATAATCACCTGCCACGTGACGTCATCCACGAGCCAATGTGGCTCGCTCCTTGTGCCGCATGTCCCTTGGCATGTGCCGATGGTTCTTACCGCTCTCGGTCTCAGGGATAGGGAGTGGCCCGCCGTGTGTGCCGTCCCCTTGTGATCCACGGCCTCCTTCCGTCATGGACTCTCAGGTCGGCTTCTCCGTCGTGCTCCTCCGTGCCACCTTTCGAGGTGCCATGGGAGGGCTGCACCAGGCCTTCATTCTCCTCTCATTGTGATGCCCAGTGCATGGGTATCGCGCCTCTGGGAGGTGTCAGGGCTGCAGCCGACGACCACCGTGGCCTGGCTCCTTGGCTCGCCCGCCAGGCGCCTCAACAAGGGGCGGAGCCGCAACGAAACACCCAAGCATGGAGCGGAGACGTTCACAAGGCGCCCCAAGGTGGGGCAGACACGTTCACAGAGCGCCCTGGTGTGGAAAAGGCGTTCACAATATGCCCCAGCGTGAGGTAGAAACGTTTGCAGAATGCCCCAACACCCCAATGTCGGGCAAAGACCCAATGGCATTCACAGAACGCCCTAACGTGGGGTAGAGCCATTCTCGAGCGCCGCAACGTGGGGCAAAACACTTGCAGAGCGGCCCAGTGTGGGGCAAAAACATTCACAGATCACCCCAGCATGGGGCAAATACACTTGCCAAGCGCCCCGGCGAGGGGCGGAAATGTTCACAGAGCGCCCAGGCAAAGGGGTAGCAACTTTTGTGGAGTGCCCTAGCGTGCGGCAGAGACGTTCACAAAGCACCTTAGTGTGGGGTAACGGCGTTCGTAGAACGCTTTAGCATGGGACTGAGGCATTCATAGATGACCTTTTGGGGGCGTTTTGCGGAACATATTGTGGAGTTAGAGGGCCCTAGAGGGCCTTTCAGTACAAGGAAGTCTAGCTGCATGTGTAGAGTAGCCACTATTTCCCATCTTTTGGCCGTTTTCAGCAGGTTCTAGGGTGGTTTTGGGCAAAAAAAAGGCTGATTTTGGCCCTAAATTGCAGATTTTGAAATGGAGGTCCGGTACTTGCGACGCCCGTTCCCGGCCGCCACCGTTGAGTTTCTGGCTCATACTTTGTATGGTTGTCCCTCACACCCATAGGTAGCATCCACCAAAATTTTGACCGAATGCGAAGCACCACGCCGGAGCTGTGATTTTTGCCCATTTCGCACGTGCTTGCTGCTTGCTTGCTTGCTTGATTGCTGCTTGCTGCTTGCTAAACCTGTTAGGTCCACCCTAGACACTAAAGAGGGTTATAAAACCAAGACTGGTTCCACCAGCTCGGTGACCCTAACCCTAACCCTAGGGCTAACCCTATCAAGACTGAATATTGGGACCGAGCTAGTGGGGGAGGGAACATCAGCTATGACTGGTGAGGGACATCAAGAATGATTCACACATTGATGGCTCTTGACAAAGTGAAATCAGCTTGCAAGTGAACCCCATCACCACGAGGCCCACTTTCAAGGCTTTTTGGACTTCTGAGGGGCCAAAATGCCCCAAAATGGGTTCAAAATGGGCTTATTTCACCCGTTTGTGCACCCCAAATGGTCTAGGATGAGGGCGGCGGAGAAAGGACCTTAGTGGTGGGGGGCAAGGAGAGAGTGGGGGGCAAGGGGGGAGGAGGAGGAGGAGGAGCGCCAGCGTCGGTCCCACGTCCGGTGAACCTGTGTTTCGTCCCTCGTGAGTCCCAAAGAGACTCGGCAAGGGAGTCCTCCGTGTTACCTCCGTTGGAGCAAGATGAATCTGGCTGCACCGGCCGCGCCGCCGCCATCTTCGCCGGACCGGGGTTCGAACTGCCGACCAAAAAGTCTGCCGTCGGCTGCATGACCGTTCGGCCACTACTTACCCTGGGAGCAGTGGTCCCCCCCACTACTTGGAGCCAGGTCTGCCACTGACAAAAAACCCAAACTGTGTGTTTCTGTCTGACTGAATGCTGGCCCGGCTAACTGACTGATTGGCTGACCGTCAGCCTCTCTTCAAGGTGCACTGCCGAAGGCAATAGAATTTGAACGGGCTCCAAGGTGGCAACAACTAGGGGTAGCCCGACCTCGGGGCAGAAAACAGCTGCGCCATGGCGTATCTCTATGATGGCAATCGTGACGTGGTGGCAGGTACCTACCAACACGACGAGTTGTGCTAGGCCGCGTCTCTCATAGCCCAGTGACATTTGCAAGCCGGAGGTGAAGCCCCGGGAAGACCCACTCCACTTCTTGGCTATCACCGGAAAGTTGACTTGGATGGACTGGGGCCGTCAGGACTGTAGGCAGAGAACCCGGCGGTGGATCGAACTGTAGCGCTGCTGCGCACGGACTCTGTGACCTAGACGGCCTGCCAAGAGGAGCCCCTGCCCGACGATGATGCCATGCTCTGCCCATGCCACCCCCCTGCCCTGCCCGATTGTGCCGTGCCGTCCGGATTTCACCAAGACATCTGTTCCGTACCCTTGGCGTCTTTATCTAGACGGCCTTCTTTGGCACTTGGGACATGGACCCTGACAGTAGTCGTAGGTGCCTGAGATCTTGACCCAACTACGCCGAGCGTTGAGCTAGACCTGTGTCCTAAGCGCTAGAAGTTTGACCCAGACCTGCGTCCGTACATCCCAAGTGCCTTGGACATATGTCGAGATCAAAAGCGAAGGTGCACAGGATGCATGTTTGGGCCGAGTGTTTAGCACATGCCACCTACGTAGACATGTGTACCGCTTGAGATTTCAACCCACACACGTGCCCTAGGCAGTCAGCGTCTGCGTGCAATACAAGGAACATTGACCCAGACATGTGTGCTCTGCACTTGGCAACTTGGTCGGGCACTGAGCAACTTGATTAGTAGTTGATATCGATACGTGTGCCCGATAATTGGGATCTTGACCCAGGCATGCATCTCAGGCAGCTGGAATGTGCACCGAACACTGTGTTTGAGATTTTTTGGGGCAGAGCATTCGGGTGTTGACTCAGATATTGGCATTTGAGATCTTGCCGCTGACGTGTGTCGTAGGCACTTGGGATACTGACTCGCATCCCAGGCAATGGAGATCTTGACCCTGGCATGCGTCCTCGGCACTTTGGACCTGGACCCAGACCACTCCCCGAATGGTGTTGTTTGGTCCTTCCTGTCGGCAGTCATGGCTGCCATTGTTTCACAGTTTTTGTGAAGAAAATGCTTACGGCGGCCCTTCACACAGTCTACAGGAATCGGTTCAGAAAGTCCCTGAGATACCTCAGGGTTTTTGTGATAGTCACCTTCAATGAATGCTATATTGCTGGGTCTGCAGGCCGTTCACTGGCTCCAGATGGTTCCCTGTCCCCCTTGGTTGCCCCTTGATCACCCGGTTCTGTCCCATGCCAACCCTCTTTTGCAGCAAAAGAAGGAGAAGAAGTGGAATCAAGGATATTGGTAGCTAACAGCTGAACCCTCGCCTGGCTGTGCCACAACTTGCAAGCCCCTGTCCTTTGGTTTCTTGGCTCCTGAGGCCTGGCTTCATCCGCTGGACTGCACCTGCACTTTGTAGTATCTCCGTCCTGATCTCACGGGAAGTCGGATGCTTGCCACCCAAGTCCTCCAGCATTGGTCTTCTCAGAGATCATAATGCTGAGATTTCTTTGGGGCTGGAATGGGGCAAAGTCATGGCCATGGCCGCAGATACTCCTTCATGGTATCGGAGCAGCACACATATACACATCCCCAAGTGTAAACAACAACATCGTCGACCCACCGTGGCACACTCTTCTGAAACCGGGATCAGGGACACAGTAGTTGTGATTGCTTTGGGTACATGCCATGCCTGAGCCGTCTTGGCCGAAGCCTCGTCCGCTGCTTCCTCATTACCCAAGCCTGTTGACCAGTTTCCAGACAATGTGCAACGAACTGAGAGCCTTCTGGGCTGCGCCCACTTCAGCGTGGGCTTCGTGGTTGCGCAGCGGCTTGCTGTTGTCATCCGCAGCGTTATTGAAGTGGCGGCACTCAACCTGCTGCGTGAGAGCTTCCACTGCGCGCATCCGCCCCCGGAAGTACCAAACGGCACACTCATTCAGCCTTTATGGCGCACCCCCCCACCTCCGCATCGGCCGCAATGCTTGCTTTGACGTGGATCTCTTAGGAGCTGGCGCTTCGTTCTTGGAATTCGCACGGAGGGACGAACCGGAGGTGCCAAGAGGGTGGACATTCTGGGGGTCTGCTGTGCTTATTGTCGCAGTCCGACCGTTCCAGCAGCAGCACACATCCATTCAAATTCATTTCCATTCGAGTTTTACAGTCCGTTCTGCGGCGCACGCGACTGTGCTGGCAACCTCTGTATTGTACCACGTACCCCGTGGTTGGGATTTCAATACGCGAGAAAATGCAGCAGTGCCAAGCTTGAGTGGTGCGCTCTTGCTGCGGCACTGCCAATCCGCCACCGGCTTCACAGTTTGTGTTGATCGAGCTAACCCACAGAAAAGATGTCCAGTTCACCTGAAAACAGACTCGAGGACAGTTGTCAACAGGGAGAAACGCTCACCCATCCCAGTCCTGACTAGAGGTGGGGCGTAAACTGCCGCAAAGAAGGCGCCCCCCGCTTTAGTGCTGCAGTTCATGTCTTCTGGCATTCATTTGTTGACTGAAAAGTGGGTATCGTTTACCAGCCCACTGGAGGAGTTCAACCTGCAATTGTCCCTTGTGCAACAGGTGGACTGCCTTTGCCCCCCCCCTCCCCACTCCCCCCCGATGTGTTCAGCCTGTGCAGATGCTGGGCCGCCAGGGCAGTACAGCCGTACGCATCTCTTCGCATTCCATCCCCGCTGTCAGTCCAGTTGTACCCGAACCAATTCAGCAAAATGCCCACATGGGCCAATCAAGCAAATTTGGGTCGATGTGCTGAGCCCAGAGAAGGGCAATATGTATACTTTGGCAGGATAGTGGCTAGTTTGTATGATGCCAACTTTTTTGTACTTCTCTGCCGTTGCAGATGCAGGATTGATCGGTCTGGTATCATAGGATCAGGCCTCAGGTTGCCTGCCTCAAAGGAATAATGGTACCGTGGTATCGTTCCCCCCTAAAATGGGCCTTTTTTTGAAATCAGAAAAATTCTTTCCAACGATAAACTGGAAACTTTTGCTGGTAGTTCTAGGGATGTTTCGCCCCACCATCGAATGACAGATTTTTTCATTGCCCTGTAGCAAAAAACTCACCAGCCCACCCACCAACCCTGCAGGTTTTGTGAACCCCCCCCCCCCCCCGCCCTTCAGGGACCGCTGTCAGTTCCGCCCCAACCCGCCCCTCACTGCCCTCCAACCGTTTTGTAACCATCAGCATGGCTGTTGAACCCAAGCCCTGCCACCCACCCGGTGCTCCCTTGTTGCACATTTTCGTGTAGGCTCCTTAGTTTTCTTTTGTTTCGGGGGGGCAAAGCACTTATACTTGCTTAGTTGTGCCTGTTTTGGCCTCGGGGCATCACTTTTTGCTGGCTAGTGACTTGCTGACTTTCTGACCTTTTCTATTCTGTTTTGTGCTGAAGTCGTTGTTCCCCAGGGAATAGTTGCACATCCCACCTCTGGGGCTACAACCCGCAAGGATCTTCTTTTGAGCGTGTTTTACTAAATATTTGGACGCACTTGTTGGTCTTATGTCGATGCAATGGCGTCAAGAAAGCCCATGGTGGCCTCACCAAAGGGAACATGGGTGTTCAGGACGTTTGGCTGCCATGCGAGGCGGTCACATTCCCAGAGATGCTCTGTACCAAGGTCAGAGTGGCCGTGGGTCACGAGGGATCCCTTTGCGCGAGGCGATGTGGTATTGATGGCTTTGGCGGTCCACCGTGTGACAGGGGCGTCCGTTCTGGCCTGGTGTTGTAGGGGGATTTCCCGGCCTTCATGGGTGGCTGAGGGTACAACGCGCAGCCCGTGCGGCCGGGCAGGCTCGGTACGCGCAGCCCGTGCGGCCAGGCAGGCTCGGTACGCGCAGCCCGTGCGGCCGGGCAGGCTCGGTACGCGCAGCCCGTGCGGCCGGGCAGGCTCGGTATGCGCGGCCCGTGCGGCCGGGCACGCTCGGTACGCGCAGCCCGTGCGGCCGGGCACGCTCGGTATGCGCGGCCCGTGCGGCCGGGCAGGCTCGGTACGCGCAGCCCGTGCGGCCGGGCAGGCTCGGTACGCGCGGCCCGTGCGGCCGGGCAGGCTCGGTACGCGCAGCCCGTGCGGCCGGGCAGGCTCGGTATGCGCGGCCCGTGCGGCCGGGCACGCTCGGTATGCGCGGCCCGTGCGGCCGGGCAGGCTCGGTACGCGCAGCCTGTGCGGCCGGGCAGGCTCGGTACGCGCAGCCCGTGCGGCCAGGCACGCTCGGTACGCGCAGCCTGTCCGGCCGGGCATAGCCCGTCTTCTCAGGCATGCAGAACCATGTCAGTATTTTCGCGGTCTGGCATTTGTGGTCCCCCCTTCGTTTTACTTTTTTCAACGACAGATGACAAGCTGTGAATTGGATTGACAGCTCAGCATGAATTGCACCTGTTTGTATCATAAACCAGATGTTGTGAAGGCAGGTGGATGCTTGAGCCGAGTTTGGCAGGAGGTCCTACTCACAGGATCAGTACCATGCGTTCGTCTCCTTTGATGCCCTGCAATCCTCCCCATGCCAGATCTTTTCTCCCTTCGGGAGTTTCAAGGTTTTACCGAAGCCCATTTCCTGGTACACGCACCATCATGGTGTGCTTTGTACAGCAATGTTACACATATTTTCTCAATCCCATTTTTTGGCAAGACGGTTTGGTACGTCAGCAACCCCGGTAAAGTGCAAGGATCAATTGATCGGACGAACATATGGTTGGAGGCGCGCGCACGCCACAGGAATGCAGGATTCACAGACAGACGAACAGGGCAGATGTGCACATCGCATGATGTCAGATTTTGACCCACTCCAGACACGTGTGTGTTGCAGGGTTGTGGAAGGGCTGTGTTCTCAGTGATGCTGTTTTGTTGATGACAAAAATGCAGTGGAGTAGTGTGAAGGTCAGCCAGTTTGCGAGTGTGTCACTTGGAGCTGACAGTGGAGCACATTACATTGTCACGTCTTAAACTCGTGTTTGTGCAAATAAGCATGAGGTCTAGCATAATTACATATTGCAAAATTGTTCGGCACACTGGGATACTCGTTTTCTTCGTCTCTGTTCAACTTTTACCGAAATGGGTGTTGATGCAAGCAACAACAGGCCCTGGGCCAACAAGCATGACCGGCGTTTGCAGCCCCAAAACAGATTGCCACGTTGCAAGATCGATTGAAACAGTGATTCGCCATGTTTATTCAGATGCTGTGTCCTGATGTTTGCAGGAAGTCTGAGCAGTGGATGGTCTTGTTCTAAAAACTCTCAGGAGTCTACTGGCGGGGGGGGGGCGGAGACGGGATTTGGAACAGCAAAATTTTGGCACAAGAAAAGTGCCAAATTATGCCATGGTATTTTAAGGTCCGCAGCCATTTTTCCAGGTGTCAGTGTTAGCGCTCTTGGCATGCATGTTCCCGTTGCAGTTTGTTCTACAGGGACGCTCCAGGCAGGCTCCAAGCCTCTAGGAAATAACAACAACCAACCAAAGGCCTGTAGGTAATAATACCCACCATTCACAGTGTATGCGTGTTGTGCCACTTGTTGTACACTTGTTGTACCTAATTTTTCAGAGGTATTTGAGAATTGGTGCCAAAGTTTCTCCGCACCAAATTTTGCCGTTCCAAAGTGGGCACGTATCAACCCCGTCCCCCCCTGCCTCGCATACCAACCGGCATACTCTTTCAGCCTTTTATGGCGCACCCCCCTCGGTATGTGCCAGAAACCTTTTCCCAAAACACAGGACAGAATGGTTGCTTTGGGCCAGTTAGGCACCAATGGTCACACAAATTTTACAAGTGAAGTACACGGCACAAGTTACAGAATGACATGGTGGAAGCACAATGGCCGCCTTAAGAATCGCAGGGCGTGCAGGAAACCAAGCCACGCAACACGGCGCACGATCGGCACTACAAGTGTATGGTCCCGGATTTTAGATGATGGTGTTGCATGTTGGAAGACAGTTATGAATGCCAACCACCATGGTTGACTGCTGTGTGTGGTAGAAACCTATCGATTCTTTAAATTTCAATGTTGCCTTACTCCAACTTACTCTAATCACACCATGCAAAACATGGCTCTTGTTGCTGGCCAGGTCTGGAAGCATGTAGTTCCAACCTTGGCTGATCACCAAGACTTCATTGATTGTGTGCCAGCAGAATGCAACTAAACACGACTATGACAGCATTGATCTTGCAAATGAAGTCCTTCATTACTACCATCAAACCAATGATGCATACGCAAAGACTTTGCTCGCTGCATGATGAGGCTTCGGTTTGCTCGCTGCATGATGAGGCTTCGGAGTGTGAATTGTGGGTGCACCATGCCCCAACTGCACTTGCGAGTGAACTTGTGGGTTCACAGGACTATTCCTCAAGCCACCACAGCATGGGCACAGGCAAGCTTCCATGCCGTCACACCGCTAAGCCTGCAAAGGACTTGACATATTTTCCCAACCATCCGCCCATAGCTTGCATATTTTGCAAATATACAGCTTCACGAACAGAATCACAGAGTTGCGCAAATACACAGAGAATGCAGGCATAAGGAGTGGTTCGCCTTGGCCGGGCCCAAGGCCCTACTTCTTTGAGACACGGGAGCATTTCCGCATAGGTGTGAAGGCGTGGCTTGCCCTGCTGTGAAATATATAGAGCTGCCCAAGTGCGGCACTGCACGTCGCAGTTGCAGCCTCCGGAATTGCAGGCATATGACCACTTCCCACTGCCCCCCAACGCTCGAAGAGAAGCAGGGCAAACAAATCTTCCTCAAATCGTTCTTCCAAGGTGATATCTGGGTATCTCGGGATCTGGGTATTTCCATGGCGTGGTGGGTGCGAGTGCATTACACGGGGTGATGTGGTGCGTAGTGTTTCCCTACAGCCTAACCCGAAAAAGGGGGGTGGGAGGCGGAATTGAATACGATCAATGGCTGGAGGCAAACTACTGATGCAGCATGTCAGTCAAAGTCATCGGCAATGTTTGAAGCTTGACGCCTGTTGGAACCTTCATCTGCTTTGCTCTGCAGCGCACTACGATGACTGCGTCTTTTCAAGTCACGCCTTCATCCCCTGAATTTGAGTTTAGAAACAAGCTCCGATACTGTACTGCGGAAGACCTTTCGAAAGACCTGAGTGCATGTGTTGCAGTGGTCACGGGTGCAAGCAGTGGTATTGGTGCGTGCGTGGCCTCCCAGCTTGTGCGTCAGGGCTGCACAGTGATTTTGGCTGCACGAAATGTGGAGAAGCTGAACCAGTTTGCAGACCAACTTGGGAAGAAGGCAAAGGTGCTATATGTGGATTTTTCGGATCTGGCTACTGTTCAGCAGGCAGCTAAGGAGGTTCTGCAGACAACAGAGAGGCTGGATTACCTGGTGAACAACGCAGAAACCTATAACCATCCTTTTGCTCGCACAAAGCAAGGGTTTGAATGGCAGTTTGGTGTCAACCACCTCGGAGGCTTCCTGTTCACGCAGCTGCTCACACCCCTGCTCGTCAAATCAGCCCCGCCGCGTGTTGTCATGACATCAAGTGCCCTCCATTATTCCGGCCCCGGCAAAGATCGGAAGCTCCGGTGCATTGAATGGGACGATTGGAATTGGCAATCGCGCAAGTTTGACTTTGAGTTTGCATTCACGCAATCCACATTGGCCAATGTGATGTGGGCGCGAGAATTCGCAAACCGCCATGGGCAGCACGGGGTGAGAGCGGTCTCAGTCCATCCCGGAGCTGTTGACACCAATGCTCAAAGGCACATGGTCCCACAAGGGTGCACGGGAGCCTTAGTCAAGCGCCTGCTAAAGTACGGCATTCGGATGATTGATGTTTGGCTTGGTTCACAAACAACCCTTCACGCCATTCGGTCCCCCAGCGTCGTTGCACACAACGGTGAGCACTATGCCCAGGCGTTCTCGTCGGAGTTGCCCTTCGGGCAGCCCGTCTATGAGACCAAGGAGCAGGACGCTGGTGGGTGGCCCATGGAGGAACCAAGCAGCTTCGCGCGAGATTCAGAGAACTTGAAGCGCCTTTGGGACTTGAGTGAAAAAGCCGTGCAGGAGTTCATATAGGGCCTGTCTGAAGAGCATCTGGACCAGGATCTCATGTGGTGAGGTGCCTATGAGTCAGACGCAGCATTAATGACTTCCTTTGGTTTCTGATGTGCTACGCCAGCACCACCACCAAAAGCGCCAACCCTCTGATTTGAATTTGGCTGGGCATCGCCGTGATGATGCCTGCGAGATGTACAGAAGGCAGGCAAGGCGAAGGGGTGAACTGGTGAGATGCAATCTGGTGAGATGCTGCCTCATAGGCAGCTCCCAAAGAAACACATTCGTAAGCAGTCCGTGTGGAGCAGGGGGCATGGATATCACCCCAGGCATGCGTGCTGCTGAGTGGATGAGTGGCTCGATGTGCCCGTGGGTGTGTGGGTGTGCGTGGCTCGATGTGCCTGTGGGTGTGGGGGTGTGAGTGGCTCGATGTGCCCGTGGGTGTGTGGGTGTGCGTGGCTCGATGTGCCCGTGCGTGTGGGTGTGTGTGTGGCTCGATGTGCCCGTGGGTGTGGGTGTGTGTGTGGCTCGATGTGCCCGTGGGTGTGTTGGTGGGGGCATCCCAACACATCTATTGATACCATGTATGCTCATTTTTTGCAGTTTTTGCAGTCTGCTCACGCAAGGCAAAGTTCCGGATTCCTAAGGCATTCCTGAGACATGATTCAGTGCCGGAAGGTCGAGCTGCTCAGCCTTTCAGGTTCCTTTCATGCACCACTCAGTGGGTGCACAATTCAGCCAATGATTTCATCTATCTTTGCTCTTTGATTGTTTTTTAAATGTCTTGAGATGGTGGTCAATATGGGCGGACCAGGCTGCATGCAGGGAGGGATGGAAGTTCCGTATTTGTTTGGGGCTCCACGTGGTCATATCAGAAATTCAGGAATCGAACGTACAGGAATTTTTAATTCGTCCCCCCCCCCCCCCCATGCCCATGGACCCCCATGCCAATGGCCCCCCCCCTCTCGAAAGAAGAAGCATGGCCCCCCTTGCTAATGGACCCTTCCTCTCAAAAGAAGAAACATGCCCCCCCCCTCAGATTTTTTCACCAAATCGCACACGAGTTGCCCTTTTTTGCCTAGTTTCCTGAGTGTGACATTGTGTGTCTCATGCCTAATTCTCCACCTTGCTTTGCTCTCACAGAATTCGTCTACTGCTGTGCCCCAAAGCAGATAAAGGGGCTAGTTCGGGTCTTTTGATTGTTGCAGTCCTAAATGTTAGAGTTTGGCTGGTGCTGTTTTCCACAACGCTTCCCTGATCAGGGCCACATCTGGCCCCAGTGGTATGTTGCGATCTAATGCACACCGTTATTTTGTAGCATTCAACCATGTTTGTCAGCTTCTTTGACTGCCACATGAAGTATATGGTGCTGAAACTTTTTGAAGCAGGCCTGGGGTCATCAGTTTCAACCATCATGGTTTCAAAAGTTGCAGTTGTGTGTTTTCTTCGTATTTGCTATTGTGTGCTTACATGTGTGAAGAAGGACAGGCATGGGAACACAAATGTTGAGCACCACAAGAAAAATGGTGTAAAAGCATGAAAAAATTGCAAAAGGTGGCTTATGTGAGCCCCACAACCACCACAAAGATGCAAGAGGTACCAAGCATGGGTCCCCACCACGTTTACACCAATGGCACAAGCTAGAAAATGCATACACATTTTTTTTTGGATTTTTTACGAGAACTCGAGTCAATGGACCCCCCCCCCCCTTCGAAAAAAGAAACATGGCCCCCTTTGCCAATGCCCCCCCCCCCTCTCGAACGAGGAAACATGGCCCGGGCCATTGACACGGGGGGGGGGGGGGAGTGTCATGCATTTCCTAGATGCAAGAAGCTTACTGTTGCTTCCTAGTGGATGGTTGATGTTATTTCATGGCGGGTCCTGGATGGTTAGTGTTATTTTTTGATGGGTTTTGCATGGCAACTGTTATTAACGGGCTCTAGGTGGTTGATGAAATTTCTTGGTTGGTCTTTGATAGGCACACACAACCCAACCCTGTTCCAGCTTGTGGTTGGTGCACATATTTTGGCACATTGTCATCTTTAAAACTGAAGAAAATATTGGGTACGAGTCAGGGGTTCCAAATTTGCCTACATCAATTTTGTCGCTTTCTAAATGATCCTTTCTCTCGTGCGGAAAACTACTCAAAAACTTTCATCCTTAGCAGCTCCCGCATCTGCCTACAATCAAAACGCTTGAACCCACGGCTGTATTCTATTATCCATGGGAACGCCGTGCACGCAGTGTGAAGTTTTGGATGTTGGCAAATACTCGCACCCTAGCTTTTGGTGGTAAAACATTGATCCTGTGCCTTTGGTTTCCTGTAAAGGAAAAGTGCTTCCATAAATAATGAAAAATTTTTGGATTGTTCATTTTTCTGAAATGGATTCTGAGGAAATAATACGGTCACCACCAACCGTATTACTTGGGTGAGTATCCCAGCCTCTGCGTGCGCAGTATGCACGCAGTGCAAAAACTTCTCCCATGTCGAAACACCTGGCATTCATTAGACAAGCCAAAGGCCTATGTGACAAATCTTTTATCACAGTTAAGTAATCTAGCGGCACACTTCATTTAACAACTTGAGCTGAATTTTTGTCGTACAATCAGATGATCAATAATCAACAACTTGGATCCAATATAGGGCACTAATACCGAGATCGGAAACGAATCAGCCGGCGTCAGTGGTTCAAGCACACGGATGAGTACATATCATCATTAGTGCACACCACTCTTGTTCACTCAATCGCCATTCATCTTCACTCAACCATGTGTACATGACAGTTAGATGGACCCACTGAGGCTGTTTCTTTTTGGGAACATGCCTATTTATATGAGCATTCAGTTATTAAGCTGAACTCTGGTAGTGAATTTCCTACTTTACTCCAGATCCAGATCCAGATCCCAGAATGAACAGCATGATGCTGCTAATCCAAGATTGTCCTGCATGAACAATGAAGATGAACAGTAAATCAGAAGAATGATTGAAGATGATGGTGACAGGCAGATTCACAGAGGTCTAATTGTTCACAATCAGATCATGATGCAGAAATGACATGATGGGTCATGATGGGGCACATGAATGGAATTCAGTGGCTCCATGATGGCCAGTCCTACTGAGTGGGCAGTTCAAGAGATAAAGGTCAGAACTGAACTTAGGTGATAGTAAAAGGCCCAGAAACCACATCTTTTTCATGTATTTTATGCTCTAAAGACGTGTGCATATTTTTGGGTCTTTGTCTAGTCTTTTATGCCATGGACCTACAATCAAGGGTTGACTTTCATCAGCAAGTTTGATCCTGAATTTTTGCTTTGTGCTAGGGTGTCAGGCAGAAATCTTTCTAGTAGCAGAGGCCGGAGTTGTAGCAACTCCAGGACCCTGCCTGGCGGATTTTTGAAAATCGAAAAATCTGAGATTTTCATCATCTCAATCATCATCACATTTCATCAACCCCAGGCTAGCCCTCTAGTTCTACAACCCAGCTGTTTGACATGGCCCCACCCAAAGGTTCAAAGGCAAAAAGGCGAGAAGATAAGACACTCAGAAGGGTAGGTGTGCGTTCAGGGATAAGGTTAAAAGGGAGCGCCGAGCCAGAGAGAGTCAGGGCACTGAAGGCAAGGAATGCAAGGTTAAGTGAGTCAGAGAAGTCAAGATTGAGAGAGTCAGAGAAGTCAACATCGCACGGCGCTAACACTCTAACAGAAGCAAAGCCTGTACCAACTCCCTCGCAATCTTCTGGGTGCGCGTACGAAGACACTCACGCGCATGGAGAGAGGGTAAGGCTCGCACCCCAAGCAGGTCCTGCGCGCGAGACAAGGCCTGCGCGCGAAACCAGGATATTCTTCGAGACTGATCCTGCGCGCGAAGCAAGACCCATGCGTGAAGCAATGCAGGTGCCAGAGACTGGTTATGCGAATGAAGAGTGGACCACACGCACATGCGAGGCTGGTCCTTCGCGCGCAACTGGACAAATACGCGCAGTTGATGCGGAGTTCGAATGGGTAGAAGATCTTGCAGAACACCTGAAAACAATGGGCAAAGACAAGGTGTTGAGGGACCTGTTGGCGCGCGACGACAAGAAGGAGAGCGACGAGTTGCACGATCTACATGAGTACGAACTACCACCTCGCGCTACTGGGAAAGAGCAAGACCCTACGCTACACGACCTCTTACACAAGATGGAAACACTGACACTGGAACTGAATCAGATGAAGGAAGGCAGCAAGTTGACAGACCTGGACACAACCATCACAGGCCTGTCGTACCTAGGTGACAAGCGCTCGCCCTTTGTTCCACGACAAACCTATGGCAAGTGGACGCCCTTGTTCAAGAAGTCAGTACCAATCAAGACGCTACACCAAGGACACCTACATGGCCTTCGAATTCTTGCGTGCTTGGTGGTGCCAACGGAGCTCGAAACTGAAGACTCTGAAGAAGAAGCAGAGCGAAGGAGAGAAAGGAAGGGTGTCGCCACAGCGAAGATCGAAACACCACTGCCTGTGTTCACTGGAAGGAACATTGTCTTCTGGGCAAAGGACTTCGCGCGCTTTCTGAGACTCACAGGTCAAACCAAAGCGTCAGACATGATCAAAGCCGACCTCGTTGTGACTGGGTGCAAAACAGACTGGTTGCGCGAACTCCTAGAAGACCTGTTTTCTGAATCTAACACCTTTGTGGAGTTTCTTTCTAAGATTGAGGAGACCTTCCCTGTGTTCGAGACTGATATGCACATTCGCCAACAACTCTTAGATCTCTCCAAGTTTAAGGAGTTCCCCAAGCTGGATGAGATCAATCAGATGGAGGCAAGAATCAGAAAGCTGGTTGCAAGGCTTACGTGTGGTTACTCTGAGTACGACAAACTGATTCTGTTGCGCAGCAAGATCCCAGCGAAGACATGGTCAGAGTGCAAAGACACGCCAGCGCGCAAGGCCCTTACCCACAGCTACTACGATCTACAAAGACTGCTTAAAGCCCTGTCTATGGAGCGAGAGTGTGATCAAGCCGCCGACCGCCACGCGCACCTCAACTACGCGCAGTACAACGCTGAGGCCGAACTGTTTACTGGCGAAGGCAAAGGAGAAGGCAAAGGCGGTGGCAAAGGAAAAGGAAAAGGTCGAGGACGAGGCGGTGGCAAAGGCAAAGGTGAAAGAGGCTGGCAATGGACGCAAGAACATCCTCCACCTGCTTTCAAGGTTACTATCTACTGCGAATACTGTGGAAAAAGGAACCACGCAGCGTCGAACTGTTGGAAGAAGCAAAAGGATGACAAGAAACAACAAGAAGACTGGAATGCACAACATCAAGCACCACAGCAAGGTCAACCTGTTAACCCCAAGCCGGCCGCGCAGCCATTTCCGAAGCCTGCGCCGAAGCCTGCAACTTCACCGAAGCCAGAACCGAATCCCGCTCCTGTGGCAGCACCTGAAGAGGAAGGAAGCAACAAAAATAAGAGGAAGCTGTTGTCCATGGAGAAGTACCTTCTCAAGCAATGCGAGAAGCACGGGATTCCACTCAAGACCCTTCAGGCCGCACAGAAGTAGAGTGGTGGGACCTCGAGAAAGAGGCTCTACGCGTGCCTAGTCTCAATGGGGGAGCAAAAGTATCATGGGTTACTTGACACGGGCGCCAGTAACAGCTTAGTGGCGGAGAGACTGGTGGAGCAAGGCCAGACGCAAATGGATGAAATTTTCGGAGTCAAGGTTGGCAACGGAGCTGTACAGCTGACAAGTGGGGAGACAGAAGGAGTTGTTCACGTCGGAGAAGAGGACATCCCTTTCTCGTTCGCCACCTTCGACACCGACGCGTTTGACGTGATCCTGGGAAACGACTTCTTTGAAGCCAACCCGCACATCACGTACCTCTCCCTGCAAGCGCCCCACCATTTACTGGTACAGAGACATGGGCAACTCCCGGAAGTCCCACTGAACGAGGACACCACACCAAAACCCTCCGTGCAGGTCATCCAAGGTCTGTCGCTCAATTTAGGCGCAGACATGAAGCTGCAAGGTATGGTGGCCCTCCACGCGCAGCTCGCTCGTACTGAGAACTACAAACTTTCGACGGAGATGAAGAGACAAGGGTTTGCGGACTTATCTTTGGAAGGAGATCCGACGGGTTCAGACTTCATTGAGCTGTTCGCTTCGAAGCAGAACGCGGATTCACAATTTTACTGCAACCGCAAGGACAACTCCGCCTTTTGGTACCATTGGGGGTGGCTACAAAGGTGGAAGCAGTTGTACGCAAATCCAAGGTTCTCCCAACTCTTAAGAGTTCTGGTCAAGGTGGCGATTGACCGAGCGCGCTTAGTTTTAGTAGTACCAGAAGGGAAGAAATGGGAAAGTAAAGGAGCGAAGTGGAAAGAACTCCTCGAAAGACTGACTATCTCGAAGATCATCTTACCCGACCTGCCGATGTACAGCCAAGATGGGAGTGAAGAAATTTTACCGAAGCCTTCCTGGCGGACATGTCTCTATCTACTGGACGGGGATACCAAACCCGTACCGATGGAAGAACTCGACCAGGAGGAGGTACAGTGGGTCACAAGGCAGAACCGGGTTTGGGGAAAAGCAAAGATGCTCTCCAAATTCCCTGATCACCCTGAGGTCAAATGGGAGGAAGGAGAACCTGTCGTCAACGCTCTGACGCTGGACGTGGAAAGTGATAGCGAAGAAGAAGAGGAGACCTGTGCAGCAAACACAGGAGACAACACCAGGATTCCGAGTGTGTCGACGATCCCGATTCACAACTCCGAACGGTACGAATCAATGAAATGGGACAATTTGGTGGACGCCCTACTACTTGAAACTGAACCTGACATACCTCCGCAACGAGGACAACTCGATGACCAAGCCAAGTGCTTACTCGCCTTTGCGTGCATGGTAGCCGACAAGACGACCCACTCCGAGAAGAAGGATCCTCCGTGGGCGAAGACCAGCAAGGACAGTTGGCCCATCGGGGAGCACGAGAAGGAGGATATCAAACAACTTCTCTTTCATCGCGTAGAACACCTACAAGAAAATCAGAAGAGAGAGCAATGGCGAGAAAAGCAACTGAAGCTTAAGATGAAATGGGGTACGAGTGTTTATATCCCTGAAAACGACGATGATCCGTCAGCCTGTACCTGCGAGTATCAAGGACCGTGGGAGATGTCCCACGTGTGTCACTGCCACCAAGCGAGTACTCTAACCCTGCGAGAAGTGCGTGAACTACTGCAGGAATACGGCGATCAGAGTGCGAAAGAACATACTCACTGCTGCGACGAGTGTCACGGAAGTCTCGACCTCTGTCAATTTCACCAAGTGGATCCTGACGAGGTCAAAGAAGTACTTACACTCAAGCAGGAGTTTGGGGAAAGCAATCTGGTGGCTTCTGAGGATTTTAAGAACAAGATCCAAGAACACGATCCCTGAGTCGCTGAAGTCCTCGCAAGGTACGAAGAAGCCTTCGGACCTTTACCATCTCCCGGGTCAAGCAAGAAACTGGTCAGAATGGACTTAGAGTTGAAGCCCGAGTACCAGGACCAGCGGATTACTTCGAGAGGTTACCCCTGCTCTAAGGAGGACCAGGACGAGATCATGAGGCAAGTCCTAGAGCTGGTGGAAGCGGGGATGTGCGAAGCCTACAAGGACACGGAAATCCCTGAGCACTGCTCGCCGTGTTTCTTGGTGGCCAAACCTGGATCGACAGCGAAAAGGCTAGTCGTCGACTATCGCAAGCTGAACAAAATGATCAAACTGCAAGCCGGCAGTCTCCCTGTGATGGAAAACACCATCGAAAATGCTGCGTCGTGCAAGTTCAAGTCCAAGATGGACAAAAGATCAGGGTTTTGGCAAGTCGATTTGACGGAGCGTGCCAAGGAGTTGATAGCGTTTCGGACACCAAACGGAAGGGTGTTCCGATGGCTGGTCATGCCCTTTGGTATCGCCAACGCCCCCGCGCTGTTCCAGGAGTTGATGAACCAGGTGCTCACCATCCTCAAGCAGCGACCTGCAGTCCAGGCGTTGCTCGAATGAGGAGCGGTTGCCGAAGCTCACATCGACGACGTGCTGCTAGGCACGAACTCGATTGAGGACCACCTGCTGTTGCTGTCGGAGTTTTTCGACGTGTGTGTGGAGCAGAATCTCTGAATCAAACTGGAGAAATGCAAATTCCTCAAAACTGAGCTGGAGTACCTTGGATTCCGAGTGGGAGACGGTCACTGGGGACCGTGTGAGGACAAACTGAAGCTGCTGATGGATTTTACAATCGATGGAGTCAAGGGGAAAGCCGAAGGAGTCAAGAAGATAAGGCAATTTATCGGTGGTTGCAACTTCTACAGGCGCCACGTGAGGAATTTCACTGAGTCCTCGGCTATACTGACCGACCTCATCAAAGACAACACCCCATGGAAATGGACAGACGAGGAGAAAAACAAGTTGGAGGAACTGAAGGAGAAAATCTGCAAAGCAATACCTCTGGGAGTGCCGCGACCGAAAGGAGAGATTGTCTTCGTCTCGGACGGTTCGAACGTGGGCGGAGGCGGTACACACTTTCAATGGCAAGCGCTCCGACCTGAACAGTGTCACGAAATCGATGAAAGGCTCAGAACACAAGGAGTGAACTGAGACGGCAGTTTGAAGCATTCGTACAACGAAGACGAATGGAGACTTGTTCCACTTGGACATTGGAATTGGAAGTGGAATGCAGCGCGCTCCAAGTACCACACGTACGAACACGAACTGTTGGGAGGAGTACTGGTCCTCGCCAGTCAACAGAGGATCATTGGTAACAACCCAGTCACCTGGCTCTGTGATCAGGATTCGGTCAAGTACTTTGTAGACTCACCGCCTCCCGAACAGAAGAGACTACGGCGATGGTGGGTATTCCTATCCCACCTACGACTAGCCGTTCACCACATCCAAGGGCTCAAAAACGAGCTAAGCGATTACCTGAGCCGCAACTCGTTCGACGAACGCTTGGGGCAATCTTCGGAAGAAATGGCAAAGGATGCGTTCGCCAAGATGGATGTGCAGCTCGACCTGTTCATGAAGACCACGCAACCGCAGAACAAGTGGGGAAAGGAGGAACTGTTGAAGGATTACGCTGCGATTATGAAGCAACTGCAACCAGGGCAGGTCAAGCTGATCGCTGGCCAACAGTGGTCAATGACTAAAGACGCGCTGTACAAGGAAGATCGAGTCTGTGTACCTGAATCCCATCTCGAGGAAACACTTCGATGGAGCCACACGGTCAACGGTCATCCTGCAGTGCAGAGGTCCTTATGGTTTTTCGACCGCCACTTTCACTGCAACAAGAATGAGTCAGAGAAGAAGAGACTTATGACCGAAGTGACGAAAGACTGCCACTGCATCCTGGGGAAACCCAACAGTCAAGTCGATCGCGGAGAAATGGGAAACCTGCCCATACCTCATATGGTGAACTCTGTCGTGTACCTCGACCTCATGCACCTGCCCCACTATGCCGGGCACAACTCTGCGTTGATGGTCACGTGCGGGCTCTCCAGATTCGCGAGGGTCTTCCCTATGAACAAGAAGGCGGATAGCGAAACCGTGCTGAAGACTTTGTTTGAAGAATGGATACAAGTCTATGGTTTACCGAAGGTCATCCACTCTGATCAGGACGTGCGCTTAACAGCAGCAGGCAACTGGTACAGGGCAGTACTGGAGACTCTTGGTTGCGAGATACAATTCGGTACGCCCTATCTACGCACCAAGAACGCACTCTGCGAGAGGCAAATCCGCTCCTTCAAAACAGTGATGCGGATCCTCATGGCGCAAGAGAAGGGGAGGAACTGGTTGAGAGTCCTACCGTACGCAATATACCTGATGAACAACCAGGTGTCCACGCGTACTGGTTTCTCACCGCACGAGCTCTTCTTCGGTCGTCCTGGGTTCCACATGGAGTTTCCGACGCCGCAGGACGCGAATCCTAAGGTGAAAGAGTGAATGGAGAAGCAAGCGACGTTGGCAAGCAAGGCCAAAGAACTGCTTCAGAGGATCAGAGAACGTGAGAACACACACAGCAACCGTGGGCGAAAACCCGTCCAATACCAAATCGGAGACATGGTACTCGTGCACCACAGGAGGTTACCGCGCTGGAAGAAGAACGATCTAGACCTACCCTACTATGGTCCTTTTATGGTCACGGATGTGGGTCCTAGTTCGGTTAAAGTACGCGCAAGCCCGAGGTGTGGGGGAGAGATCGAAGTCGGCTTCCCTTTCCCCAAGAGGTACACCCTGATGGACGAGTACGACCTGGATTTGGAGGGTTTCGACGACGAAATGGCGGCTGAGGAGGATGAGCTCCACGACGATCAGGACGAGGACATGACGTCGGAGCTCGGCAGCGTGGAGGACTCTGAAGGAGAAGGACAGCTGCCGGATATGGACGCGAAGGAGATGAAGGCAAAGGGTTTTTACAAGGTCGAAGCTATTCTGCGTTCGAAGTACAGGCATGGCTGGAGATTCTTGGTCAAGTGGGAGGGTTACTCCATGGCAGAGGCAACGTGGGAACCCTACACGGCGTTTATTTTGGACCAAGGAAATGTGCGTTCGGTATTTCGGGACTACTGCCACGCCAACGAATTGCAGAAAGTGCTCAAACTAGCGGAGACCAAGAGTAAGAAGGAACACGAAAAGCACAACAAGTAAGAACCTGAAGACTCTTCTCCCAAGTCAGCCGACTCCACGTCCACGTCCACGTCCACGAGCACGTCCAGGGACACCGTCTCGGAGCATTCCTCATCCCAATCCGACATCAGCCCTGTCCAGTCCACCGCTCCCGGCAGCCAACGAGGCTCACTCAGCTGGGCGCTATCCAGCTGAGCGTCTGCCCAGTACAGCCGGAGCCCATCAGAGTTGGGCATGACTGCCGAACGGCCGACAGGCTCCAGCTGGCGCCCAGGCCCGAAGAGGGCCTCGACGGGCAGGTGGGAGCGGGGGCAGGGGTTGCGGGTGTTGGTGAGGGGAGGAGGGATGCGGGGAGGCGGAGTGCCAGAGGGGGAGAGCGGAGAGTTGTAGTTCGACTCGAGAGTCGATGCAGGAGAGGGAGAGCGGAGAGATGCACCTGAAGTAGAAGAAGAAGAAGAAGAAGAAGGAGGTGGCATCGGTGGCGGCGCCAGAGCCGCAGGAAGCGGCACGCCTGCCGAGTGAAGCGGCGATGGTACTGCCGGGGGTGCCGGTGCTGGCAATGGCAGCATCACGTGCAAGAAGGGCACGGGCTGCGACAAAGCCTGTCCACTGGGGGCGACGGGTGCAGGGGGAAGTATGGGGTAGGGTTTGGCTGGTTTTGGCTTGGGCTTGGGCTTGGGCTGGGGCTTGAGCTTGGGCACGCCTTTACCGGACGACTTTACCATGACTTCCTTGTAAATAAGCTGTAAAACCATTCAAGTCACGGCACTACTGTCAGCAGTAGGGTATCGTTTAAGATGCCAGAACAGGAGTTTGCGTCGCTCTATTCCACGGGGGGGGAGGGGCGACTCCGCAACCAACTGTTGCGCACGAACACAAGAACCCAAACCAACAGAAAGGCCAGAAGAAAGACTGAGAGCAAGACAAAGAAGAGGGGAAGAGAAGAGTGTAAGAGACCGGGGGGGAGGGGATATGACAACTTTTTTTTATGAAACTCACGCTGAAAACAGCGAACTCCGCCAGTGAGGTTCTGGTGAAGCCGGTTCGGACCCCCGTGGCCATCTTGGGGTCACTTGGGGTGTGTATCTATGTGCCGGCAAGCCGCCATTGGCTGATATCATACTCTCCCATCCACCTGACCTAACCCGATGTGATAGTGTGATAGGTTTGGCCATGCCGGCTATGAGCGGCCACATTCAGTACCGAGGCGCCGCCAGCGGGGATTTATATATCAGAATATCAGGAATCAACAGGGTTTTATTATCATAATGTTTCCGTAATTTTTCAGCCTTTCGTTCTGATGGTCAATGTATCGGCGACTGTCAGTTGGCTCGCGATTTTGCGTTAACCGATTGGTTAACTGTTATTTCCAGATATTTTGGCGGAAACCCCGATGAAGGGTCAGATTTCATCAGTAAAGGGTTCGTTGCTTCCGCAATTTTCTAAATAAGCACTCGAAATTTTAATCTGAATTTTTCGCGATGTCCAAATCGGATTTTCGACTTCGACATCGCCGCACTTGATTTGGTCTTCTTCGAGTGGTCATACTCTTTTCCCTATGCCCGAATCAGGTTTCCCTAATACTTGCCACCCATTTGGCTTGGTGATATAAGGGAAACAAAAGTGAATCGTGTGACCACTTTGAAGGACCATATCTACGCGCGAGTGTGAGGAAAGAGAATAAGGAAGGTTGGGTTGCAAGCGCCTTAGTCTCAACTTAATTCAAGAAGCATCAAACGCCTTTGGTGTGTACACATTCCCGGTGTAGCAAGGGATAATGGTCAAGAGGGTAGAAAGTGATATATAACTCTTGGATCGTGCAACCGAATATTTTATTGCGACTTTCGAGTGTAACGCATGAGTGTTGGGGTTGCATAGATACTTTCCTTGGGTTCCCACGTATTTTTAACATGAAGTTATGTCCATGGAGGGGCATGGCATACCATGGTGGGAGCCACTTTTGAGGGTATGTGTTATATGCATGGTATGTGCTTCGATATGCTCACGCCCATGTTATATATCTTCGTGTGGCCGAAGAGATGGGGAGCCACACGTGACAAGGGCTTTGCCCATGTCCCAATTGTGGAATTCAGAGCGCTAGACTAAGTCTACCGCATATGTATTGCTCATGGTATGTTTGGCAGGGAGATCCATGAGTGCACTCCCATTTTCATGGGGCATGTAGATATGGGTGGCGAAGGTATCTCCATGCGCCCGATTGGGGATCCAAGTGGGGGAATTGTTCGTAAATGGTTCCAATCATTTGTGTATTGAACCATGAGCGGATATCATGGGTGAGCATAGAGATATACTATCATGACAACTTTGTATTTGGACATATTTTCATGTTTTTGACCTCATTTTATGCTCATTTTTGTGTTTTATGTGCTCAACTGGTCGGCTAACAGTAAAGTGCCTAGAGATCCGTGAACTATGGTATGTTGCTTATATGTTGGCATATGCTTCGGTGTTGCACCTCACCATATGCCGGATCACGTGGTCACTTTGGCTTGGCACACGAGGCCTCACAAAATTAGGTCTCAAACTCATGAGCTGACTTGTGAAGCATGCCATGTACATAACCGGAAGGGTTTCGGAGCCAATGATGGGATATTCTTGGGTATGGACCTTTGATCTATATCACCCTTGTATACTACTTTCCGGTTTGACACATGCATGGAGCATTTGAATATTTGCCGTATGCATTTTTGAGTATATAATTGAATTTTTGGCATTATGGTGTGATTTGCCTGATTTTGCCATGTTGTGAGGTCATCTTCATGGGGCAGTTCTCCAAGCCCATTCAACTCCAAGTCCAACCAAGGTTATGTCAGGGTAGGGCATGGTCCTGAGTGCCACTCTAGGCCATGACACGCCACCTCCCCTATTGGGCTAGGATTTATAGGTTTGGGAGTGAACACATTTTTGGGGTTTATGTAGTGATTTGTGACACATGGCATTCAGCCATCTCATTTGACCTGGTTCAGGGCAATATGTTGGTGAGTCAAGGGAAGGTCTTGAGTCCAGGGAATGAGGGGTTTATGGCTGTGAATGTGTATGTTTCCCTCTTTCCCCAACTTTGCATTATTTGTGTTCATATGCCAATCTCAGGGCTTTCTTCCTTCGTGCAATTCTTGTACATGCCCGCCACCGTGGGAAGACCGGTGTGCTGAACGGAAGCCCGCATCGTGGATTGGATTGTGAATCGGGTTATTGCTGCATTTGTGGGATCTGATTGCTGTTCAGGGTTGAAGGAGGATTGTATTTTCGATTTTCTATATTTTTGGACTTTGGACCCTGAAATTTGAGGAATGCAATCGCTGATCCGGAGTAAATCAGCAGGGGTAACAGGCGGAAGGGGCACAGCGGGGGCCGGTCCTGGTAGGGACCTTCTTTATGGTAGCAGAGGCGTACCTGCTGCCCCTACCTACCGCCGACCCGGGGACTTGGGCCCTTATGAGCCCTGCCCAAGTACGCCCCGGGTGCGTATTGTGGACTTGGTGGAGACCACGTCGGAGATTGGAGCCATAGAAGAACAGAGACGTTCAAGAGCATGGCGAACTCCAGAAGTTGAAGCCCGAAGAGAAGTACGACATTCGGGAAGAGGAGGACGTGACATGGAGGACCTGGTCTCCATGTGTGAGCGTCGCTGCCGAAAGGCATGCAACCTCCGCTCCGCCGCGGAGGACTCTGATGAGGCCTGCCATTCAGGCAGCAGTGGAGGACGGGCCCGGCGCTACCGGAAGCGCGGGTCACCCAAGTCCGCGGCAAGGGACGCCGGGGCTATGGACACCGACCCCAGCCCAGTCAGGCTGTGGGAATCCGAGGGGCACTCGAGGGCTATGGGACAGCCTACGAGCCACCTTCGGAGTCGGAGATGTCCGCGCCGATCGCCAGGGCGCATGGGGCCCCCGAGCCCGCCCTGAAGCACGACGCCGAGGGCTTGGAGAGGTCAGCCAGGGCCCGGACGGCACCTGTGCCCCGGCACACGGGACCAGAGACGGACGCCATAGGCGATACGCCCATGGGCGACGAGTCTGAGGTGCCGGAAACCGCGGGATGCGCCGGATCAGGCGGAAAGCAGGCTGAGTGCCACTGCGAGCACGTGTCCTTCCTCATGGGCAAATACCCAAAGATGGGGATGGACACCATCGTACATCGTCTCGACAGCCTGGACAACGCGAAGGACGGGCTAGAGGAGGACGTCGCCGGGATCCTGGATGACCAGTCGGCCGCGGAGAAAGACATGGAGGAGCTGCGAGCGGAACGGGACCGGTACCGGAAGAATCTGGAACTGGCCCTTGAGAAGCAGCAGCGAGTGGTGGACAGCCTCCTCCACCTGGTGGAGGACATGTCGGGACGCCTGAAAAGGCTAGAGGAGCTACAGCCCCTCGCCTCGGGTCCGGAGCTCCCGGCAAAGCCGGCCGCGGCAGAGCTGGTGGAGCGGGTTAAGACCCTCAGGAGCGCCATGGATAAACCCATGGGCGGCCCTGCAGAGGCACCCTACGCGCCTCCGCGTGTTGACCCGGGTGCGCTGCCGTTTGTTCCCATGTTCAGCGAATCCACAATGCTCGGGGAACACACGGCACCGGCTGGGTCCATGCGAGAAGGGCACGTAACCACGGACCCGAGGAGTCTGACGGTACAGATGTCCCATGCCGCCCAGGATCAACCGATCACGACGAATATGGTAGTCTATGCGGAAGAGGAGATCCAGATCCAGACCCAGACCATGCAGGGGCAAACCATGGGAAGCGCCGACGGACATGGTCGAGGCCATCCAAGCGGAAACCTGTGGGCGAAGGACCCCAATACGGGGATATGGACGGCCGATGGAGCAAGTCCTTCCCGCATTCCAAACCCCATGGGTTCAGGCCCAACTGGACCGCACTCCATGGAGGAGAGGGATGTACGGGGAGTGTACTCACACCCCCCGGCCACAGGTGGTATCCGTCTTGGTGGAGTGGTGGCTGGGGACGTCGGAGACGCCATCCGGATAGACGACCTCAGGGGAATCAAAATCCCCTATTATGATGGCAACCCCTCCAACCTGGACGATTTCATCCTGGACTGGGAGGACTTCGCCGAGGAGGTCGTCGGCGAGATGCGGGGAGCGCCGCGGGACAAGTGGGTATGCCGGACATTCCCACACCGGCTGGCGCAGGACCTGAAGGAGGAGCTGCGGGATCAGATCCGGGAAGGACTGATCCGTACGGAGCAGGCCTGCCTCCAGTGGTTGGAGGATGAGGAGCGGGTGGACGCTCCGAACCAGATGCTGGAGGACTTGTGGTCCATCCCGCTGCCGCTGGACCGCGGTGAGTTGCGGGTCCGGGAGTGGAACCGGTATCTGCGGAAGTACCGCAGATGCCTCAAGCTGGTGGAGGACTGGAACGAGGCCAGCGAGATCCGCCACCTCCTGAAGGACGTCCTCCCCGGCCACTGGAAGAGGCGAGTGGAGGACGAGGAGAATAAGCGCGCCAAGAAGCGGGTGGCGGTCAGGATCATGGCGGCGGAGGATACCCATGCGGGTATCATGGAGTTCTTCAGGAGAAACCTGGGCGAGCCCAACCGGATGTTGGGACTGAAGAACGCCGTGTACGTGGAGGTATTTGGAGACTCCATGGGGCAAAGGTTGCTGCGCCTCAACAACGTGGAGTGGAGGCGCGGGGAGCCGCTGAGGATGCAGGTCATCTTCGCCCGCATGAGCCTGGACGAGATCGTGAAGTACATCACGGTGGAGTTGAAGCTCAATGCGAAGAACGAGGCCCAGGTGCAGGATCGACATGGTCATAGACAACGAGGCCACCGAGAAGACCGCCATCATCGGGAGATCCAGGAGGACACGGCCAACTCCGCGGAGGATGGTAGTGGAAGTGGCCAAGACCACTGGTCCCGGGAGGATCACGAGGAGGCCCATTTCTTCGCGTTTGTGGCGCACAACCTGAAGAACAATGGGCAGGATCGGTCCAGATGGAGCCGGGTGGGACCAAGGGGCAAAGAGCCAAGGAGGATTGGTAACCCACCGCTCTCGTTCCGAGAGTACAGGTCTCAGCACGACGGGTGCTGGGTCTGTTATGGCAAGGGAAACAACCATGCACACGACCACCGTCAGTGCAAGGTGTATGAGGCGGACAAGAAGGCCTACTTCGCCGCCCACCCCGAGAAGAAGCCCAAGGAGCAGCGGATTTCCGATTGGAAGGCGAAGGGCGGAGACGGGGGAAAAGGCCAAGGCAAAGGCCAAGGAAAAGGCGGAGGAAGAGGCTATGGTGGTGGACCTGGTCAAGACCGACGAGTGAGGTCGATCGAGGAAGTTGCTGAGGACATGTTGAGGACGTTGGAGGAACTCAAAGCCCAGCAACGTGGTGGACAAAGTCCTGGCGGATTGCAGCCGGAAGGGGCTGCGGGAAGTCAAGTCTAGAGGAGCCCCCACGGGAGTGGGACCTCGGAGGTCTCTCCTCCGAAAATCAGTGGAATCCCAGAGAAAGCGAAGGCACATCCGGTGCCGAAGAAGGCTCCGGAAGAGCCAAAACCACTGAGTTTCGCCACTCCCAACCCCTGGAGCGCCCTGCCAAAGGAAGTACATGTGGGTACGGGACATGGCAAGAAGGAAGGAGCGACCACAGAGAGCCCCGTGGACGGGCAGGACCAACCCAAGATCTACACCATCCGTGACCATACCCTTGAAGTCCTGATGCACCCGGACGTGCTAGAGTTGCATGCCGTGAGAGTCGTCCATACACCTCATGGCGACGAGCGGCAGTTGCACTTGAAAGTGCGAGTACGGTGTGGACGAGAGGAGAAGGTGGTGGATGTGTTAGTGGATACGGGTGCCCAGGTGAGCCTGGTCCGGAGAGGGTTGTTCAAGGAGGAACTTCTGCAGCCCAGCCGGAGACCGGTCCGCCTGAAGGTCTCCAACGGAGAGATCATGGGTGGCGGCACCCATGAGGCCACCATCAGTATTGAATTCTGGGAGCATGAGCGTTTGAACCGCCCTGATCAGGCGAAGAGAAGCACTCTATCCGGGAACTTCTATGTGGCCGACATTACAGATTGGGATATGATCATGGGGTATGACTTCATGGTGGCAAACGCCATTGGAGCCCTTCCCCATCGTGCTATGCTGGTCCGTGAGGATGATGAATGCCTCACATGGCTGTCCACGGACTATGCATGCGGATCATCCCAATGGAATGCTGAGGCAGAGGATCGGATCGTCCAAGCGGTGCAAGCTGTGGGTGCCAAGTCCAGAGGAGACCGTGGAGTTCAGCTCACGGAGTATGGAATGGCGCCGCAAGTGTATGCCAGGATGATCCAGACGCTGGGAGCCGAAGCGCCCGAGACGGACATCTTCGCTTCCCGGGATGCCCCACTTTTGCGGAAGTGTAGCAGGCATTGGTATCGAGGAGACTCAGCCTGGCACCGGCATTGGGGTTTGAAGGAGTGGGGACCCATGTATTGGCATGGCTCCCTGGACAATACCAGACGTACGGTGGAGAAGATCATCGCGGATAGGGCGAAGGGGATCCTGGTCATAACCGGCATAGGATCCACCCCATGTCCGCTGGAGGGTCTCAAGTCGACGCTGGACTCCATCACCCTGAACGAGATGTCATTCGGGCCAGAGGAGGAGTTGTTCATCGACGCCAAGGGTGTATCAATGCCCTCCCCGGGTCAAGCGTGGGGTACCAAGGCTTTCCTGGTGGATGGGGCGCAAGCCCAGCCCACGGGTGATGAAGCATTCATCCGTAGGGTGGAGGCGGTGCCCATGAAGGTCATGTTTGAGCCCAAGGAGGGGACGGATCAGCCTATTGATGGCATTGACGTCCTGTCCCACGCCGAGATCGACGACGTCGTCAACTACATGCGGATGGGGATGCACGACCGTGTGGCAGCCAAGAAGAGGCGGGCCATGGTCACATCTCCGCATTGGTGGGATGACAAGATGTTGGTCACCGGCAAGTACGAGAAGGACGAGTTCGTGGCGAGGGTCATGGATCACATCGCGGACCAATACGATGGTCCGGTTGGGTCGGACCCACCAACGTGGGGTTTTCCAAGAGTGGGAACGGGTAGCGACGAGCACCAGCCCGAGGCGGCAAATTTTCGAAGATTATCGGTGGGAAGCGCGCCCCACGACGATGAAGACGGCATATCGGACGAGGAGAAGTCGGACTCGGACCCAGAAGAGGCCTATACCGCAGTGCGGTCGGCTGTATCGATACCGAAGCAAGCGGCTGAAGAGGCCCAGGAGAACCCGAAGGTCGCCGAGCTGAAGGAGAGGCTGATCAATGCCTATCTGCGGCTATTCAGTGGCGTCGCCAACAAGAACCCTCCAGATCGTGGGAGGTTTGGTACAGCGAAGGTCAAGCTGAAGCCGAACCCCAAGATCTATCGTCATCGGGAGTACCAACTTCAGGGCGATCGGGCCGAGGCCATGAAGAAGTTGTTGGCCGAGTTCATTGAGCGGGGATGGATCGAACCCTCCGACAGTGAGTGGGCCAGCCCAGCCTTCATCGTGCCCAAGAAGGAGAAGGGCGAGTGGAGGTTGGTTGTGGATTACAGGGGTTTGAACGAGCAAACCGAGCACGACTCGTACTCGCTTCCCCTGATCGACTCCATCCTCAGAAAACAACAGAAAAAGCGGATTCTCACGGTGTTAGACCTGAAACACGGCTATCACCAGATGCCGCTACACCCGGACTCCAGGCCCTGGGTAAGCGCCCGCAGCCACGGCTGCGAATTGATGCACTGACCGGGGAGTGGCGAAACGGGGACGCCGGGGAAGGACGGGGCTCCGAGCTCTGTGAACCCGGGGGACTCCGCCACCAGACAGGAGGTGCGTCTTGGAGGGCCCCCCACTAGGACCCGGTGGGGAGGATATCACCTGGCCCGACCAGGTGGCCCCCCGGGGCCGAAAGGCGTCTAGTACCCGCAAAATCAAGCCTCAAACCTCAAACCTCAAACAGAAAGAGCGGATCTTCACGGTGTTGGACCTGAAACACGGTTATCACCGGATGCCGCTACACCCGGACTCCAGGCCCTGCACAGCGATGTCGACGCCGCTGGGGCCCATGCAGTGGAAAGTGGTGCCTATGGGCGCCAAGAATGGCAACGCTGCTTTCCAGCGCATGATGGAGGACCTACTCAGTCCTGTCCGGGACTGTGCCGATCCCTTTGTGGATGACATCATCATCGGATCCGGCACGGAGAACATGACTGAGGACGAGCTCATCGAAGCGCATGAGAAGGATCTGCGCCGAGTGCTCAGTGAGCTGGACAAGCACAACATGGTGTGCAAACCCACCAAAGCCTCACTCTTCGTGAAGGAAGTGGAGTTCGCGGGTCACGTGGTTGGTCACGGGCAACGCCATCCCATGCCTGGGAAGCTGGCGTCCCTGCACCACTGGGAAAAGCCCCAAACCATCAGCGAACTCCGGTCCTTCATGGGGTTCTGCAATTACTATTCGGGCTATGTCCGGATGTATGCAGAACTCTCGGGGCCGCTGCACAAGATGCTGCAGGTGGGGAAGTTCGATGGCCGGAAGGGGAGCAAGAAGAAGCTTGCCTGGACCCCTGAGGCTGAAGATGCGTTCAACCGCCTGAAGGAGCGACTCCTGGGGCAGTTGGGGCTGTTCCTGGTGGACCCGGACAAGGGATTCGTGCTACGGACAGACGCCTCGGACTATGCCGTGGGGGCAGTCCTCGAGCAAGTCCGGGACGACGGGACTCATGTTCCCGTGGCGTTTTGGAGCAGGATCCTGGCCGAGGGCCAACGCCGAACATGGACCGCGAGGGAGAAGGAGACATACGCCATTGTATGTGCGCTCAGGAAGTGGTCTGGCCACATCGGACTGCAGCCGGTGGTGGTTTGCACGGACCACCAGTCCCTACAGAGCTGGCACAAGGAGCATGTCGACACCCCCTCAGGACCAGCGGCTAGGAGGGCCCGATGGCACGAGACGTTCGCCAAGTTCGACCTCAGCGTCGTGTACGTCCCGGGGAAGGACAACACTGTGGCAGATTGCCTCAGTCGCTGGGCCTACCCCGCGGGCAAGGCGTGGATGGACATATCCAGCCATGGCGACGCCGAGGAGACCGAGGAGGCCAAGCGCATCATCGAGATGGAGAAGGCCATGGAGCAAGAGGGGGTCAAGTGCTTTGTGGTGATGGCAAATCGTACGGACCTGGCCAAGTTCCGGGGTGCCCGCGTCCAAGCTATTCGAGAGGAAACCCTCGAGCAATGGATGGTGGCCCCTGTAGAGCTAGTCAGGTCGGTGCTCACAGAGGACTGGTCGGATGACTACGCGGCATCCGAGCACTGGAGCAAGTACTGGAATGCCGTGAGCGCCCCGTCGGACGACGAATGGCCCGAGGGCTTGACCGAGGATGGGGACAAGTTGTTCCTCAAGGACAAGCTGCTGGTGCCCGAGAACCGAGTGGAGGAGCTCATTGACCATTGGCACAACGCCCAGCTCATGCATCTTGGCCGAGACAAGATGCAGCAGGACCTGGAGTGGCGTTTCAAGTTCCCTCCGGGGTACTACGCCATCCTGGATAGGTATTGCAGCGACTGTGCCGTGTGTCGGGCCACGAAGAGCCCTAACCACTCCACAGCGGGCAACCCGGTGTATACGGCTATACCGGAGGCCCCTATGCGGTCCGTGGCCATGGATGTATTCGCCATGCCTCAGGTCACCGTGGAAGGAGAGACCTACGACTGTGTCATCCTCGCGGTGGACAGGCACAGTGGGTATATCGTGGCGGTCCCTGGCAAGAAGTCCAAGAAGAAGGACAAGAAGGACAAGCATGGAGTGGGGCTGCAGGCCAAGACCGTCGCTAATGCCAGGCATTGGCTGACGATTTTTGATGTCCCGGCTGTCATCTGCAGCGATCGGGGCAGTCAATTCGTGGTGACGTGGTTCAAGACGATGTGCAAGCACATGGGAATTCGGCACGCCAAGACCGTGGCATACCACAGCCGGTCGAATGGCCGGGCTGAGGTGGCCGGGCGGCAGATGTTCCAGAAGTTCCGCCAGCTGCACATCGACGAACCGGGCCGGAACTTGTATAACTCGCTGTGGAGAGTGCTCCAAGCGTATCACGATCTTCCGGGACCCACTGGACTGTTGCCCCATCGTATCCTGTTCCTACGGGATCGAGTGTCACGCACTCTCCCGTGGTTGAACCATGGTAAAGTGGCCCGGGATGCGAACGCTATGATGGCTGAGGCGGACGACACGGCGGCCAAGGTGTGCAAGGCACTTCAGGACGAGCATGACAAGAGGGCCAAGTACTTCAAGCAGGGAAAGGTCCAGAAGTATGCTCTCCAAGACACCGTGTGGGTGGAGCGGCACCACAAGGATGTCCTGTCCCGGCATCGGCAGTCATCTTGGTACGTGCCGGGGGTAGTCGTGCGGAAGGTCGGGCAGGATGTGTATGCGGTTCGTGTGGGGGATAACAAGATCCTGGACTGCGACCATACCCAGCTTCGTCCCCGAGCACCAGACCCCAGCGGACGTCCCGTCACCTTCGAGTTCACTGCCGGCGATGTGGACTCAGACGACGAGGGTGAGGACGACGACTTGACCGCGGAGAGAATCCTGGCGGACAAGCCGGACCCGGGGACGCCTGGGGGGAGGCTTTATAAAGTCCGTTGGAAGGGATTCGCCGCGTCCAGGGATTCGTGGGAGCCTCGGAGCAGTTTTGTGCCGAGGTACACCACGGTCTGGATGGACTACCTGAAGAAAAAGAATATTTCTTTGGATGTCAAGGACGTATTGGTCCATTTGGTAGCTGCAGTAGCACCGTAATGGATTCCCCTTGGCATTTTTGTTTGTTTTTGTGCTTGTGAGATGGGTGAGGGCGTTCATCCGGGGATTTTTGGGCCTTCATTGGCCATATACCCCCTTCACTCGATCTCCACATATATATTTCACTGTGGTATACTTATTTAGGTCGACCGACGACGTTTTTCTATCTTTGATCCCCTTGGTCCATGTTGTAGATCAAGAGGAGACCGGATATGGCGTAGGGCACTGATATCAGTGTCCTCACCCCTCCCTTGGGGCATGGGGGACGCCTACGACGTGTGTGGGGCCTCCATGTGTCTTTGGGACATGGGGGGGGGTTGGAGCCCATTGGGGTCCTCCCGTCCTCTCTTCAATTGTTTCCGAGCGGATACAACGCTCTGAGAAGGGGGGTGAAGCCGGTTCGGACCCCCGTGGCCATCTTGGGGTCACTTGGGGTGTGTATCTATGTGCCGGCAAGCCGCCATTGGCTGATATCATACTCTCCCATCCACCTGACCTAACCCGATGTGATAGTGTGATAGGTTTGGCCATTCCGGCTATGAGCGGCCACATTCAGTACCGAGGCGCCGCCAGCGGGGATTTATATATCAGAATATCAGGAATCAACAGGGTTTTATTATCATAATGTTTCCGTAATTTTTCAGCCTTTCGTTCTGATGGTCAATGTATCGGCGACTGTCAGTTGGCTCGCGATTTTGCGTTAACCGATTGGTTAACTGTTATTTCCAGATATTTTGGCGGAAACCCCGATGAAGGGTCAGATTTCATCAGTAAAGGGTTCGTTGCTTCCGCAATTTTCTAAATAAGCACTCGAAATTTTAATCTGAATTTTTCGCGTCGTCGAAATCGGATTTTCGACTTCGACATCGCCGCACTTGATTTGGTCTTCTTCGAGTGGTCATACTCTTTTCCCTATGCCCGAATCAGGTTTCCCTTATACTTGCCACCCATTTGACTTGGAGATATAAGGGAAACAAAAGTGAATCGTGGGACCACTTTGAAGGACCATATCTACGCGCGAGTGTGAGGAAAGAGAATAAGGAAGGTTGGGTTGCAAGCGGCTTAGTCTCAACTTAATTTAGGAAGCATCAAACGCCTTTGGTGTGTACACATGCCCCGTGTAGCAAGGGATAATGGCCAAGAGGGTAGAAAGTGATATATAACTCTTGGACCGTGCAACCGAATATTTTATTGCGACTTTCGAGTGTACCGCATGAGTGTTGGGGTTGCATAGATACTTTCCTTGGGTTCCCACGTATTTTTAACATGAAGTTATGTCCACGGAGGGGCATGGCATACCATGGTGGGAGCCACTTTTGAGGGTATGTGTTATATGCATGGTATGTGCTTCGATATGCTCACGCCCATGTTATATATCTTCGTGTGGCCGAAGAGATGGGGAGCCACACGTGACAAGGGCTTTGCCCATGTCCCAATTGTGGAATTCAGAGCGCTAGACTAAGTCTACCGCATATGTATTGCTCATGGTATGTTTGGCAGGGAGATCCATGAGTGCACTCCCATTTTCATGGGGCATGTAGATATGGGTGGCGAGGTATCTCCATGCGCCCGATTGGGGATCCAAGTGGGGGAATTGTTCGCAAATGGTTCCAATCATTTGTGTATTGAACCATGAGCGGATATCATGGGTGAGCATAGAGATATACTATCATGACAACTTTGTATTTGGACATATTTTCATGTTTTTGACCTCTTTTTATGCTCATTTTTGTGTTGAATGTGCTCAACTGGTCGGCTAACAGTAAAGTGCCTAGAGATCCGTGAACTATGGTATGTTGCTTATATGTTGGCACATGCTTCGGTGTTGCACCTCACCATATGCCGGATCATGTGGTCACTTTGGCTTGGCACACGAGGCCTCACAAAATTAGGTCTCAAACTCATGAGCACATTTGTGAAGCATGCCATGTACATAACCGGAGAGGTTTCGGAGCCAATGATGGAATATTCTTGGGTATGGACCTTTGGTCTATATCACCCTTGTATATTACTTTCCGGTTTGACACATGCATGGAGCATTTGAATATTTGCCGTATGCATTTTTGAGTATATAATTGAATTTTGGGCATTATGGTGTGATTTGCCTGATTTTGCCATGTTGTGAGGTCATCTTCATGGGGCAGTTCTCCAAGCCCATTCGACTCCAAGTCCAACCAAGGTTATGTCAGGGTAGGGCATGGTCCTGAGTGCCACTCTAGGCCATGACACACCACCTCCCCTATTGGGCTAGGATTTATAGGTTTGGGAGTGAACACATTTTTGGGGTTTATGTAGTGACTTGTGACACATGGCATTCAGCCATCTCATTTGACCTGGTTCAGGGCAATATGTTGGTGAGTCAAGGGAAGGTCTTGAGTTCAGGGAATGAGGGGTTTATGGCTGTGAATGTGTATGTTTCCCTCTTTCCCCAACTTTGCATTATTTGTGTTCATATGCCAATTTCAGGGCTTTCTTCCTTGGTGCAATTCTTGTACATGCCCGCCACCGTGGGAAGACCGGTGTGCTGAACGGAAGCCCGCATCGTGGATTGGATTGTGAATCGGGTTATTGCTGCATTTGTGGGATCTGATTGCTGTTCAGGGTTGAAGGAGGATTGTATTTTCGATTTTCTATATTTTTGGACTTTGGACCCTGAAATTTGAGGAATGCAATCGCTGATCCGGAGTAAATCAGCTGGGGTAACAGGCGGAAGGGGCACAGCGGGGGCCGGTCCTGGTAGGGACCTTCTTTACTGCGTAGCTAGGGCGCCAGGTCACTGCAACCAGGGGTAGACGCCTACGCACCCAGGTACTAAGCGAACGCTGAGCGCTGAGTGGGAATGGTGTACAGTGACATCCTTTTCCTCCTCGTGACATCCTTTTCACCTTGTGCGAATCAATCATTTCATTCCCTACCCACCAATGAGCGAATCAACGCGTGCACGCTGACCTCCCTGAGCAGCACAACGGCCACCTCGGCGGTGCGGTGACTACACCCTGCCAAGTGGATCGAAGGACGCTCGCAGGATGACAGCGATTTTGTTAAAAAAGCACGAAACCACGACGCGATCTGTGCGATGCTAACGAAGGTCCACCTCAGTAACATGCCCGTACCAGCAGTACCTTTACTACGAGAGTGACGGAGCACAAAGGAGAGACGGATGAGTACCAAGTACCTCTACTACAGCTACCTGCAGACTGAGTACAAGAAGATCAACCTGACTGCCTACAGCGACAAGGACATCAACACATGGAAATGAGATCAACGCGTGGAATTCAAGGTACGCGCTACGCAAAGCTGCTGAAGGACGTGTCAGACGCCTCCACGCCTACGCAACGAACAGATCATGGCTATGAAGGACGGCGCGCGCAAGCAGCTTGACTGAGCACGACCCCAAACGACACGCGCAACTCACATGTGCCCTTCCAGAGCACCTAAGGTCTGACCACAAGCAAGACATGGGTGTAAGGATATTGCGCATGCATGTGGTGAGCCCATGTAAGGGTTATACTTTTTGCGACGCACGCAAAGGACTTGCAGCGCTGCAGAGGGGGAGTTAGATGGACCCACTGAGGCTGTTTCTTTTTGAGAACATGCCTATTTATATGGGCATTCAGTTATTAAGCTGAACTCTGGTAGTGAATTTCCTACTTTAATCCAGATCCAGATCCAGATCCCAGAATGAACAGCATGATGCTGCTAATCCAAGATTGTCCTGCATGAACAGTGAAGATGAACAGTAAATCAGAAGAATGATTGAAGATGATGGTGACAGGCAGATTCACAGAGGTCTAATTGTTCATAATCAGATCATGATGCAGAAATGACATGATGGGTCATGATGGGGCACATGAATGGAATTCAGTGGCTCCATGATGGCCAGTCCTACTGAGTGGGCAGTTCAAGAGATAAAGGTCAGAACTGAACTTAGGTGATAGTCAAAGGCCCAGAAACCACAGAAGACATATCCTTTTCATGTCTTTGATGCTCTAAAGACGTGTGCATATTTTTGGGTCTTTGTCTAGTCTTTTATGCCATGGACCTACAATCAAGGGTGGACTTTCATCAGCAAGTTTGATCCTGAATTTTTGCTTTGTGCTAGGGTGTAAGGCAGAAATCTTTCTATGACATTGAACAATGTTTGGTATAGCTCCTGGCAATGCACGAATAAAAAGCAAAAAAATGAACGACGAGCGAAATGCGAACAACCACGACAGAGGTGCAACGAACCAACGAGGCAAACACAAGTTAACTGCATTAAGCTGAGCTAGGCTAAGCTAAACTGAGTTGAAGGCGGCGGAACTAGATTGACCTGACTTGACCTGAAATGAGCTAATCTGAGCTGAGATAAGGAGTTGAGTTGGGATGACCTTAGGTCAACTGACCTAAGCTGAATTGCATTCAATTGGACCAATATAATTTGAAATGAGTTGATCCGAGCTGAGCCAAGCGGAACTGCACTGAACTAAGCTGTATAGGGCTATACTAAATTGGCCTTGGGTAACGAAGGTGCAATGAAGCAATAAGGCAAACCGCACTGAACAGAACCGAGCTGAGGTGAGCGAAACTGAACTGAACGGAGCTGAGCTAACGAACATACAGACACACAAATACGGACACACACATACGGACAGACACATATGCACACACACACACACACACACACACACACACACACACACACACACACACACACACACACACACACACACACACGCACACACAAGTGCGCATGGACGCACACACACACACACACACATACACACACATACACACACATACATGCACATATACAGTGCAACCTTTTCTTGATTATCTTGTCCACCCATTCTTCTCCTTTATCGTCGTCTGCTGCTACGTTCTACCTCTTGTTCTTTCGAGTTCCTTTTCATCTCTTCTTCTCCTCTTTTTTTGAAGGCCCAATTTTACTTACTTACAGTCGGTTACTACAAATCTCAATTCAAAAAACATGAACAATCTAAAATATGTCCCAAGCGACCAAACACCTCTTCGCATTTCCTGTCGTCCTTTTCTAGAGTGGCTAGTTCATTTCACGGAATTTTAGCCATAACAACGGGTGAGTGGAGGTTGCCCCTTAACAGTTTTAAGAGTTTACCGCCGGTGTACCAATTCTACTTCCACACCTCAACCACTAGTTGCAGACTTTACTACAACGTCCTTCATAGTGTTCGTGCTCTTGATTCTAGGTCACCTACTTTACCTCTGAGTGCTTGGGACTCATCGGGTTTGCTTTTGTAGAAAAAAAAAAGCTGGTGAGCAAAGGTCTTTTTTTCTGCTAGCAGAGGGTAGCCATTCTTTGATGTGTACTGAAGCGGTACCCAGAACCTATGGCCCATGGCCCGGAGGCCTGTGAGCCGTCACACCCGTGCGGAAGCCGTTGACACCGGCTGTCAGCGGGATATCCCTGTTCTCTAACCCGCGAAATCTCGAATCAGATTTCTAACCAATAAATCGATTTAGAATTACCATAATAGGCGATTTTCAGTCGGAAATCGGTGAAATACCCGATTTCTACCGCGATTTCTAATTGTCGTGAAATCGCCGCCTGATGTCGCCTGTTTGCGCGCTTTCGTCGCTTCCCCGTGGCGAGTTTTGTGAGGGATTTTCCTCGAGTACCTTTGACGTTCTAAGACAACTTAAGGGCTGAATCTAGAGGGTTTTTAATGTACTTTCATCTGGTGTGTTCACCAGAATTTTTCACCGTTGCGTCTTCGAGAAAATCAGCGCGCAAGCTTTTCCGTCGATCGCTCGAACTCATGGTTCTCAAGGACCATGAGTTCAGACGCAACCCTACATCCCCCCCCTATGCCTTTCATCCATGCCCCTTTCACGTGGGCATATCACTTTGTGTAGGGAAGCGGGCAATGGCGATGTTTTAGGCAGCCTATGGGTTACGCAAACCCAAGTCGTTTGCGTACGCAAACGCTAACTTTGTGGCCTTGTGAGCATGAACGTTAATAACCGAACACAATGCTCACAGGACCAAAAGCCCTAAGCCATTTTCGTTTTTCGAGCCAACTCAACGATGGCTCTACGCAATTCAATGCGTACCAAAACTCCATTTTCGAAAGAGGGCAAGTTTTGGCAGAAAATTAGGCCAAAATGGCCAAACCCCCGAGGCTCGTACTCGAAGCCTATGGGGAGTTGAGCCTCGAACCAAGGCAATATGTAAAGTAGAGACCACGAGGGACATCGTGGATGGCTTGGTTGATTTTTACAACCTTGTCTTCTATTTTATGTAATTTTGCCTTGTGAGCACGCGTGCCAAAATGCCTCTTTGCACACGCGCTCATATGCAAGCACCAATGACACGAGTGGGCGGAGACAATCTAACCATAGTGGGCATATTTGAAGGGACCTACTATGGGCCTACTGCAAAAGTGTTTGCTCATATTTTTGTTCCTCAATGACCCAAAGATATGTTCATGCCAATATCGCCGATATATGCACTTTTTCCCATAAATAGTGTGCTTCAAGGATTGAGGTGTTAAAAATGCTTCCATTATGCTTTGAACCTCAACCCTTGTTGCAAAAGGGAAGCAAAGCTTCGGTTTGCATCCATGCAAAAGCTCAAGGGTCCTTTCTCTTGTGATACGGAGATACGATTTTTGGAGGGACCACTTTTGGGTGAATTTTGGCCGTTTTGCCCAGAATGGCCACAAACCCCTTCTCCCCCTGATTTCGCCCCCGAGGTTGCGTGCGCCACTTGACCAAGGGTAAGGGCAATTCGGAGAGGGCACATAAACCCGCATCGAATGGGGTGTTTCCCCATGTGGCCTCTCCTCTCGAAGGGAGAGTTGTGAGTCACCCAATTTGGGGTATGTTGCCATTCTGCCCCATTTGTGTATCACTTTCCCTCCAATGGGGAAAATAGCTAGAGGCGACCATGAGGGTTGGCAAGTGGCATATATTGGAACCTAAGTCCCATGTGTCTATAGCATCTTTGGTTGAAAGGATCCTCGCCGTGGCCATGGAGATATGGAATCATGAGTGTGGGCCATTTTGGCCATATTTCGCTGTTTTTGCCATTGTATGCCATATTAGAATTACCATATCTCCATGGGGCACAAAATCTAGCCAGTAAGGAAGGGCGATTATTGTAGCTTATGACCAAGGGTTGAACGCCATTGAGTTTCGTATTTGCTCCTCCGGCTGATCCGGAGTTATTCAACTTTTGGTGCGATCCATGATCCCCCCGTTTGCACCGCATGCTGCTTTCTGCCCCATCCGCGTGTTCATCCCCTTGGTGAACAGTAAGCAGCCAGCGTGACAGCAAGCGATAACCCAGGGCATGGGACCAGAGGGGATATCAAGGGTCGTGAATCAAGGCTTGGCGCGACAAAATCGCCAAGGTTTCCTACCCTGGACGGTCGCCCGAGACGGCCGATTTTGCCATTTTGGCAATTATGACCCCACTTGACGAACCCGTGGTGCCCTGATGCCGGGACCTCAGAGGGAACCAAGTTGGGTGAGGGCTCCAGGGAATTGGTAGGCAAAGGGCATAGGGTCAGTTGCCTCGTCCCTACCTCTGGCGGGTTCGGACGAGGGGTCAATTTTGGAGATTTTGAGCTAATATGAGTTTGGGCTGAAACAGCCCATTTTCAGCTACCAACTCCTAGGGGATGATGGCGGGGCCATATCTCTGGCTCGAAGGGGAGTTGGGACCTGCCGTTCAGGGAGCATGGAGAGCCACTGTCGGTTGGCCTTCGAGCTCCTTGGTTCCCAGGAACTCGCCTGTGGCTGGGCGGGACACCTCCCCTATTGGCAGGGTTTCAGGGTCCGGACTGAGTAGGGCATGGGTTGTGTTTGAGCCCCCGCCCCTGCCAGCCACTGAGAGGGATGGACCTGGGATTGGGATACGAGTTGGGACTGAGTGTCTATTGTCCTGTGATGCCCTTACCCCAGTCCAGTCTTAACCCCATGTGTACATATCCTGATGTGTTGCTGTACATACTTTTGTTCCCTTGTTTCAGAGTGGCAAGGATCCTGAAACGCTTTGTCACATGACACGCGCGTAATGATGCCCTTGTGAGCGCAGTGCTTTGCCTGCCTGCTTGCCTGTGCGTGTCACCGCAGCGTCCCGTGGCCAGGCCCCCCCACGGGAACGCGTCAAAAGCGTTTCACCGCCGCGGGGTTACCCAGCCCCCGTGTGCCACCCGGGGCCTTCGAGGCGTACGAGCAGCATCCCAACCGTGAGGACTCCAAGACCATCACGGAGCCCGCGGCGCCGCCCAGAGCATCGCCCTGAGCGACCACGGAAGCGCCGCGACCGTGAAGGAGGTGGACTGACCAGGACTCCCTCATCAGCGAGTCCCATCGGCCGACCAGCAAGGCCGCACACCCAGCTTCACCAGCCGCGTCAACCACCTCCACAACCACACCAGAGCGACCGCTTCAACAACCACCACCAAGGACCTCAAGACCAAGTACGCCCCCCGCTGCCATGGTAAACTGGCAAGAAGCGGGCAAAACGTGGCCGCGGCCCCACCCCGATGCGGTGCGCCTACTGCGTGGGTTGGTGTGGGACCAGTGGGACGGCGCACACACGCAACACCGACACGACCCACAGGGACGCCCAGACCCCCAGCCAGCACAACACCCACCCCCGCCCCCCCCACCACCAACAGCGCCACCCCCACACCACCCCCCCCCGCCCCCCCCCCCCGAGACCAGGCCACGGACACAACACGCGGCAGCCAGCACCAGCCAATCGACGTCGATACCCCCGCTGACACACGCCACCGCGAATCCCCCCTCCCGCGACCGCCACAAGAGACCCCATCACCGGACCCCACGCGCGACAACGATGACCACCCCCCCCAACCCACACCACCCCCCCCATCACACCCCGCACCACCAGTCGCCGCACCGGCCGAACCCTACGCCCTACACAACCCCGCAGCGGTACGGCAGCACCCATGTGGACTCGGGGAACAGGACGTCGTGCTGTACCTCCGCACCTCCGGCACCAGCACCCCCATCCGGGCGGCCACCCTGGTCCAGGCGGCCACCCTGGGGGAAGGCGTCAGAGACTTCCTCTTCGACGCCTTCCTCCAAGTCGCCCGACACGAGCGCCCCCCGCGCTCCACCCCAGACGGCGAGAGCCCGCCCCCCACGGGGAGCCGGATCTGGGTGCCCCCCATCGACTGGGGGCGACACCTGGTCGGACACCCCGTGCCGGGGCGGGTGGGCACCAAGGGCCGCACCCGCTACCACGAGCCCGACATGGCCCACCCCCCACCCGACGCCACCCCCGACAGCACCAAAGAGTGGGAGCGGGAAACATGGGTAGCCCGGATGGCCTCCCTGAGCAACTTCCGGCACCACGTCCCGGGGGACATCCCCACCCCCGACGAGCAGCAGCCAGCCCCCTCCACGTACATGACCCTCATGTACAATCTGCACTACACCCTCTCCACCACCACCTACGACGCACCCACAGACCACTGGGTGGTACACGGCACCGACTCCCTCCTCCCCGCCGACTACACCCCCCCCCCCACACAACCCAGGCCCCGACACGTACGCCAGGGGGGACGACCCGGACGACCCCCACATCTGGGGCACGTGGGAACCCAAATCCCTGGACACGCTGCTCTCCATCCGCAGCGGCTACCAGGGCCTTGGTAGGGCGATGTATTGCCTCGCCAAGTGGACCCAACGGACCTGGGGGATCCCCACGGACCGATGGGTGTGGGTGGTCACGCTGCGCCCCCAGCAGAGGGAAGCCCCCCCAAACCGCAGGGGACCCACCCCCCCACGCCCCACCACCCTACAACTATGCCCGTACATGGTGGCAGCCCGCCTCATGACACTGCTGTGGACGGGCCCCCACACCCCCACCCAAAACTACCCCCACCTCACAGAGGAGGACATGCCCGGCATCCAGCGATGCTTCTTCCAGACCCTCGACTACCTCCAGCAAACACACCCGCACGTCCTGGAGCAGATATGGCCACCCCCCGGGTAACCCACGTGCCCGCGCAGCCGAGACAACGCCGCCACGCCAGCACCAGCACGCACGGGTCACCAGGGAAAATGCGCGCACACGCCCGATGCCCGAACCTGCACCCTCGTTCTCGCTACCTACAGGACCCAGCATCATACGCCCGCCCCCGAGGCCCAGGACCCTCCGCCGTCTCCCACAGCCCTCTCCTCCGCCTCCGACTCCACAACCTCCACCACCACGACCACCTCATCCACCACCACCACCACGTCCTCATCCAGCACTCCACCCCCCAGGCCGCGGGGGACACCTCCCAAACGGGCCTCCAAACCCGCCCCCACCGCGAGCGGCCCCGCCGCCGCCAAGGCCCACGCCCCGACGAAGCCCACACCCACGACCCAGCCGACGCCCAAGACTGCCGCCAAACGGCCACCCAAACCCAAGGGTCAACCCGCAGCCAAGCCCAAACCCAAGCCCAAACCCGGCGCCACGACGGCAGCGCGAGCCCGGCCCCCCGAGGACGTCCTCTACGACATCCGGCCCCAGCCATCCCAGGACCGAAGGCAGCAGCGCCCAGCGCGGCGCCCCCCCACCGTCACCGACGCCACCGCCACCACCTTCATGGCGGAGCGCGCCGCGGCCGAAGCGCGAAGCACCTCGTCCCGCCACCTCTCAAAGCCCGCACCCCAGGCCCACGGACCGCTCCCGACCAAGCCAGAACAACGCCAAGATCCACCAGCAGCGTCCCCGCCCCCCTACCGGCCCTCGATGACAGCCCACATGCAACGCATGCCCCACTACCGCCGCCGCCGCGAATCCCGCCCAACCCCGAGGCGGAGACCGTACGCGCACACCCGCGGGTCCTGGTCCGCGTGCACCCCCACTCCCCACGCACCCCCACGGAACAGGACTACGAGGAATCCCCCAGGCCCGCCACCGCGGCCGGTCCCCACGACCACGTCACACCCACCCACGCCCACTCCTCCGCCCAAGACCGCAGGCCCGCCCAGGAACAGTGGTGGCAGCGATGGACCCACACGCAGCTCTGGGAGCTGCGGAAGTGGGCCCGGGGAGAGCCCTCCCTCGAGGGCCTGGTCCATCGGCCCCGCAAGGGGTCGGTGGATAACTGCCGCCTCCGGCCGGCGGGGGGGTGGATGCCGCAGGCCGCATGGGAAGCCATGCTGGCCGATGCGCTCCACCCCCTGGGAGTCCACCCCCGCAACCTTCCCACGCCCCAGGACCACCCGTATGTCCTCAGGCGCCTGCGGGAGACCCTCCAGGAAACGCAGCGAGACGGCTTCCGCCTGTGGGACATCACCCAAAGACCAGCCCCGCACGCACACACCCCCTCACCACCCCACAAGCGTCGGCGCACCGACACCGGCGACACCCACAGCACCCCAGGAGCCCTGCGCGCCACACAACACGACGCGCCTGACCCCCCGGCCAGCGGCGCCGCCATCTAACCCCGTTACCCAGCAAACCACCACCACGGGGCGCCACGCCAGGCCCCACCCAGAAGTCACCAAACGAACCGGACGCCGAAGGAAGCCAACACACACGACAACGAGCACCAGTACGCCCAAAGACGCCGAACCCAGGCCCGCTACCGTGGGCTCCTCTCCACCCTCAGCACGACACACACGTCGCTGGCGTCACTCCTCCGCCGTGCCCCCTCCCACGCCACCGCCCCGCCCCCCCCCCCTCCCGCCGCACGTCCCCACGCCGCCCAGCACCCAGCCCCACACACTGCGCCACAGCATCGCCCTAGTCCGGCTCCTCCACCATCGCGCCACTTGGCACCTCACAGTAGACCGCCGTCCTGTGGTCCCGCTCCCCCCGGCACCGCTCCCGGGGCCGCACCCGGCCCACGTCGTGTTCGCCCCCACGTCGCGGGCCGCGGACATCCTCCCGCTCCTCGCCGCCACCCCTCCCAGGCATCGCATACTGCTTGCCGCCAACCCCTCGGTCCTCAGTGAGGTCCTCATCGGGCACGCCGACGCCCTGCACGTGCGCCCGCTGCTGCCCAACCTGCACGCTGCGTACGCCCCCGGCACGCCCGTCGACCCCTCCGTGTGGGACTCCCAGTGAAGCCACCGGCCACCGGCCGGCCGGCACGCACCACCCCGCACTCGCCTCGGGCGCACGACCCCGTGGACGCCGCTACCCACACGCCCGGCCCCGCGCAACCGCCTAACCGAGCCAGAACCCAAGCACAAATCAAACCCGAGCCACACCCCAAAACCGCTAACCCTTGACTCCTAACCAAGCCCGCCGAGGGAACACCGAAACCACAGCCCACACCCACAGCCCACACAGCCGCCTAACCAGCCAGCTCCAGAAGCAAAGAGACACCTCACCAAACCCACCCTGACCCAAGCCTAACCGAGCCGAAGCCCCAACACAAATCAAACCCGAGCCACACCCCAAAACCGTCAACCCTTGACTCCAAACCAGGCCCGCTGAGGGAAATACGTAGACACAGCCCACAGCCACAGCCCACACAGCCGCCTAACCAGCCAGCACCAGAAGCAAAGAGACACCTAACCAAACCCACCCTGACCCATACCCGTGTACATCAGGACACGCGAGCCGCACCCCTGGGGCGCGACCGCCGCCACAACACCGACGACACACGCCAGAGGACACAACGCTATTGCACCGCCGCACCAGCTGCCCGGGCCTGTGCCTGCAGTGTACGCGCGCCCCTGTTTTTCTCTTTTTTGTTTTTTCTTTTTTTTTCCCAAAAAAAAAAAAAGTAAAAAAAAAAAAAAAAACAAGTAAAAAAAAACGAAAATTAGGGGGGGAGGAAGAGCAACACAACCACCCATGGCACACGCGCACCGCACACAGCACGCACACCGGTGAACAGGAGCCCAGTGGCCCAGGACACCGCACATGCAACACAACACACCGAGCGAGCACACCGGTGAACCGGAGCCCAGCGGCCCAGGACACTGCACACACGTAGGGCGGCCGAGGGACAGGAAAGAACCAAGACCCCATTGGTCGGACGCACTGGGGCGACCCAGCCGACCCACCGGGCCAGTGGCAGGAGCCGTACTCCAAGGCCACTGGTCTGAGCCCGGCCAGGCTGCATCGGGGACCATGGCAAACGTCACCCGGAGCCATGGAAGCAACCGGTGACAGGCGAGCCGGTACACAGTCCAGGAGGGGGTCACCTGCCAAGCAGAGTGGCCCCGCAACTCAAGCCGCAAGGGTGAGGCGGTCGTACCGTAGACAAGCGGGAGCAATACCCCTTGTGGTGAGAGATACTCCACACGGCTGGGCAGCCCCCCAGAGCTGCCGCCCAAAGGAGGGGGCATGTGCCCCTACCCATGGACACATGTGGGGACACCCTCCCACCTGGGACACATGGACCGGGTGGCCGCGACAATGCCTTCCCAAGCACATGCGGGAGCGGCTCAAGAGGCACCTGACATAGGGCAGTGGGAGGGACAGGAAGTCCCCTTGGTAAGACCTTCTTTCTGCAATGTCAAAGGAGGCATCCCGAGCTCCCGAAGATACCTACCTACCTACCTGAGTAGGGCATGGGTTGTGTTTGAGCCCCCGCCCCTGCCAGCCACTGAGAGGGATGGACCTGGGATTGGGATACGAGTTGGGACTGAGTGTCTATTTTCCTGTGATGCCCTTACCCCAGTCCAGTCTTGACCCCATGTGTACATATCCTGATGTGTTGCTGTACATACTTTTGTTCCCTTGTTTCAGAGTGGCAAGGATCCTGAAACGCTTTGTCACATGACACGAGCGTAATGATGCCCTTGTGAGCGCAGTGCTTTGCCTGCCTGCTTGCCTGTGCGTGTCACCGCAGCGTCCCGTGGCCAGGCCCCCCCACGGGAACGCGTCAAAAGCGTTTCACCGCCGCGGGGTTACCCAGCCCCCGTGTGCCACCTGGGGCCTGGCGTACGAGCAGCACCCCAACCGTGAGGACTCCAAGACCATCACGGAGCCCGCGGCGCCGCCCAGAGCATCGCCCTGAGCGACCACGGAAGCGCCGCGACCGTGAAGGAGGTGGACTGACCAGGACTCCCTCATCAGCGAGTCCCATCGGCCGACCAGCAAGGCCGCACACCCAGCTTCACCAGCCGCGTCACCCACCTCCACAACCACACCGGAGCGACCGCTTCAACAACCACCACCAAGGACCTCAAGACCAAGTACGCCCCCCGCTGCCATGGTAAACTGGCAAGAAGCGGGCAAAACGTGGCCGCGGCCCCACCCCCATGCGGTGCGCCTACTGCGTGGGTTGGTGTGGGACCAGCACTACCGCCACAGCCACCCCCAGTGCAAAGGCGGCATGCCCGGGAGCTTCGAGCTCCGCGAGGACATGGGCCCCGACCGCCTGCAGGCAGTCGAAGACTGGCTGCGGGTGGAAGGGTTTGCTTTCCGCTTCCGCCAGAAGCGCTGGAGGGTCTGGACCCGGCCAGCCAGGCCCGGCGAAGGGCTGCGCCCCGATGGGATTGAGGAGGACGAGAAGCCCAACGAGTACCCGTCGGGCGCCACGATCAACGTCTCCATGTGGGACATGATCGAAAGGAAGTTCCCGGAGCCGGGGACCGAGCGCACGCTGCAGGGCAGCAGCAGCAGCAGCGCGTCTCCTGGCAAGGAGAAGCGGTCCGCCGGGGACAGGAGGCGGGACAGGAAGTGGCGGGACTACCAGGAGTCCCTGGCCGCCGAAGTCGCCCAAGGCGCCAAGGGCGGAACACCAGCCCCGAGCCCCCAACGGGCCAGTGGCGGTCACCACCCCGGCCACACCACCCTTGGCGACTTCCTCGAAGTCGCCAAGCAGGCCAGGGCCAAGCCCCGTCAGCTGCACCTGAGGAAGTCAGGCCCCAGCAGCGACGTGGAGTCGGCCCACCGCGGGAGGATGCCGGCCGACCAGGCCAGCTCCAGCAGCAGCGTCGCTCCCCACCAAAGTGATGTGGCGCGCGCCTGCGAGCGCACCTGTGGGGTGCCCTGCAACCTTCGGGTTGCCCGGCAACGGGCCACGCAGCAGAACGCTGCCGTGGAGGGCGCCGTTGGCATCGCCCAGGAGGAGGCCACAGAGTGGGGCAGAGGCACGGCCTTCCACGCCTCGACCGTCGCGGCCATCGCGGCCGGTCTCACGGCTGCGGCCGCCCATGAGGCAGCGACTGCCCGGATCACGGGTGAGGTGGCGGCAGCCGCCCAGGAAGCCCGCCTGACCCAGGAGGCCATTGCCTGCAAGGAGGCCGAGGTGAAGGCGCTGGAAGAGGCGCTTGCCCAAGAGAGGGCAAAGAAGGAGGCGGAGGAAAGGGCCCACGCCGAGGCAACGGCTAAGGCCCAGGCGGACGCCGCTAGGAAGGACGCCATCGAGGCCGCGCGACGGAAGGTCGCTGAGGAGAGGGCCAAGACGGAGGCGGAGTTGGCGGCGTTGGAAGCGGAGAAGGCTCGGCTGCAGCAGGCCCGGGAAGCCGAGGCGGCTCGTGCCCGGGAGGAGGCCGAAGGGCGAGCTGCCGCAGCCACGGCCGCCGCAATGGCGGAGGCGGAGGCCAAGCTCCGCCGCGAGACTCCCCAGCGAGGATCCCGAGTGGAGACCCTTCGAAAGCTTTTCGAAGGGGATGCCTCCTCCAAGATGGCGCTGGATCCGGAGGAGGTGGACACAAGCAGCAGTGGCAGCAGTGGCCCCACTGCCTACCGACGGAGGAAGGGTAAGGGAAAGACCCCCGAGAGGTCACGGAGGCCAGCGGGCGGACACCCCCATGACTCCGACCCCTTCTTCACCGCCAGCGACGGGGACGAACGAGGCCGCCGACATCGCCGAGGAGTGGCTGGCGGAGGAGGCGGAGACGTCCCCATGGAGCCGGAAGGTGAGGATGAGGATCTCCCTCCTCCCTACCGGAGCTCGGAGTCTTCCGCGTGCGGGACCGAGACGCCCAGGTGGGGCCACATGGACGAGGATGATGACATGGACTTCGACTACACGAAGAACCCCTCCTCCTTGGACCCACCGAGGCGACCCGGCGGAGACCCACCGGGACCCCCTGGCGGAGGACCATCAGGACCCCCAGGAGGACGCCCACCAAGTGGACCCCCTGGAGGCGGACCACCGGGCGGGGGAGGACCCCCTGGACCGGGCGGACCCGGCAGAGGCCCTCCTGGAGGACCCCCTGGGGACCCCGAAGACCCACCAGGGAACGGCGACCCGGATGCCACCTGGCGGTGGATTGTCCACCTCCGCAGGAGGGTCCAGTCCCTCGAGCGCGAGGTAGACACGGGCAAGGGCAAGATGATCCGCATCGCCAGGGTCGCCGCGGGCGCGCAGAAGGAGCTGGACATCACCAAGACGGAGATGGCCAAGATGCCAAGGTCGCCACCGCCGCCCAGAGGGAGCTGGAGATCGCCAGGGGCGAGACCAGGCTGCTGAACAAGGTCATCAACGGCCTGCAGCAGAGGTTGGACCAGCTGGAAGGCCGTGGGAGCGTCGGCAGCGACCACCCACCCCTGGAGGCTGGCTCGTCGGACGACGGCTGGGGACCTGGACCAGGTCCAGGCAGACCCCACGCCCCCGGCTGAGCCCCCAGGAGTCGCCCCAGCGCCAGTGCCCCCTCTCTCAGCGCCCCCTCTCACCACAGCGTGGGCCGCCGCAACGAGTGCGTGCCGCCCGGCAGTGGCAGTGAGGAGTGGCGTGATGAGTGGCTCAGGGCGGAGTACCACAACCGCCGTGCCCCACCGCGGACACCGGTACGCCCCCGACGCCCCGCACCAGCTCTGGAGCCAATCCCAATGGTTGGCGGACGTTATGGTGGACTCAGGGATGAGGTTCCCGGAGGGGACGTGGAGTGGGACGTTGGCGGAGGCGAGGAAGACCTGGAGGAGTTCGGCATCAGCCCGCCGCGTGGTGTACGACGGGAGGCCGCTGAACGCGGCGGCCGGCGCCGTGATGAGGAGGCATACATGGAAGGAGTACGGCGTGAGCATCTAGGTTCAGCGTACATGGAGGAGCCACGGCGTGGCCACACGGATACCGGGGAGGAGATGGAAGTGGCAGCCGTGGGAGTCCGTGGGAGAGGCCGATGGGAACCTCGGTCGACCTCGCGGCCGGCATTCATGGTCTCTAAGGCCGCGGATGCCGCCATGTGGGAAGACCTGAAGGACATCAAGCCCCCCATGTACGATGGCAACCCCCTCAACCTCGACCGCTTCTTGGAGAAGCTGGACGATTGGGGGGTGACCGTCACTGAAGACATGGATCCCGCAGATGCGGAGAGATATGTCTTCAAACGGTTCAGGTACCGCCTGCCCGAAGTGCTCCAAGAGTTATACTTCGTGGCGACCAAGGAGGAGAAAATCAAGACCCTCAAGGAAGCCAAGAAGTGGCTCAACGAGCAGGAGCGAGTGCGCGCTCCGCAGGTGGCTGCCAAGCGGTGGAAGTCCATCAAGCTTCAGCATGATGGTCGGGGGATCCGCCTACGGGATTGGCGGGACTTCCGGGGGCAATACACCCTCTTCCGTCGCAACGTGGAGGACTGGAACGAGGGTGACGAGCAGGCTCGCCTGCTCTCCATGCTGCCGGAAGCATGGATCAAGAGAGTCACCAAGGAGGAAGCCAAGAGGGGCAAGTCCAACCACACGGTCAAGATGATGCTCCCCAAAGAGTATCATACGGACGTGGTGGCTTGGACAAGGAAGAACGTGGCCCGGGATGTCAAACGGCACTCCCTGCGGAACGCTCTCCTCATCACCGTCACGGGCGATCGCGAGAAGACCGCGATGTGGCGCCTTGATGAGTGTGACGTGAGCGGCCAGACCATCCGTCTGCAGGCCATCCCGGCGCGGATGAGCTGCGACGAGATCCTGGAGTGGGTTGGAGAGGAGGTGCTCAAGGAGTACTGGAACCTCCACCACACCCGCGGGTTGAGGCCCGGCGCCACACCATCCCAGTCGGGAGTCTGTAAGCACAAAGGGACTGCCGCGGGCGGAAGGCCCGGTCCGGCACCCGACAGTCGCGGTGGCGGGGTCAGGGCAAGTGAAGGCACGAACCCTTGCACCCGTCCATCCTTCGCGACCAAGAATGTATTCGATGTGCTTCAAGATCTATCCGAGAGTATCAGAGGATCACCCGGACCGCAGCTGGATGCTGCAGATGGGCAGTGAAGCCGGTTCGGACCCCCGTGGCCATCTTTGGGTCACTTGGGGTGTGTATCTATGTGCCGGCAAGCTGCCATTGGCTGATATCATACTCTCCCATCCACCTGACCTAACCCGATGTGATAGTGTGATAGGTTTGGCCATTCCGGCTAGGAGCGGCCACATTCAGTACCGAGGCGCCGCCAGCGGAGATTTATATATCAGAATATCAGGAATCAACAGGGTTTTTTTATCATAATGTTTCCGTGATTTTTCAGCCTTTCGTTCTGATGGTCAATGTATCGGCGACTGTCAGTTGGCTCGCGATTTTGCGTTAACCGATTGGTTAACTGTTATTTCCAGATATTTTGGCGGAAACCCCGATGAAGGGTCAGATTTCATCAGTAAAGGGTTCGTTGCTTCCGCAATTTTCTAAATAAGCACTCGAAATTTTAATCTGAATTTTTCGCGTCGTCGAAATCGGATTTTCGACTTCGACATCGCCGCACTTGATTTTGTCTTCTTAGAGTGGTCATACTCTTTTCCCTATGCCCGAATTAGGTTTCCCTTATACTTGCCACCCATTTGACTTGGAGATATAAGGGAAACAAAAATGAATCGTGGGACCACTTTGAAGGGCCATATCTACGCGCGAGTGTGAGGAAAGAGAATAAGGAAGGTTGGGTTGCAAGCGCCTTGGTCTCAACTTAATTTAGGAAGCATCAAACGCCTTTGGTGTGTACACATGCCCGGTATAGCAAGGGATAATGGTCAAGAGGGTATAAAGTGATATATAACTCTTGGACCGTGCAACCGAACATTTTATTGCGACTTTCGAGTGTACCGCACGAGTGTTGGGGTTGCATAGCAACTTTCCTTGGGTTCCTACGTATTTTTAACGTGAAGTTATGTCCATGGAGGGACATGGCATATCATGGTGGGAGCCATATTTTGAGGGTATCTGTTATATGCATGGTATATGTTTGATATGCTCACGCCCATGTTATATATCTTCGTGTGGCCGAAGAGATGGGGAGCCATACGTGACAAGGGCTTTGCCCATGTCCCAATTGTGGAATTCAAAGCGCTAGACTAAGTCTACCGCATATGTATTGCTCATGGTATGTTTGGCAAGGAGATCCATGAGTGCACTCCCATTTTCATGTGGCATGTAGATATGAGTGGCGAAGGTATCTCCATGCGCCCGATTGGGGATCCAAGTGGGCGAATTGTTCGCAAATGGTTCGAATCATTTGTGTATTGAACCATGAGCGGATATCATGGGTGAGCATAGAGATATATTGTCATGACAACTTTGTATTTGGACATATTTGCATGTTTTTGACCTCCTTTTATGCTCATTTTTGTATTTTATGTGCTCAACTGGTCGGCTAACAGTAAAGTGCCTAGAGATTCGTGAACTATGGTATGTTGCTTATATGTTGGCATATGCTTCGGTGTTGCACCTCACCATATGCCGGATCACGTGGTCACTTTGGCTTGGCACACGAGGCCTCACAAAATTAGGTCTCAAAGTCATGAGTTGACTTGTGAAGCATGTCATGTACATAACCGGAAGGGTTTCGAAGCCAATGATGGGATATTCTTGGGCATGGATCTTTGGTCTATATCACCCTTGTATATTACTTTCCGGTTTGACACATGCATGGAGCATTTGGATATTTGCCGTACGCATTTTTGAGTATATAATTGACTTTTGGGCATAATGGTGTGATTTGCCTGATTTTGCCATGTTGTGAGGTCATCTTCATGGGGCAGTTCTCCAAGCCCATAGGACTCCAAGTCCAACCAAGGTTATGTCAGGGTAGGGCATGGTCCTGAGTGCTACTCTAGGCCATGACACGCCACCTCCCCTATTGGGCTAGGATTTTGAGGCTTGGGAGTGAACACATTTTTGGGGTTTGTGTATTGACTTGTGACACATGGCATTCAGCCATCTCATTTGACCTGGTTCAGGGCAATATGTTGGTGAGTCAAGGGAAGGTCTTGAGTCCAGGGAATGAGGGGTTTATGTCTGTGAATGTGTATGTTTACCTCTTTCCCCAACTTTGCTTTATTTGTGTTCATATGCCAATTTCAGGGCTTTCTTCCTTGGTGCAATTCTTGTACATGCCCGCCACCGTGGGAAGACCGGTGTGCTGAACGGAAGCCCGCATCGTGGATTGGATTGTGAATCGGGTTATTGCTGCATTTGTGGGATCTGATTGCTGTTCAGGGTTGAAGGAGGATTGTATTTTCGATTTTCTATATTTTTGGATTTTGGACCCGGGACTTTGAGAACTGCAAGCATTGATCAGGAGCAAATCAGCAGGGATTACAGGCGGAAGGGGCACAGCGGGGGCCGGTCCTGGTAGGGACCTTCTTTATGGTAGCAGAGGCTTACCTGCTGCCCCTACCTACCGCCGACCCGGGGACTTGGGCCCTTATGAGCCCTGCCCAAGTACGCCCCGGGTGCGTATTGTGGACTCGGTGGAGACCACGCCGGAGATTGGAGCCATAGAAGAACCGAGACGTTCAAGAGCATGGCGAACTCCGGAAGTTGAAGCCCGAAGAGAAGTACGACATTCGGGAAGAGGAGGACGTGACATGGAGGACCTAGTCTCCATGTGTGAGCGTTGCTGCCAAAAGGCATGTAACCTCCGCTCCGCCGCGGAGGACTCTGATGAGGCCTGCCATTCAGGCAGCAGTGGAGGACGGGCCCGGCGCTACCGGAAGCGCGGGTCACCCAAGTCCGCGGCAAGGGACGCCGGGGCTATGGATACGGACCCTAGCCCGGTCAGGCTGTGGGAATTCGAGGGGCACTCCGAGGGCTATCGGACAGCCTATGAGCCACCTTCGGAGTCGGAGGAGACGGCCAGACCGCCCACAAGGGCGAACACGGCCCCAGAACCCAGCCTGGAGCACGACGCCGAGGGCTTGGAGTGGCCAGCCAGGGCCCGGACGGCACCTGTGCCCCGGCACACGGGACTAGCGACGGACGCCATAGGCGATACGCCCATGGGCGATGAGTCTGAGGCGCCGGGAACCGCGGGATGCGCTGGATCAGGCGGAAAGCACGCCGCGTGCCACTGCGAGCACGTGTCCTTCCTCATGGGCAAGTACCCGAAGATGGGGATGGACGCCATCGTGCACCGCCTCGACAGCCTGGACAACGCGAAGGACGGCCTAGAGACGGACGTCGCCGGGATCCTGGATGACCAGTCGGCCGCGGAGAAAGACATGGAGGAGCTGCGAGCGGAACGGGACCGGTACCGGAAGAATCTGGAGCTGGCCCTGGAGAAGCAGCAGCGAGTGGTGGACAGCCTCCTCCACCTGGTGGAGGACATGTCGGGACGCCTGAAAAGGCTAGAGGAGCTACAGCCCCTCGCCTCGGGTCCGGAGCTCCCGGCAAAGCCGGCCGCGGCAGAGCTGGTGGAGCGGGTTAAGACCCTCAGGAGCGCCATGGATAAACCCATGGGCGGCCCTGCAGAGTCACCATACGCGCCTCCGCGTGTTGACCCGGGTGCGCTGCCGTTTGTTCCCATGTTCAGCGAATCCACAATGCTCGGGGAACACACGGCACCGGCTGGGTCCATGCGAGAAGGGCACGTAACCACGGATCCGAGGAGCCTGACGGTACAGATGTCCCATGCCGCCCAGAATCTACCGATCACGACGAATATGGTAGTTTATGCGGAAGACGAGATCCAGAGCCAGACCATGCAGGGGCGAACCATGGGAAGCGCCGACGGATATGGTCGAGGCCATCCAGGCGGAAACCTGTGGGCGAAGGACCCCGATACGGGGATATGGACGGCCGATGGAGCAAGTCCTTCCCGCATTCCAAACCCCATGGGTTCAGGCCAAACTGGACCGCACTCCATGGAGGAGAGGGATGTACGGGGAGTGTACTCACACCCCCCGGCCACAGGTGGTATCCGTCTCGGTGGAGTGGTGGCTGGGGACGTCGGAGACGCCATCAGGATTGACGACCTCAGGGGAATCAAAATCCCCTACTACGATGGCAACCCCTCCAACCTGGATGACTTCATCCTGGACTGGGAGGACTTCGCCGAGGAGGTCGTCGGCGAGATGCGGGGAGCGCCGCGGGACAAGTGGGTATGTCGGACATTCCCACACCGGCTGGCGCAGGACCTGAAGGAGGAGCTGCGGGATCAGATCCGGGAAGGATTGATCCGTACGGAGCAGGCCTGCCTCCAGTGGTTGGAGGATGAGGAGCGGGTGGACGCTCCGAACCAGAAGCTGGAGGACTTGTGGTCCATCCCGCTGCCGCTGGACCGCGGTGAGTTGCGGGTCCGGGAGTGGAACCGGTATCTGCGGAAGTACCGCAGATGCCTCAAGCTGGTGGAGGACTGGAACGAGGCCAGCGAGATCCGCCACCTCCTGAAGGACGTCCTCCCCGGCAACTGGAAGAGGAGAGTGGAGGACGAGGAGAAGAAGCGCGCCAAGAAGCGGGTGGCGGTGAGGATTATGGCGGCGGAGGATACCCATGCGGGTATCATGGAGTTCTTCAGGAGGAACCTGGGCGAACCCAACCGGATGTTGGGACTGAAGAACGCCGTGTACGTGGAGGTGTTTGGAGACTCCATGGGGCAAAGGTTGCTGCGCCTCAACAACGTGGAGTGGAGGCGCGGGGAGCCGCTGAGGATGCAAGTCATCTTCGCCCCCATGAGCCTTGACGAGATCGTGAAGTACATCACGGTGGAGTTGAAGCTCAATGTGAAGAACGAGGCCCACGTGCAGGATCGACATGGTCATGGACAACGAGGCCACCGAGAAGACCGCCATCATCGGGAGATCCAGGAGGACACAGCCAACTCCGCGGAGGATGGTAGTGGAAGTGGCCAAGACCACTGGTCCCGGGAGGATCACGAGGAGGCCCATTTCTTCGCGTTTGTGGCGCACAACGTGAGGGACCATGGGCAGGATCGGTCCAGATGGAGCCGGGTGGGACCCAAGAAGGGCAACGCGCCAAGGAGGATCGGGAACCCACCGCTCTCGTTCCGGGAGTACAGGTCTCAGCACGACGGGTGCTGGGTCTGTTATGGCAAGGGAAACAACCATGCACACGACCACCGTCAGTGCAAGGTGTATGAGGCGGACAAGAAGGCCTACTTCGCAGCCCACCCCGAGAAGAAGCCGGAGGAGCAGCGGATTTCCGATTGGAAAGCGAAGGGCGGAGACGGGGGAAAAGGCCAAGGCACAGGCCAAGGAAAAGGCGGAGGAAGAGGCTATGGTGGTGGACCTGGTCAAGACCGACGAGTGAGGTCGATCGAGGAAGTTGCTGAGGACATGTTGAGGACGTTGGAGGAACTCAAAGCCCAGCAACGTGGTGGACAAAGTCCTGGCGGATTGCAGCCGGAAGGGGCTGCGGGAAGTCAAGTCTAGAGGAGCCCCCACGGGAGTGGGACCTCGGAGGTCTCTCCTCCGAAAATCAGTGGAATCCCAGAGAAAGCAAAGGCCTATCGGGTGCCGAAGAAGGCTCCGGAAGAGCCAAAACCACTGAGTTTCGCCACTCCCAACCCCTGGAGCGCCCTGCCAAGGGAAGTACATGTGGGTACGAGACATGGCAAGAAGGAAGGAGCGACCACGGAGAGCCCCGTGGACGGGCAGGACCAACCCAAGATCTACACCATCCGTGACCATACCCTTGAAGTCCTGATGCACCCGGACGTGCTAGAGTTGCATGCCGTGAGAGTCGTCCATACACCTCATGGCGACGAGCGGCAGTTGCACTTGAAAGTGCGAGTACGGTGCGGACGAGAGGAGAAGGTGGTGGATGTGTTAGTGGATACGGGTGCCCAGGTGAGCCTGGTCTGGAGAGGGTTGTTCAAGGAGGATCTCCTGCAGCCCAGCCGGAGACCGGTCCGCCTGAAGGTCGCCAACGGAGAGATTATGGGTGGTGGCACCCATGAGGCCACCATCAGTATGGAATTCTGGGAGCATGAGCGCTTGAACCGCCCTGATCAGGCGAAGAGAAGCACTCTATCCGGGAACTTCTATGTGGCCGACATTACAGATTGGGATATGATCATGGGGTATGACTTCATGGTGGCAAACGCCATTGGAGCCCTTCCCCATCGTGCTACGCTGGTCCGGGAAGATGATGAATGCCTCACATGGCTGTCCACGGATTATGCATGCGGATCATCCCAATGGAATGCTGAGGAAGAGGATCGGATCGTCCGAGCGGTGCAAGCTGTGGGTACCAAGTCCAGAGGAGACCGCGGACTTCAGCTCACGGAGTATGGAATGGCGCCGCAGGTGTACGACAGGATGATCCAGACGCTGGGAGCCGAAGCGCCCGAGACGGACGTCTTCGCTTCCCGGAATGCCCCACTTCTGCGGAAGCGTAGGAGGCATTGGCATCGAGGAGACTCAGCCTGGCACGGGCATTGGGGTTTGTAGGAGTGGGGACCCATGTATTGGCATGGCTCCCTCGACAATACCAGACGTACGGTGGAGAAGATCATCGCGGATAGGGCGAAGGGGATCCTGGTCATAACCGGCATAGGATCCACCCCATGTCCGCTGGAGGGTCTCAAGTCGACGCTGGACTCCATCACCCTGAACGAGATGTCATTCGGGCCAGAGGAGGAGTTGTTCATCGACGCCAAGGGTGTATCAATGCCCTCCCCGGGTCAAGCGTGGGGTACCAAGGCTTTCCTGGTGGATGGGGCGCAAGCCCAGCCCACGGGTGATGAAGCATTCATCCGTAGGGTGGAGGCGGTGCCCATGAAGGTCATGTTTGAGCCCAAGGAGGGGACGGATCAGCCTTTTGATGGCATTGATGTCCTGTCCCACGCCGAGATCGACGACGTCGTCAACTACATGCGGATGGGGATGCACGACCGTGTGGCAGCCAAGAAGAGGCGGGCCATGGTCACATCTCCGCATTGGTGGGATGACAAGATGTTGGTCACCGGCAAGTACGAGAAGGACGAGTTCGTGGCGGGGGTCATGGATCACATCGCGGACCAATACGATGGTCCGGTTGGGTCGGACCCACCAACATGGGATTTTCCAAGAATGGGTGCCGATAGTGACAGTCACCAGCCCGAGGCCGCAAATGTTTGAGGATTATCGGTCGGAAGAGCTCCCCACGACGATGAAGACGGCATATCGGACGAGGAGACGTCGGAATCGGACCCAGAAGAGGCCTATACCGCAGTGCAGTCGGTTGTATCGATACCGAAGCAAGCGGCTGAAGAGGCCCAGGAGAACCCGAAGGTCGCCAAGCTGAAGGAGAGGCTGATCAATCCCTCGCGGCTATTCAGTGGCGTCGCCAACAAGAACCCTCCAGATCGTGGGAGGTTTGGTACAGCGAAGATCAAGCTGAAGCCGAACCCGAAGATCTATCGTCATCGGGAGTACCAACTTCAGGGCGATCGGGCCGAGGCCATGAAGAAGCTGTTGGCCGAGTTCATTGAACGGGGATGGATCGAACCCTCCGACAGTGAGTGGGCCAGCCCAGCCTTCATCGTGCCCAAGAAGGAGAAGGGCGAGTGGAGGTTGGTGGTTGATTACAGAGGTTTGAACGAGCAGACCGAGCACGATTCGTACTCGCTTCCCCTGATCGACTCCATCCTCAGAAAACAACAGAAAAAGCGGATTTTCACGGTGTTAGACCTGAAACACGGCTATCACCAGATGCCGCTACACCCGGACCCCAGGCCCTGCACAGCGCCGCTGGGGCCCATGCAGTGAAAAGTGGTGCCTATGGGCGCCAAGAATGGCAACGCTGCTTTCCAGCGCATGATGGAGGACCTACTCGGTCCTGTCCGGGACTGTGCCGACCCCTTCGTGGATGACATCATCATCGGGTCCGGCACGGAGAACATGACTGAGGATGAGCTCATCGACGCGCATGAGAAGGATCTGCGCCGAGTGCTCAGCGAGTTGGACAAGCACAACATGGTGTGCAAGCCCACCAAAGCCTCACTCTTCGTGAAGTAAGTGGAGTTCGCGGGTCACGTGGTTGGTCACGGGCAACGCCGTCCCATGCCTGGGAATCTGGCGTCCCTGCACCACTGGGAGAAGCCCCAGACCATCAGCGAACTCCGATCCTTCATGGGGTTCTGCAATTACTATTCGGGCTATGTCCGGATGTATGCAGAACTCTCGGGGCCGCTGCACAAGATGCTGCAGGTGGGTAAGTTCGGTGGCCGGAAGGGGAGCAAGAAGAAACTTGCCTGGACCCCTGAGGCTGAGGATGCGTTCAACCGCCTGAAGAAGCGACTCCTGGGGCAGTTGGGGCTGTTCCTGGTGGACCCGGACAAGGGATTCGTGCTACGGACGGACGCCTCGGACTATGCCGTGGGGGCAGTCCTCGAGCAAGTCCGGGACGACGGGACTCATGTTCCCGTGGCGTTTTGGAGCAGGATCCTGGCCGAGGGCCAACGTCAAACATGGACCGCGAGGGAGAAGGAGACATACGCCATTGTATGTGCGCTCAGGAAGTGGTCTGGCCACATCGGACTGCAGCCGGTGGTGGTTTGCACGGACCACCAGTCCCTACAGAGCTGGCACAAGGAGCATGTCGACACCCTCTCAGGACCAGCGGCTAGGAGGGCCCGATGGCACGAGACGTTTGCCAAGTTTGACCTTAGCGTCGTGTACGTCCCGGGGAAGGACAACACTGTGGCAGATTGCCTCAGTCGATGGGCCTATCCCGCGGGCAAGGCTTGGATGGACATATCCAGCCATGGGGACGCCGAGGAAACCGAGGAGGCCAAGCGCATCATGGAGATGGAGAAGGCCATGGAGCAAGAGGGGGTCAAGTGCTTTGTGGTGATGGCAAACCGTACGGACCTGGCCAAGTTCCGGGGTGCCCGCGTCCAAGCTATTCGGGAGGAAACCCTCGAGCAGTGGATGGTGGCCCCTGTAGAGCTAGTCAGGTCGGTGCTCACAGAGGACTGGTCGGATGACTATGCGGCATCCGAGCACTGGAGCAAGTATTGGAATGCCGTGAGCGCCCCGTCGGACGACGAATGGCCCGAGGGCTTGACCGAGGATGGCGACAAGTTGTTCCTCAAGGACAAGCTGCTGGTGCCCGAAAACAAAGTGGAGGAGCTCATTGACCATTGGCACAACGCGCAGCTCATGCACCCTGGCCGAGACAAGATGCAGCAGGACCTGGAGTGGCGTTTCAGGTTCCCTCCGGGGTACTACGCCATCCTGGACAGGTACTGCAGCGACTGTGCCGTGTGTCAGGCCACGAAGAGCCCCAACCACTCCACAGCGGGCAACCTGGTGTACACGGCTATACCGGAGGCCCCTATGCGGTCCGTGGCCATGGATGTATTCGCCATGCCTGAGGTCACCGTGGAAGGAGAGACCTACAACTGTGTCATCCTGGCGGTGGATAGGCACAGTGGGTATATCGTGGCGGTCCCTGGCAAGAAGTCCAAGAAGAAGGACAAGAAGGACAAGCATGGAGTGGGGCTGCAGGCCAAGACCGTCGCTATCGCCATGATCAGGCATTGGCTGACGATTTTCGATGTCCCGGCTGTCATCTGCAGCGATCGGGGCAGTCAATTCGTGGGGACGTGGTTCAAGACGATGTGCAAGCACATGGGAATTCGGCACGCCAAGACCGTGGCATACCACAGCCGGTCGAATGGCCGAGCTGAGGTGGCCGGGCGGCAGATGTTCGAGAAGTTCCGCCAGCTGCACGTCGACGAACCGGGCCGGAACTGGTACAATTCACTGTGGAGAGTGCTCCAAGCGTACCATGACCTTCCGGGACCCACTGGACTGTCGCCCCATCGCATCCTGTTCCTACGGGATCGAGTGTCACGCACTCTCCCGTGGTTGAACCATGGCAAAGTGGCCCGGGATGCGAACGCTATGATGGCTGAGGCGGACGACACGGCGGCCAAGGTGTGCAAGGCACTTCAGGACGAGCATGACAAGAGGGCCAAGTACTTCAAGCAGGGAAAAGTCCAGAAGTATGCTCTCCAAGACACCGTGTGGGTGGAGCGGCACCACAAGGATGTCCTGTCCAGGCATCGGCAGGCGTCCTGGTATGTGCCGGGGGTAATCGTGCGGAAGGTCGGGCAGGATGTGTATGCGGTTCGTGTGGGGGATAAGAAGATCCTGGACCGCGACCGTACCCAGCTTCGTCCCCGAGCACCAGACCCCAGCGGACGTCCCGTCACCTTCGAGTTCACGGCCGGCGATGTGGACTCAGACGACGAGGGTGAGGACGACGACTTCACCGCTGAGAAGATCCTGGCGGACAAGCCGGACCCGGGGACGCCTGGGGGTAGGCTTTATAAAGTCCGTTGGAAGGGATTCGCCGCATCCAGGGATTCGTGGGAGCCTCGGAGCAGTTTTGTGCCGAGGTACACCACGGTCTGGATGGACTACCTGAAGAAAAAGAATATTTCTTTGGATGTCAAGGACGTGTTGGTCCATTTGGTTGCTGCTGTAGCACCGTAATGGATCCCCCTTGGCATTTTGTTTGTTTCTGTGATTGAGGAGACGGGTGAGAGCGTTCATCCGGGGATTTTTCGGCCTTGATTTGCCATATACCCCCTTCACTCGATCTCCACGTATATATTTCATCGTGGTATACGTATTTAGATCGATCGACGACGTTTTTCTATCTTTGATCCCCTTGGTCCATGTTGTAGATCAAGAGGAGACCGGATATGGCGTAGGGCACCGATTATCAGTGTCCTCACCCCTCCCTTGGGGCGTGGGGGACGCCTACGACGTGTGTGGGGCCTCCATGTGTCCTTGGGACATGGGGGGGGGGTTGGAGCCCATTGGGGTCCTCCAGTCCTCTCTTCAATGACTTCCGAGCGGTAACAACGCTCTGAGAAGGGGGGTGAAGCCGGTTCGGACCCCCGTGGCCATCTTTGGGTCACTTGGGGTGTGTATCTATGTGCCGGCAAGCCGCCATTGGCTGATATCATACTCTCCCATCCACCTGACCTAACCCGATGTGATAGTGTGATAGGTTTGGCCATTCCGGCTATGAGCGGCCACATTCAGTACCGAGGCGCCGCAAGCGGGGATTTATATATCAGAATATCAGGAATCAACAGGGTTTTTTTATCATAATGTTTCCGTGATTTTTCAGCCTTTCGTTCTGATGGTCAATGTATCGGCGACTGTCAGTTGGCTCGCGATTTTGCGTTAACCGATTGGTTAACTGTTATTTCCAGATATTTTGGCGGAAACCCCGATGAAGGGTCAGATTTCATCAGTAAAGGGTTCGTTGCTTCCGCAATTTTCTAAATAAGCACTCGAAATTTTAATCTGAATTTTTCGCGGTGTCGAAATCGGATTTTCGACTTCGACATCGCCGCACTTGATTTTGTCTTCTTCGAGTGGTCATACTCTTTTCCCTATGCCCGAATCAGGTTTCCCTTATACTTGCCACCCATTTGACTTGGAGATATAAGGGAAACAAAAGTGAATCGTGGGACCACTTTGAAGGGCCATATCTACGCGCGAGTGTGAGGAAAGAGAATAAGGAAGGTTGGGTTGCAAGCGCCTTGGTCTCAACTTAATTTAGGAAGCATCAAACGCCTTTGGTGTGTACACATGCCCGGTATAGCAAGGGATAATGGTCAAGAGGGTATAAAGTGATATATAACTCTTGGACCGTGCAACCGAACATTTTATTGCGACTTTCGAGTGTACCGCACGAGTGTTGGGGTTGCATAGCAACTTTCCTTGGGTTCCTACGTATTTTTAACGTGAAGTTATGTCCATGGAGGGACATGGCATATCATGGTGGGAGCCATATTTTGAGGGTATGTGTTATATGCATGGTATATGTTTGATATGCTCACGCCCATGTTATATATCTTCGTGTGGCCGAAGAGATGGGGAGCCATACGTGACAAGGGCTTTGCCCATGTCGCAATTGTGGAATTCAAAGCGCTAGACTAAGTCTACCGCATATGTATTGCTCATGGTATGTTTGGCAAGGAGATCCATGAGTGCACTCCCATTTTCATGGGGCATGTAGATATGAGTGGCGAAGGTATCTCCATGCGCCCGATTGGGGATCCAAGTGGGCGAATTGTTCGCAAATGGTTCCAATCATTTGTGTATTGAACCATGAGCGGATATCATGGGTGAGCATAGAGATATATTATCATGACAACTTTGTATTTGGACATATTTGCATGTTTTTGACCTCCTCTTATGCTCATTTTTGTGTTTTATGTGCTCAACTGGTCGGCTAACAGTAAAGTGCCTAGAGATCCGTGAACTATGGTATGTTGCTTATATGTTGGCACATGCTTCTGTGTTGCACCTCACCATATGCCGGATCACGTGGTCACTTTGGCTTGGCACACGAGGCCTCACAACATTAGGTCTCAAAGTCATGAGTTGACTTGTGAAGCATGCCATGTACATAACCGGAAGGGTTTCCAAGCCAATGATGGGATATTCTTGGGCATGGATCTTTGGTCTATATCACCCTTGTATATTACTTTCCGGTTGGACACATGCATGGAGCATTTGGATATTTGCCGTACGCATTTTTGAGTATATAATTGACTTTTGGGCATAATGGTGTGATTTGCCTGATTTTGCCATGTTGTGAGGTCATCTTCATGGGGCAGTTCTCCAAGCCCATTCGACTCCAAGTCCAACCAAGGTTATGTCAAGGTAGGGCATGGTCCTGAGTGCTACTCTAGGCCATGACACGCCACCTCCCCCATTGGGCTAGGATTTTGAGGCTTGGGAGTGAACACATTTTTGGGGTTTGTGTATTGACTTGTGACACATGGCATTCAGCCATCTCATTTGACCTGGTTCAGGGCAATATGTTGGTGAGTCAAGGGAAGGTCTTGAGTCCAGGGAATGAGGGATTTATGTCTGTGAATGTGTATGTTTACCTCTTTCCCCAACTTTGCTTTATTTGTGTTCATATGCCAATTTCAGGGCTTTCTTCCTTGGTGCAATTCTTGTACATGCCCAGTAAGAAAAAGTGCTTTTCCATTGCTTTGAGGCATACTCTAGTTGTATTACAGATGCACTGAGCATCCATGCATTTTTATCTTAGTATTGGTCCAACCAAAAGTGGTGATAACACATTTTGACCTATGGAACCAAACACCCAATCAGGATATGGAGTGGACCCCTTAATCCCCTTTCAATGTGAAGTAAAACATCTTTTCCTGAGTTGACTGAGCACTGACATACCTAAAGTAGAGCCTATGAATTTATCTATGTTTTTCCATGAATTCTTAGCTATCCTAGTGGTATGCACCCTAGGGGGCTGGGCACCTCTTTTTGAGAGGTCCTGGGTTCAATTCCTGGTCAGCCTAGCTAAGTAGGAAGATCCCATGTGACATGGCAGTGACCTCATCGCCACATACCATGCCACCTCAGCACATATGGGACCCAAAACAAAGAGTGCACATCTCCTAAGATGGCACTATGGAGAGAGAGTGATCCTGAGGCAGTTTTCTAACTCTTTTCCCAAAGCATTTCAGCTATCTTTGTGAATATGCATTCATTTGTATCCTGAGTTGCAGTTTCTGTGAATATGCAATCATCTTTCACTGTTTACACTGCAGCCCTTCATGCTTTGATCCTGAATTACCTTCTCCTTGCATACTATTGGATTGGGCTATCCTGGATTGACTTGGCTTTACTGTATTTCAACAAACAAAAGCTTTTCATCATCCAAAACAAGCAGCAGGACACCCTACAGCAACAACAAGCAGCAGGAGAAGCAACAACACAGTGCTGAAAACACTATAAACTTTTCTGGTAGCAAGAGGCAGCCTGTCTCTGTGCACCGGCAGCGACCCCGCGCCGTACAACCAGTGCTCCGAGCAGGCAAACATAAGCAGAAGGGCGGATTAAGATGGACCCAGGAAGAGTGGACGCCGACGTGCAGACAGCGCCAGCGCCTGAGGCACCGGCAAGGCCGGCGCCTGGCGCTGTACCTTCGGTGGAGCCCTTACATGGGCCAGTGGATACGGCGGAGGACTCCCTGGATGGCCTCCAGACGGCCTTCGGGGCCCTGACGGTCGAGGAAGTGGTCTCTCAGCCTCAGCCTGTGAAGAGGAAGAGAGAGAACGAGAGCGAGAAGGATGCTGGAGAAGGAGCAGACGAAGGAGAGGAGCAAGGGCAAGACCCGACGGATGTCCCTACCTTCGAAGGCGCACCAAGCGCTTCTGGCCTCCAAGCATCACCCTCTCCCATAACCACCACACTCCCAGCCGCCGCAACATCCACCTCCACAACCAACCCGCCTATGGCAGAGGGCACAGGCTTTACTGGCATGCCTCACTACCCCGCCTATGGCATGGGCCCACCTACCACTGCGCTCCTTGAGGCAACTACTGCCAGTGAGCCGGTGGCTTCCAGTTCTGCGCCGCGATGGTATGCGGCTGACCATCCCCATCCACTCCACGCCACTGGAACCTACATGGAAGTTCCTGGGTATGCTCCTGGGTGTGCACCTGGGTATGCACCCCTGAGTGGGTTGAGGAGAGGACCAGAGTCTCTGGGAGGCAGGAGTACAGGATCGGGAAGATCCTCCAACAGGTCCCTGACGCGGTCGGAGATCAACGAGGTGCTCCGGGGAGCCACTTCGCAAATCGTGAGCGCCCTCACGCAAGAGATCAGGGAGAAACTGGAACCCCTGATGATCCCGTCCCATGCGTCACCTACGACGGTGGGAATGTCACCCCACCGAGTACAGGCTAACTACCTGGCGGCAGGGTTGACAAATACCCTGGGGAGCCTGAGGAGCCGACCGATGCCGACTCCTGCAGCAGTACCGAGAAGTCCATTTGTCCCGAGAACGGCCCAGCCGCCCTACAGCCACGTGACGAACTCGACGAGGGCCGAGCTGGACCGGCTGGGGCTGACAGCCCTAAGGGCAATGGTGGACGTGGAGCCTTATGGCTCCAGTCATCTTGGCGGAGACCCCTCCGACGACGAGCCGCCGTCGATGGACTCTTCTTCGCCCTCAGACGACGAGGACCCTGAGGACCCCGAGGACCCCAAGGGTAAGAAGAAGAAGAAGAAGAAGAAGAAGACCCGACGCCCTGAAGGACGCCGAGCTCAGGAGGCGAAGGCTATTGCAACCTCCAAGATAGTGGTGAACCTGCCTGAGTTCACAGGCAAGGACCTCAGCGAGTTCGCTGAGAACTTTGGCCGGTTCCTACGACTGACCGGCCAAACCCACGCGAGTGGGCGAGTGAAGTGCGATCTGCTCCTGCAGTGCTGTAAGACCAAGTACCTGGAGAAGCAGGTCAGGCAGATCGTCACAAACTCCGCCACCTTTGCCGACGTGTTGGTTGCCCTGGAGAGGCACTACCCGACCTACGAGACCAACCTCTCCATCAGGGCCGAGATCCAGAACCTGCCCGTGCTGCCCAACAACCCCAAACCTGGCAGGGTCTCCGAGCTGTTGGCGGACTTGGATCACTGGGCTGGACGACTGACGCCCGGTTCCTACAGCAGCGACGACCTGCTGTTCTGGTTGTGCGCCAAGCTCCCCCGAGAGCTATGGGACGAGTGCCGTCTGACGGCTGAGCGCAAGGCTAGATCCCTCCGCTACGAGGATCTATGCGTGCTGCTCCTGGAGATGGCGCTGGAGAAGGAGAGCGACCAGCACCTGAACAACTACCGTCCTGGTGGAGGTTCTGGAGGCAAAGGGTACCAAGGGTCCCGACCTGGGCAGGGGACTACTGCCAAACACGCCCACGCCCGCCTAATGGAGAACGTGAAGGAGCTATTCTGGTGTGATGCCGGAGATGAGCAGGGCCACCTGCAGCACGCCTCCGACTGCAAGCAGCGAGACTGCTTTGTAGTCCAGGGGAAGCAGCAGGAAAAGATCACCGGCGCCAAAGTGAAGCTGCCGGATCATTACCGCTGCACCATCACGTGTGCATTCTGCGGTAAGCGGAAGCACTACGAGGATGAGTGCTACCATAAGCAACGCCTATCGGCGAAGCTTAAGGGGGAAGATCCTGGCAAAAGCTCAGGCAAAGGTGGAGGCAAGGCCAAAGGCAACGACTCCGGCAAGGGCAAGTCGAAAGGACGTGGTCAAGGTGGTCAAGACAAGGGTCAAGGTGGACGAGGAGGAGGTGCCAACCGCCAGCACGACAACAAGAACAAGGACAAGAACGGAGGCAACCCCAACCCTAATCCAGGGGGGAACTCCGAGCCCTCTGGAGGGCAGACTGGTCCTACCACACGCTCACAGACGCAGGTCCAGCAAGAACAAGGAGCCAAGCGTGAGCATGAAGGTGGTGATGACGGCAACGCCAAGAAGAGAAGCCGTTTCATGAGGATGGCCCGCAAATTGCGGAACAAGGGGTTCGAGGTGACCTGTCCCGCGGAATTCTGACGGGGACGCTCTGGTGGCACCCAAGACCTGGTGTTTTGGGTACGTATCCGACTAGGGGGACGTGAATACCTGGGGGTACTGGATACTGGCGCCACAATATCTATAGTGGCCAAGAAAATTTTACCTTGTGGGAGCCTGAAGAACACCATGACCACCGCCGCTATACGCATGGGGGATGGACATGTGGTGCACAGCTGCGGGGACTCTGAAGTGGAGGTACCTATGTGATGGACACTGAGGCCTTCGACTTTGTACTGGGTACTGACTTCTTCGTGCAGCACTCCCAGATACAATCCCTGACGCTGCAAGCGCCCTACCTCCTGTACGTGGACCACAGCAGTGGCAGAGAGTCTGTGCCACTGGAGCAGTCGGAACATACCTCGAGTTACCTGAGACTATCGAAGGAGGAGCCCTCGAACATGATGGCGGCCTCCAAAACTGAGGACTATCAACTATTGGGGGAAGTCCTAGACCAAGGTCTGAAGGAGTTGGGTTACTCTCGAGAAGACCTAAGTGTGGAGCTGTTCGCCAGCGACAAGCAGCATGTACTGGACCTATACTGCAGCAAGGGGAAGAACTGCAGCTACAAATTTTACTGGCCCTCTTTCGGGATGGCCTACGGGAACCCCAGATTCAGTGAACTGGGGAAGGTGCTGACCAAGGTGGCCTTGGAACGTTCCCGTATGGTCCTGTGTTCCCCCGATTGGGGAGCCCATGGGGGCAACGAGTACTGGCGAACCCTCCTTGACAAGCTGACTATCAGCTCGGTGCGATTACCTGATGAGGCCATCTACGTGCCTCTGGGACGCAAGACGCCCATTGGGAAGCCCGGATGGGGGAGTATGCTCAGCGTGGTGGACGGAAGTCTTACCACCATCCCCTGGGAAGACCTGGACCCTACTCTGGTCCAGGCTATACAACGAGAAAGCGATGGACTCGCCTTGGGTGACTTGAAGGATCGTCTACGACCTCAAGATGCTGTTGAAACTACACCCGGAGGAGATGAGTACGTCGTGACTGACACCAACGCCCCCAACTCTCCCTGTCATGTACCTGTACCTGATGGAGTCTCTGAGTGTTGACTATCCGAGCTACCTAGCTCTATCCACTCAGACGACGAAACTGAGCACGACGCCTTCTTCGTGCAGACCGCGGTGGAGGAAGTGGAGAACGCCGAGTACGTCGCCCCACTAAAACCCCTACTCTCCATGAGGGTGGAAGACCCCGTGGATGAGGAGCTGGACCCTCGATCCAGGCTCAGGGAGTATGTGGATTCCAAGAGGAAGTTGGTGGCGAAAAAGCTATGCTACGCGAAGCCTACCCGCAGCTCATGGCCACTGAAGCAAGGACGTATGGGAGACCTATCCCAACTGAAGGAGGACCTCGAACAGAAGATCACCACCTGGCAAAGGGAGGTAGATCTCAAGCTCATGAAGAGCGTATGGGGTGCCCATGTGAGGACCCCAGAGGAGGACGACCTCTCGGAGGAATGTGTATGTGAACCCCCTAAAGCGTGCCTATGTTGCCATCGTCCACCGGAGATGGTTGAGCAAGACCTTCTGTATGCCTACCAAGGGCTGAAGGATGCTACCGCGGGCGAAGAGTCGGTGGAGGACCACCTCCCGACGTCTATTCAAGGGGCAAGCAACTTACACTCCGACGAGGACATGGAGGACAAGATCAAGGTATTGGACCCGCGGGTACAGAAGCTGATAAGGACCTATCTGGAGGTGTTCGGAGAACTACCCCCTCCAGCCTCATGTGACAAGCTGGTACAGATGGACCTCAAGCTGAAACCCGAGTTCGTGGGTCACAAGATCCGGAGGAGACCCTATCCAGCTCCTAAAGAGCAGGCGGATGAGATTGAGCGACAGATACAAGAGTGTATCGACGCTGGCCTAGTCCTGGAGTACAAGGACGAGGACTACCCCCTACACTGCAGCCCCTGTTTCCTGGTGGCTAAACCTGGGTCTACAGCCAAACGGCTGGTAGTGGACTATGGAGAGCTGAACAAGAAGACGTTCAACCACTCAGGGTCCATTCCCAATATGGAGTCTACCCTGGAGAAGATAGCCTCCTGTCGCTACAAGACCAAGATGGACAAGCGAAGTGGATTCTGGCAAGTGGACCTGACGCCCAACGCGCAGGAACTACTGGCCTTCATCACCCCTCAGGGGAGGGTATTCAAGTGGAAGGTCATGCCATTTGGCGTGGCTAACGCACCCGCTCTGTTCCAAGAGCTGATGAACAAGATCTTGTCCATCCTACGAAGGAGACCTAAGGTGCAGGAGCTCATATCCCGTGGGGCCCAGATGGAGGCTCACATCGACGATGTATGCCTCGGGACCAATACCCAGGAGGATCACCTAATCCTCTTGGGTGAGTTCTTTGCGGTCTGCCAGGAGAACCACACTCGACTCAAGCTGGAGAAGTGTGAGTTCATGCAGGAGACCATGCAGTACTTGGGGTTTGACGTTGGCTATGGGTGGTGGACCCCAGCGGCCTCTAAGGCCAAACCCCTGATGGATGCCAAGGTACGACACGAAGACCCCAAGAAAGGGCTTCATGATGTACGCACTTTCATTGGGGCGTGCAACTTCTATCGCCGCCACATCAAAAACTTCACCTACACCAGCGCTGTACTGACTGACTTGATCAAGAAGAGTACTACTTGGCGCTGGGGCCCACAAGAGCAACAAGCGTTTGACGAGCTCAAAGACAAGGTAGCCAACGCTAAGTGCTTGGGCGTGCCTAGGGCACAAGGGGAGATTATCCTGGTGACCGACGCCAGCAATGTGGGCGGTGGTGGAACGTTGTTCCAATGGCAAGCACTAGAGAAGGAGGAGTTCGACTCGGCCATTTCCCAATGGGGGACGGAAGGTCTCAACCGAGATGGAACCCTCAAGCACAGCTACCCTGACGACAAGTGGGTCCTAGTACCTCTGGGCCACTGGAACTGGAAGTGGAACCAGGCCAGGGGGAACTACTCCACCTATGAGCAGGAATTGCTCGCGGGTATGCTGGTGCTATCCTCACAAGCACGACTGTTGGGGAGTAACCCTGTGGTCTGGCTATGCGACCAAGAACCGGTCCGCAGTTTCCAGAAGGGTCCCCCACCTGAGAAGGCCAAGCTACGGCGCTGGTGGACCTACCTCAGTCAACTACGGCTGACGGTACACCATATCCAAGGAGTGAAGAACGAGTGTGCCGACTACATCAGCCGCAACAACTTCGACGCCCTGATTGGTGCCCGGTCTGAAGCGCTGGCTAAGGAGGCGTTCAGCCGTATGGATGTACATCTGGACCTGAACATGACCATGATACGCCCCCTGGATGGACTCCAACAATCGGAGTACCTACAGGAGTTTGGGGATATCTACCGGCGCCTGGAGAAACGCCTTGAACCCCTCCTGGTCAACCAAGACCAGTGGAAGCGGGACAAGAGCTACCTCTGGCACGAGGACCGCATCGTGGTGCCTAGTGACCGAGTCCCAGCGCTGCTGAAGTGGACCCATGAGTCCAGTGGTCATGTGGGTGCTGACCGTACCCTGAGGCTGTTCAGGCAGTGGTTCCTGTAAGTGCGGCTAACCCCCATCTGCTCAGATTTTCACTGATCTAACCCAGATTGGCTACATTTTGGTCATTTTCTTTGCTTCGGCGGAATCGCCGCCTCGCAGCTCAGTCTCAGGATCAGACCTATATATTTCTGATGTGCCGGATCTGATTCCGCGGTCCATTCTCCGTAAATCCGCCGCGTTCCGATCATTTAGCTGGAATCGCCATTTGCCGCTGACGCGCGCTCGCGGGCCAGATCGGCCAAATATTTTTCACAATCGGATTTATTTAAATCTTTTCAGACAGTTTTGGACACTCAGATGTATTTAGAATAATCCGCATCAATTTTCTTCATAGACTGGGATTTTCTGCCGGATAACACTCAGCATGGATCTTGCTTCAGTTGTTGCTGCTCTCGCCTCTGTTGGTGTCCGAGTCTCCGGTTCTACCCCCAATAGCAGCGTTCAGGTCGACTCCTCGCGTGCCTGCCCCACTGGTCTTGCCGGCCCCGAGCCCTCCGGCACCATCAACGACCCAGGGCAGCACTTTCATGGTAGCACAGGCTACCTGAATGTTGTTCCTTTGGTGTCCCAACCACAGCTAGCTCCCCAGTACGGCGCCGTAGACCCCGCCACCTCCGGAGAAGTAACGATTACGTTGCCCTGGTGCCTTGAGAGGAATGCCTTGCGCAAGCCCAAGCTGCCCAAGAAGGGCACAAATCAGCAGCTGTGGAGACCCAAATTACCCAAATCCCAGTCGAAATGGGCCATCAAGCAGCTGGAATCTCCCAGCCTACGGCGATGGCAACGCTCCGGTGGACCTTACGGAGCTGGCAGGTACTCACATTCCTCACCAATGTCCAACATTCGAGACCATCGAAGCCGACATCGAAGACATTGAGATGGGTGGTCCAGGTGAGGTACCTAGCTATAATCGACCAGCCTCTTGGGCACAATGGGACGACCATTTGTCTTCAGAAGTGACCCGTAACCTTGAGGCGCCTGAGGCCCTTTGTCTATTAGCCACGTCTAAGCTGATAGGACAAGAAAGAATCGCCTCTGATTTTTTAATGGAATATTTTTTCCTTCTTCAAGAAGAAATTAATACCAGGATGTGGTGGCGTTCTCAAGAAGATGACTCTTTTGCCATTTTTTTGCAGATCTGGGAGGCAAGCCCCTTCCCGAAGGAGAAGACCAAGGCACCTGTTGCCGGGCCCTCCGCCCCTCATCCCCCTGTTTCCATCCGCGACGATCTAGCCGCCGCGGTTGAGGAAGGAATTTTAGAGGCAGCCAGGCAGGCAAGCCTGGAAATTAGGGCTGAAGGAGCTCCCCAAGTGGACTCCTGGCTGCGGACCACCGAGATCAGCGGTCCGACAGCCTGCTCAGGCCCTTCAGGACACGGTATGTACTGTCCTGCCGACTGCTCCTGCAGATCCCAGCGAGATACTGAGCTCCAATTGCTCAAGGATCAAATGCAACTCATCATTCAAACGCTGGGAATAAAAGATCTTTTCAAGACGCACATGCGATCTGAGGGCGCATCATCGGTGGAACAAGCAACAGAACCGTCGGAGGAGTCGACAGAAAGTTTTTCAATTGCTCCTTCGGTGGCCTCCAAGACCACCGATGCAAGGATCAGCAGGACCAAGCTAAAGGAAAGGGTTACAATCTCTCGATCTCAGAGTAGGACGGCGAAGGCTAGGACTGAGGCTCAGAATGCCAAGCGAACTGCCTCCCGTACTGCCCCTCCTGCTGCTGATTCCAATGCCTTAGCCCAGCTGTTGCTCGCCCAGACCCTCGCCGGAGCTGGTGTGGCGAATGATGCCGCCAAGGTGTCTGCCATTACGGCCGGTGTTGGGCTGGATTCACTTCTTAATCCTACTTCATTGCGACTTCGTCAGGTTGCCAAGCAACCAAAGTATAATGGGAACCCCAGACGTTGGCCTCAGTTCCAACGGGAATTTAAACTGTGGGTCAAGACTCAAAAACTCCAAGATGATCAGTTCCTGATGGCCCTCTTGGACTGCCTTGAGGGAGCGCCGGCCAACACTTGGCTCAGGACCTGGAGTGATCGTGAGGATTCAAGTTCCCCCCTTACCTTTGATGAGGTGTGGGAACAGTTGGAGGTACGTGGATCCCGGCTGCCAGAGGACCATTACCACCAGATGTTGAAGAATTTTCCTTCATTCTCGCGATTAATCTTGCACGAAGTGCAAGACAAGAGACAGCGCTTCTGGAACTTAGTGGAAGAATCTGAACATTCAGGCGAAAAATTTTCTAGTGCCGAGCTGAAAAATCTGATTTTTGACAAGATCCCCTCCGAAACTGCCGCCACCCTTCGGAATAAACAGTCCGAAGAAAAGGTCAAGACCTGGTGGGCGGAGGTCGAAGGCTTTGATGCCTCGGCCAACAGGTTTACGGTCAGGGAGGCACTTCAAAAGTGCTCCCCCACGTCGTTTTCCAAAGGTGAAATTCACTGAAAACACGTGGAAAATCAAATTTAATGAACACGAGGATCGGGACTTGTTTGTCCAAGTCCTCAACAAGGGAGTAAGTTTCCATGGCCATCGCCTGAAGGCCAAAAACTGGGTGTTTTCGTTCACCCCACAGGAACTCTGGGAAGAGGTTGAGCGGCTCGCCGACGCCGCCAATCAAAATTTCCATGAGGGTCTTGGGGGAAACAAGAATACCCAGCAAAACACCCAAAATGGGGCCCAAAAGGGCAACAAAAAGGTGAATGACACCCGGAATGTTCAGGATCACTGTAGCATCTGTCTTCTTTTGGGTTCTACGAACCGAGCTAAGTCGCATTCTACTGGTAATCACCGATGGTCTCCTTACGATCACCAGGTGATTGGTGAAAATATCAGTAGTCCGCAGAATTCAGACAGGAATGACAGACAGGTGCATGGTGGAAAGGGGGGAAAAGGGAATCCGACCCCCTCCGGTGGAAACAAAAATCCTGGAGGCCCTGGCGGGTCCCAAGGCACAGGAAATCGGACTCCATCCGGCTCCGGTGGGCAGCCGAACGGCCAGAAAAGTCCCAATGGCAACGCCGGAGGCGGAAATCGAAATCCAGGCCAAACCCCTCAATCCGGTACAAACAAGGGAAATGCTCCAGGATCCCAGGGTAAAGGTAAGGGAAATCCTTCTGGGACCCCTTTCTCTGGTAAGGGCAGAGGGCGTGGCGACGGTGGAGGTCCATCATCCGGCGGCCGTGGCCGTGGACGTGGAAAAGGCAACCATCGTGTGGATCAGGTCTCAGGTGCAGATCAGGTGTCCGATGCGGATCGAGATTACGTTGAAAATGCCTTGAATCCAGCAGATGATCCGTTCCAAGATGAGTGGGTCGACGAATCAGGGTGTGTTCACAATGTTAACGCATCCACTGGAGGTCAGAACGCCTAGGGGAGCCACGAAAATCGCCCCTCCCCAGGCGATTTCAGGCATGATCCCCAGATTCCTGATCGACCATTACTTGATGTAGGGTCGCTTGTCTCCTCTCCCCTGGATCCGGCAGCGGATCCTTCTGTTGTAGTGGACGAGGTTGGTGTACAGTCCAAGCACAGGGCCCGTCAGTTTGTCACAAAGCTGTGGGTCTCTGATTGCAAGGGAAATTTCCACCTCGCCACTTGTTTGTGTGACAATGGATCAGAGGTAAATCTCCAATCCAATTCTTTCTTACCCGACGACTGCGTGTTTGAGTCGCCTCATCCTGTTACCCCCGAGGGAGTTTCTGGACATTCTCTCGCAGGTGGGCGACGCGGTTGTTATATATCAACTCATTTGGTCGCTCAAGACCTTTGGGAAGAAGGTAATGTGGAGGAAGTTGTCCTTAAGGATGACTACTTCTATCGTGCCGACATAAAGTATGACCTTTACTTGGGCCATCCTTGGCTTCGCAAGAACAGGGTAGCGCCCGTAGGTCATCGGCGTTGTTTTTTGCTGGAGTCAGGTCCCTTGGAGCGTCCTGAATTCCGTTTTTTGCACGCAGGGTTTAAAAGTGCAGAAGAATTTTTGAAGCAAAAAGTTACACCAAAATTTGGCGAAGATGTCACCATTGCAGAGGTGAATGGGAGTGCCGATTACTCCCGAGAGTTAGAATGTCTTCGTAGGGACTCCCAGCCACGACGCCCTTCGCGCTGGCACTCTTCATCCTACAGTGTTGTCGACAAATGGCGCGATGCAATTTGTGAATATTTTCATGAACACCATTCCTTTTGGCCACAGTATGATGCCTTTGCTAACCGCGAGAACAAGCGCTTTGACAAGCATTTTCGCGACGCTTGGACCCATAAATGGGACAAGAAGTTGTGGATTAATCCTCCGTTTCACTTAATCCAGCAGGTCATCCACAAAATCAAGCAAGATAAAACCCAGGCAATTTTAGTTGTGCCCTTGTGGGACGACAAGCCTTGGTTTCAGGAATTACAAGACATTTGTGTAGATTACATCGAACTTCCCAGGAAGATTAAGCTGTATGCCAGGGACGACACAGGTCCCCTGCCACAGCGGTCCTGGAGTTCACTCGCATTCCTGGTGGATGGAAAGCTTTCTGACTCTAATTCTGCTGATTCTGGTACTGATTCTTGTGTTGGGTCTGAATCTGAGGTTGAGCGTGGTACTGATGATGAATCTATTTTTTCTGATTTTTGTCCGTCAGATACCAAAGGTTATCCAACGTCAAATGGACCCGCCTCGACTCCCTCTTCCCCAATACGATCGACATCGAAAAGAATCTTCAGTGCACGGGCGAAGAAAAATTTCAAATCGCGCCGCAAATTCAGAGTTTTTTATGAAAAGCCACGTGTGGAAGCTTTCATAGATCCTTTCGAGGAGCTGGATCACGAAGATAATCTCTGGAATGTCGACACTCGACCCACCTATCTTCAAGAGGCAGTTGATACGGACCTGTTTAGGGACATCCGTAAGAAGATTCTTCCTGCCAAGGCCGAAGAAGTCGCCAAAGTTTTTTCGACAGTAATTCCTGGCGATCAGGTGGACACTGAGTTGTGTTCCAAGTCAAGAGAAAAGATTTTTGAGGAACGGAAGGACACAACCCTTTCAGAGAAGTTGATCAAAGACCCCCCTGTCCGTGGACAGTTCGGTGAAGCCTTCATCGAGCTTCGTGAAGGTTACAAGGCGAAGAAACAGCGTCCTTATGAGAACCATGGACATAAACATGAGATCCTCAGAAAAATAATCGAGAGAAATCTCAGGGAATTTGGTTGGCTTGAGGGTTGTATGACCAGCGAATGGTGCTGTGCACCCTTCACAGTCCCGAAGCCGCCTCCGGCAGACCAGAACACTATTGATGGTTGGCGAATGGTTGTTGATTTTCGCAATCTCAACGCCGAAACCAAGGCGGATTCACACCCCCTGCCCCTCATTGAGGAGGAAATCGCCAAGAGGGCAAGAGGTCGTTTGTTTTCTGTGCTGGATCTCCGTCACGGCTTTCACCAAATGCCGTTGAGGAAGGACAGCCGACCTCTCACCTGTATGTGCACGCCATGTGGCCCAGTCCAGTGGACGGTCATGCCCATGGGCCTGAAGAACGCCCCTTCGTTTTTTCAAAGAATGATGGAGGATGTGCTTTTTACAGCTCATCCTGAGCTTCGTGCCTTCGTGAGTGTGTACATAGATGACATAATCATCGCGACAGAACGGGAGGGACTGACCGAAGCCGAGCTGGTGGCCCTCATGAAAAGCAGCTGAACCAAGTTTTGGACATTCTTGATGCCAATCAGCTGATTTGTGGGCCAAAGAAGGGAAAATTATTTTTGAAATCAGTCGAATTTTGTGGTTCTCTCCTAGAGAATGGCACCCGACGACCCAGTCCAGGGAAGCTCGTCGCTATTCAGAAGTGGAAGCGCCCTGAGACGATCACGGAGTTGAGAGGATTCCTGGGTTGTTGCAATTTTTACCACACTTTTGTGCCGAATTATGCCAAATTTGCTGCCCCCCTCACTGAATTTTTGAAGGTAGGGAGAGATGCGGGCAAGGCAGGTTCAAAGGTTCGTGTCAAGTGGACTGACGAGTGCGAGGAGGCCTTCCATCACTTGAAGGCGGCCCTCTGCGAAGTCGCCACGTTGCATGTGCCGCAATTCGACCGACCCTTCTACATAAGAACCGACGCTTCTAGGTACGCGATCGGAGCTGTCCTTGAACAGGTTGATGAAGCCACAGGTGATCATTACCCTCTTGCATTTTGGTCGCGGAAGCTAGCTCCACGCCAGATGCAATGGTCACCGCGTGAGCAAGAGACTTACGCCATAATTTGCGCTCTGAAAAAGTACCAATCGTGGGTTGGCACCAATCGAGTCGAGGTCCTGACGGATCATCGATCTCTGGAGTATTGGGCCACCGAACACATTGATACTGTCGCGAGCCCAGCTGGTCGACGGGCCAGATGGCACGAATTTCTCTCTCTGTTTGACCTCCATGTGTCGTATTTGCCTGGAAAACACAACACGGTAGCGGATGCTCTGAGCCGATGGGCTTACCCCGCTTCAGAGGCGCTGCAAAGTACCAACATCCATGGTACGGAGCAGGACCGCCATGTCATAATCGAATGGGATCAGGAAGAAAAAAAGCTCATTCGACGTGCATGCATGCAATGCGCTGTTAAACAGCACGCATTACCGTGCCATGACATCACGGCATTTTCAGATCCGGCGCATGCTCATGAGATCTGCACCAAAACACTGAAAGTCGTGGAGAAAGTCACCGATCCCTCCTCAGGGAGTGTGAAACGGTTTGACTATACCCGACGAGTAAGTCGATTTCGGTTGATCCAGGGCATTAAGCGTCGAGATCTGGCCAAAACTCCACCCCTGCCGAAAGATTCCCTTATCATCCGTGACTGGACGTCCGATTATCTGCAGGATCCCATGTTTAAAGAGGTCTTTGGAAATCTCAAATCCAAAGATGCTCACAAGGATGGGATTTTTTCTGAGTATTCGTTGGATGGGGGGAAGCTGTGGATGGAGGGTAAATTGTGCGTACCAGACGCCCTGGCCCCCCGAGTGTTAAACTGGTGGCACAAATGGGAGTCCCCCCACGCACATGGCCGTCGATTGTGGTCGATGATTAAACATAGGTTGTTTGGCTCACGGCTATATACTCATTGCATGAAAGTAGCCGCCGGATGTGCCCAATGTGCTGTCTCGACGCCCCCCAGCGCGAAGAAGCACGGCCATCTGAGGCCTCATCCTATTCCGGAGCGCCTCTTTAACAGAGTCACCAGTGATTTCTTCTATCTCGGTGAACTCGATGAGGAAGAGTGCCATTGGACCAATAAAAAGGTCAATGGTGTGCTCCTTATTCAGTGCCGTCATTCCGGCTACATTCAGGTGTTGCCTTGCAACATTGAGTCGATGACTGGCAAGGCTGCCGCCAAATGGTGCGCGCAGACCTGGATGGGAGGTTGGGACGTCCCATCCGAGGTGGTGACGGATTCAGGCAAAGAGTACACCTCCGAATGGTGGAAGGAATTATGTGCTCGCCTTGGAATCCACCACCTCCGATGTGAAATCCACTCGCATCGAGCGCTGCCTGGCGAAAGAGCCGGCCGCTCTATAATAAATATGCTTCGTAAGGAGCTCGCGAGTGAAAAGGATTTCCATTGGATGGAAGTTCTCTTCGCATTGCTTCGCCGTTACCACAACACGCCTTTGTATCATGGCCTTTCTCCAAATGAAATTGTCTTTGGACGAAAGAAGTGTTGGTGGAACATGCCGTTGAATAATCCTCGCCCCTGTAAAGATGCTTCGTTGTTTTTGGACGACGTCCAACGAGCAGATAAAACTGTCTCGAAATTAATTGATAAGCATCAAGCTGACTGGCTTTGGGTTCAGAATCAAGGTCGAAAAAACCCCCACAATTTTGAAGTCGATGATCGAGTTTGGCTTCGAAAATCCGAAACCACCCTGGACGGAGATGACAAGCTTCTTCCCTTGTGGGAGGGGCCATTCGCTGTTACAGCGCGTCTAGGTGAGAACAGGTGGAGGATTCGTGTGGATGTCAGCAGGGAAATTGACGTTTCGGGCGATCGCCTCAAGAGAGAGATCCCCTCCCCCAAGGATCGGGTTAAACCCCTTTTTTGGACTTCGAAAATTTTGTCAGATCGGGTCATCGAAGGGGGGAAGTACGAACTCAAGAGGATTTTAGAAGCAAGACGTGACGCCAAGGGCGAATGGGAATTTCTATGTGAGTGGAGGGGCTTTGATTCCAGTCACAACAACTGGGAACCAGCCCATTCTTTTGTCCATGGGTACACCAAGGGGTTCATCGACTTTCTCAAGAAGCACCCCGAAATTGGCGTACTCCTGACAGATTGTTTGTCGAAACCAGACAGACAAGTGGAGAGCGACGGAAAAAGACCTGTGGTGAATCGAGATCCAGCCTTTTACGGCCCTCAGCAGCCACATTCCAGGGCTGATCCGTCGATCCCCCCTCCTGTGGTCAGGCCAGCCCAGGAGCCAAATGAAGACCAAGCTTCAAGTTCGGCCGCTGATTTGCAGCGCCCAAGCCGTACGAGGGCCCGACCAGACAGGTTGGTGGTCACATGTATTCGTGCGTGGCCGACTTCAGGCTCGCCCCAACCACATTCTGCTCAATCCACTGTTCATTCTTCCTGATTTCGAACTGATGTAGAGAACTGCAAATGTTTGATAATTTGACGTCAATCAACTTTTTTTTTGGTCTCCGTTCGGCAGACAAGGCGTAGATACGCTGCCGAAAGCTACGGAGTGTGCTGCCGTGTTCAGAAAAAACCAAACTCAGGCTTAATTCAGGCAGATTCGGGGTAATCTTGTCTCTGTTGGTCTGTGCACCTTTGGAATTTGGCTACTCGTGCAGATGGAAGCAAATGTACATAGTGTCAACGCCGGCCGGCGACATTCACCCCTACAGGCACCCCCTGTAGTACTGGCTGCACCAGATGCGACGCCAGGAACTCAGATCTTACCTTCATTTGCCGTGATGCTGAAGCTAAAGTCCAGATTCAGATCCAGATTCCTTGAATTTACCTTGAATTCCTCAGGTTTGTCCATCATTCTGCCACTGTTGCACGAAACCCAGACGTCAATTGTTCAGACAACCTTCACATAGGAGCTCTAGGGACTTCTAACAGCAACCTCTGAAGTCCGTAAGCTTCGTTGTATTTTTGGCACACGCCAATGTGAGCTCAATCCGACCTGAAACTGTCGAAAATGGTGAATCCAAGTGTCTTGTGGGACTCAACCGAAAGATTGGCCTTGTCCAAGTCGATTGACACCACCGCCACTGTAAAAAAAGGACTAATCGGTGTCTCTCAGTTATATACTGTCAGTAAAGCGCCTTCAGCGAACCTTCGGCGCGTTACATGCCAAGGATCCAGGGCCAGCATGTCCCATCATGATGCATCATCACATGATCCACATTTTCATAGAATCTGTTAGATGCTCGCGAACCAACGTGCCGGAAAGCACAATTGAGCTGAATAAACGACAATATATATTAACTCTAGTCTAAACGAAAGTGTTAGTAGTTTCAGTTCTAGACATTCCGCTTCATTTCACCTTCATCTTAGGGAATTTGCTGATTTTAGGACAATTTAGGTTGATTTCCTTGTCATCTCCTCTCATTCCTCGAAGATCTGTCGACGGCTTTGCCTAACTTCGTTGACGCTTATGATTTTCTGTGCACTTAGGGTCTGTAGATTACATTTGTATTTGTTTTCCCTCTCTGTGTTTGCTTAATCTCCTTCATCTCTGCCGAAATTGATCCTCAATCTTGCTGAATCTTGTGATCATCCACCAGATGCGCCAAATCTGAAGCACATGCTGCACTTTTCAGAACGAGAAAAGCGGGAGTAACACGATGTAGAGTTCGGCGAGGACACCGTAGCGTGCCCGCGACAGCGAAACTGTGCCAGAGCGCTGAGATGTCACTTCATTTCTTGATTCCCCCACTCAATCCACCATTAATCTACCTCATTCTCAACCAGTGCATGGTTTGGTATCGATTCTCGATACGTTTACATGCTTCTTAGCCCTTAACCTAATGTTTTACTGCACGGAGGACTGTTCGTCACTTCTCATTCTGTCTCATTTCAGGTTCATCCATCCTGATTCAGTGCCAATTCAGCCCAAATCAGGTCAGATCAAGCAGATTTCGCCCCATCGAGGCTACATTTCTATTTTTTTCTGGGACGTACCCGCACTACGTTCTTCGTTGACGTAGCGACACACCCCAGTGTGTTTTTGGAGGGGGAGTGTAAGTGCGGCTAACCCCCATCTGCTCAGATTTTCACTGATCTAACCCAGATTGGCTACATTTTGGTCATTTTCTTTGCTTCGGCGGAATCGCCGCCTCACAGCTCAGTCTCAGGATCAGACCTATATATTTCTGATGTGCCGGATCTGATTCCGCGGTCCATTCTCCGTAAATCCGCCGCGTTCCGATCATTTAGCTGGAATCGCCATTTGCCGCTGACGCGCGCTCGCGGGCCAGATCGGCCAAATATTTTTCACAACCGGATTTATTTAAATCTTTTCAGACAGTTTTGGACACTCAGATGTATTTAGAATAATCCGCATCAATTTTCTTCATAGACTGGGATTTTCTGCCGGATAACACTCAGCATGGATCTTGCTTCAGTTGTTGCTGCTCTCGCCTCTGTTGGTGTCCGAGTCTCCGGTTCTACCCCCAATAGCAGCGTTCAGGTCGACTCCTCGCGTGCCTGCCCCACTGGTCTTGCCGGCCCCGAGCCCTCCGGCACCATCAACGACCCAGGGCAGCACTTTCAGTTCCACACTACGTGGACTGACGACCAACTGCGGAAGACACTCCAGCCTATCATGGACAAGTGCCCGTGCAGGTCCTGTAAACCAGGGGATATCAGGGACAGAGGTCTCTACTCGACCCTGCCCATCCCACACTGTGCCAACAGTGTTCTATACGTGGACTACACGGAGATGCCGAAGTTCGGGGGCTATGACTTCGCCCTCGTGGTAACCTGTGGGTTGACCAGGTTTACCAGGGTGTTCCCATGTACCAAGCACATTACCGGAGAGGAGACTATCAAGATACTCCTGGAGGAGTGGTTTTGTGTCTATGGGGCGCCCAAGGAGATCAACTCCGATGAGGACGTACGAGTACGCTCAGATACTGGCTGGTACAAGAGGGTCCTGAGGTCCCTCAATGTCCAGGTGTCTACGGGGATTCCCTACTCTCACACGAGCAACCCCCTATGTGAGCGACAGATTCGCGTCCTGAAGGAGAACGTCAGGATATGGTGCAAAACTGAACGCACCAGAGAGTGGGTGAGACTACTCCCCGTCATATCCTTGATGATGAACTCCCAAGAGAGTTCAGCTACTGGCTACTCGCCACATGAGCTATTCATGGGGCGCCCGGCGTGGTTCCTACATGCCCCCTATCCAGAGGACACCCATTCTTCTGTGGGTGAATGGGTCCAAGAGCAACAAGCGGAGGTGGACAAGGCCAAGGCTATGCTCCAGAGAGTGAGGGAGCGTCAGTGGAACAAGAAGAACAAGCACCGTGTACCGGCCACCTACCAAGAAGGGGACTGGGTGCTGGTGCACCACAGTCGACTACCCGCCTGGCCACGCTCTACCAGCGATGACCCATACTTCGGGCCGTACAAGATCCTATCTGTGGATGGACACCGTATCACCGTGCGGTGTTCTCCCCGTCTAGGGGGGACCCTGGTGTGCGCTGCTCAACACCTGAAGCGCTACCATGATCCTGAAGACCTCTGTGGGGAGGAGTGGGAGCTGAACGACGAGGAAATCGCCGCTCTGGACCTACAAGGGGCTGCCAGCCCTATGGAAGTTGAAGGTGAGCTCCCCGACATGAATGCCGAGGAGATGGCTAAGGAGGGCTTCTACCTGGTGAAGTCTGTCCTACGCCACCGCTATCGCCAGGGTTGGCGCTTCCTCACCCTCTGGGAAGGGTTTGGAGTCGAAGAGGCCACCTGGGAGCCCTTCTCTGCATTTGTTCTACCGGAGGGACGCCTAAACTCAGTTCTGGTTGACTACTTGTCCCAGAACAACCTTGGTGAGCTGCTGAGGCTCGCTGAGACGCTTGCCTCCAAGACTAAAGCTAGGGACTGAACCTTACCCTTACCTGCCAAAGCGTATGTGTGAGTGTGCTAGTCCTAAGGTCCTGAGAGCAAGCCGCAGAAGTGGTGTCCTAATTATACCCAAGTCTGCGCCCTTGCTGAACCTGGAGGGTTGGCTTATTGATGCCACGGGGTACGCCCCGGGTCTCCCCTCCCCTATGCGCCCAATTTCTGTGCTGGCGCAAAACCTTGGGGGAATACCCAGCGTGCTAATCCAGGTATTGTTTTCCCTACCTATCTGTCTACTACAGAGAGGGGTGGCCAAAAGCTATGAAGGCATGCAAAACGCCTGTTTGCTATGTGGCCAAAACACTGACCTAACCACTGTCACAGCCCACCAACCCCGCTAAAATTGCAGGAAAAGGGTGGGACAGTGACACACCCCCTACAGGTCCTACACACCCTACAGTGGCACCATCCTGGTGGGCGAGCACTGGGCAACTGGCTCTAGTCCCCACTCAGGACTACCACTCCTACACGCACACTCTACTGGGCGTTGCGAAGAGGAAGGTCTCAAGGGTCCTAGCGACCCACCTGTGAAATGACAAGAGAACACAGCGCTGCTAAGCAACTGTGGCCTCACAGGGGACGCCACAACGCGTTTCCCCTGCAAGGGCTTGGAGGGAAGGAGTGCTCTCGTGTGCAAGGCGCAGATGTCGATGAAGTCGGACTCCCTGCTCTGCCACAGGCGGAGCGGAGTTACTTGTTTGTGGGATCTGCGCCCTTGTTTAGCAGGGCATAAAAAAATGCTGCTGCACCAATCACCCTACCTGCCCACCTGTAAAACAAAGGCAAATGAAAGGGCGTTTGCGGCGGAGGAACCAAGCCACGCTCCAGGTATTATACCCTTCTCAGCGTGACCTATAATACGCTGTCCGCAAACACGCTGCTTGGAGCAGCTACCCTTGTCAAGCAAGCAAGCGTTAAGGGACTCCTCAGGTTCTCTTAAAGAATGTACCGAGGAGCCCCTGGGTAGCCTAAACAAGGTTTACCGTGCGCACTTCGCGTGGCCTACCCTTTAATGCGTGTGTGCATGCGCGACTATGCACAATCACGTTGGGCAAACCTGCCCATCTCCGCAACAATCTTGACTCCACCAGGGGGTGGCCCCGCCTGGGCGTACCTACCTTACCTACCGCTGGGAAGTGAAGCAAGGTGAGAGAACAAAAGGGGCGCACGCGAAGAACGTTGCTATGCACTTGCGTGTATGACTAATCACCCTGATCTGACCGCTAATCATCTGCAATCTTTCTAATCAATCCCTCTACCGCGTCCTATCGTGGTTATCGTTGTTAGCGCTGCTACACGACTCGTTCACGGAGACACGAGACGAGCAATGTGTATGCGGCATGCGAGACAAGCATACCTGTAGTTTATACCTGATTCATTGAAGTCTTTTCAATTGATTTTCGAATTCTTGAATTTTCGAATCTTCTATTAGTGTGGGTGGAATCTGTATGTTTGTTTATTAATGTGTGTCTCGTCATTTTCAAGACTACGTGATACATACGTTTATAATTCCATTATTTTTCCATTTTCCGGCGCTTCGCTAGGAGCCGCTCCTGCGCGCCGCCATTTTATGCGTATGAATTTCTGGATTTAAAAAATCCAGAGATGACTATAATTTCTAAAAAAATGTGCTTCTGATGCACAATTGGATTCTACTCAGGTGTGTCGTTTCAGAAAAATTCTACGCCGTCATTTGACGGATTTTGGTGTCGTCGCTTCGTTTTTGCGTGGATTCGTCCATAATTCTCCCATTCCTGCCTCTGCAGATACCCACGCGCAGCCTCGCTGAGTAGGCCGTGTTCGGGCCGAAACGCAGGTGCCTGGAGAGACTGAGCAGAACCAAGACCCCACCAAGGGGCAAATTAATTTCTTTTTCGACTCCCTTCGCCCTAAGACAGGTCACAGGTCGCCAGCAGGTTTACGAGAACCCATGCGAGTGTGTATAATGTGTCTTGCGTTTGGGTTGTGTCGACGCTGCGTCTTGGAGGGAGGGATGCATATGCACATGTTTGGCATGCACCCATACTAACCCAACCAAGCCACAGGAGCCCCGGCAGCGCCATGAGCGCTGAGTCTTCTGTAGGAAACTGTACAATCAGAGCAGCAAAAGGACGCCAGCCATGGTGAGCGCCCATTTTTCAGTGTGAGGGAAACTGTAGGTATTTTAAAGTAGATGTGGAAACCAAGGAAAGGCCAAGAAAAATTCCCTTTTTCCTAAAATGCGACAGTGGTGGCCACCACAGCACAAGGGGGGAGTAAGAAAAAGTGCTTTTCCATTGCTTTGAGGCATACTCTAGTTGTATTAGAGATGCACTGAGCATCCATGCATTTTTATCTTAGTATTGGTCCAACCAAAAGTGGTGATAACACATTTTGACCTATGAAACCAAACACCCAATCAGGATATGGAGTGGACCCCTTAATCCCCTTTCAATGTGAAGTAAAACATCTTTTCCTGAGTTGACTGAGCACTGACATACCTAAAGTAGAGCCTATGAATTTATCTATGTTTTTCCATGAATTCTTAGCTATCCTAGTGGTATGCACCCTAGGGGGCTGGGCACCTCTTTTTGAGAGGTCCTGGGTTCAATTCCTGGTCAGCCTAGCTAAGTAGGAAGATCCCATGTGACATGGCAGTGACCTCATCGCCACATACCATGCCACCTCAGCACATATGGGACCCAAAACAAAGAGTGCACATCTCCTAAGATGGCACTATGGAGAGAGAGTGATCCTGAGGCAGTTTTCTAACTCTTTTCCCAAAGCATTTCAGCTATCTTTGTGAATATGCATTCATTTGTATCCTGAGTTGCAGTTTCTGTGAATATCCAATCATCTTTCACTGTTTACACTGCAGCCCTTCATGCTCTGATCCTGAATTACCTTCTCCTTGCATACTATTGGCTTGGGCTATCCTGGATTGACTTGGCTTTACTGTATTTCAACAAGCAAAAGCTTTTCATCATCCAAAACAAGCAGCAGGACACCCTACAGCAACAACAAGCAGCAGGAGAAGCAAAAACACAGTGCTGAAAACACTATAAACTTTTCTTGCCCGCCACCGTGGGAGGACCGGTGTGCTGAACGGAAGCCCGCATCGTGGATTGGATTGTGAATCGGGTTATTGCTGCATTTGTGGGATCTGACTGCTGTTCAGGGTTGAAGGAGGATTGTATTTTCGATTTTCTATATTTTTGGATTTTGGACCCGGGGCTTTGAGAAATGCAAGCATTGATCAGGAGCAAATCAGCAGGGATTACAGGCGGAAGGGGCACAGCGGGGGCCGGTCCTGGTAGGGACCTTCTTGAGCCCATTGTCCACGACCTGCACCAGTCGCTTGTTGAGCTTCTGGAACGGCCGGAGATCCTGACCCTGCACGCCGTGCGCCGAGTGGGGCGTGAGCGGCAGTTGCACCTTAAGGTCCGTGCCTTATGCAGGGAAGTGGAGAAGGTCTTCGACGTGTTGGTCGACACGGGAGCTCAGGTCAGCTTGGTCAAGGCTGGCCCACTTCCGCCAGAGTGTTTGACCGACAGTCGGAAGCCTGTCAGGCTGAAGGTGGCGAACGGCCAGTACATGGTGGGAGGCACAAAGGAAGCCGCCATTGGGCTGCAGTTCGTGAACCACCGTGAGCTGAGCCGCCCAGACCTCGGCAAGGAAATCCTCCTGCAAGGTCGCTTCTACAAGGCCGAGATGGACTGGGACATGATCGTTGGGTACGAGTTCATGATGGAGACGGACTCCGGCGTTCTCCGGGCTCAGGCCTCAATGACCCTGTACCAGGACGACCAGCTCTCGTGGCTTTCGTTACCTGAGCACCATGTGGAATGCCAATGGATCAACATCGGAACGCAATCAGCTTGAAGTGGCCGCGCTGGGCACTGAGCCAATTGGCCCAGCAAACCAGGAGTACGGCGTAATGCCGGAAGTGGCGAGCCGAGTGGTTGCGGACCTGGGAGCTTCGGATCTGGCCCTGGACGCGTTCTCTTCAGGAACCTCCGCCCATCTTCGGGTTTGTGAGAAGTACTGGAGCGCCCAGGACTCCGCGTGGAAGAAGCACTGGGGTCCGCATCAGGGTTTGATGTGGATACATTGCCCCCGATGGGACATTCCAAGGGCGGTAGCGAAGATTCGCAAGGACCGCTCCAAGGCAGTGCTGGTTGTTCCTATGGGATGCACCGAGGAGGAAAGCACCTGACAGTGGGTGGTCTCATTGACCAACATGACCTTAAACAAGGTCGTCCTACCGGCTGGAGAGAGTGTCTATCAGGACGCTAAGGGACAGCCCATGCCACCCCAGAGATGGCCAACGGAATTCCACTATGTGGATGGGGGCCTTGAACAGGCCGACACCACGGACTTCGTGTGTGTCAACCGCATCATAGCGGAGCCATGGAGGCAATGCTTTGCGGTTTCCCCTGTTGACATCGGAGAATCGGAGGACCCCCTCACGGAAGAGGAGTTGGATCTGGTTCAGGTGTATATGGATCAGCCCTTTCACGACTGGGGAAGCCAGCGTGAGGACAAAGGCCAGGACAAAGCCTGGTGGGAAGTGGACTCGATCGTCTCTGGTTCCTATGATGGGAACACTTTCGTACAGAGGGTGCTGGACCACATGTCCAGCCAGGACGAGCCAATCGGCGGAAACCCACCCACCTACGGCGACGTGTTCCGAGGCAAGACCAGAGATGGCCCTTTGGGCCACCTGGGAAGACCACCTGAGCCGAAACCGAGTGGGGTCGCTACCCCTCAAGTAAGCTCAGTGGTCCAGGTGCCCGGAAAAGCCAAGGCGGAGTCCGATGATTGCCCCAAGATGCAGGCATTGAGGGCCAGGCTGAAGCAGAAGTATGGTGACACCTTCTTCAGCGGAAAGCCTGTGTTTCCCCCACCGGTGCGTGGACCGTATGGCGAGGCCAAGATACGACTGAAGCAGGACCCCCGTGTGTATCGACACCGGGAGTTCGCCCTGCGGGGCGAGAGGAAGGAGGCCATGGAGAAGATCCTCCGTGACTTCATCGAGAGAGGCTGGCTTGAGCCGTGCCACTCCGAGTGGGCCTCCCCGTGCTTCGTCGTCCCCAACAAGGTGGCCGGAGAGTGGCGGCTTGTGGTCGACTACCGCGGCCTAAACGCCCAAACGCAGCATGACAGCTATACGCTGCCCCTCATTGAGGACATGCTGCAAAAAAAACACCGGCGGAGGATCTTCACGGTGATTGACCTGAAACATGGTTATCATCAGATGCCTCTCGCCGAGGAGTCCCGTGCCTGCACAGCCATGAGCACCCCACTTGGACCTCTCCAGTGGAAGTTGATGCCCATGGGCGTTACCAACGGCAATGCGGCTTTTCAGCGGATGCTGGAGAACCTGCTTGAGCCGGTGCGTGACTGTGCGGACCCCTTTGTGGACGACGTGATCATCGCGTCCGGGGACCCCAGTATGAGCTATGAGGAGCTTCTAGAGGCACATGAGAGGGACGGCACCCGAGTGCTGGACCTTCTGGTTCGGCGAAAACTCACGGGCAGCAGTGACAAGGCCACCATTGCGGTAAGCGAGGTGGTCTCCGCTGGCCACGTAGTCAGGAACGGGCAGCGGAAGCCCATACCTGGCAAGGTGGCTGCGATCGAGCACTGGGAAAAGCCCAAAACGGTCTCTGGTGGTTTGAGGAGTCGACGCCTTTGCCCAGACTGCATGGGGACTCCCCCATGCATGGCCTTCGTGGTAATGGGGCGAGGGAAAAGACGGCCTTGATGCCCGATCCCTTATGGAGGAGCTCGTTCGGCTTTACCACTCCGGACTCGCGTCGTGGATATGGACATGGTGCGCCCAAGGAAGGACCCGTGGGGACTCTCCCCCAGACTGCGGCCTTGGGAAGCCTGGGGTAGCCTGATGGATCTTTGTGGTCGCTTTCGACCTGTGGGTCCACCTCGGTCGTCGTGTGACGCCTATGTTGGCCGTGTATGCCACTGCCACTGTGGTAGTGACCGTCGCAGCCGGCACCCGGTGCGCCTGGTATGGGTTAACGGGTCCTTTGGATGCCGAACAACTTGATACTTGATACTATACATGCGCTACGAACTTTTACAGCATCATACCTGTTTTACCATGAGTTGCAATGGGCAACCTAGCCCGCACATCGGCCTGAAGTGAGGAGGTGACACCCCCCCCCCCTTCAGGGGATGGTCCTGGGTACCCGCTGCCATGCTTGGGTGTTATCCAGCCCCCCCCAGGGTTTGCTCTAAGGAGGGGGGTGAAGTGGTACCCAGAACCTATGGCAAATGGCCCGGAGGCCTGTGAGCCGTCACACCCGTGCGGAAGCCGTTGACACCGGCTGTCAGCGGGATATCCCTGTTCTCTAACCCGCGAAATCTGGAATCTGATTTCTAACCAATAAATCGATTTAGAATTATCATAATTTTATTGTCTTAGGCGATTTTCAGTCGGAAATCGGTGAAATACCCGATTTCTACCGCGATTTCTAATTGTCGTGAAATCGCCGCCTGATGTCGCCTGTTTGCGCGCTTTCGTCGCTTCTCCGTGGCGAGTTTTGTGAGGGATTTTTCTCGAGTACCTTTGAGGTTCTAAGAGAACTTAAGGGCTGAATCTAGAGGGTTTTTAATGTACTTTCATCTGGTGTGTTCACCAGAATTTTTCGCCGTTGCGTCTTCGAGAAAATCAGCGCGCAAGCTTTTCCGTCGATCGCTCGAACTCATGGTTCTCAAGGACCATGAGTTTGGACGGAACCCTACATCCCCCCCCTATGCCTTTCATCCATGCCCCTTTCACGTGGGCATATCACTTTGTGTAGGGAAGCGGGCAATGGCGATGTTTTAGGCAGCCTATGGGTTACGCAAACCCAAGTCGTTTGCGTACGCAAACGCTAACTTTGTGGCCTTGTGAGCATGAACGTTAATAACCGAACACAATGCTCACAAGGCGACTCAACGATGGCTCCACGCAATTCAATGCGTACCAAAACTCCATTTTCGAAAGAGGGCAAGTTTTGGTAGAAAATTAGGCCAAAATGGCCAAACCCCCGAGGCTCGTACTCGAAGCCTATGGGGAGTTGAGCCTCGAACCAAGGCAATATGTAAAGTAGAGACCACGAGGGACATCGTGGATGGCTTGGTTGATTTTTACAACCTTGTCTTCTATTTTATATAATTTCGCCTTGTGAGCACGCGTGCCATAATGCCTCTTTGCACACGCGCTCATATGCAAGCACCAATGACACGGGTGGGCGGAGACAATCTAACCGTAGTGGGCATATTTGAAGGCACCTACTATGGGCCTACTCCAAAAGTGTTTGCTCATATTTTTGTTCCTCAATGACCCAAAGATATGTTCATGCCAATATCGCCGATATATGCACTTTTTCCCATAAATAGTGTGCTTGAAGGATTGAGGTGTTAAAAATGCTTCCATTATGGTTTGAACCTCAACCCTTGTTGCAAAAGGGAAGCAAAGCTTCGGTTTGCATCCATGCATAAGCTCAAGGGTCCTTTCTCTTGTGATACGGAGATACGATTTTTGGAGGGACCACTTTTGGCCACAAACCACTTCTCCCCCTGATTTCGCCCCCGAGGTTGCGTGCCCCACTTGCCCAAGGGTAAGGGCAATTCGGAGAGGGCACATAAACCCGCATCGAATGGGGTGTTTCCCCATGTGGCCTCTCCTCTCGAAGGGAGAGTTGTGAGTCACCCAATTTGGGGTATGTTGCCATTCTGCCCCATTTGTGTATCACTTTCCCTCCAATGGGGAAAATAGCTAGAGGCGACCATGAGGGTTGGCAAGTGGCATATATTGGGACCCAAGTCCCATGTGTCTATAGCATCTTTGGTTGAAAGGATCCTCGCCGTGGGCATGGAGATATGGAATCATGAGTGTGGGCTATTTTGGCCATATTTCGCTGTTTTTGCCATTGTATGCCATATTGGAATTACCATATCTCCATGGGGCACAGGATCTAGCCAGTAAGGAAGGGCGGTTATTGTAGCTTATAACCAAGGGTTGAACGCCATTGAGTTTCGTATTTGCTCCTCTGGCTCATCCGGAGTTATTCAACTTTTGGTGCGATCCATGATCCCCCCGTTTGCACCGCATGCTGCTTTCTGCCCCATCCGCGTGTTCATCCCCTTGGTGAACAGTAAGCAGCCAGCGTGACAGCAAGCGATAACCCAGGGCATGGGACCAAAGGGGATATCAAGGGTCGTGAATCAAGGCTTGGCGCGACAAAATCGCCAAGGTTTCCTACCCTGGAAGGTCGCCCGAGACGGCCGATTTTGCCATTTTGGCAATTGTGACCCCATTTGACGAACCTGTGGTGCCCTGATGCCGGGACCTCAGAGGGAACCAGGTTGGGTGAGGGCTTCAGGGAGTTTGTAAGCGAAGGGCATAGTGAAGCGGAATCGGTAACGATCCCCGCGTTTGCATTTCTGTAGCAGAGCTTAGCGTCGCGAAGGCTTCTGGCGCATAGCGCGAAGTTCACGCAAATGACGCAAATGATGTAACTTTGCATCAGGAGAGTGACTGAAGGCAGCCAATAGCTGCCATTACGTGTTTTTATTTGGCATTTATTTTTTATATAGTTAAATTCTGTAGCTTAATATATGCGATTTGCGTCGTGTATGTTAATTCTGTTTGTTACGGAATCTGTTTGTCGTTGACGTTCAGGTTTGTGTCATATGGGAGGACCGTCAAAGGTTCTCAGAATTATTTGTAGGCCGACACTGGCCTGAACGCCGCATCCCTCGTCCTGGGGCAGCATGCCAGGGCATCGTGGACGCAGAGTACGCCCTCGTTGAGGGCCAAAGGTGTGGAATACGCCGGTGGCGCTTAGCATCGTGGCAAGAGCGCCCTCGTTGAGGGCCTACGGCTACTGGCCTATGGCGCTCAGCATCGTGGAAGCTGAAAACTGGAAGGTCTCAGCCTATGATGGATTGGCTGAAAGAAACCCTCGATACAGGTTAGACCTCCTGTGCATTTGGTGCGCTGCGTTTGCTATTGGGTGCCAGCAAGGCTTGGACGATCCAAGGGTTTGTATCTTTGCATGAGCAGCAGGATATTTTATTATTAAAATCAATCTGTGGTCAGCTTTTCTCATGTGAAAGCAAGGCAGGACCAAGCGTGCGGCGGCAAAGTATGCAGGAATACCAAGGGATCAGCATCTTGTTTTTCTCACGTCAAAGCAAAACAAGGGATCAGCATCTTGTTTTTCTCAAGTCAAAGCAAAACAAGTGTGGCCAAGACAAGCTGGATAGCAAAATGGTAGACAAATCAGTGGATCAAGAAAGGGAAAATCAGTGCAAGGCAGAGATTTTCAAGATCAAAGAAACAAGTTCAGCGCAGTGTCCCGTGGGTCTCAAGGGTCGAAGGCCTCACGCTCCGCGAGGCCCCACGGTACCGCTTCAAAATAATTCTGAAGGAGCGTCTAGCCGCCTTAGACGCGTCCGATCATGTGTTGCTAGCAGCCGCGTGTGGAGTGGACAACAAAACTGAAGATTCCCGAATCCTTCGAGGGGTACACCTTCCGTGCCAGCGTGTACGAAGTATGGGTGCTCCCGACCATGGTCCACAGTTACAGCGCGTGGTGAAGAAAGGTGCACAAGACCAGCATCGGTACTGCACGGAAGCCATGATGCGTCGGAGGGGACAACGTTGAGGGAGGCCTTCGTTCAACCTTCGAGGTCTCAGCGAGAGTCGCCAAGTAACGTTGGAGAAGCCGGTCTTCGCGGCCGGCAACCTGGCTAAGCTCTTAGGAGGGGCGTGAAGCGGAATCGGTAACGATCCCCGCGTTTGCATTTCTGTAGCAGAGCTTAGCGTCGCGAAGGCTTCTGGCGCATAGCGCGAAGTTCACGCAAATGACGCAAATGACGTAACTTTGCATCAGGAGAGTGACTGAAGGCAGCCAATAGCTGCCATTACGTGTTTTTATTTGGCATTTATTTTTTATATAGTTAAATTCTGTAGCTTAATATATGCGATTTGCGTCGTGTATGTTAATTCTGTTTGTTACGGAATCTGTTTGTCGTTGACGTTCAGGTTTGTGTCATATGGGAGGACCGTCAAAGGTTCTCAGAATTATTTGTAGGCCGACACTGGCCTGAACGCCGCATCCCTCCTCCTGGGGCAGCATGCCAGGGCATCGTGGACGCAGAGTACGCCCTCGTTGAGGGCCAAAGGTGTGGAATACGCCGGTGGCGCTTAGCATCGTGGCAAGAGCGCCCTCGTTGAGGGCCTACGGCTACTGGCCTATGGCGCTCAGCATCGTGGAAGCTGAAAACTGGAAGGTCTCAGCCTATGATGGATTCACTGAAAGAAACCCTCGATACAGGTTAGACCTCCTGTGGATTTGGTGCGCTGCGTTTGCTATTGGGTGCCAGCAAGGCTTGGACGATCCAAGGGTTTGTATCTTTGCATGAGCAGCAGGATATTTTATTATTAAAATCAATCTGTGGTCAGCTTTTCTCACGTGAAAGCAAGGCAGGACCAAGCGTGCGGCGGCAAAGTATGCAGGAATACCAAGGGATCAGCATCTTGTTTTTCTCACGTCAAAGCAAAACAAGAGATCAGCATCTTGTGTTTCTCAAGTCAAAGCAAAGCAAGTGTGGCCAAGACAAGCTGGATAGCAAAATGGTAGACAAATCAGTGGATCAAGAAAGGGAAAATCAGTGCAAGGCAGAGATTTTCAAGATCAAAGAAACAAGTTCAGCGCAGTGTCCCGTTGGTCTCAAGGGTCGAAGGCCTCACGCTCCGCGAGGCCCCACGGTACCGCTTCAATAGGGTCAGTTGCCTCGTCCCTACCTCTGGCGGGTCCGGACGAGGGGTCAACTTTGGAGATTTTGAGCTAATATCAGTTTGGGCTGAAACAGCCCATTTTCAGCTACCAACTCCTAGGGGATAATGGCGGGGCCATATCTCTGGCTCAGAGAGGAGTTGGGACCTGCCGTTAAGGGAGCATGGGGAGCCACCGTCGGTTGGCCTTGGAGCCCCTTGGTTCCCAGGAACTCGCCTGTGGCTGGGCGGGACACCTCCCCTATTGGCAGGGTTTCAGGGTCCGGACTGAGTAGGGCATGGGTTGTGTTTGAGCCCCCGCCCCTGCCAGCCACTGAGAGGGATGGACCTGGGATTGGGATACGAGTTGGGACTGAGTGTCTATTGTCCTGTGATGCCCTTACCCCAGTCCAGTGTTAACCCCATGTGTACATATCCTGATGTGTTGCTGTACATACTTTTGTTCCCTTGTTTCAGAGTGGCAAGGATCCTGAAACGCTTTGTCACATGACACGAGCGTAATGATGCCCTTGTGAGCGCAGTGCTTTGCCTGCCTGCTTGCCTGTGCGTGTCACCGCAGCGTCCCGTGGCCAGGCCCCCCCACGGGAACGCGTCAGTACCTTAATCACTACCAAGGCAATAAACACATACACCAAAACGAGGTGGTGCTCATCTTGAAATATATGACATCTAGACACAAACAGACACACATGCAATCAGCGCAAGGGTCAGTTACTTACATTGATGCCCTTTCACTTGTACATGAGGGTCGAGATCAACCCAAACCTTCTTATCATACTTACTTTAATTTCAATTGCTGCCCAACTGCGTTCCGTAACAAGCTGCAACCTCTCCGGCTTAGACTTTGTTAAAGCTACTCCTTTGCGGGCCCGTAAGACCCAATCTGTTTACGTAGCCCCTTTGAAGTCACGAAGAGCCAAAAATTCAACTCCAAAGGAGACCGAAAAGACATTAATTCTTTGACAATATGCACATATGCATTTTAAATTCATTTCATCGAATAGGAATTCCTACTTCTATCTATTCCACTTTGATACTTCTAGCACGATGGTACTGTTAGACATTGTGCTTCGACTTGATGCGGGGCGTAAATGAATGTTGTGGATTTTGGCGATATGAATTCCTAATTTGTCCATCACTACAACAATGCATTGATTATTCTTTTTTTGGAGTTTTTCGAAAACAAAATTGTGCCGTTGTCAATTTAGTCAATCACTTAGTTAATCAACAATTTCCAGCATCATAGCATTTCTTCAACGGCGGATGTAGAAGAGGTGTAACCCTGCGTGTAAACTTCTTGAAATAGACAAATGCAGTGGTTCGTGACCCGGCAATCGTGAATGGCAACATTGTGTTGCGTTACAAATTTAGAAGTGCTCCACCAAAGCCGTGAAAAAGGCATCCATGAATTTCTGCCCCAACAAGTTTCAAATTCTGGTTTGATATATCCCCCTCCCCCCCTTGGCTGGCTTCTCCTCAGAAATTTGGTGTGACTAGTGAATGAACCTCCGATGAAGCAAGCCACAAAGCACTTCTTATGAGCGAGCACCCAGACGGCCTTTGACAAAGAGCACATTTTAGAACCTAATCCCATTCTAATCAGGTATTTTTTTTAGCAAAAATTACCCAAAAACAAAACAAGAGTAGCTTTGAAATTCTAGGCAACTCTTTTTTTTTGCGACTCATGATGCGCGCATGTGGTGATGAAATGGATAATCACGGATTTCACACAATGCGAGTCATCTCATGCGTCGCCAATAAGCAACACTCACTCCCTAAATTGGGTTCACTTGTTGAGATCGACATCTTCGATGACCATACTCCTTTCATGCGGGCAAAATTGCACATCAAATATGGTTGGCCCCAAAGTTTGGAATCGGAGTTTCAATTAATAGCCGATTTCTATGGATTATGGTTATGAAAATAACTGATGATGCCAATTATTTTTTTCTAAAGGCTCGGTCAAAATCTTGCCGTCGCCAGCGTTGCGGCATTGGTGATTTTCAGACTTTTGTTTTGACGATCTCTAGAATTTTCAGAACAGTTAGAAGCCCCTGTTCGAGTGGTCTCTCATTTATAATACAAACTACCAATCTATCCACTCAGTTTCTATTGTGGCTCGACTTTTCAGTTCTAGATGGCACGAATGAAATCTAAACGGAACAGGTGTTGAACTGACAGATAGGTAGGTTTTGCTCTAACTGAACGATTTCCAAATATTCAGCCTTCAACTGTTCAAGAAATTTGAGAAATCGTGAAAACGAAACATTGAAAATTGCCGCTGTGCAACAACCGGTGACGGCCGCAAGCAATTGGTTATTTCGAACGCCTTCAAAAAACAATCAATTCGATGCGATTATTTACTTTTTGAAGCCGATTATTGGCAATTAATTGATTAATTGATGAATTGACAAAATCGATTCCAAACCTTAGTTGGCCCCAAACAAGCGTTTACGTGGAACTGGCCCACCCGCACAGGGGTAGACACACTCTTTCTTTTCACTATGCTGTAGGTGGGTGGGTGGGTGGGCTGGAAAAGATTACGCAAAGTGTTGGGCTCCAAGGGACCCGCCGCACCTTGAGTAATCGTTTGTTTCTTTTTTGCCTTACTTTCCTTTTTGAATTGGCTCCATTTGTGAACTCGGCTGTTTTTTCCTCTATATGTTATTTTTCTCCAATTGCATGTCTTTATGTATTCGTTGTGGTCTCTCTACATTTGCCTTGTAGGCTTCCCCATAGCTTCCAAGCTAACCTCGCAAAAAACCATTTTTTCATATTTTCCAAAATTGCTTATGGCATTTGTACCACAGATTGTCCCAGCTAGTATTGGTTTTTCTGATCCATTGCCTAACCACATGTAACTGCCAGTTTGTCATCAGTGCTGGACTATGGCCAAGTTCTTGCACTGCGTGTGCATTGCACACGCAGAGGCTGAGATACTCACCCAACTAACACGGCTGGTGGCGACCGTATTATTTCCTCGGAATCCATTTCAGAAAAGTTAACAATCCAAGAATATTTGATTTTTTATGGAAGCACTTTTCCTTTATAGGAAACTGAAGTCACAGGATCAATGTTTTACCACCAAAAGGTAGCTAGGGTGCAAGTATTTGCCGACATCCAAAACTTCGCATTGTGTGCATAGCATTCCCTATGAGCTGGCATTCCTTTAAAGACAACACGGCAAATTCTCAAAATGTTTTGTGTTTACGCTTTCAGGTTTGTACATTGCAGAGGCTACTTTTTGTTTTATAGACCATTAATGGTCATTTGAAGAGTCCTGCTTTGTTGCTGCTTTACATTTCTTTTAAGCAATTTGACATTTTGGAGGGCAAACCACTTTGGACAAGCCAACCATTTGGCACCCAAGAAGGTTGGCCCCTTCAAAATGAAAAATCCCTCAGAATAATACATCCTCCAAAAAGCTAACCCCTGATATTTTCAAAAATTCTTCCAAAAATGTCTTGTATCAGGTTCTTAAGCTGCAAATATAGCATAAACAACAAAATAAAATGGTTACATGCAAAGTGCTCCATGTATTGACAAAAGCTCATTAAGGGCAGCTTTTTTTTCCCCGTGGCGGTAGCTCCCGCCTGAATTAACACAATCAGTTCAAACTCATTTCAATAAAGGCAAGAAAAGGAGGAAGATGAGCACAACAAAAATGAGAAAATTTTGGCTAAGCACGACAGTGTGCTATGTGTGTGTGGGGGGGGTGGGGGGTTGGCGACAAGCAATGTGACCCGGTCATTGAAGGATCAAGGAGGACATTTTTTCACAGTATCCCAGGGTTTTCCAAGAAGCGTCCCATTTTGTATGCTGTCCCCCCCCCCCCCGGTCCACCTGTCTAGAATGGACAATCATGCCCCCCCCCCCCCCTACTTGGTCACTACTACTGGTCTAGACAATCATGCCCCCTCCCCAGCTTTTCTCACGACATTCTGCATGGAGTTCCCTGTTGTTTTCTTCTTATCACTTCCACTGCCAGACTGCTGCCTTCTGCTCAATGCTCTTGTCAGCAATGTGCTGTGCTTTGGGGGCCACTCTCAGTACTTGGGCCTCCAGGTCTTGTCAGCGTGCCTGAGCTGTCCCACTCCTTTTCCACCACAAACAAGGCTGCGCCTTTCAAGATGCAATATCCTATCATGATAGCAGGGAGCACTTGTGCCTGCTTCATCATACTTGGCTCTCGAGATATCCTGCCCTTTGCCTTAGAGGTTCAGTTCAACCGGTTCTTGGTCACCATCACCCAGAACGTTTTTGTAATTTGTTGAAGGTCCATAAAATTAGACTACGAGTAATAATAACGAATAAAACTCTGAATGAAATCTAAGATTCAGATGGACATGGACAAACTCGGGGGATGAGTGGTGCTGCGAACACACATCCATGCAATGAAGACAAGCATTCAACATCTCTTTCCACTGTGTGCAATCAATCATGGGGACCAACGCACAATCAAATCCGATCTTCAGTGTACAACAAAAAACTGATCCTGTTTCGGGTCATTGTGGGCCTTTGAATTGGTTTCGGAGGATATGGAGTGGGAGGAGATCAGGAAGAAGATACTGAAAGGCGACACAGACTCATGCAGTGGCAGTATTGATAAGAAATCGCAGAGATAACATCCACATTACTACTTTTCTATAAGCAGATACGGAATTTGGTTCAACAAGCAGAGCGTGACTAAAGGTCCTGCATGCAGCGCGTGTATGGCATGCTTGTAACAGTGCACAACTCATCAGTACAGCCCAAGGACAACCATTCAATTTCTGCACGGTCAGGTTGCAGAGGCCGGGCCAGAGCCCAAATAGAAACGGCGTTTTTGAGGAATTGCCGTAAATCGTGTACAAACCAGTGCTGCCCATATTTATTGTTGCTTATTGGTGCTGTTGCAGCGTTCACTGAGGTTTTCGATGTGCTTGGTATGGCTTTTGTCGTCTTTAGCCCTTTTGTGCATTGTGCAGCAAATCCCCTCCACAGCGCCTCTGCAGCAAAATGAACATGTTTTGTCACCGTTCACCAAATCCATTTTGACAACCTGCAGGTTGCAGGCCACATGCCTCTTGGCTCTGCATCACATCTGCATCAGCCACAGCCGAGGCTGGGGCAATGCCTTGTGGTTTCACAGGGAACAGCTTTGAGGGTTGTTCAGGTGGTTTTTATGCTGGTCTCCGGTCACCAAAATGCCAGTGCCCTGCTTAGGGACGACTTAGGGACAGGCAGCATGAGTGAGCTCCGGAATCTTGGGACAAAGGGGAAGGCACCTCCTCTTATCATGCTGCATATCCTGTTCGTGGATGAGCACAGCGGACAGTGCTTTGGGTAGACCAGTGGTGCAAACCCTCCTCCAAGACGGCCATCACATCATGGCCCCCTCACAAGCCCCCAAAGGCCCCCACGGCCACAAGGACGAAACCTAGCCCGGCCTTTTGGACCCCCCTGAGCTGCAGTCAGCGCCCTCGTACACCAGTTCACACCGAAGCCGACAGGCTCATCATCAGTGGCTTGCGTAGTAACGTGAGCCATGGTGCGAGGACAAGAATGTGCTGTGACTCTGATACAGGACGTTCGCTGTAACAGAGCACAGTGATTGTGCGGTACACTATGCAGCAAAAAAAAGCCCCTCACCAGCAGCGGTTGTGTGCAACACCGGCGATTTTGTGGCAACCGCTTCACACACCCCAACCGCCGCCGGTGGCTTGGGTGACGCCAGTGGCTGCTGGGCGACGTTCCGGGGTGCAAAAAACTCAGCGTCAGGTGTTCTTGGGAACCGTCCTGCTGTGATGCAATGCGGCCATACCATGCATTCACTGCACCGTCCCCCACCCCCTGCATTGTTGGAGCCTCCTAGTCCCAGTTGCCTCCTGCTTATGTTGAATATTGTCGGCCACAGGCTCCGGGTCGGCGAGGGTCCCTGAGAGTCTAAGAGAGGAGGGGGTCGCGCACTTGGGATTAACATTGCGTTTCGTTCATACACAAAGGTGTGCGTTCCCTGAAATGCACAACTGTGGTCCTCAACAAGTCAGGGATATTCCGCCTTTGGAGTTCTTGGATTGCTTCAACCCTCCCTTTTCACACTCTTCACTTCACCGGCCTCCGGTGGACGTGCAGCTCACGAACCATGTCTGCGACCAGCGCCACCGCGCCAATCCCTTGATCGGGCGTTCTCTTTAACCCTTACTCCGATGCGGTCGCCTGTCCCACGGATCCCGCCAGAGGGGCGCCACACAGGCCTTAGCCCAATACGTCCCTGGATACCCCGGAGTGAGGGGCGACCACTGCATTGCCATGTACCCAGCTCAGCGTGCTCAGTGGTTGTGAAATGGACGAGGGCACGTTCTATGGCAATAGGAAGGGACCTCAAAGACCTTCGCATCGATCTCTGCAGTTGTGTACGAATCCATCTCAAACGTCAGATTGTGGACCACCAGTGGCCGGCCAGGGAATTGCAGAGTCTCATGATAGCGACATGGGGTGCCATCAGCTGCCTGCAGCCAATAATCCTTCGCCACGGCCCCTTTTTTGTAGTAGCTGCAACACTCGTGCCCACGCACTACTTCTTGCCCCTCATACTGCCCATCCTGAATCCAATCCGGGCGCAGCACTGTGCATCCAATGCCCCGCTGGCACAGAGTGCAGCACGTGTGTTGATTGGGATAGTGCACGTACATCTCCCCAGCCGGAGCAAATATGAGCCGGCAGTCGTCTGTGGGGTTGCTATCACTCAGATTTTGCCCACCACAGAAATTGTTCTGCTGTCCCTTCAAGTGGTCAAAGCGTGCCCTTTTGTGCGCATAATCATAGTACCACACCCCTTTATTCCCGCCGTGCATCCCCGGCAATCCCGTGAGGATTTCCCAAAATTCGACGGTGAACGTCGGTGGCCAAAGAGGGCTGGACTGTGGGGGTCGTGCGTCCCTTGCTGGGGCTGTCATCGCTTGCACGAAGGGGGAATACCCAAGTACGAGGACCAAAGGGACTAGTGTGAGGGGGCACACTTCCCAGGACAGCCTGGGCCATGACAACATTCAAACGGCAGCCTAATGACAGCACCCTGTCATATCAGCATGTGGAAGATGCGTTGTTCAACCGCCCAATCAACCACTCAAACACATGCAAAAAGCGGATTTTTCTATGTAGTCCTCCCCTTGACCTCAAACTCAAGCGAATCTGTCAGCCCCCCCCCCCCCCCCGCCCAACCCCTCTGTCGGCCCAAATTTCAGCCACCACAAAGCAAGGGTGCAGGCCGTGGGCTGGTTCCCCTTGGGGACCAGGAAACTGGGGAGCAGACTTTTTGCTGCCCCTCCCCCCCCCCCCCCCCCAACAGAAATGGGGCGGGACCAAAAGCAGACCCCCCCCCCCCCCCAGCATGCCCTCGCGCCCTCACTGCAGGCCGGCACAGGGTGAACGAGGTCCCTCCCCTCGCGGAAAAGGGGCGGACGCTGAATGACGAGTACGTCGGGATCTGGGACCCGCATGGTAACCCAGCAGGTGGTCCTCCTCTCCCAAACAAGTGAACACCATGGGCCAATGAACGGACAGGTAGACCCATCCACCACTCAACCCCCCCAGCCTGCGCCCCCGACGGGAGGGTGCACGGAGTCGGCGCCCTCAGGGCCTGAAAAGTGGAGGCTGTGAAGGGCTCACAGCTTGACCGCTGTGGGCATCCCTAGGGTGGCCTACCCAGGGAACCTCCAGGTGTGCACGCGCCCCTCCAACCTCATCACAGACGCCTAGGCCAACACAGCCCCGTGCACTGCAGTGCAGTTGTGGGCGACCCCTGGGGGCCAGACAGCCACCTGCCCACCCCTGCCCCCACCCCCCCCTTCCCTTGGAGGGGCCAGTCCGGTGGTGTGCCCTACGGGCCCCTAGGACTAACGGGGCAGCAGCGCCGCACCCGGGAACCTTCCCGGGCAGGTCCCAAGGCAGGGAAGCGCTCAGCGCGCCCTCGGACCCCTCCACCTGCCACCAGCGCCCCAGGCCGTGGGAGTGCGGGACCCAGCTAGTACAACAGCGCCACCTGTGCCAACAGGCAGTCAAGGAGCGCGGGTCCCCCCCAGTCGTGCCCGGCGCACACCCGTCCCCGTGCGTACGCAGTCGTGGGACGGGCGGGCAGCGTGTCTCTGACCAGGAGGATGCGATGCCCTGGCCCACTACTCCCCGGTGGGCTCAGCGTCAGGCTCCCATGGCCTGCCCCACCGGGCCTGGAGCACCAGGCCACACTTGCCCCCCACACGCAAGGCCCAGCCCCCGCCCACACCCCTGCCCGCGCGCGCGCCTACACACAGGACGACGGTATCTTCCGCCCACCTGCGCTTCGGTGGGGTCTGGTGGCTGTCGATAGTCCGCTCGGCCTTGGAACCGGACAGTCAGGTTGTTCAGCCTCGTGGTGGGGCAGGGAAGGAAGCCCGCACCCGAGGGCCTGCTCCTGCATGAGGCCGCCAGCCCAACCCAACCCAACCCCCGCCCAACCCTGTTGTGTCCCTTTGAGTGCCTCCCAAAATCAGTACCTGTCCTTGAGGTTGCTGAGTTCTAACTGTCCTTGCGGGTGCTGTCAATTCCCATAAATACACCAGCACCATTCAAACACTCCCAGCCCTCTGTAGGCGGACTGAAATTGAACTTCATTCCAGCGGACCTCTTATCCCCCCACCCAAACTCCTTCCAGTCCTCTGCTGCCCACTCAGTGTTCTTTTTCAAAGGGTGGATTACAGGAGTCCCCTCCAAAAAGCCATGCAAGCCACAGCATCTCTAATTGGCACGCAGTTGACTGTCAAATTCAATACGGGCAACCATACCCACAACCAGATTGGAAGCCCCTCAAAGCGAGAGGGGGAGAGTTTGCCCGGCACGCACCATGGGCCTACTTTTGCACTGCAGAACCGCAGCTTCACGCTCCGTCCAAATTGGACCGCAAACCTTCCCTACAAAGCAAGCTGCATAAGGCGGAATATCTGAATTCAACATCGATGCATGTCACTTCTGATGTGTCAAACAAACAGTATTATCCCCACCAGTGGGGGCCAATACATTCAGCACAATAATGCTCCTTGCACTCACCAAAAACGGTGATGGTGGACACTCTTGACAGCACAAAGCACACACCTCTGCCACATCCTCTCCTTGATCTTTTTTTTGTTTTTTTTTTGGCTCAGACTCACAAGTTCTTCGTAAGTGCTCGGCCAGACGGGCTGGATCAGTAATGACAGTGTAAGTACAACATATGTTGTCCCGTGCGGTACCTAGGCTGGATACCCGTGGTGGCGGGACGTATACTTGAAGCTCACCTGTAACCTGCCATCTGCTCATGCAGTATCAGAAACTGCCATGCCACTGGGGCAACGAGAAATGAAGTCTGTTGACGTGAAAAATTCTGCTATGAGAAAACAGAGAAAAACTTTCCTGGCGTCCCTGGTGGAAGTATGTCCTTCATGTACGTGGGCGTTTGACTGTCCATTGTACCCTCTGGTCCTTGGGTCTGTTGCGCTTTCTGCCCCTGGGGATGTTCATCTGCCTAACCTGATTTTCATACCAGTCCCTTTTGTGCCCCCACCACCATTTGAGGGCATGTTTGATGTGGTGTTGCCGGTCACCACAGCACCTTGCTGTGTACGCCTCTGTGGTATACACTGCTGTAGCCTTGAAAAGGGTTTCCGTGGTTCCTGTGTATTCATCAAGCCACGATTGGCGCTAGTGCAACATCTGTAGGCCTTTGACTTTCCAACGTGACATGTGGCCGGGCACGGGGCCGCGCACCGCTGCAAGGTACAACCTTTTTACCTGGCGTTTGTATGTCGTGTACTCGTGGATGCGATGTTGCATGAGCCGCAACATGTTTCGATGTATGCCTCCTGTGTAGTGTCTGTTCTGGAGGAGCGTGTTTGCCAAAGTCCGGCGTTCTTCCAGTGCCTGTGAGAGGGCCTGCCCCACCTCCTTTGGAAGTGGTAGGTCTTCCGGCCTATGGCCGAGGTGCCTCTCCAGTTGGACACGCAAAGCAGCTGGTGTTGGTGGTAGGTTGGTGAGCACCTTTATTGCTTCCACTTTTGTGGTGTGTGTGAGTGGTTTGGCCAGCAGAGCCTGTGCTTTCTTCTGGCGTGTATGGGTAGCGGCTGCCGTTGCTGCCTTGCGTTTTTTCTTTGGGACTTTGTACTGGCACTACCAAGAGCGGAGCAGGCGTATGCTCCAATAACAATTTTGTAGATCCACTTTACAGAGCCATCGGCCCGGTTTCGAGTGGCGGACTGTATGCACCAAATGATTCACTGCTGGGAGATGCCCTTTTTGGAAGGATGTGGGTCGCTTGCGTTCATTCGCATTGCATTGAGCAATAGCCTGCACTTGTGTGCATTTTTGTACCCGAGGAATGTCGAAGCTGTAGTAGGTGCTGTGGTGTGTCTCATCCCATGACTCGTAACACCAACCGATTCTAGCATATGCATGAGCGTAAACTGATTTCTCTTGCCGGTGAGAGAAAATTGGGCATGACTAGAGGCACGCATGTAGCCTCGCCGCAGATCTGAGGGGATGATGCGCCGCTAGATAATGTTGGCAATGCGAACCCTGCCTGCTTCCCCTAGACCTCGATTGACAATGTGGTAAGGCACCCTTTGGGGATGCTGCGGGTGCTTTGGACGGTGTAAAAATTCGTAATAGCCATCGGCCTCGCAGAAAAGGCTGGTAAAGAGGATGGCGTCTAGCACTTGGTGGAAGACGGACAGGGCCACCATCGCATTGCTAAGGGGGAATCCTTGCACGGCGCGCGCACTGCGCGCTACTTTTAGACTATGTCCCCCCCGAAGAGCCCCTAGGCACGCCCCTTGGAAACACCCTTAGAATTCGGCGACCCAAAGTGGACTGGAGGGGACCTTGAGGGGAACCTTCCCGGTTCTTGTGGCATGGTGAAGGACCAGGGGCCTTTGGGGGGGAACTTGACTATGTGTTGGGCGGCGAAGATGGAGGGCAATTAGGTGGCGAGTCCGAACTTGGGATGGCAAAGGTGATGGACTCCATCTTGCATTGCCGATTCACCACTCTCAACCCATCTTGGTAGTATTCTAAGTGGAGTAGTCCGTCTTTAGCCGTCCCAACCACCGTGGCAGGGGGTTGCAGGCCACAGGAGCGGGTGTAGAACACCCTATCCCGAATTTTGAGATCCATGGAGAAAGTGGGACTGAGAAATGAGGAGGGAAGTATGATGTCCTGTAGCAGGCACCCTCAAAGTGTATCACCATATCAATCAACCGAGAAAAAGAGTAGATGTGGTGGAAATGGGCAAAAAATGTGTGCAAAAAAGTAGAAATGGGTGAAATAGGGTGAACATCTAAAAATGCCAGACCCCCAATGGATCAAAACCTACTACCAAACAACAATGATGCCCAAAGTACCACAAAGCATGGGTTTCTACTACGGCTAGACGCCCAAATAGTTGCATTGTGCGCGCACTGCGCTTAAGGCGCCCCCTAAGACCAAAAATAGATACTGCAAAATTGGGGTTAAAGACGCTAAAAATAATGGTTAGAGTTTTGTGTTAGCGTCTAGTGTCCGCGTCTTTTAATACTAATGTCTCTGAAAAGGGTTTGTGTCTCGCATCTTTTTTGAATTGAACACTTGGGGCTCGCGTCTTTTGACCTATTTTTTGCTTTGCGGCCCTCCGGGTCCATATTTCTACCATTAGCGCCCCAAAAAATTCTTCTTCGGGCCCTTCGCGCCCACTTTTGACTCCATGAGGACAAATGGCAGCACGCAAACATGGCACCAACATAGTAGAACTCGTCAAAGATGCACATTCAGATTTGGTGAGGGATGCGCATTGCCTTAAAGGTTCATTTTTACTTGACTTTTCCGGACTCGGCCCCTGCTGCTCACCTTTCCCTCAACAACACGCTTTTGCCACGTGTCGGGCTCAACATTTGTCGCTGTTGCAAGAGGCTTGCGCAGGAAAGTGTTAACAACATTAGAGGTAGTGGCCTCTTCATGTGGCTTAGGGTCACGTGTGGCTATCTGTGCCTCAATGTCATCCTGGGGATCATCAAACCGAGGGGCAAACTCCGGCTCTTCGGAGTCCAAAGGACCCTCGGGCTGCTCATTGCCCACCTCATCAGCATCAGCATCTGTCTCACCAAAAACAATGGCATCGCGGGGTGCCGAGCCCACCTTCGTAGGAAACAACTTTTCTCCTAGTTCAAAGAAGAAGCCTCTTGAAGCAATGCCACACGGTCGGGAGAGGCAACAAAACACTCAACGTAACTTGGCTGGTGGAAACCATCTAGTAATGCCTTGGGTCGGTGGTTCTCAATATACTGCAAGGCCTCATATCATAGAGCCATTGCACAAATAAGGGCCTTAAAATAGAGAACGACAAGTTGAGCTTCACATATGTAGGTTGCACACCACTATCCATCTTGTGACAATGCCAGCAATTGCACTCGCACACAAAATGACAACTTTGGCTTTAAATGGGAAAATGAAGGCCACATCCAGGGGCTGTAGGTTGCTGGTGCAACGTGCAGGCGGGAATAATATAATGAGGCCACTAAATTTGGTTGTGTTGTTGGTTGGCTCGTTTGTTCATTTCGTTGGTTGGTCGGTTCGTTGGGTTTGTTCGTTTGTTCATTCCTTTCGCTTGTTCGTTCCCTTGTTTGTTTGTTCATTCCTATTTGTTCGTTCCTTCGTTCGTTCGTGTGGCTCCTTTGTTGGTTGCTTGCTCCTTTGTTTGTGCGTGAGTTGGTTGTCGTGCTTGAGTTGGTGTTCGTCGTCGTTGTGGCTGTTGTCGTCGTGGCACCGCGGGCACCCTGGCGCATAAGCCAGCAACCGAGGCAAATGCGTGAAAACAAGGTAAATGCGAAAACAACGCAAATGTGAGGCAAATGGCAAATGCGTGAAATGTGACAGCGGTGCAACGATCTGAACCAGAGGTTACACAATTTGAAAGACTTTCATAAATATGGATGTTTTAGCTGGTACAAAAACACTTCAAGCTCAATTTTTCACAAAAATTCAAAATTTAACAAAGATGTTCAATCGCTGTAAAATGGGGCCCTTTCAATTTCCTTCGTTGCCGAAGGAAGGGAGCGATCTGCCGCTGGCCAGAAAGCTACGGCAGTGCTGTGCATTCCCTCTGGGCCAGACCCCTCGCATCCCTTACCATCGCAACTTTGATTACTGCCCAAACAATGCCGTCGCAACTCGTGACTCGCAGCTCGCTAAATAATGCCCCACGACAAGCCTCGCGTCCGAGTCTTTAACCCCAATTCTACAGTAGTGTCAAGTGATGCAGGGTTGAGAGGACCATAGCCCCATGCGCCGGCAAGATGCCAGGTAAACAGGATATTTCACGGAAAATATGAGCAATCAAAAGGGAAAGCGACATGCCCGCGGAGATCAGGGGCGTGCCATTTTGATGGTCTTTGTGCTCGTGCCGTCCCCAGTAGGTTCACTGTTGGCAGGCTGCACGAGTAGGGCCTACCATATCCACTCCGAGAACATGGCCGTGGTGGGCCACTGGACCTCGTACCGCGTGGGACCGTCTTCTTTCCAATTTGGGGCTGGCATAGGTCCGTCTCTCTTAAATGCCCAAGTGGGCGGCGGCGTTGCATACATGCAAGCGACAATTGGTGAGCTCCAGCCCCCCCAGATTTGGATGAGGTGCATGGGAAGCCCGAGGCATTGGAGCTAGGCTGCTCCGAAGCGCCGCCAACCGTGCTAGCGGATGGTTCTACAACACCACCCCTCGGATTGTAGGAGAATTGAGAACAACCCGTCGAGGTGGGCCTTGGACGTGATGAATGCAGCACCGTGGAGGTGCTGGCCGCTGAGCGCTCATAGGCGTGCAAGGAAGTCTCCCTATTTTCGAGCCCAGTGCCCCATCTTTTTGTGCCGCATTCCTCGCCGCCCCTTCGTGCCACGGAAATGGAGGGTGTCGCCAATCGGGGGTGGCTGTGAATGCCTCAGAGGCATTCAGACCAACTGCTACTAAAAGGGCCGCAAGTGCGACCAGCTCCTAGTCTCGTCTAGATTTCGCGAGCCCATAGATCTGTTGGATACACTCCATGGATGCCCATTGCTTGCCCCGACCCTCTTGCTTTCGCCGCGGGACATTCTTCAATGCATCCACAAACAACCAATTGGTGTGACTGTGCTCGGCAGCAAGGGGGGTGGGAGGGCGAATCTCGAATTTCGTACATGGGGGTCTTAATGAAAATTTTCAGCCCACTCAAAAAAAGGGGTAGTTTGGGTACTTTTTGCACATTTCAAAGCTGACCGCGAAAAAAAGGGATATTTTCCCCGTTGACCCAAATTCCAACTTCCAGTCTGATGCTTGCCACAGGTCCCAATGTCCCAATTTCTGCAACCCCTGCCCCGTGCTGGCATACCAGTGATTTTTGATTTTTAGTGCAATGTGCACACCTTGATTACGGAATTCCCGAGTGGTGTCACTCAATTGCGCAAGTCAGTCTTGTGCAAACAATGTCCCCAAGTTGAAGGTTCAGCATCTCGGAACAGTGTTGTTGAGGCATGAGAAAAGCTCAGCACAATGTTGCGAAGAGAAAAAAGGATTAGACACATGCGAGGGTTGTGAATTGTTTGCTACACAAGCGCTACTTCAATGGGGACACTAAGACCTGTGGCAAGCATCAAACTAAAATTGAAAAATTGTGGTATACCAGCAAGGGCTACAGGGTGCAGAAATTGGGACACCGAGACCAATAGTAAGCACCAGACTAAAAATTAAAATCTTGCGGTATGTCAAAAAGGGCTGTGGGATGCAGCAATTGGGATACTAGGAGCTGTGGGAGGCGGTGATACAACAAATGCGCAAAACAGGTTTAGTCCCCTGGAAAAAAACGGGGTAGTTTGGCCAAACTATACCCCCTATTGAACATTTGAGATCACCCCCCCATGTAGGCAAATTCTACTGCCTCCAGCAGTGTACCTCCAAGAGAGGTGGACAATCAGCCAATCAATAAGTTAGTCAAGCAAGCAGTCAGTCAGACAGTCAGCCGGGCAAGCAAGTAGGCACATAGAAAGACACAGTGTGGGTACTCAAAGTGGTAGACTCGGCTACCAGCGGACAGGTGACTTATTATCCGAAAAAACAACCGTCGAATGGTAATGACCGCAACCGTGCAAGTTGCCGGTTTGACCGCCGGCGGCGCTGGCCGACCTGTCAGCTCTACCCAATCTGACTCTCGTTCAAACCATTTTGAGCACAAACTTTTGAGCACAAACTTTTGAGCACAAACTTTTGAACCCCCGGAACCCCCCCCCCCCCCCCGAAAAAGTGATCTCCAGCTTCACGGGATAGAGGCCTCACAATCAAGAAATGCATTGGTGGATCGTTTTATTAGGCAAAAATAATGATTTTTTTACAAGGGGTTGGCCATCAAATATCATGCCTTGGGGTATGCTACACAAATGACACCCCCCCCCCCCAAAAGGGGGTTGAACGACGCCCGCGCCTGCCCTTGATCTAACAACCTCTCTTCAAAGTGACTTATTCCAGGAGGCCGCTACCCGAGAGCGGCTTTTTGCAGCTGCCCTTTGCGTGGCCTTACCGCAATCCCTTCCCGCAATTCCAAGAGCATCTGTGACTCAATAGTGTCTCGTGTGGACTCCCCCGGATGCATCGCGAGTCAATGCTTAATCTTGTGGAGCTACTGCAGATGACCATCGACCGTCTCAGCTCCAAGGCCTCGTGCAGCCGTGGCATCATAAAACGTCCCAAAGTTGTCTCTCTTGGCCATTTCAAGTAGGTCGACGGCACGCAAGAATCTCTTGGCGCCCCTGCCCCAGCGCCTGGGGTGCACGCAAGGTCATCATTTTTTGCGGGGGCCGGGGCAACCATACACTGGCCCCTCCCATTACCAGTGGTTTGGTTTACAAAAGCGGCATTTGGTGTGGGGCGGACGCGAGCAATCAATGAGGTTATTTGAGGTTTTGCCTTTTCTTTATTTGATCAAATAGGCCGAAAATGAATGTGCTAGGGCCTCGAAAGCAAGAGCATTATAAGTACAGAGTTTGGTAGAGCCTCGGTCTGCATACGGGATTCAGCTCTTGGCTGGTTCCCCATGGTTTCCCGTAGTATGTGTCAGGGTCATGTTAACCGGATTTGCCATTCACGGGGGTCCCAGTGTGTTTTATGGCGTTTGGGCAGTGGTTGGAGGGGGATTTCCCACTATGTTGTGTCGTCTGCTTTCCTCAGGCGCTTCTGTATGAGGTACAATGTCCGTCGAAGTGAGGCCCTTTCATTGCAGTGCAGTGTTAGTATGGCGGTGTATGCGCCCGCCGGTGCCTGTGCCCGGTAGAACCACTCGACTTGTTGTCGCAGCATCTGTGTCGCGCGGAGGCTGTGTAGGTCACACAGGTGGTGTAGTAGTGCCAAGTGGGTTTGGTACCTATGTTGGGGTCGACACATAAGCGTCACCTCCCCGCACTGGTGTAGCACCACTTGTTTCGCCGTTTGGTAATCCGCTCTCATTCTCTGTACCGTGACCTGTAGCTGGGTTTGTCGGCAAAGTCGGAGAATGTTGGTCTGCAGATCGTTTTAAATCACCTCGTTGTACTCATGTTTGCTACGGAGGGCCCGTCGATAGTCTTGCTTCAGGTGTCTCATGTGACTCAGGGATGACTCCAACAGGTGGAAGTAATGATAAGCCCTGGTGATGGCCTTAAGGTGGGACTGGGCAAGGTCTTCCGGTTTCTAGTTGTGGTAGATCCACCTTTGACTCATGTCGGGCAGTTTCTTGTGCCGTTCGTTGGTGTCTTTGGTTGGGCCGTGTTGTGCAGGGGTTGGCGTCACTGTCCGGGTGGACCGCTGTATGACATCTGTGTTATTTGAGGTTTTGCCTCTGAAATGTTCCTTTCCGTCTACTATGACCATGGGAGGCTTTGCTGGACTCTAAGCCAAGAAGGATGCCTTCTATTGTCACGCCTGTTTGCGCGAGCCCGTGCTCGAGGAGCTCGATGACGAAGTGGATGACGACATGCTTGTTGGAACTATCCGTTTTTCGCCTCCAAGGCTGTGAGCTTTTTGAGGACCCCTTTGCCTTTTCTTTCTTCTTGTGGTCTCGTTTGTTTTTCTGCTTTGCCGCCTCCTTTAGAGGCTCTTTGCCCGGTCCGTCGCAGTCAAGCACTATATGCCATACGGCCAGCGCTAGTTCTTCTCCAAGAGCCGCCTGCATTTCTAGCTTAGCACTGCCTGGTGCAAGCTCACCCTCTGTTAGATCACACACCCCTTTGAGATACCCTTCTAGAGCTTTCGCGAGCTTCCCTGTCCAGCGTGTGGCCCTAGTAGGTTTGCGTATGGTCTTCGCATTGCTTAAATTCAGCTCATCGTATCTCTGCTGCTCCGGGACTCCGTCACCCGCCTCTGTGTGCTCTTGTGCACCATCCACTGCCATGGGCAACGTCCGGTTCGCTGGGGCTGGCCTTCTTGTTAGCCGTTGATTGTTCACGCTGCAAATCAAACGATTGAACTTCAAGCCCCCAGCCCAGCATCAAGCCAAAAAGTAGCGCATCTTTGTAATATTCGAAGCGGTTGTTGACGACTGTTACACTGAGAACATCGAAGAAAATTCGCGCTAGCGACATGGTGTTCACCCCTTTCGAAAAAGTCCATGTGGCTGAGGCCACTAGTAGCACTATGGCTCTGTATTCTTGAGGGACTTGTGTCGCCAGCGTAGGCTACGCAACTAGGGCCGCTCATGCCACGTCAAGCACATCCTATTGCTCTGCAATGAGCCCCTCCCACCGCCAATCGGCATTCATCCACACGGTCGTCGTGGCATTCGGGAGGCTCATGTGACACACTGAAATACAAGGGCAAAATTAAAGTAGTCTAGAGATAGAACGATGCATGGGTAGAACAAGGCTATAACAGAACTTACGTTCCTACGGAACTATTGTACACCATGGTGGTGTGGGTAGGCAAGAGTTCTTGTAACCGTCCCCAATGAGTGGGGGATCTTGCATGTCTTGTTTGCTCTCCTTGGACGTTGCAGCCAGGGACCCGTGGTGTGAGGTTGGCATCAACAAGCAATGTGCTAGTTGAGAGTGACAGCTAGCGGCCATGGGGTTAGACTGGGGGAATGTTGTTGCACTACATGCGCACCGAGTGGGCACTGCATGCACACTGCGTGCAGTGCCCACACTATGAAACCTAGCCAGGAGGAAGGGAGGAAACCACCTTGCATTTATGCAGGCGTCACAAGGGTCTTCATATCCTTGGTGGTTGGTGGCCCTGGCCAAGCACAGTATGTTGTGGCATGAGTGTATTGGAAGATGGTGGCAGCCTTCTCGGGGCATAGGCATTCTACCTTGACCCGGTTGGGGCCCAACTTGTAGCAACATGCAGCACTATGTTATTGATAAGCCATGCTACCGATTCGCAATGATCCGAGAATGCGGATGCGGGGTTCAAGTGCGAGCTCATACCCCCCCCCCCGCCCCTTGTCGTTCCCCATCCCAGGGAAGACGGTCCCCCACCACCCCCTGGAGGACCGCACTACCACCATACACGCACATTTGCAGGCGCAGAAATTGCAGCATAAAACGAAAGAATTCAGCATAAGATACGTTCAAAGGGCTGCCCATGTACGGAGACCTACTCCTTGACCGGCTCGGTGTAAAATTTCTTGGTCCTGCTCCACTTCACCTTGAACTCTGGCACATGCTCTCCGCTTTCCATTGGAATGCTTTGGGCAGCACTCTTGGGTGGTGGTTTTGCCTTCTTGGTGGAAGGCTTGGCAGGCGCAAGCAGATTGTTGGGAACCCATTTCCCTTCGGGAACGTCCCTTGTAAAATACAACTTGTTCCCAAAACTGTGTCCCATACCTCATACACCACGGGCACTCTTCACCCACACACCCTCCGTATCAGAATTCAGGTCACTATCATCATCCGTCACATTTGTCCGGTCCCAAGGGGGAAACATGGTTGTGCTGTCAAGTTCCATTTCAGCGAAAGTAAGCAAAATGTCCCGCCATGAGTGCAAGGGATACAAGTGGCAGTGCCCCACAACACAGTCACCCACACAACAACACAATGAGCCGCAACGAAAAATTTTGGGTTGACCAAGTGACGGTCCCCCACCCCCCCCTGGGGAACGACAAGGGGTGGGGAACGACGAGGGGGGGGGTATAAAGAATCCACAAAGGACATTGTTTCCTAGAGATAGCAAGGCAATGGCCATGAAGGCTGAAATCCGCTTAGGAGTGTGTAACAACCCAACTGCCGATTTGTTGCATTGTGAATGTAGAGGACGTCCGGTGATTCCCCATCATCATAATGCAACATCCACCTATAACAAAGAAATTGTAGCAAAACCGGGTGAAAATGGGTGAAAATGGGTGAAAATGGGTGGCAATTCAAGCGTGCAACATCCTCAATGCACAAGAAGTGTAAAAACCATGTTATGGAACAACAAACTTGTGAAAAGGGGCCAAAAATACGATCCAAGATGTTGCTGGCATACAAAACTTTGCATTGCGTGTGCACTGCGTGCACGGCATTCCTTGGGTGCACTCTCCGAGGGAAGGCGGGTGGGTGCTTGCCTACGATCCATCGGGCAACAAAAGTGCCGGTGAGAGCATCTGCATTGTGAGCCGGGGTGCTAGAATGTGCTAGGAGGTAGGAGGACGCTTGACGGAAAGATGGGGACGGTACACACAATGTTGGGTCCTCCTTTCTAATCTGACTTGGTGTGGAGATTTGTTTGGGTAGCCGCACTATTCTTGCTATACCTGGTGGGGTTGGCTGGTGGGATTGACAGGGCCTATAGGGGGGGGGGGATTTAATACGGGAAAAATTTTTGCCCGGAAAAATTCCGCGCGGGAAAAATTGCGCCACAATCGTTAAAAGTGATGGGAAAAATTGCGCCACACTTTTCCATGGTGAAGGGCAAGGCCTAAGGTTGGCTCTCCTTACTGAGGGGGACACCACTTGAGGAAAAGGTGTGATGACGGTCTAGTTTGCTCAGGTCCACATAGTTCCCCGCACTGCAAGTGGCGTCCAAATTACTGATTGCGCCCAGCCGCTGACCCTGGTCGTAACTCCCCGATTAGGAGTCCTCGGGCCTTGCTCTTTATCTTTTTGCCATTCCTTTTGGGTATCTTTTGCTATGGCCCCCCAACATTTTCCTTGAAACATTGTCGGGCAGTTCGCAGAAAACAGATTGCCAACAAAAAGGTGACAACATATATCAAATACATTATTGCCCTAGCTCTGTACCAACAAACACAGATAATCATGGGCGCCACTAAAAAAAAAAAACACTCAAATCCGCTGTTTCTTGGACAGCGGAAGTGTGGTACTAGGAGGACGCTTTGTGGCAGCCTCCAAACGTTTGGCCTCATCCACGAGCAAGTGTGCCACCCCAACTGGCACACCACAGGCACGCAATGTGGTGGCTGGTGTGACATTTCAACCAATATTTGTCCTTCTAGTCGGCACCCTTGGATTTGCGCTGCGCTTGCTTGGCCTTCACAGCTTGTGCAGCCCTCTCTAGGTCTCGCTGAACATGAGCTGACTGCACCAAAGAAGAGTCCACCAAAAAACGTTGCATTGCAGGCTGTCAAGGCAGGGGTACAGGTGCAGGTTTCGGTCTGGAAAAAGATGTGCAACAGAATGTGGACGTCTTCATCCAGGTACTGGGCTGCAGCTGCCTTTGCCGAACAGCAACCTACAGAGAAGAGAACACAGTGTCAGTTGACACTGCGCTCACTATTAACTGGCAACTACATGTGGTAGGCAGCCTGAAGTGCCCTGAAGGATAGAACCCTGTGTTGATCGCAGTGGTATTCACAGCAGCCAAGCAGACAACACAAATTTGAACCAGACCATCCATCCACATGACGTTTAAAATTCTGCACCCCCCTCCCCCGATCATACCCCCCCAGCACAGGGTACAAATTTTGAACTTGATGTCCAAAAAAAAAGTATGGGAAAAATTGCGCCACAATCGTTAAAAGTGATGGGAAAAATTGCACCAGAATTGGGTGTACTAAAATTTTCCGGACAGGTTTCTTCAGGTACCAAATTTCCCCCCTTGCCCTGTACGGTGGCATGGTCTTCCATGTACAGACTTCAGTAGCAGGCTAGGGAGGCTAGGGCCTGGGCACGGCTTCCGGAGTGGATGTTACTTGGACACACAACGCCTTGTTGGGCGGCGTGCTGACTCCCGTGTATTGCAGAGCTTGCCGTGACATAGGGCCCTTGTTACAAGAAGCCATAAGAGGATGATCCCGTGCACATTGAGGGTCCAATAACCCCTTTCCAATTTGTCATCCATCCACCTGTGCACAATGGCCCCCCTCATCTCCCTTTTCGCGACCGGTTGCCAAATGACGGACCCCCGACCCCATATGGGGACAGTACTATCACCATGCACCAAACTTGGTGTGCATGGAAAGCGAGGCACAAGCATCAAGAAGGCAAAATATGTCTACTTTACCTGTCAGTCACCACAGTGACGATCCGCTCACCCTTGTGGGGCAATGACAGGGGAGGGGGGAAACAACCAAACAAATAGCAATGTGGGTGCCAGAAAAATAGCAGAGAGCATCACAACACCAAAATCTCATGGACATTTGAAAAAGAATGTGATGGAGGCTTTGGCACAATATAGCAAATGCAGGGTCTTGAGATGCACAACCATCCCTTTTGCAACAAACACTCAAGCAACGCACATGGTGGTGGACCTACATGAAAGACAGACCTGAAAAAGAACATTACGATGTGGCTGGCTCTGGGATTTCACACCATACCGGCAGCAGTGGCTATGAAACCCGTGCTAAAATCTGAACAAGATGATTTCAAATTTGACAGGTGGCTTGTTGGTTTCTTTTTCTCGTCTGGTCTATGGTGCAAAAAGAGACCTGCATGAGGATGGGGATACCCACAGCGAAATATATAATGGCAGCCTTTTAGTAGTGCGAAGGCGTGAAAAATCAACAGAAAATTGACCAGCATTGCAGACTTCATCCAGCAGCCAACCGATAGAGAGCTTCTTTACAACTTGACTGATCTGCCTTGGTCCCAATGTTTCAAAAATCCTTGCCAATTATTGCCACCCAACTCCGTCATGAAGGACAAAGCAGCATGGGTGGCAACATGGCAAAAGGCATCTGGGAAAAAGCCATTGCATATTCATACAAATAATTTGTCCAGGCAAACCAATTCGGCCACATTCATTAAGCACGATCCTTTGGATATCAAGCAGGCGATGAAATCCTGGCTGGCCACTCACACTTTACCCACTGAGGCATAGCAGTGATAAATGAAAGCGGCCAAAGTGGTCAGAGCAAAGCCCCTCAATAGCCTGATTAATGCAAGAATGGTGCATCCATGCGAATAAAGACTGCTGCATCGAGATCAGCGAGACAGTGCTACGGGGGCCGCATGCAGGTCAACAAAGCGCTCCACACATGCACGTCCTGGTATGCATATGCAGCAATGTTCGGCAGTTCCACTGATGATTCAGATCAATGTCAAACATTGTCGTATGTACAGGCTGGCACTTGCGTTCACCTAATTACCTTCACTGGGCCGTGTTTTGTCGGCCACAAACTCTAACCGAAATAGTACAGTACATGGGGGCTGAGGACCTTTGGCTGTCTGGTAAGCTTGCAGGCACTCGCTTGGCCAACCTACCTCACAATTCCTCCGGCTCTCAAGAGGAAGGGGGTGGGGGTGGGGGTGGGCAATTAAGAACGTGCGATACTTGGAATGGCAAAATTTGATGCCGGCCGAATTTGGCAGCAATTCTTGAATTCCATGCCAAAATTTGGTACAAAATTCCCAGATTGTGGCATAGCATGAGGTTCCAGCAACAAAACATAGGGCACGGACAGTGTGCATGGCAGGAATTGAACCTTCTATCTTCAACCAGGAAAATTGGGTATAGACCAGTGGACCATGATGCAGCTCTGCTCATTTGATGTGAAGACTGGACCACAGATCACACCTCTAGCACCATACAGCACAACATGCGTCGCCGAATTCGTTGGAAATTATGGACGAATCATGGTGTAGAACGGAATGGCAAAGTTTGGCACAAATTCTGAAATTCCATGGCGAAATTTGGTACACTTTTGTTGTGCCAAATTTTGCCATTCCAAATTTCGTCTATTCCTAATTATCCCCCCCCCCCCCCCTGGGTATCTCCCTACAACCTGGTCAGTCCTTGTATACTCGTCTGTGCAGCATTGTCCCTGTATACTAGTGTTGACCATAGGGTGGTCGTTAGAAAAGATGATGGACAACTCGGGCACCCAGGAAATCTTTGTGTGATGTGCTGTGACGATTTCTGGGGTGTGCTACCAAAAACCAAATAGGCCGTTGTGACAGTATCGTCGATCAACAGAGGTGCAGCAAAGTGGCCTGATGTGTACATGCAAATGTGCAACAGGTTTCGAGGGGAGGCCCTTCTTCGCGGCGTCCTGACTTCCTGTTTATGCTGCCCTTTGGGGGCTTGGGCTTGGGTGCTGTCTTGTCCGTGGAGCTTAGGCTTGGGCTCAGGTGTCCTAAAGTGGGGACTGCCACGTCTTCTTTACGTTGCATGACAAATATAATTTAGTGTCGAAAACATGGGCAAAACCAACCTCTAGCTGCCTTTGCCCAAACAATATCTACAAACTGTTTCCTCATCAGAGGGATTTGCATCAGGCGTTGAACAACTTGAAATGGAGTTGAACATACCTGCCCAGAATCACCACAGAAACTGGAAGCGGAATCGGAATCAGAATTGGAATCTGTCTCAGGGTCTGAGCATGATCTTATTGCCCAACGCCCACCCTATGGTGTACCGTTTGTCCACACACCATTCGTGGTGGGGACAGAAATGGGATGCCTGCAGTCGTTTTCAGACCACTTCACCAGCAATGAACATGGGAACGTCTATGATACAGAAAGACGGACACAAGAGGTAGTCGATAGGAATTTTTATCACACATGCCTCGACTTTCGTCCTGCATGCCTCAAAATTCGTCCTGCACGCCTCAATGGCGCCCTAAAGCCACAACAACTTGTCCAACAGCCGCAAAACTACAATTCTGTAAAACAGTACAGTGGCATCAGAAAAGGCGCCAAGCGACCAGTGGTCGTTGCCTAAGCCGGTCGTTGTGCAATGGAGGGGCAGACAGGGTACCCTGATGAAGACATTAATCATCAATGCCTCAAGAAAGTCACAAAGGATCAACCACTGTACAATTTTGCCCCTGGTGACCGATCACTGCCTTGTGTGAGCTTTTTTCACAGGCCTGTTGGCCCAGCCCTCAAAGGACACCTCTTTGTATGACTGGGACAGCAAACACTTTGGTCCCAAAAATATTGCCACTGCAAAGAGCATAACTCAGATATATTGCAACTCAGATATAGAACCCAAAGAAACCATTTGCCCACATCTAAACTCCTGGATCACAGAGTGCACACCACCAAACTAAAGGAGAACCAGTTACACTTCCAAAAAGGACACACAATTTACATGGACCACATGAAAAAGGTAACGACAACCTACGCCAACCCCTGTTGAATTCACACCCCTGACTGCTGCCCCAGGAACCAAGGGTCTTACTGCTGGGGTGGGGGCTGGCGTTGTCCCATTTTATCATGCTTTGCACCTTTGCCGCAGTCGCAGTCGCAGGATCTCTTAACCACAGTCCCAACAAATATTTTGCCTATGCATCTTGTTTGCTCATCCATGAACTGCCTTCGTTGCTGTAGGATTAGTGTGTGGACACAAGAAAGTATTTGGCTGCTGCAGGCTAGTCCGATTGTTGAGACAAGCCACGAGCTGCCACCTTGGTGTGGGCTGCATAGTCTTTTTTTCTTTTTTGCTCGACTTTCGGAATGTCCAACTTCAGTCGGACAGACTGCGTGCGTTTGAAAGTACTCAGGAACTACCCTGGAATCAAGTGAACCCAAGATTCGACAACATGGACCCCCACAGGGTGAGTGTCTTAACATGGTAGACATGTTTCATATCTGTTCAGCGGGAACACAATACAGTACAGCGTCTGCTGTCATGTCGAAGGCAGTAAAAGAGGTGGAGACATTCGAGCATGAAACATTACGGTATCCAGTGGACCTTCGTAACTTGTCATCCGGTTGCACGAATTCATGCTGCGCATACCCAATAAAGAAGGTGAAAAATTGAATCCCTGGAGGGGGCACACTGCCGCCGAATGGCACGACGTCCACTATGTGTTTATCCGCTGTCTCCACGGTCTTGTTGGCCCCGTCTTGGGGTCTCCAAGGCAACTGCTGCCTCCTTTTGTACCGCATGCTGTAGGGCAGCAGGGGGGATACTTTTTGGAGCTGAAAAATCATTGAGGGCTTGGAGATGCTGTGGCCATGCACATTGACTAATGGCAGCCAAACACGCTGGAGTGTACAAACCAGACCTCTCACGCAAATACCCTGGTTCCAACATTGCAATATTGCCAGCAACAAGGCAGCACATTGTCACATTGTCTTTGCCGGCAACAGGTAGCACACGGTCACGTCCTGTGTCCAGCAATCTGGTGCTTCTGTGCTGGGGTACCAAACACCATCCCGCATCAACTGTAGCATGCGTGAAGCATGCATGCGCCTTCCTCTGATATGGGCGCCGTCTGGGACAATAAGCTGTTCAAGCGCAGACTGAAAGGACAAAAATTTGGCATCCTGTCGCTTGTTACTGGTCAGGGTTAGGGCGTGGGCGCGAAGCACGCAACTGAGCCTTATGTGCGGAAGATGTGGGGGTGACGAGGCGTGATGCTGTGCCCAAGGTGCTTTACAGGCATGACTTCTGAACACTGGACCATGTGCGGCGCACGCGTGTGACCGAGGCACGGCGTGCAGACAACACAATTGGGAAGGTATGGGGTGGTGTTCCTGGCATGTGCATGGGCATGCATAAACTCCACATGGCAATTAGCAGCCCCATGAGCCCGCAAACGTTATTCGCCGACATTGGCGGGTTGTCACCCCATGATCTCGCTTGGAACCAGGAATAGAAAGCAAGAACAAGCGCTAGGACAGGGGATGTGTGGAGGGGGCGACCTATAACAGCATAATATCACTACCTGGCATGCCTATGATGTTGGCAAGCGGTATCGGACCTGGGTCTTCAGAGTTGCGACCGGCTGCTTTGGCGCCGTTACAATAATTTCAGACCAGGTGCGATAGTCCGAATAGACACGCATGCAACGGCCATGGCCCTGCTCGCGCACCTCCTACTCGCCATGCAAGGCAGGGAGTAGAAGAGGCAAAACTGTCAAGGCTTCACGAGAAAAATGCCAGTCCCGAGCAGGCGGCAGTGGCCGCAAACATAGGCGTACACAAACAATAGGAGGAACTCAACAGGGTGCTTTGTGTGGCAGGGCTCCGCACAGAAACGAGTGGAGGGGAGGCCGGCCTTGTTTGCAAAGCAAGGACCGCCAACTTCCGTCGCTGCTTAACCTGCCAACCGTCGTCAGTCAGCTGCCAACCACCATTGGGGGCCGGTCCAGTGGTCTTCGGCATGAACAAAGAGGCCAGACCAGTGTCAGTTGGCGTCGCCTGCTCACTGTATGGTGCTTGAGATGAATACTCGGGATCAAGATTCAAAGCGGCCTAGTTCCAGGGGGCGTTTTCACACAGCGCGGGCACAGCGCAAATTATTACATTGCTTATCCTGGGAACACCCCTGAAGACCACCCACCTACAGAAGCATGCATGATCAATTCAAAACAGCATGGGGTGCAGAATTCAGGACCCTGGGAGCCGTGGCAAGCATCGGACCCCCCCCCAAGCGAGAACAACAGCAAAAGAACTGAAAATGACGGCAATGACACCTGGAGTTGTTCTCACAAGGATGTTGTTTGCGCGCACCATAAAAAGATGCAACCAGCAACGCAATGCATAATTGAGGCCAAGCCAGCCATATTTATGTGCCATACACCGGATATACATTCACACTGCCAGGCACTCACACAGGTGTGATCAGGCCTTTGCTTATTGGGGGTAAGTGTGCCGGTGTACGCACTGGTTTTCAGGTGTCTACAGATGGCCAGGAAGGATTTTTTTCAACAAGAATGAGTGGGACGGTTGTCCCTCTGCACACAAAGGCTGCTTCTGAAACTTGGCATCCCATTGGCTTCACGTTCAATCATTGCTAGACTGTGAGGATTTGGAGGGTGCTCTCCATCACCGATGTGGAGGGGTGGGTGGGGTGGGGAGGGCAAAGGGGCCCCGCGCACCCATCCACCCAGATCAGTAGCCCGCCCCTGTTTCAGGTGAAATGTGCAAAACACGTCCGGATCGCGAAGTTTGACAGCCGATGGTACGCATGCCAACTTTTTTTTGGGCCTCAGATCCGCCACCCGCCCCCACATCAGCTAGGCCATTGGCAGGGTCGCTAGTCCATCGGCGGCGTTGCTAGTCCATTGGCAAGGTTACTGGGCCATTGACACAGTTGCTAGGCCATTAGTAGGGGTACTAGGCCATTGGCAGGGTTAATAGGCCATTGGTAGGGTTACCAGGCCATTGGCAAGGTTCCTAGGCCATTGGCACCATTACCATTTGTGGGGTCACTAGGCCATTGGCAAGGGCTACAAGGCCATTGCTAGGTCATTGGTCGGGTTACTAGGGCATGGGCAGCGTTGCGAGGCCATTGGAAGGGACAATGGGCCATAAGCAGGTTTACTGGCCATGCACAAGGCTATGAGGCAATTGCTAGGTCATCGGGAAGGTTGCTAGGCCATTGGCAGGGTTGCTAGGCCATTGGTAGGGTCACTAGGCCATCAGGAGGGTGACTAGGCCCTTGGCAGTGTTGCCAGGCCATTGGCGGGGTTACTAGGCCATTGCTAGGCCCTCGGCAACGTTCCTAGGCCCTCGGCAGGATTACTACGCCATTGGTTGGCTTGCTAGGGCATTGGCAGAGTTGCTAGGCCATGGGCTATGTTGGTAGGACCTTGGCGGGGTTGCTTGACCAATATCAAGGGGGGAATCTTTGCATAGCGCGCGCACTGCGCGCGCACTGCGCGCTACTTTTAGACTATGTTCCCCCGGAAGAGCCCCCAAGCACACCCCTTGGAAACGCCCTTAGAATTAGGTGACCCAAACTGCCCCAGCTCAAGAAAGTTGCAAACCACCTTCCCTAAACATAACACACATCATGCACATCTGGAAAGGCCATGAACAGCGCATTGGTCGCCACCCTCAAGAACACACAACTGTCTTCGTGGTCCATTGTCAACTAAGTACACATTGAGAATACGCAACTTGTGTGCACAACATGACACAGTTGCAGAATCAAAGAAATGTCACACTGTCACATGTGTGCGTGTCAATGCAATCCGTACAATATTGCAATTCACACTTGTCACACATGGACATCTTTTCAGGGTCAAACTTGGTGCAACAAAGGGCACAAACATCCCCATCATCACCCACAACATCCTCATCATCATTGTCCTCCTGTGTAGGTGCGGTCCATACATGTGCAGGTACGTGTTCCCATGGACCATATGGAGGGTACCGTACCTGTCTTCGAATCAAAAATTGCTGCAAATGCAAGAGTACACGCACGTACTCATGCAACTCCGTACCGGATCCCCTCCATATGTTCCTTACGATGCCCCAGTGCCACATGCGTGCAAACAAGTGCTCAATGCGTGCCCTATAGAAACCATGAACATCGTTGTACTCCTTTTGCCGCTCGGTCAACGTCTTTCGACCGATAAATGGCCATGCCACATGGAGGCGCCCCTTGTATGCACCATCCATGGAGCCAATCTCATAATCAATATAATGCCCCTTGCTCCTTTTCGGCCCTTCGCGATCCCAAATGAGAACATCCGCCGATGTCCCCGGGGCCAACGGACAAATCCACACGATGTTGCCCAAGCTGTCAATGGCAACCGTAACTTTGTATACGCACCCGGCGTATTTAGGATTAAACAAGACATCACAAAGGATGCCTCCTATGGACGCAATGGGCATGCTATCCACGTAGTGTGTCACGAAATATGGAAAGTGTGGGACGTGGTTCCACTCCGACAATCTTTCCGCCCATCGAATTTCAGCGACAACACCATTCAAGTAAGAACGAACATGATGCACACTTGCCCACCAAGCCTCTGCGGAGCACCCTGTTGCTCCGGAGAGGAGATGAGCACACCTATGAGGTGGAGTGTGCTTGAGGAAGAAAAAGAAGCGGAACAAATGTTCGCGTGGAAGTAAATCATCATGTCCATACTTTAGCCAAAACTCCTCGGCAGAGTAGGCATCAATACCCATATAACTGATTTGCGTCCTTAAGGACCGAGTTCCGCCACAACGCTTAATCCACCACTCAACACCATCTTTTTGCGGGTCAAGAGGATGAGCTCCGGTGCTTTTCTCATGTATATGGAGCAACATCTCCAGGATCTTGTCTTCCGTTTGTTTGTTCATTTTTGCCACCTCCTCCTCGGTGAATGTTCGAGGTTCATCGGGTTGCTTCCTTTTCTTGGTTTTTTTAGCCGGTGGTTTCGGTTGTTGTGAGGAAGGGGCTCTTTCCTTTCCCTTGCGGTTAGAATCGGATTGGGGTTGAGATTGGGTAGCCACAAGGGGTTGCGAGGACTGAGAAGGTTGAGGGAGACTGGAGCTAGACGAAGCCACATCGGCTCGAGGGGCCGCAGCAACACAAAAAGCATCCAGTGTGCGTTGCCGCTTTTCTAGGACCTGCTGCGCATGTTTCGCCTGTTTCTTGGCCTCTCTCTCTCTTTTCTCACGGCGCAAACGGTCAATCTCAGGCTGCAGTGTTGGCGCTTCACTGCCGCCTTCAGGGAATGGTTGGCCATCAAGCCCATCTTGGATAATTACACCTTCCTCATCCCTTGGTAAGTGGTTACCCTTGCCGAACCGCAAGATCTGCTCAATCACCTTTGGCACACCCGTGACAGGTTGCTCCGGATACTTTGGGCGCTCCTTGCGCCAAAAATTGATGTGTGTAGTTCGGAAACGACGTAAAAACACCGTGCGTTCCAAAGGCGTGGGTTGCACCATTTTCAGCGAGGGGGGTTGGGTTGGGGCAAACTTGCATGTAACCTGATCCATGAATGCCCTTTCCCTTACGCACATGGTACTCACACGAGCCTTAATCGCGTCCTTGTATCGGATAATCGGACTTGCTTCAATACTTCCACTTCCCACTGGAATCTTTGGGCGTCCGATGCGTGCTTGTCCCCCTGAGTGGAAATGGCTCTTCGCGACTCTGCAGAGATATAACGTAAAGCATAAACACAATCAAGGCAAGAGAGTCGCAAACGGTATTGCGTGTAGCCCATCTCCCGCCATCCCCACCACCGTGGCAGGAACTCGTACGCCGTTGGAGCGGGTGTAGAACACCCGATCGCCAAGATTCAAATCCATGAAATCCATGTGTCTAAGAAAGGAGGAGGGGGGTATGAAGTCCCGTAGCATATGTGCAAGCACAATAGATCAACGTATACGCACGAGCATCGACACAAACATGCTATGCCTTGCCATGCCATGACACAACCATGCTACGCCTTGCCATGCCTTGACCCAAGCACAATAGATCAACGTATGCACACGAGCATCGACACAAACATGCTATGCCTTGCCATGCCATGACACAACCATGCTACGCCTTGCCATGCCTTGACCAACAAAGCGTGGATTCAAAGATTGTCCCGGTTTCCTCAATAGCACCGGAAGGTTGGGGCCCAAAAGAGGGCGGAAACGCTACATCACCCCTGCATTCTCAGGGCTCCCCAACAAAGGAGACAAAATTGTGAGTCCCTAACCCCAACTCGAGGGGCCACACCGAAGCGTGGATTGTGAGTCCCTAACCCCAACTCGAGGGGCCACACCGAAGCGTGGATTGTGAGTCCCTAACCCCAACTCGAGGGGCCACACCGAAGCGTGGATTGTGAGTCCCTAACCCCAACTCAAGGGGCCACACCGAAGCGTGGATTGTGAGTCCCTAACCCCAACTCAAGGGGCCACGCCGAAGCGTGGATTGTGAGTCCCTAACCCCAACTCGAGGGGCCACGCCGAAGCGTGGATTGTGAGTCCCTAACCCCAACTCGAGGGGCCACACCGAAGCGTGGATTGTGAGTCCCTAACCCCAACTCGAGGGGCCACACTGAAGCGTGGATTGTGAGTCCCTAACCCCAACTCAAGGGGCCACGCCGAAGCGTGGATTGTGAGTCCCTAACCCCAACTCGAGGGGCCACGCCGAAGCGTGGATTGTGAGTCCCTAACCCCAACTCGAGGGGCCACACCGAAGCGTGGATTGTGAGTCCCTAACCCCAACTCGAGGGGCCACGCCGAAGCGTGGATTGTGAGTCCCTAACCCCAACTCGAGGGGCCACACCGAAGCGTGGATTGTGAGTCCCTAACCCCAACTCGAGGGGCCACACTGAAGCGTGGATTGTGAGTCCCTAACCCCAACTCGAGGGGCCACACCGAAGCGTGGATTGTGAGTCCCTAACCCCAACTCGAGGGGCCACGCCGAAGCGTGGATTGTGAGTCCCTAACCCCAACTCGAGGGGCCACACCGAAGCGTGGATTGTGAGTCCCTAACCCCAACTCGAGGGGCCACACTGAAGCGTGGATTGTGAGTCCCTAACCCCAACTCGAGGGGCCACGCCGAAGCGTGGATTGTGAGTCCCTAACCCCAACTCGAGGGGCCACACCGAAGCGTGGATTGTGAGTCCCTAACCCCAACTCGAGGGGCCACACCGAAGCGTGGATTGTGAGTCCCTAACCCCAACTCAAGGGGCCACGCCGAAGCGTGGATTGTGAGTCCCTAACCCCAACTCGAGGGGCCACACCGAAGCGTGGATTGTGAGTCCCTAACCCCAACTCGAGGGGCCACACCGAAGCGTGGATTCAAAGATTGTCCCGGTTTCCTCAATAGCACCGGAAGGTTGGGGCCCAAAAGAGGGCGGAAATGCTATGTCACCCCTGCATTCTCGGGGGTCCCCAAAAGAAGGGGAACAAAATCAGAAGTCAAAACCTACGCCAAGGGTCACCATGATGCACCACGCAACAAAGCGTGGATTCAAAGATTGTCCCGGTTTCCTCAATAGCACCGGAAGGTTGGGGCCCAAAAGAGGGCGGAAATGCTACGTCACCCTTGCATTCTCGGGGGTCCCCAAAAGAAGGGGAACAAAATCAGAAGTCAAAACCTAGGCCAAGGGTCACCATGATGCACCACGCAACAAAGCATGGATTCAAAGATTGTCCCGGTTTCCTCAATAGCACCGGAAGGTTGGGGGCCAAAAGAGGGCGGAAATGCTACACCACCCTTGCATTCTCGGGGGTCCCCAACAAAGGGGGACAAAATCAGAAGTCAAAACCTACGCTACGGGTCACCATGATGCCCCTAGGGGCCCCTAGTATCACAAAGTATGGGTCTCTAGTACGGCCAGACGCCCAAATAGTTGCACTGCGCGCGCACTGCGCTTAAGGCTCCCCCAAGGTTACGAGGCCATAGCTAGGCCATTGGCAGGGTTGCTAGGCCATTGGCAGGGTTGCTAGGCCATTGGCAAGGTTGCTAGGGCATGGGTAGTGTTGCTAGGCCCTTGGCAGGTTTGCTAGGCCATTGGTCGGGCTACTAGGCCATTACTAGGGTTACTGGGCCAGCGGGCAGGTTGCTAGGCCATTGGCAGGGTCATTAGGCCATTGGCAGGGTTACTAGGCCATTGCTAGGCCCTCGGCAGCGTTGCTAGGCAACTGGAAGGGTTACTACGCCATTGGTTGGCTTGCTAGGGCATTGGCAGAGTTGCTAGGCCATGGGCTATGTTGGTAGGACCTTGGCGGGGTTGCTTGACCAATATCAAGGTTACGAGGCCATTGCTAGGCCATTGGTAGGGTTGCTAGGCCATTGGCAGGGTTGCTATGCCATTGGCAGGGTTGCTAGGGCATGGGTAGTATTGCTAGGCCCTTGGCAGGTTTGCTAGGCCATTGGTCGGGTTACTAGGCCATTACTAGGCTTACTGGGCCAGCGGGCAGGTTGCTAGGCCATTGGCGGAGTTACTAGGCCATTGCTAGGCCCTCGGCAACGTTCCTAGGCCTTCGGCAGGATTACTACGCCATTGGTTGGCTTGCTAGGGCATTGGCAGAGTTGCTATGCCATGGGCTATGTTGGTAGGACCTTCGCGGGGTTGCTTGACCAATATCAAGGTTATGAGGCCATTGCTAGGCCATTGGTAGGGTTGCTAGGCCATTGGCAGGGTTGCTATGCCATTGGCAGGGTTGCTAGGGCATGGGTAGTGTTGCTAGGCCCTTGGCAGGTTTGCTAGGCCATTGGTCAGGTTACTAGGCCATTACTAGGGTTACTGGGCCAGCGGGCAGGTTGCTAGGCCATTGGCAGGGTCACTAGGCCATTGGCAGGGTTACTAGGCCATTGCTAGGCCCTCGGCAGTGTTGCTAGGCAATTGGAAGGGTTGCTACGCCATTGGTTGGCTTGCTAGGGCATTGGCAGGGTTGCTAGGCCATTGGCAGGGTAACTATGCCATGGGCTATGTTGGTAGGACCTTGGCGGGGTTGCTTGACCAATATCAAGGTTACGAGGGCATAGCTAGGCCATTGGTAGGGTTGCGAGGCCATTGGCAAGGTTGCTAGGGCATAGGCAGGGTTTTTGGTAGGGGTGCTAGAGCATGGGCAGGATTGCTTGGCCATTGGCAGGGTTGAAAGGCCATTGGCAAGGTTACTAGGCCATTGGCAGGGTTGGCAAGCCAATGGCAAGGTTACAAGGCCATTATTAAGCCATTGGCAGGGTTACGAGTGCATTGGCGGGGTTGTTGGGTCATTGGCAACCGTACTAGGCTTCAGGTAGGGTTACTAGGCTATTGGCAGGGTTACCAGGTCCTAGGCAGGGTTGTTAGGGCATTGGCAGGGTTGCTAGGCCATTGGAGTGACGGGAGGGCTCAAAGGGTGGGCACCGGGGGGGGGGGGGGGGGATGCGGGGGCAAAACACTTTCAGGAGATGGAGCGTGACTACAGCAGGGGGTGCGAGCTCAAGCTGTAGGTCCCTTGAGAGTCTCTGCTTCCAGCAGCAAGATCAGATCCTATTTACAGTGGGTTCCAGTCTTTCTGATGGTATCTTCCTGTTTGGCTCATTCTTTATCTTCTGAGCTCTGCAGTCACTTCTTTCCAGCAAGAGACCACCGTGGGAGGAGGGGGGGGGGCTAAGGGCTCAGTAAGTGTCCCAGTTGGTGCTTCCGGATGTACGCGCTGGTGGGGTTGGTTTACATTGCTTGTCCACAGACACTGGGGAGCAGTATTTCAACAAAGGAGACTGGGACAGTCATCTGCTCAGAAGTGCTGCTTCTGCCCCTTGGCGTCCCTCCCCAAGCCACCGCCGGCAATGCTTCCCACTCAGTGGTGGTGGTGGGGGTTGAGCAGTCACCCACTCATTATGGCACAGAGAAATCCGACGCCATGCAACAAGACCACAAGATACAGCGTGAACTGTGGAAAATTGAACCCGGAGCTACCGGAATACAGCCCTTGTGTCCCTGCCACATACCACTGAGGTGAACCTCTGTATTTGAGATGCACTGCCTAGAACGTGACGGACGTATAATTCGGATGCCACCTGAAAAGGAAACTACCCTGTTGGCGCACCCCTACCCCGCAGGGGGAGGGAGACGCTCCCTCCCCACTGGGGTATCCGCCCCACTGGAACAAGGGGTGGGCGGGATCCAGCACCGTACGGTGTGCCACGCAACACCACTCTGCTTCACCATCCCAATGGATCGATCCCCAACCCGTGTCATTCGGAACTAACGAAGACCCCACCAACACTGGGCTGTCATAGCCGCCAGCTGCTCTCAGTGATTGGTGAGCTGGAAGGGAGTGATGATGGTTCGCTGGTGTGTGAGGGCCGCCTGGGTGCTCTACAACACCGTACAACACCACAAGTTTGGTGCGCGCGCCAGCGGAGTGGTATGGGGGCAGACTTGACACCAGCGTCCAGATAACACAGAAGCGAATTACCCGCACTTCTCAGGGATCCGTGGCCCATGGGCAAATAAGGTGCGAGCCGCCAGGGTGATGCAGATTCCCCGGCGGGTGGCGTCGGAACTTATTAGCCCGAGCGGCCCGATGTGGCCCAGACGTGTGGATAAAGCGGAACGGGACACACACTTGTTTTGGGTGGATGGAAACCACACATACTGTTGAAGCGTGGGATACACATGCGGTGCACGGCATCCAAGAACAGACGGAAGAGGTCTTGGCCACCCCTCACAATATACAATGAGAAATATTCTTCAAGGATAAGTGCTTCATTCTGTTAAGGAAAGAGCCGCGAGGGACTGGGGGGAAAGAATCGTTGGACACATTTAACACACTCTTCAAAATTGGGAGACAATTGGAGACAGTAATTGGGATCGTTGGGGATGTCCAACAACCCGGCTGTCCTGCCTGCCTCTAGAGCGCGGGCGACTGCCCCCGCCCGCGGAGCGTCCGGCATCTTGAGCTACTGACAGCAATACCATGCAGCCGTCCTCTCCCCTTGTCACGGCAGATGGTCCGGATAGAACATGGTGCGGCCCCGGTTGGCGGCAATGAGCAGGTCCCCAGGGCGCGTGAGGCCGTACGGAGCGTAGGCAAAGGTGTGCCCCTGTACAGAGCGGCCAGGGTACGGGTCGTGGGCCGCAAGGGTCTGGTGCTGCGGCGTCAGGGAGCTGCGGGAGTAGCCCCCGTAGTAGTCCAGCGCCGCATGGCTTGACCAGGGGTCCCCGGGGCCGAGGGGCAAGGGGGGCTGGTACGCTGCGCTCACTGGGTCCACGTCCGAAGGGAAGTCCACGAGCCGGAACGACACCGTCCGCGCGGAGCTGTGGGCGGTGGTCGGGGCCGGCGGGACGGGCCGCGTGTAGTCGTAGGGGTCCGGGTCCACCGGCCAGTCGAGCACCGGGTCCACGCTGCTTCGGTACGGCGTCGCGCCGGGCGCGGCGGGCGGGGGGCTGCAGTCCGGCGCCGCCGCCTGCGGGGCAGGCTCGGGGGCCGCCTCCGCCGCGGCCCCGGGCCCGGCCCCCGTGCCGGTCGCATGCTCTTGGACGCTCCTCCGGTACTGTCTCCAGACGGCGGAGGCCTCCAGCTCCATGTAGTACTCCCGGACCTTCTGCGGCAGGTCCCTCGCGGTGAAGTCCCGCAGCTCCGGAGGGGCCGCGAAGTCCCCCGCCCACCAGAACCCCCCGATGTCCGTCTTCCGGAACAGGTGCGCCATGGCCCCATCGTAGAAGTCCATCGAGGGCCAGCGGTCCCGCTCCCCCGTCATCCGCTGCCCGGACAGCGCGAATGCGACGCGCGGCGCGAGGAGCCGGCAGGCCACGTCAGCCTCCAGCAGCAGGCGGTTGAGCACCCGGTCCCCCATGATGTTGACGCGGAGCTCGATGGTCGCGGGCTGGCCGGCCGGGTCGGCGGGGTCCAGCACGACGAAGGGGCAGTTCCTGTCGCGCATTCCCAGTAGGAACCGCCCCCTGAGCTGCCGCTGCGAGGCCTCCGCGATCCACAGCAGGCGGGCGAGCTGGTACGCGACGTGCGGCCGCAGATCCAAGTCATGCATCCCGGGCAACTTGAGGGTCCAAGCCTCCATGTGACGCTTGACGAAGCCCCGCTTGGGGTCCAGGTAGACCTCGAGCTCCACAAGGCGCGTCACGGGGGTTCGCTGCGCCCCGTCGCTCTTGTACAGCCCCGAGTTGCGGATGGTCTGCGTTACGGACCGGTCGACAAGGGTCAGGGCGGCGGGAGCGGCCCGTTTGCAGAGCCGTTCCGCTTCCGGGTTCTCTTTGCTGGCGCCGCTACCCATGATCACGAGGAAGCAGAGGGGCTGGGGAAACAGAATCAGCAGCACAGGCTCATGCACGGGAGGATCGCAGGGGCACAGGGATGAAGAAGCCTGCCCCTTGCTGTGGTACCCTCCCCTTTGTCATACCCCCACCTGTGTGCATCGTTTCGCCATCCCAACCGCCGGGGCGCGGTACCATTACCACACACCAAACTTGGAGGAAGCGTTTGCCCAGCGCAAGCCCAGCACACACCTGGCGCGCTACTTTTGTACCAAGTATCCTGACTTTAGCACCAGGTCTGCGCTCCCCAAGAGATGCCCCCCTTCCCTACTGAGCACACAACACAAGACCAAATCTGTGAACACCACTGGCTCAACCAATGTGTCATGTATTGTGCTTAACAAAGAGCTATTTGCCCACAACTGTGTGGTGCAATACACTCTGTGCAGTAATTTTCATTGGTGGTTTGCGTCAAGCAGCACAATGCAGAAACGTCAACCTCATCTCCTCCATCATCTGACACCGGGGGGAACCCACGGTTTGGACGCGGAACCCCCCCCCCCTCTGATTGTTGGCCAGAGGCCCCATTGTGGGGGGGGGGGAGGGGGCGATGGAAGGGGGGGGGGGGGTTCCTAGGAGGGGCCGTTTGGGAGAGCAATGGTTGGTTCTCATTGACTGAATGCCCCGGCCTTAGGCACTTCCACCAGTTAGTCCCATGAACCGTGCAAATTCACTCTTGCTGCCAACTCTGCAACTCTGTGTACACTCAGAAACGGAATGAAACACACGACCATCAACACACGGACATGTTAAGCCGCGTCAAATTGCAGGTTGCAAATTGCATGGTTCTAGTTAAAATCGTTCGTGTTGGGCACTTCTCCGACAATCTAAAATGTCCTGCTTCCATATCAACTTGTCTTCACCATTATGTGCCATGAAGGCTGGGTAAGAACTCATTTTCCTCCTGAAAAAGCTGAGTTGTAATGTGAAAAGTGAGCAAATTTACAGCCAATTTTCTATGGAAGGAAGAACATACCTGCTAGGTCCAAAAATGGGGTTTTAAGACCGCTTGTTTTTGAACACTACACGCAGAGGCTATCTAGTTTTGGGCTTGTGTGAATAGCATTGGAATAGTTCAGCCAGATTGGACGCACCAATGCGTGCCAATAAATGCCTCCAAATCCTCGGGGCGCAATGGGTAATTTTGGATGCTACATGGAAAAATGGGCAAATTTTGGGCAAAAATGTCAAAAAAAAACAAGGATTTTGTTGGTTACGGGGCAGTTGGGGGGGGGGGGTTACAGTGGTGAAGGTTCCCGGGGGAAAATGGGTGGCATTGGGGGGAAACTGGAGGAAATGTGGGGTGGATAAATACGTGGTGGTAAGTCCATGCATTTCCTGCACCACCCCCCCATCTCCATACAACATTTGCACCTCCCTTTCTCCCACCAATACCATGGACCACCTTCGTGATCCTAACGGGGTGAAAAATGTTCCTTAAAAGGTGCTCGGCAATGGAGGGGCAAACCAAAGACGTTTTCTGAGCCCCCTACCCTCGTGTGTCTATCCCCCTACCTTCGTGTGCCAAAGAAAACAGGGTATGCCATCACTCTTCATTGACCGTCCAAATGCCGGACAATGCTACCCTAGACCAAAATGTTGTCAACCCTACCATGTCCCCCTACCACCGTGAGCAACAACTGGTTGAGGACTATCTCGGTGAAATACTGCTCGGACCTCAACGAACTTCTGTGGGGTAACACATCATAGTAAGTACCTGGGCCTAAAAAAGAATTCTCCTACTTGACAACTCCACCAGACGCGGTGGCTAGCCCAAGATGCAAGGCCATGAATTGAGTCAATTTGAATTTCTTCACTTGCTTGGAAAGCCACCCCGCCAATAGCCAATTCCTTTCGGCATTGCTCATTTGCAAGCATTTGCGCAAGCCAATGCGCTGCCACAAGCAGTGGCACCATCATCACAAGACATGAAAGAGGACATGCCATGGTGCCATTTTGCTTCATTTCAATGGCCGGGTGCAATTTGCAAGGATTTTTCTCGGGGGGGGGGGGGGGGCAACGTGCAGCGACACAAACACCAAGCCCCCCACAACATTAGCATGGAGTCGCGGTGGGGCCACTAGTACCCGCGCTATGGGTCATTGAGCTTCCTGTCCATCAACCAGGGCTCCCTCACCTTGGGGGTGCAAAGTTACCCTTTTTCAGGTAACTTACTAAAGGGGGGTTTGGGGGCACCACGAACACCCCCTTTTTTGCAACAAAATCTCAAGAATGTGCACGGACCCAAAATTGGATTTTATGCTTCACAACATCCCTCCTAAAACCACACCCCTGTTGCAAACTTGTACTACTGCTGACAGTAGAACTCGTCTGTAGACGGTGGAAAACACGAATGTGACGAAACGGTAAGCTGAAAAGGCGTTGTTCTAAAGCACAGGCACACAGCCCGGTACGTCGAACTGTTAGGAAACAGTAGAAGACAGGCAAGCACAATGTATCCACATGGCAATGAAACACAGCTGCAAGGCTGATACCAGTGTGTTGCAAGAGTGCAATGTTTTTGTACCGTCAACAGTAGAACCTGCACCACAAAAAGCTGTTATGAAAACTTTGTTCACCACACACCCGTGGACGTCTTGGCTCCAGTAACGGAAACAATGCATCACAATCGAAATGCGCAAAAAATGCAATGTAATCCCAACGATATGCAGGACTGCTATACAGTGAAGTGAGAGCGATGTGTGGCTTATAAGTGAACCCATATGGTGAAGCAAACAAAAATAACGGTATTACTGCCGGCGGTAGAAGTGACCAGTACACTGTCAAAAATAAGCCCGGTAGGGCTGGATCATGATGGGCAGTGTGTGTGCACTGATGCGGCAAACAGGGTGACACATGTCGCATGGATGCACACACTTTGTTTTACTGCCAGCAATAGAACACATGTGCACAGTGACAGGCAGCAAGTGCACAGTGCACAGGAACACATTTCGCCCCACACACAGGGCACAAACCCATCACAGTAACAAACAGCAACCAAAATCCTCCGGGGGGGGGGGGGTTACTGCCAACAGTAGCACACCAGCTTTGAGCAGACACTGGGACTACTTCTTCTTCCCTTTAACCCCACTCTTCTGCATGTCGTGTGCAGCAGGGATCTTCGTGGCTTCCGAGCTAGAACTGGTGGAGCGCGTGGCCGGGCCCGTCTGTGCTTCCTCCTGGGTATTAACCGGAGGCCTTGGCCTCTTCATTCCCCGGCTCTTTCGCTGAACCTCCGTACTTGTAGCTGTGGCCTTTGTAACAGGAGCAGACTGGGAGGCATTGGCAGATGGCTTTGCTGAGGGGCTGGCCTTGGACTGGGACGCCTTACTTTTGGGAGCACCAGCAGCAAGTGGCCCAAAGGTGTCGTGCCAAGGGTTCTCCTCCGGGGCAAGCAAGGGAAAGGGGCTCTCCATGAGGCGTGCTAGTTGTGATGATGCACTCGTCCTCTTCCCGGCTGCCTTCAGCGAGCTGGCGGCCTTGGTAGCTTGCTTGGCCTCCTCCTTGGCCTCCTGCTTCATTACCTGCTTGTCTATTTTCTTTGCTTGTTTGGCTGTCGCCTCAAAGCGCTTGTCGAGGGCCTTCATCGCGGCTGGGGTCACCGGGGTTCCGTTGGCGAACAGCGACAACTCACCTTCAAAGTCCTGAGGCAGTGCATTCTGTGTGGAGCTCACCTCCTCCAACAGCGCCTTTTGCATGCTTTTGGGTGGTAGGTTCGTACAAATCCCAGAAACGGATGGTCCATCGCAAAGAGTACACCAGAAGGGCTGACGAAGTCTTCAAAATTTGTTGCGCTGAGCAGCTGGACGCGGGAAACACCAACAGCATGGGCTGTGTTGGATCAGCTGGCACATTCATTGATGGGACCAAAGTTTGTACCACCAGCGGAACATCGAGGTTCGCCATGGGTAATTCACAACCATGTATGGCAGATGCGGAATGAACTTCTTGGGCTGCAGCAACACAGTACACAAAGCACTGCATGTGAACTCGGTCCGACTGGCCTTCACAACCATGTCCGTTTCTCCTGTGCTGCACACCGCGATCTCTGGCTTTTGCCAGGTTGCTAGTACACGCTGCCTCTCTTGCAGGGATGCGGCCTGCTCCCTTGTGTTGGGTCCATACACAATGCGCCATCAACTACCAACTTGCCACCCAGCACCACAAGGATCGTGTCCATTGGTTCCTCAGGCCCAAGCTCAATATACACCAGGTGGGCTGCACTCACGGTTCCCATCTTGTCCTTGCAGCATCGCACTGTCCGCATCTTGTCGTTCACCACCACCTCAACCACTCCATCCTATGCGGCATCTGTGCTCACAGTACCTTCTGCGGTCATGTCTGTTGCAGGCTCTTCCTCAAACCCTGCTGTGCCGCCTGGGTCCAGAACTTGGCCTGCAGCTTGTCCTTTGCCTTTACCTGTAGTCGTTCCAATCTCCATATCGCTGCTGCTCGTGCCCGCAGTCCCCAACTCCACAGCCGGCTGTCCAAAGCCATCACGCATTTCCCTCTGCTCTTTGTGCCTAAGGAAACTGGACATGACATTGACGATAAGATAGAGCGGTCTACTGCCAGCAGTAAAACGAACTTGCAGTTGCATACACAATGCCTGTTGCATTGATATGGTCACGAAGATCATTCTAAAATGTGTTCTACTGCCAGCAGTAAAAACCGGTGTACAACAAAGCATCTTCCCCACATGAAGCATATAACATATGTTGAGAGTCGTGGATCGGCAAGTCTGGGTGGTAAACATTGGTGCTGATCCCCTGCAGCCGTCGCAACTCCTTCAGTTTGCGGTTCATTATGCTCACCATGACCTTTTTTGTCAACGGATCCGTCAACCACTCCATGAACTCCTTGCAGCACTTGAGGCATGAGAAGCCTACAAATGTTCGGCTTGGAAACCCTTCTTGCGATCATACACCATGCGGAACAACTGCACATGCTCACCACTTGAAGATGCATTTGAAGATGCCTTTGCCCGAGGTTTAGGGGCTGGTTTGGGGCTCAGGCAACTTCAAGTTCTTGGGAATGAAATTGCTTGGCATGTGGTCTTGTAAAATACACTCACAACCCTACGGAACTGGCAAATTCGTTACCAAAGTGGCTGCACTACATTTGGTACCGAATTAAAATTAGGCACCAAATTAATATGGTCCCTACGCCTACTGCAGCTTGGACAAGGGTGTGGCTATTACAAAGGGGTGGGGGGGTCCAAGGTGAGCAACACATTTTAGCAGAGCAGTAGCAAGCAGATGCACGAAAAGTCTTTTTGGGGATATTGTCGCTCAAACCAGCACCAGGTAGCTCAAAACAACCGGAGAGCAAATGCACATCACCTGCAGTGCAACAAGTTTTGTGTCATTTTGAGCCATCTAGCGTGTTCTCCGATTTAGTGTCCAAAAATGGCCGTTTTCAGCCTATTTTTAGGATGATCGCCGCTATGTCAAGCAGGCATCGCCAATCAGGGTCGTTCTTCTTCCATAGTCATTGGGCTATTAATTGATTACAAATGGGTGTGTAATGAGGCGTCTCCCATGCCGTGGTGCCAATGCCGTGGTCTGTTTTGAGGTGAAAATGAGCAGATTTTCAGCGGTTTTGCGGGACTGAATGTTCAGGACCATCGCCAATGGATCAAGTAGATATCTCCAATGCGGACCCTTCTTCTTCCACAGCGATATCCTATGCATTGGGCAAGACTAGGACCCGGATTGGTCCTAGTCGTATGTCTTGATCAGACCATTTTCAGGGTATGTCATTTCAGGGTAGATTTTTGGTGTGTCTGTTGTTTCCATTGCTGTTTCCATTGCGTTTTTTTCGACTGTTGGGTTTCAGTATGTTGTTTCAGTGTGCACACAATGAAAATGACATAGACTCAAAGTGATTCACGATGAAAATTGACACATGTACTGAAAGCGACTCCCACTGAAGATAACATACACTGAAAATATCGTACACTGAAACAACACACACACACCCACACACACACACACATGGTTGCACAGGGAGTAGGTATGTAGGAATCTTGAACCTCGCAGTTTGCGCATGTCTGGAATTGATACCTTGGCGCGCGCGCACACACACACACACAACATACACTGAAACGACACACACACACACACACACTACATCAGCCCATTTTCAGAATATTGCCCCCGTAACGCTGCAAAATGGGGAATTCTGAGCCCTGACACACTAGCAACGTCTTTGCAATAGAGCAGCACTCGCACAATGCTTGCTCATGTAATCAACAACCGTTGATGTAGCATGCAGCTTAAGCTATCAGGTACAAAGAACCTGCATGTTTAACCAGGACAACACAAGAAGCATGGAGGGCATGGCCCTGTGTACCTGAAGGCTAAGCAGTAAAAGGATGCTAAACCAAGCCTCTGGACATGAATACATGTTTTATGTCCTTTACGCCCACTCTGGGCAGCAAGGCTTAGGCTTAGGCCTTGCTTTGTGGACAGGTTGCCCCTGCAGGATCATGGTACGAAGGGCATCTCAGGGCATCTAAGCCAAATTTTGCAGGGCACACTTGTCGCAGATTTTCTCCAAAGCAACGCGCCATCTGTCACTCATCCAGCGTTGTGCTTTGTCATGCTTGGGATTAACCATGTTGCTGGAGGATGGCGGGGGGTCCATAAGTAGGAGGAGTTTTTCTGAAGAACAACAAGGGTTGCCAACTGGGCGCAGCCTTGATGAACACATCCTCCTTCCAAAACAGAGCGAGCTATGAGCCCGTAACCTATTGACATGACACCCTTCAGAAAGCAAGCAAAGTCATTTGCACACACGGGACAAGAGTTCTCATCATTGATGTTTTGCAATTAGCGGCATGTACTAAGTGCAAGCGTATGACAAATCCAGCTTTCGAGAGCAGCCATGCATCGTATCAGTGTGGGTACGCCTATATGTAGAGTCATCGGTGGCCGATTCTGAGGCATCGTGCGGCAGCAGCGGCACTGAGGACATGATCCCTCATCCCGGCAGCCCAAAAAGGGCCGTTGCAATCCTGATCATCAAAGCTGCAAACAATCACAGGGCGCGCCAGTGCCAAACTGCAAAGAGACAGGGTGCATGTAGCGCCTGGAAGATGCATTTGTCAGTGATGAACAACCCCTTGTCAGTGAAAAGGGGTGAAGACTGCGCTTGGGGAGCTCAGAGCATTCGCACAGTGCTGACGTCCACCGAATGCTTTTGCTATAATACAAAAAGGCCAGTTACCCCAGCAGCTGCTGAGACGCAGATTTGCTGTTTTTTGGGGGATCACATCCATCAGATGGAGTTTGAGCATCCAAGAAAACATATGTAGGAGTATGTTTGTCGCTCTATAGAACACAGGGGAGCCTGTCCATGCACTTTCCCCTGCAACTGACCAGGGGAATCCCCCGATCAGGCACCATGGAAGGGCCTTGCCATGCCAAAGAAGGACCTGAAACGCCCACACAAGGCCCCCTTCTCGGACTTCCAACCAGCCCAATGAGCGCCTTCACCTGAGAGGGTCCGACGAGGGGTCCGGAGCTACCGGCCCCACATAGTGCCAGACAAAATATTTCAAAGGCTGCAAATGCTTATTGGGCAATGAGGGAAGATTTGGAGGGTGCCAGATATGCAAGGAAAGAGGAGAGGCATTTGCAGTCAGCAATATACATTCAAGGTTCGCGCAAAAGTGACAGTCTTGTGCTCTGCTCGGATCAATCACACAAAGAACTGCGATTTCAAGAAAGGAAGAAACAGGACTACATTCCCTTGGCATGTATCACTGGCGTCTGGGCACCTTGGCAGATAGTTTGGTTGCAGCACTGGCTACAGCGACCCCAAATTACCCAGACTGCGATGAGATTGTACATCTCTGTGTTCGTCAGCCACAGATACTACTCTTGTGGGCTGTTTATGTGCGTTAGAGCTTGGGACTGGAAAGTGGCAAACCTGGGACAGAGTCCCTGCACTGCGATGCACAGCGGGTCTTGCGGCACCACAGTCACCTTTTCCATTTCTGCGGAGCCAGAGTCAGGCCATTACTCAGTTACTCAGTGACTGCGGGGGTGGGAAGGGGTTGTTCAATGGCTTGGTTGGCTGCCACACTGGAGGACTGCTAGCCCCCACCCAGGAAAAAAAACCTGAGTACAAGGTGACACATCACATTCACCATTTCACTGGCACCCAGACCCGACGTCCAGCCAACCCAGCACCTTATAAGAACCATCTGGAGGGTTGGCATTTCCCTCTGAAATCGAAGATGCCTTTGACCCCTTGACCCATGGCATGTGATCCCCTTTTATGAAAATTCTCCACATTCTGCAACACTTCTGTTGCCCTGTTGTTGGTCTGCAATCAAAACGTTGAGGTCTATGCTTTGCCATGGCAGAAGAGTCCCCATACTGTTGGCATTGCAAACTTTTGACTTGTGTACTGGATCTCATCCCCATAGTGTCTGGTCATAGTCACAGGGCCTTCAAAGACTGCAAAACTGGAGCGACTCACTTGGGCCGTGTAAAGGGGGTGGCATGGGATCACGGTTGTATCATGTAGAGATGGACAGCGGCGGCTGAGGAAGCCATGCAGCAGAGGAGGTGGGGTTGACTTGTGACTATGATTATGGGCACAATGCTAGGTGCTGTGGCAGGGCAACTCAGCCACTCTAGCGGCCTAAGGGAAAGCTAGCTGTGGGGCTGCGTGTAGCATAACAAACGTTGTATGGCGCTAGCATGTGTGTTAAAGATGAGCAGAGATGTGGCGGACTACGGTGGCTAGGAGAGTGAGACATGATGGTGTCAATCATTGCATCAAGGAAAGCACCTCTAATTCAAAGCATAGATTGCTCCTCATTCGCATCCTCACCATTGGGCTTTGGGAACAGCACCGTAGGTCCCTTGCACTTGGTTGACAGCTAGCGATGCACCTCATGATGACTATGATGGCTTGATTGTGAACATAGCGATGATTGTGCTGCCGCATTGCACTAGCTGTTGGAATGCAATAGCTGTGCATCTTGTGGTAGCATGTTGGCAAATTAACTGTTGGGGTGCAATAGACACGTGATCTCTCTACCATGACTTATTGGGCGATGTTCACACTCATTTACTACATGACTTTGCACAGCCCATGCTACCCATTCACCACAGCCCATGCTACCCCCTCTCCACAGCCCATGCTGCAACCCGTCAACAGCCCGTGCTACCTCCCTCTCCACAACGCAATGCTACCTCGGTACTGAACACCCCACCAACATTTCTTCGGAGTGTACCTCGGAAGATCGGCTGGAAAATTACCAACATTGGTTGCATTTTGAGACCCATTTCACGAGCCAAAAAGTTTCAAGAGTTATTTGGGTGTCTGTCCGCGGCGGATTCAAAAACATACATAGGAGGACCCAACCCCACCAAAGCATATCATAGTCACATCCCCATGGATGTTAACAAATCTCCCCGGTCACTGGGGGACATTACTTTCTTTTTCAACGTTCCATCGTCGGTTGCTGTGCTACATGTGCAATGGGAAGAATTGGATCGTCATGTAGAGCAAACCTCAAGGTTTGATGGGTGGTTGTGGATGTCTCTCGGCAACCACAACCACCCCACCACCCAGTAGCACCCGCTGTGTAAGAATTTGCACAGCCTGTGTTAGGTGTGGAAATCAAGCTTATCAAGAAAGAGTGGGAAGGATATGATATGGAGTGCGCTGTGGGCTTAGCTCCCAAAATTGCTCTTTCTTCAACAGCAAATGGGACTAATCTTCGCAGTTGCAAATGGGCAGGTTGGGGCATGTGCCGTGCTAGTGACGCAAAACAATGTCACCACACTTCTTGAAAAAGCACAACCTGCTTGACCTGCAACAAAGTGCTCGATGCACCGCCGCAGCACGCAGCACTACAGGGCACACTGCGCGCACCACAATGAGACACACTGTGCATGCCACAACAGAACTTTCACTACAGATTATGGCTTGGCAGTCGGCCAGCAGTTCTTGGCACAGTGCCCAGCCCTGAAGCCTGACTTTAGATACAAAAGCTCTTGGGGCAGAACTCAGGTGGGCAGCCATGGGCAGGGTGCAGGCATTATTCAGGGCGATACAGGTTGTGGCGGGGGCCTGGTGTTGTTGACACACTGGTTTCCAAAGGTGGTTCTGTGTATGGCACCGATGCTGCCGATGGCGTGTATAGCCCTGATGCTGCGGATGTCGTGTATGGCATGGATGCTGCCGATGTTGTGTATGGAATGGATGCCGCTGATGCTGTGCACGGTCCCAACGGCTCTGGCGTCGCTGTGTCTGGCTCCACAAATGGGAGCCCCGGTGTTGGTGGTGGTGCATACGTCCCCGTGATCGGGATCCCTGTGATGACCTGAAGCATCAAGACAATAGACTGAAAAATACATGCCTCACCCTTGGTCTTGTGTCTATGTGCCTTTGTGAGTGTGTGCTGGCATGCACCTGCATGCAACCCGCAGCGCCGCATACACAACAGTGAATTGTGCAAGGTTTCGTTGTGGGGGGGGGGGCAAACGGGTATATTTGCTGCCTACACTCAGTACTGCCCGTCCCAGGCGTTGCAACAGAGGGTTGCTAGTGAGTGAGACACCTGAGACAGTACCCCCCCCCCCTTGTATAAGCTACACCAAAGTCCCAAATTAATACGGTCCCTACGCCTACTGTAGCTTGGACAAGGGCGTAGCTTATACAAGGGGGGGGGGGTTAGTTGAATTTTCCATACTCATTGCTGTCCAACATTGCAGTGACCACTCAGTGTGCACTGCAGCGACGTTCCTGACTCACAGCGCTGGGTATTGATGAGCGAAACCGTTGTACAGCAATGAAAGGGCAGGTATATTCGGATCTGATGACCCAAGACTTAAGGGGGGCACACACACCGCGTGCGTCGCACCTTTTAGACCACTTCACTAAGAAACAGCCCTGTTCTCCCCATGCATGAAAAGATTGGCAGTTCACACCTCCCAGTGTGCTGATTCAACTCCTGGTGGTTTGCGGACACTGTCAAGAGGGGTCCCACAGGCCCCACAGGTGGCACAACTGGCAGATGCATGCAAATACCGCCTTAACACCAAGAAATGGCTGCCTCGGGTACACCCTGCTGTAATTTCTGCACTGCGGGCACACCACACCCAGTGCTCCCGCTCATGGCCCCTTCCATGTCAGTTTTTTTCCAAGGGTATCGGTAGACTATTAGAAAGTGGGGAAGAAGAAGAACCAGACAACTACAAGGTGCCTCGTTGTGTGTGTTTACCCGTGTGTGCTAATGTGCGTGCAGCACTGAGTGCAAAGGGCAAAGCTGGTGCATCATGCTCAAAACAGAGCAGTATACCAGTGGGACTATTGTATCGAAGGCATTAAATCACAAGCAATGGAGGGGTTCAATTCAGCACATCATTGATGAGTCTGGGACGGTCGAACCCACCTCGCCCACTGCAGTGGGACTCACCTTCAGCAAAATTCTGCACCGTTATGGCTGCAAGAGGTGCAAGGAGCCACAAACAGAAAAGCGAACAAGTCACATCTGCAAAACGCCAGTGATCGGGGAAATGGGGGGGCACCATCATCGTTAATACCAGATACTGGATGCCTCAACGTGTCAGAGAAATTTTGGGGGTCCGGAGGGGGGGGGGGGGGAGGCAGTGGGTACCCAAACATTCATACTTCAAAATGATCCCTATGATGCGCTTATCATTGTGAACATACACAAATGGGGTTAGAAAAAGTTTTCAAAAAAATTTTGCCCATCAGCTCAGGCTCCCATCAGCCAGAGTTTGATCCGGGGGCCAGGGGTAAAAATTTTTTTTGTGTGTTTTTCACCCATTTTTGAGTTCTCCGCAAAAATTTGTGCGGATACAAAGGGTAAAAAAATTTTCAGCCTCCGGAGGCCAAAACAATATTTCCCAACAATTTCCCCCAAAACCCCAAATTGCAAAAAGCCGGGTTCGAGGAGTTTGGGGTCTGGAGGGGATGGGGGGTCCTAGATTCGAAGAGGCCACCCCCCTCGGTTCCAGCCCATGTCCTCTTGGTTCATGAAGCTACTGCACCATAACACAGGCATCTGCTATAACACAAGCACAACCCTATAAGACATGAAAAAGCCAGGCAAGCGTTGGTCTTCGTCCAGAGAAGACCAGAGAAGACCTGTTGGTTCCAACGAGTCCTGACACCAGCATAAGAGCCGCCAAAATTCCTTAATTCAATACTATAAGCATGACTGTCTATGGTCTTCAACCCTAAAATCATCTCTATCACCGTAAGAAGTGCAGGGGCGGCAAAGGCACTCGCGTGCTCCGCCCCCGAAAACCATAGACACCATAGAACCCTGGATAGAAAAGGAAAGGGAGAAATCGTGGAAGTACCGTTGTGAGTGGAGACCTGGGACAGTGGGCCATTGGGCATTTCAATAAGGCCCAAGGAGTCCCATATTCGGTCATCTTCCTCCATGTAGGGAGAACAAGGTGAGTTTTGAGGGTCTCTTAACCCACCTGGCTGTTCGGCTCCCACGTGCTCCGCAAACACACCATCCAAGGCAACAAGCCTAGAAGACAAACAATCCGCTCTATCTTTGTGTGTTTATGTGTTTGCCCTGCCTGTTTGGTGTGCGGTGCCTACCCATCGGCCGCGCTTTCGGTGTGTGCTTGGGTGGATTGAGGGGCTTTTCAAACTACCCTCATTGGCCAAGGTGTTGGCCTGCTTGTTACCCTCCAAATTTACATTGGAGGGGGCCTTGACCCAATTGACCTCTTGAAAGGTCAAATCCAAAAAGTTCCACCCAAAGAGAAATATTAGAGACAGGGCTTGAGGAACCAACTCATCCCTGAGGCTTCCATTGTTTGGTCGCTCCTTTAGCTCCGATAAGGGCATATTCAGAGTCTGCACACATGGCAACCTTGGGTACATCAGCGTGGGTGCCACCAACACCAGAGCTGGTTGCAGTCCTGGGTTGCCCCACAAAAAGGACAACGGTAAATCAACGAAAGAAATCAACTGTGCGGGTGCAATACTAGTAACTGTGGCTGCTGCCACCTGTGTAAAATTTGATCCACGTTCGCATGCAATATGTTTTTATGAAAAAAGCGGCCTGAAGTTTTGGTGGCCCGTACACTCCAATTGGCCCGCATTGCGGACCATCCCAACGGACCAGGAGGTGTTTGGAGGGAAGTTTCTGGGTGATCAGAGATTAGACACGCCACAGACCTCAGCCTCGCACCACTGGCTTCATACAGAGGAAAGCATGGATTCATAGCAAAGCTAGTGATGGGGTAAGCCTTCGAAGGGTGACCTGCCGCGGGTATTTCGGGGTATGGGGCCTGACCAATGCCATGGTGGAGACCTGCCCAGCACCGGCCCAGCGGTGCATCCCTCCCTGAGATTTATACTTGAGGCGACTGGTTGTCTTGTCCAGCCGCAGCACCTCATTGCCTACATGCACACCCACCCACGCTCTGTTACAATAAAAAAAAGAAATGCGAGGGAGAGATCCTCTCCCTCTGCAACAGATGCTCCAGAATAGAGGGGATGTGTAGTCGGCAACTGCCAGTACACAAGCAGAATAGGATAAGGCTCAGCACAGACACACACACACACACACACACACACACACACACACACACACATACAGTCAATGCCGGTCGCAAGGAAAGCTGACCAGACACAGCTCAAAATAAGCGAGTGTTGGGTTCACTGAAATTATCCCTTTCCATCCACCCACCCACCCACCCACCCACACTCACACTTCCTGCAGCACACAGACTTGTTACAGTCTCATAGCGGGCAGACAAGACGCTGAAATCGGTGGGATGAACTGTGCAACAAAAATCTGGAGCAGAATTTGGGAAGACACCATCGTTTCAATCTTCCCACCCGGGATTGCCGCCCCCAGAACACTGAATCCTGAGGCCTGCCAGATCGGGGGGCAGCAAAAAACAGAGAGACGAAAACTCCCTCTTGCCCACCCCTGACTGCCGTTTTGCAGGGTCTGGGCCATGTGGATGATTACGTTTGCTTGGTACTGGGCCACGTGGATGACTCAGTACCCCCCCCCCCAACCCAACCCCCACCCCGAGCCCCCCTGACAGGCCATGTTGGTGGGTCAGTGAGAGCCTCAGTCCGAGGGGCGCTTTTTTTGGGGGGGGGGGATGGGGGGTTCCAGAAAGTAGGCTTGAACAACCCCCCCCCCCCCCGGAAAAAGTTTTCCAGGCCCTGCAGGCACATGCGGCAGAAAGAGGAAAGGCTGCCTGCACACAAACCTGGTCTTGGTAATAGTTAGTGTCCGCCTGAGTCCCTGGCGTTGGGCTGGGGCTGCTGGGCATATGGTGCCGATGGGCCATGCGGACGGGCTCCAGAGAGCGCCGCCCTCGAGACTCCCGTCTCCAGCGGCACCTGAGGCAGATACACAGTGCCACCGCCAGCAACAGGACCCCCCCTGCCACCACTCCCACAATTTGGAGGAGGCCAAAGCTGAAGCCGTGCCCGCCACCGTCATCATCGTCCGCCGTTGTGGAGGACCCGCCGTAGGACCCGCCGTGGGAGTCGTCTTGCGAACCGCCGCCGTGGTACCATCCGCCTCCGTGTCCCCCTCTTGCGGCCACGAGGCCTGGCAGCAGAAGGAGGATCACAGTGACAGTGTGGATATCAGGCATCTTCAAATACAGCGGTCTGTGACAAGAAAAGGAACGACTGCCGGATTCCAGGTGCGCTCGAATTCAAAAGAAATACAGCACAGTGGATGACCGCACACTCAGTGGTACTCGAGCGGTGGCCTACGCCGGTTGGGGGGTAACCAACGGCGGTTGAGTAGTTGTATGGGGCGCCCTAAGGGCGCTCCTGAGCGCCAGGGACATGAAAGAGCGCCCTGCCCAGAATCCTTTTTGAACCTCCCTCTGCAACAACACGATACCACGCCCTCCCCCCTTTTCCAGGCTACCTCGAAAGCGGCACTCATTCCGTTGCCCTCTGGTGCACCTGCCCCGGAATTGCTGGGGTCAGCCCCAGAATCACCAGGGCCAGCCCTGGACCAACCAAGGCCAGCCCCGAAACTACTGGGGCCATCCCCGGACCAACAGGGACCTGCCACAAAATTAACGGGGCCGGCCCCGGATCAACAGGGGCCTGCCCCGGAATTACTGGGGCCTGCACCGGATCAACCGGGACCAGCCCCGTGACTGCAGGGCCCAGCCACGGACCAACGAGGGCCAAACACAGAACTACCACAGCCAGTCCCAGAATTACCATGGCCAGCCCTGGAACTACCGGGGCCTGCCCCAGAATTACCGGGACCAGCCCTGGACCAACCGGGGCCAGCCCCGCGGACATCAAGGAAATGTGCGCCAACAGCAGAGAAATGTCTGCCGACACCAGCGAAATGTCCTCCTATACCAGAGAAATGTCCGCCGACATGAGGTAAATGTCCGCAGACACGTGGGAAACATTGGTGTGCGCAGGCACTAGGGAACTTTTCCTGGACACGAGGGAAATGTCCGCGGACACCAGGGAAACCACCGCGGACACTAGGGAAATTTCTGCGGACACCAAGGAACTGTACGTGGACACCAGTGAAATGTCCGCAGACATTCGGGACATGTCTGGGGAATGTCCGCAGACACAAAGGAAATGGCCACGGACCAGGAAAATATTCGGGGACACCAGGAGATGTCCTTGGACACCACAGAAATGTCTGCGGACACCAAGGAAATGTTTCTTTTATGAGTTCCTGGCACTCAAGGTGTCTTTAAGTGTACTCAGGAGTTCCCCAGAAAGCAGAAGGTCCATTTATGTACGGTACAGATGCTCTCATAAGCTGAGAGGACCCGAGGCCCAAGCAATGTACTGGCATACGATGAGTCAGTCCGTCATACAGCAGTGCATGAACTCTGCCACGCCCCATGGGCATTTAATCTATACTAAGTATGTGGTGTGAGTCGCTGCGTGTAGTGTATGGCGTGGTATCCCTTCACTGTGTCATATAGTGGCATGTGCATTAATACCCTGTGTTGTCAATGTGGTACTCCAGTGGGTCACGCAGTGTACAATGTGGAGACATGTTGTGGACATCCGTGCAGATGTATGTTCAGTAAGTGCATCAATGCAATGTGAGGTGCCGAGTATCATTAGTAGCATGGTGGCCGTGCGACGTGTGCACCGCGTCCCGCAGTGGTGTGTGCATGAGCGTGCTAGCAATACCAGACTTAGCAAAGTGTTGTGTCATGCACTGTGAAACGAAGTGATACGCCGTGCACATCCGTGTACACCCACAGGGTAGTGGGTTAGTGCGTGGGCACTCAATGCCAGCAAAATTGAAATCTAATTTGTGTCAGCGGACGGTGTTCCGAGGTAAAGGTCAGTCACTCAATCGTGTACCTAGGAGATACATCACGGGCAGGCAGTGCGAACACAACACACACACTTCTGCCTCATCCTCTGCCTCATCTTGCGTGGTGGCTGAGTGGCTTTTGTCAGTCCAAACATGAGGCAGGACATGCTCCCATGGTCCATAGGGGGGTGACGCATTTGCTGCGAATGCAACATTGCGTAAAATGCAGTAAAATACGGACTAACCGGTGCAACCCATTGGGGCCGCCATGCTGGATGTTCCTAACCAAGCTCCAATGCCACAAGCGAGCAAACAGCTGCTTAATGCATGCCCTATACCACCCATGCACGTCATTATAAGATTGTTAGCGGGCTGTCAAAGTGCCATTCTTCCTTCCAATGAATGGCACAATGACATGAATCGGGCCTTTATAAGCACCATCATGGCCCCCAACTTCGAAATCAAAGAAACCATGTGGGGTACGAGAAGGTCAATACCCATCCCAAATTAAAACATCATCTAATTTGCTGGGGGCCAAGGGGCAGCTCCATATAATGTTGTCAACATATCAACAGCAACGGTCACCTGCGACATGCGACACATACTTAGGATTCCACAAATTGGCACTCCATATCCTGCCAATGGAAATGATGGGCATGGGGTGTGTGAAAATGTGAAAGAAGCATCAAAATACCCGTTTTCAAACAACAACAATGCCCATAGGGGGAATCCTTGCACTGCGCGCGCACTGCGCGCTACTTTTAGACTATGCTCCCCCGAAGAGCCCCTAGGCACGCCCCTTGGAAACACCCTTAGAATTAGGCGACCCAAATGGACTGGAGGGGACCTTGAGGGGGACCTTCCCGGTTCTTGTGGCAGCGGTGAAGGACCAGGGGCCTTTGGGGGGGAAACTTGACTGTGTGTTGGGCGGCGGAGATGGAGGGCAGTCACGTGGTGAGTCTGAAGTTGGGATGGCAAAGGTGATGGACTCCATCTTGCATCGCCGATTCACCACTCCAAACGCATCTTGGTAGTATTCCAAGTGGAGGAGTCCGTCTTTAGCCGTCCCAACCACCGTGGCAGGGGGTTGCAGGCCATTGGACCGGGTGTAGAACACCCTATCCCCAATACTCAGATCTATGGAGAAAGTGGGACTGAGAAATGAGGAGGGAAGTATGATGTCCTGTAGCAGGCACCCTCAAAGTGTGTCACCATATCAATCAACCGAGAAAAAGAGTAGATGTGGTGGAAATGGGGGGAAATGTGTGCAAAGAAGTAGAAATGGGTGAAACAGGGTGAACATCCAAAAAGGCCAGATCCCCGATGCATCAAAACCTATTACCAAACAACAATGATGCCCAAAATACCACAAAGTATGGGTTTCTACTACGGCTAGACACCCAAATAGTTGCATTGCGCGTGCACTGCACCCACACTGTGCTTAAGGTGCCCCCATAGTATCACAAAGTATGGGGTTCTAGGACAATAGACGTCCAAATAGTTGCACTGCGCGCGCACTGCGCTTAGTGCACCTACTAGAAGGTCACCGGTGGGGCATGGGTCAAAAACGATGCCCGCGCATGCCCAGCGTGCAAAGGCTCCCCCATGATTCACCCCCAAAAGTGATTGTGAATGATGAAAATGAGTAAAAGGAAGGGTAATGTTTCCAACTTCCACAGTATGAGAGGGCTAAAAAGTGGGTTGGGCTATCTTTAGGGCTAAAAGGACTATTTTTTACCACTCTGGGTGAGATCCCATCAACAGTGATGTCCTACCCGAATTTTTCAGAAATTTGCCCTCGTACCCCACCCGCCCGTTTGTATAAGCCACACCAAAGTCCCAAATTAATATGGTCCCTACGCCTACCCCCCCCCCCTTGCAATCTCCCCCCTTTTGCCAGGCACCCTTCTCCCAGGGGGAGGGGAACAATCATGAAGTGACAATCCCCCCTCCCCCGGGGGGGGGAAGGGATTGCACCACAAACCTGTACCATAGTATCACAGTGTAAATCAGCTTCGGTGCCTTTGGCTCCTTGTAAAATTTTTCTTTGGCGCCTTCAGTGCCTAGTATTTTCTATGCTTTTTGGGCCAAGTGACGGTCCCCCCCCCCGGGCGGGGGGGATTGCAAGGAGGGGAGATTGCAAGGGGGGGGTTAGCTTGGACATGGGCGTACCTTGCGTGCAACACATACAACTACCGACACTGGGCGCCCAGGTTCAAAAAGAGAGGATTGCATGGTGAGCTGGTGCAAGAAAGGGGAATATAATGCACAGATATACCCGAAATCAGAGCTATGTGGGTTCAAGTGGGCAAACACTCACAACAAATGTGTCCATGACTCTATTGGACACGCAAATTCGTCACCAAACTCATGTCTCATGGCTGCACCACATTTGGTACCAAATTAAAATTAGGTCCCAAATTAATACAGTCCCTACGCCTACTGACAAGGGTGTAGCTTATACAGGGGGGGGGGGGGGGGGGCACAGCTGTCCCACTGTCCCAACCTTCTCCGAAGCATAATTTTTTTGAATTTCCCACTGCAACAATGGGAGGGTTTACCCCCCCAAAACAACAGCACCTGGCAATGGGTCCAGGGATGCAGTGCAGTGTGTGTGAAACCTCACCTCTTGCAAGTGGCCCTGGTCAAGAGCGTGTTCAGAGACCACCGCACTGTCAATGGCTTTCGATGCCATCCACTCATCAGATGCCGAAAAAAAAAAGGACAATCAGAAGGCATGCATGACAATTGCTTTCTATTTTGGGAGGGAAGGGGTAGACAAAGATGTGCTGGCATAGCCTGCTCACTGTCTGGTACTAGAGATGACTGTTGGGATGAAGGTTCACAGCTATCAAATTCTCCCATGATCCCACAAATAATTGTGCTGGCACATGTGACACAAACACGTGGCACTTGCAGATGCAACGTGAATCATCAATACCAAAGGGCACAGCCAAGTCTCCATAAATTGTAGGAAAATGCATTGTACAGCGTCATATTTACAAATGAGGCACGTTAGAAATGAGCAAGGCATCAGCCAACGGTGAGCTACCAAGTTTGGGACAAGCGACAAAACCAAACCAAGGAAACAGCAGTGCAAACCCAAAGGGCACAAAGACAACTGAGACAGACTTGCTTTATGACCATCAATGACAATGACATCATTCACGTGACACTGGCCCAACAGTAGTATTTCACTGCGCAGCCTGGCGTCGCCAAACATAACAATGATGTCATCCACGTTGCACTGGCCCCACAGAGATGCTTCACTGTCCCTGTCTATTGATGTTCACCGAACAGGGAACTGAAGCTTCCCCTCTGTGGCACTCCTCAGTGGTAAAGCATCCCCCACCATGGACCCCATTGGCAGGGGAGCACAACAGGGGAAGGACCTGGGCAAGGGAATGAGGACAGGTCGCAAAGGTTGGTGCAAATACCATATGCAAGCAATTGCATGTCATGCGTTACACATTGAAGTCGAGGACGGGGACTTCATCAGCAAATTCGGTTTCAGTCGAGTGTTGAGTGATCCATTCACTGATGCGGGGTTTCCGTCTGATTGAGGGGTCCAGCGGGGCATCAGTAATTTTATGCTTGTTGCAGGGTGGGTCCGGTGGGGGTAGTGACGCATTGATGCATTCACGTGTGTGCGGGACTACAGGACTCAGGACTCAACACCATGCACAGCCTTCGGCCCCGTTTGAGCCCCAGAGAGCTTTTCTTCCGGCCGGTTGGACCGCAGAAGGGCCACCGAATACCTGACCTGATGACACCTGCATTGACAGAAGAAGACACATGACTACAATTGCACAGAGAAGCATTCTGTGATACACCAACCTGACCTCCCGTTTAAAATCGGTGACACCCCCCCGCCGCAGAGTCGAGACTACCACAAATTCCTGGGACACAAAAATGAGGAAGGAGGACGTCCAACAATAACACCGAAAACTCAGAAATTGTAACACAAAGGGGGGGGGGTCCTTTTGGCTCGAAATGAGCATGATGGAGCCAGTTTGCTGGCTCTGCGCCTGGCAACTGGTGCCACTTTGTCGGCGCCGGAGAATAGTACGTGGCCTGCATTGTGCATGTAGGTGCGCATGCGTGCGTGCAAATTGAATCGCCGGCTGGCGGCAGAAATCATCCAAACTGCAAAAGTAGCCAGGTTGTTGCCGTGGTCCCTTCACCCCACAGCGTGACCCTCGCCTCCCCTCATACAGACAATGTCCGGGCCTGCTTCTGCTGTGTTTAAATTATTGGCTATTGCTAAACATTACTTTGCGCATTTTTTCTGGGTGGGGGGGGGTGATTGCAGTGCTACCATGGCATGGCTTTGTGCCTCAAATTTGATTGTCTCCCGGGCCATAATTCTCACTTCTGAAGGGGGGGGGGGCAGCAGCTAGGGGGGCCATGTTTCTTCATTCCAGGTGGGGGCAGGCAGCGACATGCCCCGGGGTACCGTTCCAAAGCCTTCCACCACTTACAACCATAGCCCTCTAAGAATTGACACTTGTCATCTCAAACACTTCTACGCATTAAGTATCAATTGTACGAGCAAAATAATTTTGCATGCACATCCTCTAACAATGTGGAGTCAAGAAATGCACAGCATTGCCTGCTTTTAGGCAAAAAGCCCCGGGGGGGGGGGGGATGCTTCTCACTTCTGAAGGGGGGTGGGCAGGCTAGGGTGCCCATGTTTCTTTATTCTGCAAGGGGGGGCCAGTGAGGAGGGGGCGCCAGCGACATGGCGTGGGGGTGGTACCATGGCATGGGCCTTGTGCCTCAAATTTGATTGTCTCTGACCATCTTCCCTGAAGAGAACCAATGCTGATGCATCACAGCAGAACGTCCAAGACGTTGTGCAGTGGAGCAAAGGGCCTTTCACTGTCCAGCAAACGTGAGACATGGGCCAGAAACATGTGATATCAGAGCACCAGGCAGAAGATTCATGTTGTCGCCTGTGTATCATAAGCACGATCCGGTGTGAAACTCGAACATGTGCTGACAAAGGGAAGGAAAAGAAGGATAAGTCCTCCATGCAAAGCCCCCAGTACTGCACGGGTGTCCACTTTCCCAGTGGGGAAAGCTGAAGTGCACTCAATACCCCATCAAGCTCAGCAGTATACTGAACCCACAGATACATGGGAACGAGACGAGGCAATCAGTTTCAGTCGGGTCGCAATGCCAACGGCCCGTAATGGTCTTACTTGCTGGTCTGTGCGAGGTGTTGCACAAAGAGCCCCGAATTCCCATTAGAGGTATGTACAGAGATGCTTCACTGTCCCTGTCTATTGATGTTCACCGAACAGGGAACTGAAGCTTCCCCTCTGTGGCACTCCTCAGTGGTAAAGCATCCCCCACCATGGACCCCATTGGCAGGGGAGCACAACAGGGGAAGGACCTGGGCAAGGGAATGAGGACAGGTCGCAAAGGTTGGTGCAAATACCATACGCAAGCAATTGCATGTCATGCGTTACACATCGAAGTCGAGGAGGGGCACTTCATCATCCATCAAACATTGAATGATCCATTCAGTGAAGCAGGTTTTCCGTCTGACTGAGGGGTCCAGCGGGGCATCAGTAATTTTATGCTTGTTGCAGGGTGGGTCCGGTGGGGGTAGTGACGCATTGATGCATTCACGTGTGTGCGGGGGATCTGGAGGGCCGGTTTGTTGGGTTCTCTTACAGGACTCAACACCATGCACAGCCTTCGGCCCCGTTTGAGCCCCAGAGAGCTTTTCTTCCGGCCGGTTGGACTGCAGAAGGGCCACCGAATACCTGACCTGATGACACCTGCATTGACAGAAGAAGACACATGACTACAATTGCACAGAGAAGCATTCTGTGATACACCAACCTGACCTCCCGTTTAAAATCGGTGACACCCCCCCGCCGCAGAGTCGAGACTACCACAAATTCCTGGGACACAAAAATGAGGAAGGAGGACGTCCAACAATAACACCGAAAACTCAGAAATTGTAACACAAAGGGGGGGGGGTCCTTTTGGCTCGAAATGAGCATGATGGAGCCAGTTTGCTGGCTCTGCGCCTGGCAACTGGTGCCACTTTGTCGGCGCCGGAGAATAGTACGTGGCCTGCATTGTGCGTGTACCCCCCCCCCTCTTGCGCAAGCACCAGCCAGGTCAGGAAAGTGACGGTCAGACTGGGACCTGGTGCTTGGACAAGGCACTGCAACCGCGCAACGCGCGGTACAAAAAGAAATCATGTCCCAAAAACCTGCCCATACCTCACCCTAAGCACAATAGTCGCTACAGGGCGGTTTTGGCGGGTCTGTGGGGTATGGGGGCAACTCTGGGCGCTCCCAAGTTGTAATTCCTTGGTTGTGGAATCTTCCCCAAGAGTAGAACAACTGATGATAGTGGCAGGCGCATGCTCCCCGGTGGACCGGATGTACGTGACAGCCAAGCCAGGGGTAACGACATTAGTCATGGCTGAAAATCACACCAAAACAAAGGGGGCGTTTTCGCACAGCGCGCGCACAGCGCCAGTTATTACGGTGTTTACCCCAGTAACAGCCCTGAAAACCTGCCACCTCTAGAAGCATGCATGAGCAATTCAAAAGTCCGAAATTCAAACGTGTCGTGTTCTCAGAATTATCCAATGTCCAAAACAATGCAATGTAGACAATAAAATTGTCTTGCGGGTGTTCAAGAACACCTGAAAATATATTAGGGGCTACTCGGGAACATCAATATCGCAAGTATGCTCATCCATGCAACCTCTACACAAGTAAAGGTCACACGTGGAGCATTCCGATGTGTCCCTTTTGCCACAAACTTGGCAAAGGAAAGTATCCTCCTCTTCACTTCACCCTATCTCCAACATTAAAGTCCATGGGGAATGCAATAGAGGGTCTGAGAAATGAGAGCAAAAGATGATGCCCCGCAGCAAACACCCTGAGAATGTATCACCATATACCGGCCTCAGGGTGCCCGTTTGCAAGGGTACATACATGCAAGAAGGGGGAGGGTTGATGCTACAAGGACACACAACGGCAATAGTACCCTGCGGCAATCCTACACCCAAAAAACTGCCTACCGGTGGTGGAGAATGGCCTACTTTTCGCACAGCGTGCGCACAGCGCACAGTACGCCCCCAAAGAGCAGTGGGGTGCAGTGCCAAGCAGAATGTTGTTGTAAGCAGGAGGACTCATCACAAGCATGACACAGCCCCTCTTGCCCTCTACAATCAGCACACAATCAGGCTTTGTCTACTTTCTGACCGTAAAAGGCGTGGTCAGAAAATTCGGTAAAAGTGACGGTCTGACCGAGTCCTGGTGTTTCGACAAGGCGGTGCTTGCGCAGGGGGGGGGGGGGGGTGCGTGTGCATGCGTGCAAATTGAATCGCCGGCTGGCGGCAGAAATCATCCAAACTGCAAAAGTAGCCAGGTTGTTGTCATGGTCCCTTCCCCCCACAGCGTGACCCTCGCCTCCCCTCATACAGACAATGTCCGGGCCTGCTTCTGCTGTGTTTAAATTATTGGCTATTGCTAAACATTACTTTGCGCATTTTTTCTGGGTGGGGGGGGGTGATTGCAGTGCTACCATGGCATGGCTTTGTGCCTCAAATTTGATTGTCTCCCGGGCCATAATTCTCACTTCTGAAGGGGAGGGGGGGGGGCAGCAGCTAGGGGGGCCATGTTTCTTCATTCCAGGTGGGGGCAGGCAGCGACATGCCCCGGGGTACCATTCCAAAGCCTTCCACCACTTACAACCATAGCCCTCTAAGAATTGACACTTGTCATCTCAAACACTTCTACGCATTAAGTATCAATTGTACGAGCAAAATAATTTTGCATGCACATCCTCTAACAATGTGGAGTCAAGAAATGCACAGCATTGCCTGCTTTTAGGCAAAAAGCCCCGGGGGGGGGGGGGGTGCTTCTCACTTCTGAAGGGGGGTGGGCAGGCTAGGGTGCCCATGTTTCTTTATTCTGCAAGGGGGGGCCAGTGAGGAGGGGGCGCCAGCGACATGGCGTGGGGGTGGTACCATGGCATGGGCCTTGTGCCTCAAATTTGATTGTCTCTGACCATCTTCCCTGAAGAGAACCAATGCTGATGCATCACAGCAGAACGTCCAAGACGTTGTGCAGTGGAGCAAAGGGCCTTTCACTGTCCAGCAAACGTGAGACATGGGCCAGAAACATGTGATATCAGAGCACCAGGCAGAAGATTCATGTTGTCGCCTGTGTATCATAAGCACGATCCGGTGTGAAACTCGAACATGTGCTGACAAAGGGAAGGAAAAGAAGGATAAGTCCTCCATGCAAAGCCCCCAGTACTGCACGGGTGTCCACTTTCCCAGTGGGGAAAGCTGAAGTGCACTCAATACCCCATCAAGCTCAGCAGTATACTGAACCCACAGATACATGGGAACGAGACGAGGCAATCAGTTTCAGTCGGGTCGCAATGCCAACGGCCCGTAATGGTCTTACTTGCTGGTCTGTGCGAGGTGTTGCACAAAGAGCCCCGAATTCCCATTAGAGGTATGCACAGAGATGCTTCACTGTCCCTGTCTATTGATGTTCACCGAACAGGGAACTGAAGCTTCCCCTCTGTGGCACTCCTCAGTGGTAAAGCATCCCCCACCATGGACCCCATTGGCAGGGGAGCACAACAGGGGAAGGACCTGGGCAAGGGAATGAGGACAGGTCGCAAAGGTTGGTGCAAATACCATACGCAAGCAATTGCATGTCATGCGTTACACATCGAAGTCGAGGAGGGGCACTTCATCATCCATCAAACATTGAATGATCCATTCAGTGAAGCAGGTTTTCCGTCTGACTGAGGGGTCCAGCGGGGCATCAGTAATTTTATGCTTGTTGCAGGGTGGGTCCGGTGGAGGTAGTGACGCATTGATGCATTCACGTGTGTGCGGGGGATCTGGAGGGCCGGTTTGTTGGGTTCTCTTACAGGACTCAACACCATGCACGGCCTTCGGCCCCGTTTGAGCTTTTCTTCCCAGAGAGCTTTTCTTCCGGCCGGTTGGACTGCAGAAGGGCCACCGAATACCTGACCTGATGATACCTGCATTGACAGAAGAAGACAAACGACTACAATTGGACAGAGAAGCATTCTGTGATACACCAACCTGACCTCCCGTTTGTGCTTTTTTTTTCTGGGGGGGCGGGGGCTGATTGCAGTGCTAGTATGGCCTTGTGCCTACAATTTCATTGTCTCTGACCATATTCCACGAAGAGAACGGATGTTGATGCAAGACACCAGGAAAATGGAGTGCGGCAAAGGCGGTAATCCCATCAGGCCACTCAAACTGACACGAATGAGATGTGGTCCCTTGAAATCAAAGCCCTGTTGACCAGCGGACACAAACATGTCATCATTCAGATCAGACAGACCTTCTCTTCCAAACCATGACACAGCCATGTGCTTGTTTCGAGACGGTTTTGTTTGGTGGGGCATGGGGGGGAACAACGTGTGTGGAGGCACCCAGGCGGGGGGCGAGGGGCAGTTGAGGCCTGGCAAGGCCTCTGGAGGCAAGGGACAGTGGTATCAGAACCACATGCCTTGTTGCAGTTGCAGACAGGGCGGGCACGTTGACGCATGGCAGTCCTGTACTTCCAGGCGCATGCTGTGATACATGCCGCATGGTGCAGCCAATGGGGAGGGACGGGAAACAAACTGCACGGAATAGTGTCTTATTTGAGATGGCATGTCCTTTACGGTGCAAGAATCAGCGCTCATATTTGCGGGTCCTAAAATGGCTCTGTGAACCCCCACTTGATAACACAACATGCACTCGATAGAGGGCGGCTTCTAACTGGACCTGGCAATAGTGAAAGCTGATTCCGCAAGCACAATGCAGCTGTTCGAGCTATCAAGGCAAGGCGACAGTGCATCAGTTGGGGGTGGGGGGTGTTGCAATACAGGACGGTGCCAGTAGGAAAGCGGCATGAGGGATACTGGTAAAGGCTTTGACGGTAGCTATCGCATATTGCAGGATCGCTTGTGTAAGCAAGGTCGTCCAAAGCGTCCGTACTGGTGCGAATGTTGTGTGTCCTTGCAGCTGCCAGCCTCGTGTAGAGACACTGCTGACCGTAAAGGATGTTATACGAATTGCATGTGCAACTTTGCAAAAAGTATAAACGCCACCACCACCTATAGCCCCCCCCCCCAGGGGCTATATGATTCTAGATGAACGCCAGAGCTGAGGGGGGGGGGGGGGAAGCGTAGCTCCATTGCGGAAATAAGCGTAAAACACTTTTTCTTTGGCGTAAGTCACGCAACTTTTTCTTTTTTGGCGGAAGTTGCGTTTCTTTTTTCCGACCAAAACTTTTTTTCTTTGGCGTCCACAGCCTTGCCAACAGCCATGTGCTTGTTTCGTGACGGTTTTGTTTGGTGGGGCATTGGGGTGGAACAACGTGTGTGGCGGCACCCAGGCACCCAAGCGGGGGGCGAGGGGCATTTGAGACCTGGCAAGGCCTCTGGCAAGGCCTCTGGCAAGGGACAGTGGTATCAGAACCACAGGTCCTGTTGCAGTTGCAGACAGGGTGGGCACGTTGACGCATGGCAGTCCTGTACTTCCAGGCGCATGCTGTGATACATGCCTTGTGGGTTCGGGGTCCCACAGGATCAGGGTCACCAGCGAACCTGGGCAGAGGTGCCTCAATGGACTCTGGAAGGGGCTGGGGCTGCCACTTGAAAAAGGAGCAAGGACTGAGGGTCTCATCTACTGAACATATATTGAACCAACAAACAGAGCAGATGTGTGACATTTTCTTGGTGATGTCAGCATCTGCACCCCATGACGTGGGTGCGGAGGAGGCTTTCCCTTGGCAGGCAGGGCAGGGAAACATCCACTAGGTAGGATGCCGGCTGCCCCCCTTGCATAGTGTGGGGGCAATGGTGGTGTCGCACCATTTGTGCACAAAAAGGAAGCCATGCTGTAATGCCTCAGGAAGACGTGGTTGCCATTAACAGAGGTCATACATAGGTGCAGACATACATCTTGTCACAGTACCTCAAGCCGAGGGATCACGCAGGCACAAACCGGCCCCCTTAATGCAAAGTGGAACTTGCCCAAAGGTCCACACATGCCCAGGGGCTTGCAGCCGCATTTGCACTATCCTGATGTGCCCATAGATTCGTCAAAATTGTCAGAGCATGTACAGCAGGGGGCTTGCGGAAGGGGCATGCTTCTACAAATAGGAGCAAATCGGTGAAAATGGATAATAATTCAAATATGTCATATTCCAATGCAGAAGAAGCTTAAAAACCATTGTTATGGAATAACAAACCTCCGCAAAAGGGCCGAAACGAGGGTTTGGGTGGTAAGCGGCATACAAAACTTTGCAATGTGTGCGCACTGCGTACACAACATTCCCTTGGCATATTGAGGGTGAACTTTGCGTTTGTGTATCTGGGACTATAGAGGTGGTGGCACAGTCTAGATGAAAGACTCATGAATGTGCAATCTGGTCGCATGCAATTTATCGACCACCATAGCATGGCATATTCAGCACAGCCCACGCATGAGACGAGCCACGCCCGATAGAGGGCTTGTGACAGAGTAACCAATTTCCCCCAATTGAAGGAAATGGAGGTGAATGGTGCCGTTGGTGATGAGAGTGACATTGTGAGTGTAAGGTCTGCAGCACATGTGTGGCTAGATAACGAGTTGGGTTGGAATAGGGAGGCAAAGTTCACTTTAGGTCATGCAAATCCTCCATCTTGGATCTAGCATAGAATCACAAGGAGAGTTGTACCATTTCCTCAGCTTCCTTCACATTGTGTATGCAAGGGTGGTTTCCACCCCTGTAAAGAAATAGGTGGCTAGCAAGTGATGCATCCACAGGTTCTCAGGGATGCATTGGACTTCATGGGGGAACGTTAGCGTGCCGGGCGCACCGGGCAAAATTTCCCCCGATTTCCCCCCGGCTCTTTTATGCCAAGCTTTGTATGACGGTATCCTTGGGGGACTCTCTATGGGGCGACTTCTTGTTTGTTCCCGTTTTAGACACCACAATATGTTTCCACATCACAACATGTAATGCACAATATCGTGCATTACATGTGGCCCATGGGTGACCTTTTGGTAGGGTTCCTGGGCTCAAGGGGGGAGTAACTTTTGGGGTGTATAGCATTGGGATAGATGGCTTGAGCATTGATTTGGCTGCCGGGTGTGTGAGGTGTGCACCGGGCAAACATTCCCTCCATGGCTTGCACACAGCACATTCTTTGGTTGATGTGGCTATGGGGTAACATCCCATAGGAGGGCTGTGTTGCACCATCCAATAATTCCGCCCGTGTAGCCAATTGCACGGACCACAGTGCATGCGTGCCTTTTGCACTGCAACGCCCCCCCCCCCCCAATGTCATGAACCTAGTGTGTCCATGATGGCGTCCACCTTCAACAGTTATGGGGACATGTGGACACAGCGACTCATCATTTGTCTCGGTGCCTTGCGATGTTGGGGACCACAACATCATGATCATCATCTGAGAGCAAAAGTGCTACCTTCTTTGGTCAGGGCACAACCCGTGTCTAGGTACACTGGGTTGAAGCACACCCCATGGAAAGTGCAAGGCTATGGTCTTCTCTCAAGATCCACCATCTGAAACTCTCTGCCGGACGGGGAGGCTTCTCATGCTATGTCTTCAAGATTTCAGTGAGGGGGCCAAACCATAAATGGGAAGAAGCTTGCCACCAAAACAGCTGGGTTGAGCGAAAACAGCCAGATTGGTTCTAAGGCTGCGACTTCATCTCCACTCTGGGGCATCCCTGCACTGCGCGCTGCGCGCTACTTGTAGACCAGATTCCTGCCCAAGAGCCCCCAGGCACGCTCCTTCCAAATGCCCACAAATTTAGGCGACCCCAACTACCCTCGCTCAACATAGTTGCTCACTACTTTCCCATCCCACAAGACATGATGCAAAATAAAGCGTTCCGTTTTGCCCCAATAATCCACCATCGACCTACAAAGGAGAACATGCAGTGAAAATGAGCAAAATAAGGGTGAAAATGGGTGAGGCCGAGTGAACATCCAGATATGCCATATCCTCGGTGTGAAAGAAGCATCAAAAACTTGTTATTAAACAACAATGATGCCACTAGTACCATAAAATATAGGGTTCTACTACGGCCACACATGCAAATAGTTGCACTGCGTGCGTGCACTGAGCTAAAGGCGCCCCCTCTGCATCATGCACATCATGCAGAGGTACCCCCCAGTCCAAACAACAGAGGTAACCCCCCAGTCCAAACAACAGCAAAAGGACCAAAAATTGCAGAAACACACCCCATGATGTTTAAACATGCTGGTGTTTGTTGTTTGCTTGCAGTACAACAGCTTTGGGGCTCGCTCTAGTCGACCCACAGGGGCTGCTCCCAGCCAACGTGTGACCCCAAGGGTTGTGCAACCGTTTTGGGGGCTGTAGGGGGGGGGGGGGTTGGTTGACCCAAATCTTGGGGGTCGGCCGGTCGGGCGGTCAGCTGCCGGGCTCCCCGGAGGCAGGGGGGGGGGGTGGGTACCCCAACACACATACCTCAAAATGATCCCTATGACGCGCTGATCATTTTGAATGGACACAATTGGGGTAAAATTTTTTTTCAAAAAAAATCGCCCATCAACTCAGGCTCCCATCAGCCAAGGTCCGACCCGGGGGTCGGAGTCAAACTCCTTTTTTGTGTTTTTCATCCATTTTTGAATTCTCCACAAAATTCTGAGTATTTTGAGTATAGACACATAGGGTCAAACAAAAAAAAATTCCCCCTGCCGTATGCCCAAAACAAAATCTCCGGCGCCCACAAAACCCATTGTTCCGTACAACCATTTTGGGGTCTGTTGAACCCCCCCCCCCCCCGCCCACCTTGGGGTCGGGTCACGGGGGCTGGGAGCAGCCCCCATGAGTCTGCCTCCTACACTGCCTCCTCCTCCTCCTCCTCCTCCTCCTCTTCCTTGTCCTCCCCCTCGTCCTCCTCATTGAACACCCTTTTACACCTTCAGTGTATATTGGTGGATAGCCTCAGTTTTTGGAACGATTATCCTAAAAACAGCCTAAAACGGTGCTCGTTTTCACCTCTAAACGGACCACCACAGCACCAGTGTGTGGAACAAGGCTCATTGAACACCCATTGTAATCATTTTAGTGTCCAATTGTTGTGAAATAGCAATGCTCATTGGAGGCACCTGCTTGACACCTCGGCGTTTATCGTGAACTTTCAGGATGCTCGTCCTGAAAACAGGCTGAAAGGGCTGTTTTGGGAGCCAAGTTGGGAAAGGTTGCTGTTTGATAAGCCTATCAATATGCCAAACCAATGGTTCAATTTTGAAACGGTCTGTTGAATACAAAAAAATCCCGAGCGAACAAACTCATTTTTCCTCGGGTATTAGTTTGTCAGGAGGATTAACTAGGTAGATTGTGGCCTCTCACTGTACGGACCTGCACACTGGTTGCCCCAGGATCATGTGCGTCATTTTGTCATTCCTCAGGTCTGCTTGGGGCCATCATCCCTCCACCAATTGTTGGCAGGATGGGTGGCGCAAAGCCGACTGTCCACACCGTTGGTAGACACAAAATGGAAAAGGCTTGTTTCAGAAGGCGAAAGGGACAGCGACAGTGACGGTGATTGTTTGTCGGGTTACCAGAGGGATGCCCATGCACGGAGGCGTGTGGATTTGCCCCTCTCCACTCCCTTGGCAGGCAAGGCTGGCTGTGGGGGGACGAACAGGGAGGGCGGACTACATAAATCATCAAACAAATCCCTTGTCAAATGCAATTTACCACCAATATCACATGCAACTCATGCAAAACGACATCAATTGCTTTGATATCCACGGTAGCACAAAAAGGGTGCTGAAATCGCACTGCGCACACCGGCACGTCAGAGGATGTAACACTTTAGTGCAATGAATACCCTTCTTCGTTGTCGCTACGGGACTCATCCTCAGAGGAAGTGGAAGACCACTCCGAACAATCACTCTCCGGCACAACCGCGCGCTTGTTGAACATTGCCCCAGGAAAATGTTTCCAAGGCCCAAATGGTTGGTAGCGGAGGTTCCGCTTACTTACAAACTGCTGAATATGCACAACCGCGTGCACCATCCTGTGGAGGTGCTGAATGCAGTCTTCAAGGTCAAGGGCACTTTGCCTCACCCCAACTATACAATTATGTGAAGGGGTGTTCAGCCCTGCCCCTCATAAAACTGTGGCCATCATTATATTGGGCACACCATTGGGGAGGTTTCCTTTTTTGGGTTTGGGGTGCGGGATCACACCGTGGGCATGTCCTGGAAACCCCCCTTTGAGGAGAACGACTTCTCCTTTTTTGTACTGTTGTGCATATGCATGCATCCATCGACCCACACTTCCATAAAGCCATGAGGACATGCACGGCACCGCTCTGCGGTGGCTTGCAGCCGCTTTCTCACAGCGTCTGCTGCTTCTGCAACCCAGTCTTCTGAGTACCGAGACCTGCTCATCATCAGGCGCCTCATGGCATCATCCTCGAGCACGTTGTGGACAATCGAAAGCGTGGCAGGCACCTGAGGACTCGATGCCTCCGTTTGTCGGACATCCTGTACACATTCTTCAACGGCCTGCTCCAGGATACACTCGTCATGGGACAGCGATGACAGCCGTGAACCGCGTGCTCGGTCATTGGCGTTGGAAGTGGAGGACTGACTGCTGTATCCCAGGGATCTACCAGACGCAGCCGTGTCAGGTTCGCTACCATCACTCGAGAACGATGCTTCATTGGGCAAATCCCAAGGGGTGATTCCCATGTTGCCTGCATTGTTGACTGCGGGCATCATCACTGGAAGTGGTGGCGGTACCTTCAGGATCCCGATGGCGTCTCTAGGGTTTGGGCCTTGTGGTTGCTGGATGGGCTGTGGTGGCGCACACAGTGCAGCGTGCTTCTTCTGAATGGAGGTCAGCAGCGACGCAATGGGGCAGAACACACAGGACAAGATGAAGCCATCCAATTCTTTCGTGAACCACTCCTGAACGTCGGCCACCACCTGCTTGGCCCTGCTGCCAACCCACACCTTCAGACCACAACTCGTCCCCTTTTTGGCAAATGTTACCCCATTCACTGCCACGTGGGTCGGGAGGTGCCCCAGGACCAAGGAACCGCACAGCGCTGTGAACGCATCCGCAGCACAACTTGTGGCTTGAAACGTCAGCTTAAAGAGACCGCCATTCCGATTCAAAGGATCGTCGTACTCTGGGGTGATTCCCTTGCGAAAGATGTGCAGACTGCCGTTCTGTGGGGTCTGGGCCATGTGGATGATTACGCTTGCTTGGTACGCGCCCCATGAGGTGACGCGGTTCAATTGCACCAGCTCAGTACGCTGCGACGACTTTCGGCGTCTATTCTTCACAATCACCACCTCGTAGTTGTCTCTCCAGAAACAGTACTCTTGTGCCAACATGGGGTCACTGGCCATGGAATCCGTGGCTGAGCGAGTCGACATTTGTGCGTCAAGAAATAAGCTCTTATGAGAACTGGACACAACATGTGCAAATGTTGTGCAGCAACTTCGTTCAACCCACAATTGCATGCAACACGCAAAAAACATCGCTTGCATTTGGGTTCTGCCTCAGGGATATGCTGAACCAGCCACGGTCTCCTGTACTAGTACTACATGTGCATTTGGCTCTTGTGCTGGTTGGGACTCGACTTTGGGGGGCCAGATCTTGCGCGTTTATACTGGAGAAAATACCCGAGAGAGGTGGTTGTCACCTCGCAGCATGATGATTCCCTGGGTGCTCGGTCAAAGGGTTTGAGTGCACTTCCAAAGTCGCTAGTGGTGTGACCCATGATACATTCGACAACACATCGATGCGTCAAAAGCAACAATGCATGGCTGCAACCACATGGCAGGTGCGAAAAAATGACGGTCCCAAGACGTGGCGCTTAGACAAGGCGGGCCTTGCGCGTGACACAAAAGCCTTATCCCGCTTGAGGGTCTCTGGGGAGCTTGAAAACCTCGTATCAGACTGTGCACATAACTGTGTAGGAAAAGCCCCGAACAGTAACCCCCCCCTTGTCTGAGCCACGCTTCATCTCAGCCCCATGTCTACATGGACAGCTATTCTTTGGGTCCCACATTCATGCGGTACCAAGTGAAATGCAGCCACGTGGGGGAGACCTTGTGTGGAATGTTCCGAACAGGTGGGGCTGTGGACAAATGGTTTGTGCACCGGTGAGTCCTTTCCACATGCTACGTCTATCTCTGTGGGTCTTGTTCAGGCTATGGCTTAGTGTGGTGGACACCCCCCCCCCAGTGGGGGGAGGTCAAAAGGCAAAAAACAGTTTCTGTACCTAAATTGCCGGCCTCTTGAATAAAATTTTTTCTGATGTGGGTGGTTGTGTGGGCGAGGCTGGCCAGGGCCCCAAACGACCCCGCTCCCCCTCCCTGGGGTCACTGAGCAACAGCCTAGTCTTGTTACCCTTGTTTCATGCAGAGGACCATACCAACATCTCTTTGTGAGCCTGGCAGAGCTTGTGCACATGAGTGGACTTGCAGGTGTGGCTGGAGACCGGCGGACATTGCAGCCCATTTGCAACCCAATGCCACCCATTTGGACCCACGGGTGAGGTAAGACCCTGCCGTTTCCAAAACCTGCCATCATCCATCATGACCCCACCCTACCCCCGTGCACGCACTACCCCCTTGCACCGTACCCAAGCATTGGACTAGGCCCAAACTTGAGGCTCCCACTGAGAACTCGTGCTGGGTGTGTCTCATACCTCAAACACATCCCAGGGAACCCTCAAACACATCCCACAAACAGGGAGTCCTTGCATTGTGCTACTGCGTGCTACTTTAGACTTGGTGCAACAAAGCGCTCACACATCCTCATCATCACCCACAACATCCTCAACATCATAGTCCTCCTGTGCATGTGCGGCCCATACATGTGCAGTTTGAGTTTGCTCACTGGACCACTGCTATCTCTCAACGTATTGGAACTTGCTTCTGACATGGCAATGTAGCGCACAATCCAAATGCAGACGGTTTCTAATGGCCTCAAATCCTGTTTGCCGGACAATTCGGAGCAATGCAACACAAGAATACAGAAATGACTTGAGACACCGTGGCGAGAAATCAACCTAGAAAGGATTACATGCGGGGGAATGAGCAAGCAATGTGTGACAAAGGGTGAAAATAGGTGGTATTGGGTGAAAACCCAAATATGCCATATCCCCGATGCGGAAGAAGCATCAAAAACCTGTTGTCAAACACCAACGATGCCCCTAGTATCACAAAATATGGGTTCTAGGAGGGCCACACAGCCAAATAGTTGCACTGCGCGTGCACTGCATGCACTGTGCCAAGGGCGCCCCCCACCCCAGCCTACCCCACCCACCCCACCCACCCCTCTGGAAATGGGGGGAGGATTTCATGAGGATGGACCAAATCAATGCCCTTACCCCCTCCATGGAGGTGAGGGCTCACGGGGAGTCCTTGCACTACACGCACACTGCGCTGGTCACAAGGCTTGAGCACACGTCAGCACAAGAAAATCCTTGTCAGCGGTACCATAGGCACCTTTTGGCACTGCAGCAACGAACCATCCAGTCAACGCCGCACCTACGGAGCCCCCTCCTCCCGAAGAGCCCTGGACACACCCTTTCCAAATGCCCTCAAAATTAGGCCTGGGCTACCCTAGTTGGACACAGTTGGACCTACCTTCCCTTCTCATAAGACTTCATGCGAAATGGCCTGAAGCCCACCGCCCAACAGACGCTGTGTTCATCCCCCCCAAGGCCCCCGCTCCCATATCTCCTGCCCAGATGTGCGATGGCGGTGTCAGTGATTCATCCGCACAGTGCATTGCCCAGTCACGCTGGGCTGGGGAATGTGGCTCTCTCCGTCCCCCACCCCGAGAGGGCCCCTTGGCAGACAGCTTGGGAAAGGGGTGGGACTAGGGAGGGGAGAAGGCACCTGATGAGCAAACAGTGAAGCATACTTTCTGGTGCAGACAAGAGGATCCAATACCCGTCAACACAGGGAGTCCCTGTTGTTTACCAGAACCCTCGGTCACCCACACAGGGTGGGGCACAGGAGGTTGCATCTGCAAGTCCGTTTCGGGCATTTTCGAAGCAGCCCTGGCACACAGAGCTGGGGCATGGGCGCAATCGGACCCCTCAAGCGATGAACAATGATTGATTAACGGACTGGTTCGGTCCCAGGATTACCCCAAACCTCATTTTCCCAGTGCAATGCACCACTTCACTGTCGAGAGCACAAATCGAAACATATCCCAATTGACGACGTGTTGGCTGTGAACGGTGTGTGGCTCCGGGCCTTCGGTTGGTGTCACAGCACTGCAGCAGGGATGATGCAGCCACTTGGACTCCTTCCTGCTCTGTTTTCCCAAGCCGCTAAGCTCACAACCTCTGGGTCAAAGGCAACCAGTGCAATCGTGCACAATTGCATTCACATCATTCTTCAGTCCAGTGGCCTGCAACCTCAGGTCCACCCATGCAAACACGGTATTGTTTACTCATGACGACCAGGTGATACCATTGTGTTCCCTCTTGTGGGTAATGCCCACTGTGCGCAACAGCAAACGGATGACGTATGATGGCTTCGCTACCAAGATGCGTAACCCGCAGGTAGTCTGGTGGTTGGTGTTTGGATGCATGTTGAGGAGGGCGACGGTCCAGGATGATGATTCCACAATCCGATGGCTGCAGACTTCTGAAACAAATCTCAGGCAGACCAGAACTAGCATCAACGTTGCGATTGACTCGATGCTTGGCACTCTTGACAAAAAAAGTGGGGCATTGCGCCGTGATGTAGCCAGTGGTCGCGAATTACCTTCTCCGAAAGAGGGAGAGTCACCTCAAAAATGCCAATCTGGCCCAGGGTCACCCTGAAGAAGGACATTCAAGTGCGCTGTGCAATCATGAAAATCGCCCTGAACGGAGGTCCCATTGGTAGTTTTAGGTGCCTGCATATTGTTCATCACTGGTGCGGGTGCCAGTCCTGTACTCCCAAAACAGCAAGAGGCTCAAGAGATTAGAACTAGAAGATTGAGGACCCCATCCCAATCATCTCCTTGTGGACCTCCTCCTCTTCTTCGTGTGTCATGTACAAAATTCTGGGGTCTTTTGACAGACCGGAATGTGAGCTCCACCTCCACACCCATCGCCATGCGCAGAGACGGATCCCCTATGGATGGCCCCCCATGCGCCTTTCTTGGTTCTGTCCTCCATGTGCCCCCCATGTGCCCACCTCCTCGGGGCGGCGCTCTGGGACATGCAGAATGATGTCCTTCGGCATTCCCCTCTGTGCGCCCCAACAGTGCAATGAAAAGCTTCATTAACCCGTTTCGGAGCATACCTGGCAGCGGCTCCCACCCACCGCCCACCCATCCACCGCCACCAGCACCCACCCATCCAGTCACCCACCCTGCCTACATTAGAAGAGCAAGGCAACCCCCCCCCGCCCCCCTCGCCCTTTCGTGCGCCGAGCCTGCGCTTTCCCTTTCCCGCACTGTCCAACCTAGCGGTGTTTATACCCGACAGTAATCGCTCGGAAGGCGTTCTGCCAACCCTCTTCGAACCCCCTCCGAACCGCTCCTGTTCCCACTGTGGGCCCCCTCTCCTTGCAATGCATCCCTCCATCCACTGTCCACCTCTCCCCAGTGGGGTAAGGTCAGGCTTCCCCCTGCGCATGGCCTGGCGGCATCACGAAGGGATGCCTCAAGGGGCGGGCCAGGGGGCAAATGCCCTGCCGCGTTGGTCCAGGGCAACTTGGCCGGGTCCCTGGTTCCGACTCGCGGGGTCGCTGACTAGGGACGGCCGCGTGTTCCTTCCGGGTTGCCCCTTGTCAGGCGCCAGTAGCGTGACAGCCGAACGACATGAAATCTCGGAGTCGTCACGGGGCACCAGCTTCGATATGCTCTGCGTGACGTTCACAGCCTCTCAGGCGTGAGGGAGCACGTGCTATGGGTCCAGCCAAGAGCGCAGTAGAGAGTGGCCGTATGCCGATACCTTCGTTCGCCCCACGGCAACCTGACAGACACCGCAGAGCAATGGCACGCCGCGCAGCACACGCGCTGTGCATGCAAAAGGGGAACTGCATGACAACTCCATGGGTGGATGGGTGGATGGGCGGGTGGGGGTGGGGGGTCATGTGACGGCCACACCACATAAATGCCCCCAGGGTGCGTACACATGCACGTGCGACCAACCCAGGGAGCAAAACAACTACAACGCCACACTACCGCAGAAATTGGAAATTCTATTGCCTTCGGCAAGGCACCTCGAAGAGAGGCTGACAGTCAGCCTATCAGTCAGTCAGTCAGGCAAGCAGTCAGTCAGGCAGTCGGTCGGGCAAGCAGGCAGGCAGACAGGCAGGCAGAAACATACAGTTTGGCTTTTTTTCCGTTGTTACATCTACAAACAGTGGGGGTCCATAGGTACGCCAGACCAATAGGTGATCGAGTGGTAGAACACTCGCATTCAGACTCAAAGGTCGTCGATTCGAATCCCGACTGGCGATCGCCGGCGCGGGTCGATCAAGCCATTGTTCTTTTTCACCCGACCCATGTTCAAATCCTCCTAAGCACAAACTTTTGACCCCCCCCCGCCCCCTGCTCTAAAATGTGACATTCAGTTTCAGGGGGATCTCGGTATCTGGAAGCGGCCAACCGTCTGCCCCAGGCTGCCCTTGGCGGACCAGGAACGGAGCCAGTGCGCTTGAACAGAAAATGCAGCACCCAAGGGCACCGAACCAACGGCACTGGGCCACTGACGAATAGAGGGGGTCAACTACCGTTGGAGGCCGACCACGGCAGCCGCTCGGCGAGGTCGCCGTGATCAATGGGTATATGACCAAACGTGGCCAGTGACCAGTAACCGTTGGCCATTCACCGCCGTCGGTTGGTCAGTAACCGTCAGTGCGGGAGGCGGTACTTATATTCAAAAAAAAAAAAAAGCAAGAAATGTGGCTGCCAACGGACGACTGCACGCACCATTGCCACTGCAGATGCAAGCGTCCATTACAGGGGCAGAGTGGCGATCAACGCAGAGATGCGGTGTAGAGCACTGGAGCGAGGCAACTGGGGGGGGAGGGTTGCATTTGCTTTCTGGACCCCAACGACCGCGGCGTGAGCCCGGGGGTCCAAAGGGGAAGCTCCGAAGGTCGAAATTGCGTGCAGGGGTTTGGGGGGGCATTTGTGAGCTCCCCGCTTCGCCACGAATACAGACCCGCCCCTCACTTGTTGTGGTCAAAAGCAAAATCCAAATCAATCCCGGAATCGCTGACGCGGCTCCCCCGGATCAGAGGCACCACTGCGCTCTCGAAACAAATGCTCCTCCCCATGCCCCATTGGCGTAGGCTTGGGGGTCCGGAGGGGGTGGGGTCTGGCCCCGCACGGAAATGCCCCCGGTGGAGGCGACACAGTGTGTCTTGACTTGCAGAGGACCGCGGCACGGTGTCCCTACAGGGAGGGGGAAATTTTCGCACCAGGGATTTTTCGCACGAGAAAATTTCGCACCGGATTTATTTTGCACAGTGGCCTGAAAATCCCGCGGGAAATTTCGCACTTTTCCAGGATTGTATTGTTTATTACTGGGCATTACGTGCATCGCAGTGCCAAATTCCGGCGGGTTCCAGGATTGTTTTGCGAAGTTCCAGGAGCTTCCAGGATTGCATTCTTCACTTTCAGGGGCTTCCTGCATGACCTGGATCTCATCCTCCCCGATCCTCCCCGCATCCTCCCCGATCCTCCCCGCATCCTCCCCGCATCCTCCCCGCATCCTCCCCGATCCTCCCCACGATGTTAGCACCAGTCTTGCAGTGGTAAGCCTAATGGGAAAAATTTTTTCCTGCACAAGCAAAACCTCCCACCCTTACATGTCACCACAGTTGATTGAAAAACAGACAGACAGTGCTGCAAAAAATGCAACCTTGAGGTAATGCACTCCTCAGTACGGCAAAAGTGCATCTTTATTCTCTATGCCATACCTGGTTGAACCTCAGAAGACTCAGTGACTGACAGACAGCGATATCATATCAGGCATCCCTGATAGTCACAGCAGCCAGTCAGTACTCTGACACCGCATCAAGAATTGAAAATTTGTGCATAATTGAGAAACTCAAAAGTGAGGGTAAAGAGAAACAGAGTGGGGAGTGGGACACACACAGCATCCCTGGTGCAATTCTGGCGAATCCCCAGTGGGTAAATTTCGCAACGGGTTTGTTTCGCACAGTGGCCTGAAAATTGAGCGGGAAATTTCGCACACATTTGAAATACGAAAAATTCTATTGCCTTCGGCAGTGCACCTGTCTGTTGGCTGACAGTCAGCCAATCAGTCCCTTAGCTAGGCCAGCAGTCAGTCAGACAGAAACACACAATTTGGGTTTTTTGTCAGTGGCAGACGCGGCCCCAAGCAGTGGGGAGACCTTTCGCCTCAAGGCAAGCAGTGGCCGAATGGTAAGGCAGCCGACGGCAGACTTTTTGGTCGGCGGTTTGAACCCTGGTGGGGCGAATGTGGCGCCGCGACGCCGCCGGCAGTTGGCCGACCAGGATTCGAACCGCCGACCGAAAACAGTGCGTCGGCTGTGTTACCATTCGACCGGCGTTTGGTGTGAAAGCGATATGTCTCCCCACTGCTTGGAGCCTTCTGAGCGAAAACTTTTGACCCCCCCCCCCCACCCCCCCCTCAAAAAAGTGATATCCAGTTTTAGGGGATAGAGGCCTCAGAATCAAAAAAACCATTGGGGGATGGTCTTATTGGGCAAAATAATGATTTTACAAGGGGTTGGACATCCAATATCATGCCTTGGGGTATGCTACGCGAATGACCCCCCAAGAATGGGGGGTATACGACGCCCGCGCCTGCGCTTGATCTAACAACCTCTCTTCGAGGTGATTTCCCACAACAAAATATTCACCCTACGAATTTTCCCCCTCCTTGTAAGAGACGCCCGTCATGTTGGTGGCCACAACAGCCGTTCAACCAGAAGCCTTTGAAGACCACTCCAATGTCGGAGAACAGGCGTGGGCCGTCGTCCGGGCAGCCCCGTTCCTCTCTCCCAAAGGGGCGGCCTGGGAGACGTCAGAAGACGAGGAGGAGGACGTGGACGACGTGGATGACCCAGATACCCAGGAGGAACTGTCGCAGCACATGGAGCTGGACGCACGATCCGATCGGGACCGCCGCCCTTTTTCCTTCCCCTTCTTGTGGGCCTTTTTCTCCTTCTTGCGGGCCGGTCGCGCTTTCTCTTTCAAGACAGATGTCGCTTCGTTGTCGCATTTGAGAATCGTTTCCCAGATTGCGATGGCTAGATCCCAGTGAAGCCCCAATCCGTCGGCCTCCTCCAACATTCCCGCGTCCAAGCCCATGGCTGCGCATTCTGCACGGACCCGTCCCGCTGCCAAGCTGGGCAGCGGTCCCAAATATGACTCCACGACCGGGCATAATGTTTGCGTCCATCAGGACACCCCTGCTCGCTGGCGCAAGGCCTTAAGATGCCCTTTTAAGAGGGCGTGCTTGTCCTCAGTGTAGCTTGCACCTCCGCGCCTAGCCTCTCCGTCTCAATCTCCTTGCTTGAGCTGTGTGTGCTCCCGGCCAACTCCGTTCCCTACGTTAGCGCCGTCTCCTGCGGAACGTTTATATCGCCAAGATCCATCCCGCAGTGGACTCATGCGTTGTGCCTACTTCATGATGTCGACGTACGCGAACGCCACCTGGCGTTGTTCTGGTGCCAGATCAAATCGCTGCACGTCTACGTCCCAGGACACGCTCAGGGCGAACATAAAACACACGCACGTTACTGCAGAACTACAGTTCTCCACCTGATGTGGTTACACCACCAAGCCCATGGCTAGTAAGCCACCTCCCCGGGCAGCTAGGCCACTGCCCCTAACACATGATGCCACCAGTCGCGGCCCATGTCCCACATGATGCCTCAAATGGAACGAGCAATAATGCCGTACGCCCAAATGTTTGGCACACCCAAGGCATGTTGGGGCTCGTCACAGAATTTGAGCATGGGGTGCCGCTTGCGCTCTCCATCACCACCTCCGCCCTTTGAGGGGCCATCTCCCAATGGTGGTCCCTACCTACTCCCTATTCGGATGCCGTCTGCCCGCACCCCCACCCCCCTACCATCTCCCCCCTTGCCCGCCTCATAACCAGCCATGTTCCTACGCCAGCGGTGTAGGTACTAGATCGGGGGGCCAGGGGGGGGGGGGGCGGGCGGTGCCATAAAGTATGTACACCCGGGTGCACATGCGTGTTCCCCTTTTGAGAAGGGAACCCCCCAACACATAGATAGGGGGGTTGGTTGTCCGCCCATTGGGTCGGGGGTGAAGAGGGGCGGGTTCAGAAAATGCGGGAGGTGGGGAGCCCGCTCCTGATGCCATGATGCCACCGGGACAGTGTCCCCATGTTGGGACTGCCGCTGGCATCATGACGTTGGGAGGAAAAAGTAGCTCGCAATCGCGTGCACTTTTTTTTTTATGTTGGTTGTGCAAAAAAAAAAAAGCGCAAGACGCGCACTTTTTTTTGGCTTAGGTTGCGTACCCACAGCATTTTCAGTCTTACGCCAAAATAAAAAGTTCACGCGGCCTGCAGCAAAAAAAATATGTGACATGCGCCTGACACTGACGTTGGGGGCTGGCGGCCGGCATTGTGCGTTCCTGTGGGCACATATCTCGATTGTCGACTTGGGGGGGTGTGACCTAATTAAAAAACAGACAAATGCAAACCAGAGGTAATGCACTCCACAGTCAGGCATAAGTGCATCTTTATTCTCTATGCCAAACCTGGTTGAACCTCAAGACACACACTGTGTCTGAAACAGAAAACAGAACATCATGTCTGACTACATTAGTCAGACAATCACAGTCAGTAGCTGTCAGTCAGACATCAGCTGTCGACTTGGGGGGGGGGGGGGTTCAGGACACACCTCGTCCACGTGGGGACAGTTCTGCATGAGGTAATCCAGGCAGATGTCTGTCACCTCCGTGCCCTCCAAATTGATGCGCCGCAGGTTCGGACAGCACTGCGCCACCACCAACACCTCCGGGTCCGCGGCGGTGGTGTCTTGCAGGTTGAGATACCGTACCACACGCCCCAAGGCACTCTTCCATATGGCAATCTCCTCAAAATCCAACGCGTCTGCCCCTGAGGCACACAGACACCGCGCGGCCTCAGCAGGAGCTTTAAGGTGGTTTCGGGCTGCTTTGTGCGATGCATCCGTCACATAGGGTTCCCAGTAACCGGGGTCCTGCGGATCAAACTTGCGGGATGCGTCGCTGAGTTTTGAGCCCACTTCTGGGGGCGTTTCTGCACGGCGCGGGCACAGCGCCCAACAATAAGTCAGCTTTCCCGTGACGACCCTGACAGCATTCTGGCATTTGTTTTTGGACTGAGTAAGAATCTGAGTAGTCCTGTGGATCGAAACACAGTAATTACTGCAGTCACCTTGGCTCTCAGGGGGGAAATGGGTCCAAAATAGCCGACTTTTCGCACAGCACGGGTACGGCGCACGGTGCGCCCCCCCTGCATGCCGTGTGTGCCATGGGCCAGGCTCACTTGCGATTGTGTGCATGCGCCCTGGACCTTCGCAGGCATTGTGGACCAGCTTTCGGTTAAAATCGCCGGCGGTTATGGCTCAGGCCGGCGGCCTCGGTGCGACGCACCCCCTCGGGGCAGCACCGAATCTCGGTCTTTAGTCCAACTCCAACCATTTCCCCCTTGCTCAGGCTTCCAGGACGAGGGCACGTCCTGCCTGAACGAAAAGGGGACTCCCGCGAGTCTCCTTTTCGAACTATTGCTACCCCCTCCCTTTTTTTTTTCAGAGTAGCCGGGCTCCAACAGTAGATCTGCAGCATTTCATGGGAAGTGCTGTCAAATACTCGGTTGCCCAAGTCACCACTTGCCCCGTGTGGCGTGGTGCAGTGTCCGCCAGCCTTCCCTCATCCTCATTCTCTTCGTCGCAGGAGTCGTGGTCGTTCCTACTGTAATCACTGCCCACACTTTCCTCAATTTTCCCCATTCTCCCCATCAGCAGCCGTGCCATCAGCAGTACCACAATGTGAGGAGCGTTCACACTCCCACAAGCTGGACCCCCTGCTCTATCTGATAATGGGGAGGGGGTTGGGGATGCGCTCTGAAACATGGGAATTCCGCACATCAAAAAGCATGACAGGCGCCGCTTTCGAGGTGTCTGAACTGCTGATGGCCTCAACCAGCAAAAGGTTGAACCCCCCCCAGAACACAGAACAGATTGGCTTAGGCCAAGAACTTGAGGGGCTAGAGCTAGAACCTGAGTTAGAGCTAGAGCCAGGGCCATCGCCAGGGCCAGGGCGTGGGCCAAAGCTAGAGATAGGGCTGGGTGCGAGCTAAGACCAGAGCCATAGCCAAGCTGGTGCTAGTGCTGAGGGGAGCAGTCACACACCCATACAAACATAGCACTTGATCCGAGCCTCTGCGTAAATCTCCTTCCACACGCCCCTGTGCCTCGGGTAAGCCCATTCCACATGTGCCTCGTGCCTCAACCGGCCCCACCACAGCACGTCCATAATGCTGGCAAGGTCTGCAGGACATTGTAGTGGCAGGTGTGGCCTGGCTCACTCGCGGAGGCACGGTCCCTTGCGAAGAGTGGCCCCGTCCACAAAGTGGGCCGTGGTACCGAGGCAGGCGGAGGCACATTGAACTTCATGCTGGCACCAGCAAATCTACACGGGCCTTGTTGGTGGCAAAACCCACCAAAAGGCCAGGCGTCACTGGAGGTCTCAACTGTGTCCCATGATCGGCACTTGCCGCACATGTGCGGTCTCTCCCCACTGCAAAGTGCTCCGCCCCTTTCCGTTCGGGTATGACAGTGGCATTGGAAGCCAACTGTTTGTATCAACTGCTGCTGCTGCTCAATGCCCCCCTCTGGGCCATAAGAGGTCCCCATCGTGTCTGTGCATGAGCTCCATTGTATGTTCAATTTGTGGTTGTGCAATGCAGGAGCTGATTAGTCACTGGCGTTGCTGTGGGCCACAAAAGTGCCTGCAACGATTTTCTGGGGGAGGTGAGGGCCCGGGTTGAGGGTGCGTAGCAGGCCCCAGCGATTTCTCCTGCTTTGGCGGTTTCTCTCTCGACCACTGAGTGGGGAAAGGACTGCAATCATGGGCTCGCCCGCAATCAGTCCTGTTCTGTTCGCTCTACATTGTGACCGCTCACTGTCACTTGATACGGTCACTCAACCGCCAGAAACCCCCCACCGAACCCCCAGAACCGACTGAGCATTCAACCCGGATCCCCGCGACGAGCCCCTTTCCCCACACAACGTCTGCCATCCAATGCCTGGATCTCCCAGAGGTGGTCTCAGTCACAAGGAGCCGTGCCTCCAGCCAGATGGATCCCTCCTGGCCGCTCCCTGCTGCACAGCAGCCCCCAACTTCAGACCTGCGACAGTTTCCCACATGAGCCACTCGCCCACCGGCTGGTCAAACACAAAGCTGGAGAAGAGCCTGGCCCCAGAAGCGGCAACGGCAGCGTCGGACAGCCACTGGTGATACATGCTGCTTGCATCGCCTGAAGGAGGTTGGATTCGTGAGCCCAACAACCAAGACACCCGAGGAATGCCTCTTGGGACTTCGAAGAGCGCACGGGGCACCTCTTTCATCTCCAACGCTCGAATGGTCATTGACCAAAAACAAAAACATTCCGCGGATATTCACGAGGCAATGATCCGGAAGAACGCAGGAAAATAAGCGCAAGAAGGAACCATTTAAAAGCGGCACTGATGAGCCCGACCTGCCTCCACCTCGTTGAGGGAATGACGCTACTCACTAGCTGCAGCTTGAACTGTACCTCGAGTTCTGGCTCTGGCTCTAGGCTTGATCCAGCTCTTCCTTTCGCACAGCTCTCTAGCTGCCATCTCAAGCCCTGGCTCGAAGTCTAAGGCTCCATCAATGGAACCCAGCTCTCATTCCCTCTATATGGCTGTATAGCTCTGGCTCTGGCTCTAGCTGTGGCTTTGGCTCTGGCAGGAGCTGGAGACTGACCCTGATCCGTGTGTACTCTCAGGACACTGTGGAGCCTCCAGTTCTGGGCCATGCATCCAGTGGCACCAAAGCAACAATTCGAACGCCAAGGGCGTTCGTCATGGAAGAAGAGAGAAAAAAAAGAGAAAATGCCGGTGCGTTTGGGCCCGAAGAAACCACCAACCGCTGCCTGTTACCGGCCACCTGCCGTCCATTAACCAATGGCTCAAAAAAGGGAGTCAGGGGAACTGCCGCACACTGCACTGCACAGGACGCACTCTCTGAAGCAAGCTCTCCCCACACCCCACGCATACTGTGCTGTAGCGCCGTGACGTGAAGGAATAGCACAGGGGCTTGCAGCGCCAGAGCCACACAGCGGAGCTGGTCTAAGCCGTGTGGTGACAGCAGTGCGGGCAGCTCCTGCAGAAACGGGGCGACTTGGGCATTGTCCAGGGCAAGGTAGTGCACAAAGAGCTGCACCACGGCGTCGGCGGCAAAGGGGCATTCATGCCTGCAGAGCGGTGCAGACACTGTGGTCCCCAACAGGCAAGGAGCGGCAGCACTCGGGGGGTACGGGCCACCAGATCCGCTTTTCCTCGCAGCCGTTCCTGTCTTGCTCCATTCCCGCAGGCATATGCATCCCTGCACTTACTCAAGACGTGCGTGTGTGTGCGCGCGTGTGTGCGTCTACGTGACAACATACATACGTCCGCATACAGGGGGGGGGGGATTTGTACGGGGACTATTTCGCCGCAGAAAATTTTGTGGGGGAAAATTTCGCCACCCTTGGGAATCCCGAAGCTCCAACTGCCTCGTGCCTGCATCTTGGTCCCAAGCCTTTTTTTCTGCACAAAAGGCCGTAAATCCACTGTACAGGGGCTTATTGTACAGGCAGAAACCCACCGTCCTCCTCAAAAAACTTGATACCGTGGACCCCATGTGCCCAAAAAAGGGATATAGGGAACGAAGATGTCTGGTCGAGTGGTAATGAGCAACATCATAAATCTGTGTGCGCTGTTTCAAATCTCACTGTGGGTAAGTTTTAAACTGCCTCAGAATCGACCTAGTGTCAAAAAGGAGGTTTTGGAAGTGTCGGCGGGGGGGGGGGGACTTGGCGCCACTGTTTCCGTTTGCAGCGCTTTTTTTTCCATGTGCACGGCAACACTGTGCCCTTTCCGAATATGTTGGCCGTGCTGATTGAATTCACCATATTTTTGAAATCCGGGGCCTTTTTTTTTTTTTGGCCAGGGTCACCTGGAAAATTGACAAACCTTCCCAAATGTCAAAAGCAAGGTCTTGCAAGTGTCGGGGGGGGGGGACTTGGCGCCACTGTTTCCGTTTGCGGCACTTTTTTTTTCCATGTGCACGGCAACACTGTGCCCTCTGCGAATAAGTTGGCTGTGCTTATTGAATTCACCATATTTTTGAAATCTGGGGCCATTTTTGGCCAGGGTCACCTGGAAAATTGACAAACCCGCCCAGACGCCCCCCCCCCCCTGTTTCCTTAATTCCTTATAAACGCTGTCCGGCACACACAAATTCTTGAAATTTCCTTCAAATGGCTGCGGTACAACATTACAAGGCAGTGTGAATATGCCAACCCCACTGCCACCGGTGAAGCAAACAGTATGGCACACAAGTGTATTGAAGAACACACTGTGTGGATGTGCAGAAGAAAACATGTGGAAAAAAAAGTGCCCAACATCATGGGACCGATTTGGAAGGCCCAGCAGCAAATATATGTGTGTCCCAGGCACATGATATATATTGAAATGTGCATGGCAAGCAACCTTTTTAAGTTCTTCAAAATTAATGTGACTGGACACATTGTCAATCAACATGATGGAGGGTAGGTCCAAAGGAAGGGATGAGGACTGTTTCACAGCTTGCAGCTCAGCATCCAACTCCTTGAGCAATCTTGTAAATGTCTCATGCGTTTGGGTTTTCTTGGCTGCATGGTCATGATGGATGGCAGGATGCATCAAGGCTTTCATTCGATCACTAAAACGTGGGTGACATCTCTCCGAGGTCCCTTTCCAAATGATTTGAAAATACACCACCTCGCCCAACTCATTCGTTACCGGTCCACCAGTAACCATACGTTTTTCACGTGAGCAAGACATGAAAACGTTCTGGGTCTTGGGGTGGTCATAAGTTCCTTTTTGCTCTGCAAAATACTTCAATGGTGTTTCATCAAATGCTAGCCGCAGCTGTGGAGGTACAGTGCTATACCCTGGTGGCATCGGGATTCCATGCTGCGCCAAGTGCAAAAAAACATTGTGCACGAATCTGCGCCACTTGTTGTCAGCGAAGGTGTCCGCAACAGTGGAAGGGCGGCGGTCAGTATCCCCAGTACGCCATGCCCATCCCTGCCGACGCTTGAAATCACGGGCCCACAATTCATTAAAGTACAAGCCAAAGCATTACTTCCACGGCAAGCTCTGACCACTTGCTGCACCATGACCAGGATACCCTCCTCATCTAATTTGGCACCCGCAGCCCTTGTGCTATCGAAATATTTCACCACAACAGCATTTTCCTCGGCGGTCAATGTTGACGGACGGCCCATGGGGTTTGTGCGACCTTGCAGGGCAAAGTGGTCTTCCCAAACCGTAAAGTGCTGTGTGGGGGACAGTCCGAACCGTATGGTACATTGCAACCCTTCATCTCCTTCCTCAAATAATGCAATGCCGCCTCTTCACGCTTTGTGTCGTCCCAAGCTACCACTGGTTTCGATTTGTACGCTTGCCGTTTTTTTTTGTAGGTTTCGGTGGCAACGTGGATGCAAACTGCTTCAGGTTGTCCACCAGACCATCCACAACAGCTTGTGTTGATGATTTTTGTTTGACGAATTTGTCCATGTCACTGTTGCTAGCGTTGCACCCCAAAAAATAGAGAAAGAAATACTGAGAACAAGGTGCAACACGGTCTAGACCAGGTGCCAAATTAGATGAGGAATGACTACTTTGGAAAACCGTGATGCATCCTACCATGTGAAACAATCCTCACCCCTGCCTTAATTACCAATAACTTCAAAAGGTTGCTTGCCATGTACAGTTGGACACACATATGTGCCAATTCACAGTCAAGCCGTTACTACTTACTGTGAGTGGTAGTGGTAGTGGTAGTGTTAGTGACAGCACTGGTGACAGGCTCAATGACATCAAAAGGCACAATGATGTTGGACAATTTTCTTCTCATTATTCTCATCATCCAAGATTCCTTGATCCCTGAGCGCTGATCCTTGATCCGTTAAGCATTCTCTGAAAATGAAGGCACCCCCCCCCTTGTGCAAGAGATGTGCAAGAGAAGGACAGGCCGGCTGGCCCCCGGGCATGCGCCCCAGCACCCGCCGACACCCGTAAATTTCGCCAGGGGAAAATTTCGCCACCTTCCTTAATGACGAAATTTTCCCACGAAATTATCCCCCCATGAAGTTCCCCCCCCCCTATACAATACGGTAGGCTTTTGAACCTTCATACCCTCGTACCCCCCCCCCCCCCGCCCAAATACTGGTACACATCAACAGGGCTGGCCCAAAGGGGTGGGGCGGGGGGTCACACACTTAGCCCCCACACTTAGCCCCCACACTTAGCCCCCAGATACAACGGGGTACTGGGCCGTAACAGTGCCCCCCTCATATTGGTGCTCCCCCTCTTGGACGTCGCACGTGTGCACACACACACACACACACATGCACACACACACATGCACACACACACAGCCTAGGGTTCGGCGCCAGGGGCCTCATTTAGGCTGAGCGACCCTGTCCCCAGGACCAGTCAACCAGCCCCGAGTAATGGGTCCCTAAGCAACTCTCCCTAACCCAGAGACCCATCCTGGTTTCCCCCTACAATGTGCAAGAGCGTCCAGGACCGAAAAAGGCCTGTGCCCTCCATAATATGGTGCTTCCCCTGATACAAACACACACACACACACACACTTGTGCAGGAACCAACAAGAAAACCACTGACCGCGAGCGCAGTGGAGAACGACGTTAGCACCAGGAACACCTCGTCAGGCCAGTGAGCATCAAAACAAGAACAAAGCAGAAAGCATTGAGAATGTCATGATGTCAAGGCTAGGCGCCTTTCTGAAGTGAAGTGATAGAGGAGACAGTCGTGTTATCATCCTGGCACAGTGCTGGAGTCATGTACGACACTACTCTAGGCACCCACTGACCATGGGGAGGGGAAACAATCGCATGTTCGCACTACGCAGCAGTCCTTTCATGTCCACGAGATATCCCTGTCCGTACTTAACACGTGCCATCGCGCGGAGGAGAGGCGGGGACAAGGAGTAGGCCTGTATTACCAAACCCATCGGTGTTGACGCCAGAAGCCGGTGGCTGGTAGTGCCTGGCCCCTGGCCTGCAGGAGAAAGGAATAAACAGACAGGGGGGAACAAGACGAAACATGGAGCCGGGTGTAACCACCCGCTCACACACACACAATGACTGAACTGGGATGGCTGCTCGGAGCGGGGGGGGGAGACAGGGATGGGGAAGGGGGGGTGGCAGGGGCGACAGAGGGGAGGGAGGGAGGTGGGTGGCGGCAGTCATCGGAACATTGGTGACCCGGGGGGGATATTGACTGGCGGTGATAATCCAGCGCATGCCCGTCTCCGTTCCAGGCGCCCGAGACTCCCGACACGCGCAAATGAGGCGGCAAAGCCCAGCTGCTGTATTGGTCCCCCACCCATATTGCCCGGTGGCGGAGCCACTGGAGACAGAGGTGGAGGATGCAACAGCGGCGTCTTGGGAGGTGGGGCAGGAGGTAGTACATGAAGTGGACGGTCTGTGAAAAATCATGTTGGCTTGCGGACAAACCCCTGGCGATCGCGGAGTGCGCTGCTCTGCGTATCAGCGCTAGTGGCCATCCGGACAGGACCGCCACCTAGAGCCAAGCCGCCACTGACAACAACTCCCCCGCCCACATCACGCACCATCGTTTGCTATTACTGAGGACGCCGGTTAACAGGCACGGGAGGTAAGAGGGGTGGGCCAGGGCAGGGGATAGAAGAGGGGGGCCGAGTTTCAGGAACCAGGATGAATCCAGGGCACTAGGGTGGGTGTAACAGGAGCCCTGTCCATCGAGGCCACGGACAAGGCAATAACCGAGGGCCTAGGTGGAGTGGTGGTGGCACCGAAAAAGACAAGCATCTGAGTGTTCCGTGGCACACTCACAGAGAACACGCAATCTCCAGCATTGGCGTAAAATATTGCAGATTGTTTGAATCAGTTGCACCCGGGGGGAGTCAGGGTAGCTGGAGGCTACGAGGATGTTGTCTCTGAATTGCTGCAGCGAAACTCGCCCGTGGCTGTTCTCCCAGTACGGAAAACCCGAGTCGGTGACGCGGAGAGTACCCAAGCGGCGAAAAAGGCCCCTATGGATGTATACGGACCACGGGCTGTGGAGGTCTGCAGCCTGTGCTGAAAAAGAACCCCCCATCGGTATACAACCATGCCTGCACCAGAGATTTCCTGCGCTGAGAATGAAGTTGTTGTATTTCATCTCCCACGTCACCGTGTCCTCTAAGGCGCCCTGGGTAATATACCAAAACTTGGCTGAATTCCCCCTTCCCGCTCTGTCAAGTTTTTTACTCTCTTTATGCACAGACCACACAACCTCAGACATGCGCCACCGCTTCTTTTTTACGAGCCACTCGCACGCAGAGGTGAGATGTGAGATGACGTCTTCAGGTTTGATGTTGTTGAATTGGTCTTTGCAGTCCACTTCACTAATATACCGGCAACCCAGGGAATTAAGATCATGGAACCATGATGAAACATCGTTGATGCTGTGGGCCAGAAAGGGGCAGGGAAGTTCATCGCTTAAACACCGCAAGAAAGTGGTCTTGGCCCTGGCGGCAACTTTGAGATTTCGTTTGGGGAGGAAGGGGTGGAGCAGGGCGGTGATTCCGCGCCAGAGCCAGGTACCTTTGGTGAGGCTTTTGGCTTTCCCTATAAGGTACAGTATGGCCAATTGGCCCGCCTCGTTCATTTACAGCCGCGGCGCATGATGTCGCTGCGAATGGCGGACACAGTCGAGGAGGGGTCCCCGGGGGCAGGTGTGTAGCCTTCATTGGCAAGAAATTTCTGTAAGACCCCCCACACCCAGTGGCGGCAGAATCCCCACATGACCCCAACCCCCTTGTCCACAATTCGGACATAGAAATGTTTTGTGACTTGGTCTGCAAGTTGCACAACTGACCGGAGGCGAGATCCGGACTCAGGCCATAGAGCAGGAGGCAAGTATGTGAGGGGAGGGGGGAGGGTAGCACACACACACACACAGACTGTGTATCAATGTGCGGGAGGTCAGGAAGCTGTGTATTGTTATCAGCTGGCGTGCCTGTCAGCAGGACAACCGAACTTCGAACTCATGGTCCAGTTGATCGGTACGACTCCAGGTGTTGAGCTTTGGGCGTCACACACACATACACACAGGCAGGCATGGGAGAGCCGGCATAGAAGTCACCTCACTTTGGATCCAAGGTCTGTATCGAAGGCCAAGGCCCAGGGGCAGGGATGTGGATTTGCTAGGCACCTCGGGGGGACCAGCTCTGATAGGACCGGAGCCCCCAGCTAAGTGCCTGGCCTACTGACCAATGTACAGTGACCAAATGCACATGCCCACCCCAATCACCGGACGGCGTGTGGGCAGTCAGTCCCTTGAGATGTTAACCTCTGATGCGCTACAGGCCCTCTTATGGCACAGGGGCGGGAACTGGAAAAGGTTCCCCTCACGCAAACTGCAGTGATAATCCAGAAGATTCTGCCAATTGTATGACTGTGCCTGTGCCTATGTCTCTGATCTCTGCACCCATGCCATGACGTTGGATAGGGGCCTCTATGCCTGGGCCTGTGGCGGTGCCCAGGACAAGGCCCCTACATGCACCTGTAGGAGACCAAGGGGACGGAAATACAGCACTGAGAACCCAGACCAGGGCAAGGGGGACCTGCCGGAGAATTCTCCAATCAACACAGAGGCCAAGGGATTGACGTGGTGCACAGGGTACACACTGCGCTGTGCAGTCAGCAGAACTGTGCGGCATGCGGCTTCTCTGCCAGGGGCTGAGTGCCACACGGGGCCAACGTCGTGCAGTGGCTCCAAAGGCGCATTTTGAGCCAGGGACAAGCGCAGAGCACTGGCGGCCACGGGCGACGCAAGAAATGCCTGGGTCCCGGAGGTGGCCTGTGAAACCACAACGGGAGGGGGATACACAACCTAACAGGACTGGTGGGCAGGGAGGGGGCGGCGTATGGGGGGTTTGGCGGGCATACTAACAGGGATGGGCACCCTCCCCTTGAACAGCCCCCTGCAGAATGCCCGAGGGTTACCCCCCCCCCAAACACTCGCAGGAGAAACGGTCCCCAAATGGAGGGGGGGGCGGCTATGCGCAAGGACCCACACTACGAATGACCCTTCCACTACGAATGTATTGCAACTAGAGCAAAATTTATCTTCAGCGCCTTACACGCTATGGACTTTTGGGGCAAGTGACGCCCCCAGCTCCCCGTGGGAGGGGGGGGGGGAGGACGAGGGACCAGCTTATGCTGTTACCTGACTGTGGCCACCAGGGAGGCGGGCAGGAACGGGGGAGACCCTCTTTGTCTCCTCCACACAGCTTAGTTCCCATCACGCTGTACCCCGCCCCCCCCTTGCGCAAGCACCAGCCAGGTCAGGAAAGTGACGGTCCGACCAGGTCCTGGTGCTTAGACAAGATGGTGCAACCGCGCGACGCGCAGTACCAAAAGAAAGCATGTCCCAAAAACCTGCCCATACCTCACCCTAAGCACAATAGTCGCAACAGGGCCCTAGAACACAATGTGTAGGCAAATTTCAGCAAGTTCTGGAGGTCCTCACTGCCCATCAGGGGCATCAGAAGCTTGTGAATTGTGCATGTGAAGGGTGAGGAATTTGCTTGGTGTCCTTCAGGTTTTTGGTCTTTTCAATCACCAATGGAGCAAAGAGTTCCTCCATCTCAATATTCATTTTTTTGCTCACCTCATAATTGTCACATGCCTGAGCATACCCCCAGGCCGGGGGGTTATGCACCACAAATACGTGCATGGGCATCTACGGTTGGGACGTAGGACTCCCATCCCGCACCAGGTGCCCCACATTGGTTGCTTAGCTCCACCCCCAGGATCCCTTGGTGGGACCGTGGGACGGTGGACGGACCAAATTATGTGTCACAAAGGAGCATGATAGGGGTTGGAATCCCGCATGACGGACTCTAAATATCTGCTCATTGCACCACATGTGAGTTCCTACACCCCTTTGTGTTTTCCATATGACCATCTACATTAGGATTCAGAGGGCCATTTCCGCAACAATTTCGTTGCAGCTAAGGATTCACCATCCACTTGATGTCAATTCCCGCTACCTCCAACTCTTGTTGGACCTTTGGGACTGCGGGGCTGGTTCATTGAAAAAACAATTTTCAATGTACTCTCACAAAATCGGCACGTTTCGCCGAATGCCCCGATGGTGGGCAAAAGCGTTGGGCACATGGATCTGTGCCGTCAAAACCGTGCTTGCCCCAAACGTTTGAACAAACGTACTTGCACCAAACTGTGATGGGTGGTCAAAGGATCCGTTGCCTGATGAAGGGCTACATCGTGGGGCCCGTGGCCCAAGAAATGTCTGTATCCCCCAAAAATTGTTGCAACTTGTTCACGTCCTCCAATGGTACAAGGGAGGCCTCATAGGCGACAGCGAAGGCGGTTGAATCCCGTGCATCCAAATTTAGTGGCTTCATCGGTACTCCTGATGCGATGGTTATTTGTCTCGCAGACACAGCCCATGGCAGGTTTGGGGAGATGCCACACCATTTGAAGAGCATCACTTGGCTAGCTTGCCTCCCAGAATTTGTAGACGTCTAGATTGGTGGTGAATCCCACAATCAATCAGGCTTTCAATTGGCGCTAGATGAGCTTGTTGTCCAACATCATGGCCTTCTTGTGTCGTATGTGGTGTGGTGTTATGTTGCATTGTGTCATGTTGTGTGACACCCACACCTCTTCGGCATAAGGCCTAATGCTTAGGGGCTCTTGAGTGTGGGGTGTGGTGTACAGGGGGATGCAGAGGTGTGCACAGCCCTGTGAGTGGCCACACAACAACCTCTCTGGGGCCACCTGACCACACATGGACCTCTTTTCGGTGTGTCACAGTTTGTGGGAATGCCCCACCCATCTGCATCCATCTAAAATTTACACCCAACTCCATTAGTGTGCCCTAAAGAGGCACACACGCCCAATTAAGGGGCTTTGCACCTGGCCCAAGTTGGCACTCCCATGGGCACAGAGGCTGTGGGGGCCCACTAGCCTTGGAGAACATGCAAACTGGGTGGATGTTCAAAGGGGGCGTAGAGACACGGGCCAACTGCCAAGGCCAACGGCACAAACTGGGCGCTCAACCGTTTTCCCGAATCGGTGTTGTTGTAGTTCGCCGTGCAGTGCATCAAAATACCACGGGGAACTAGAACCACTCCAACAGATGACAATGCCTGGAAATCGCCCTGGTAATAGCCCTTTGGAGGGCATCACAGATTGTTGACAGATAACAACAGGGTCAAATTGTGCAGTCCGACACGACGACAAGGATGTGCCGAGCACATTACCCATGTGCATGGGGTCCCGTAAGCTCTTTATCAGGGATGACTCATAGCGGTGCATGGTGCACACACGAAAATGGGTGTGAGGAGCCCGTCACGGAGGTGAAGATCAAGTAAGTCTATCGCAAATCCGGGGTTCGCACAGAAAAGCATGCATGCCGCAATACAGAGAAGGACAAAGCAAAGGCGGGTTCTAGAGATGTTCACAGTCCAACTCACATTCCATGTCAATGGATCGTAATCGGTGCGCTCGGTGCGAACCACGTCTTGCAGGGACGTGCCCGCCACCGCCAAGCTGGTTTTCGATCGGCGGAGGGCCTACAGCAGGGTCGCCACTGTGGGGGCCGCTTTGCTACCTCCCTGGACGTGCACTAGCGCTATGACCTGCTAGACGCCGTCATGCGCCGCGACGGCGGCTGCAGCCGCAAGGTGGGCCTCGTGGACCATGCAGCCCGCCAGGCCACGCACCGCAGGGCCCCCTCCTAGGAGGGTTGTTTCCACTCCGCCGGGTGGCGCCCCAGTGTGATTTGGGTGATGCCCCATCCCCGGATTGTGTCCCGGGACTCACCCTGGTAAAGGCGGTGCGGCTGCACCGCCGTCGTCGAAGGCAACAGGGCCCATAGGGCAGCGGCTGTGGGCTGTATCGGCGGAGGCGCTGCTTTAGCGCGGCCCGCGGCCACCACCACCCGCACCGCACCCGGCCGGGGTCCCCGTGCCGCCGACCGCATTGCTCAGGCGTAGCTCACGCTGCCTGGGCTCGCCTGCGGGGTGGGCGGGGGGGGGGGGGGGGGCAGATCCCTCCTCGACGCCCCCCACCCGCCACAGGACGATATTGCCCGGGGCTACCTTGATGTCCTCGTGCGCCCAGTCAGGCTGCGGGGAGGCGAAGGGGTGGGCGGGGAGATGCCCCAACCGGCAGATGCACCCATTGCAGTGCTCCATGCTGCGCTTGCCGCTGCCCTTCCCTGTCCACACGCACGGGGACTGGGGAGGATTGGGGGGGGGGGCGCTGGGGCGAAGCCGCAGCTTGTTACGCCTGGGCGTTCCGGGGACACCAGTTGGAGTCCCTCCCCGCTAGCTGCCAGCCAGGCGCCGCCCGGGTCATGGGGGCAGCTTTCTTGGCGGCCGCCGCAGTTTTAGTGGTCGCCATTGTTGTCGTCGCAGCCGGTGCCGTTGTGGTAGCCGGAGACCGGGCCGGGGCTGGTTCGCCCCGGGATTCTGCCAGCTCACGGCGGAGGGTGTTGATTATGCCCTCAAGGGAGGCAATTTGGCGTCGTAGCGATGTGATCGTTGCTTGCTCGGCGGTGGGGGGAGGGGGAGGCGGCTAGGCGGGCCCACCGCCCCCCTTTCGCCCCTTGGAGCGGGAGCGGCTGCACGCCGCCCCCTCGTCGATGGCTGCGGGCGGAGTGCCCGCAAGAAAAGGAGCCAGCGCCGCGCCTATGGCCGTAAAGAGCGTGGGGCGCTGTAGGAGGGCAGCCAGCTGGGTGGCCACCCCCTCTTGGTCACGCATCGTGCTCTAGGCGTGAGGGCGAAGGAAAGGGAAGACACAAAAGCGTCAAAGTAAAAGACAAGAAAGTTGTAGCTCAACTAGGCAGCCTCACCACGTGCAGGTTCACAACAAGAGGCCTAAAAAACGCACAAAGAGGGTCTAAAACATGCTTTACATAGCATATTTCATCATTGTGAGTGGTTGTAATATAAAAAAAACACTTTTGTAAAATTTTCCATTTTTGACTTGTGGAGGGTGGAAAACTGCTGAGGCAGTTTGTGCACAAACCAAATGCCATTGAACCACTTACAAACAGCAATTTTGAAGCTTTCGGGGGGCCCATGGATCGGGCTAGATGGGCCCAGTGGCCACTACATGGACCCTCATGGGCGCTCAAGTACCCGTATTGTCACCAAATGTTCACCGAAACCCCTCCTAGGGGCAACAAAAAGATTTCGGAAAAGGTCGAATGTGAAAAATCTTCAGGTGTCACTAAACAGCCTACACAAAAGCAATTCTATTGCCTTCGGCAAGTCCACCTCGCAGAGATTCCACCCCAAGCAACACACACCCAAAATAGGGTAAAAACTACATAAATGTGGGCTAAAACATGCTTTACATATCTTGATGGTCATTTTAGGTGACCACGATGTCAAAAAAAAATAAGTTTCGAAAACTTCGATTTTTGAGCTGTATAGGCGAAAAAAGTGCATAAGAAGGTTGTGTACCAATCCTGTTTGACCCCCCCCCCTCCCCCGCACACAATCGCAAATAGGGTGAAGAACACATGAATACGGGCTGAAACATGCTTTACATACCTTGGATGGTCATTTTAGGTGATCACGGTATCAAAAAAATAAGTTTCGGAAACTTCGATTTTTGAGCTATATAGGCTGAAAAACTGCACAAGCAGGTTGTGTACCAATCCCTTGGGAGACCCTCCCCCCCCCGCACCCAATATCCAAATAGGGTGAAAAACACGTGAAGACGGCCTAGAGTATGGTATTGGTAAAAACTACATGAATACGAGCTAAAACATGCTTTACATACCTTGGATGGTCATATTGTGTGGTCACAATATCAAAAAAACAAGTTTCGGAAACTTCGATTTTTGAGCTGCCTAGGGTAAAAAACTGCATAAGCAGGTTGTGTACCGCCCCATTAACTCATGTAAGCGATTATTGGTGGAAACAATCATATCGTGTCTTTGGCAAGGGTTGTGACCGGCCCTAAGCAAGCCTAGAGACTGCAAAAAACGTCCTTCCGTATCCTAGTAGGCATATACTCTCACAACCTCCCCACTCACACACCTCAGAGTGGGTACCATGGGGTGACCGAGGCCGCCAAAACTGCCAACAGAGCGAAAACGGGTGGAAAGTGCATGAACTGCACTAGCGCCCGTCCCACTCCGCCCCATACAAACCCCATGGAGTCGGGACCAGGAAACACTTTTTCGGCTCAAAATCGAAAAAAAAACCAAAAGATTCATGATTTTCGACCCAAAAAAAGGAAGGGGTCATTTTTTTACCCCCCACCTCCCTCAAAACCTCAAAAAAGTGGGTTTCAAGTGGGGGGAGGGGGTCGGGGGGGGTCCGGACCAAAAACTCATTGGGGGATGTGTTTATTGGACAAAATAATGATTTTACAAGGGGTTAAACTAACAATTCAACCCCTTGGGGTAGGGTACGCGATTAGGCCCAAAAAAGCCCAAAATGGGGGGGGTATGTGGTGTTTTCCCCTATATCCGCCTGCCTGGCTTTGATCTAACAACCTCTGCGAGGTGATTTTGGGGCTTTCGGAGGGCCCATGGCACGGGCTACATGGGCCTAGCGGCTAATATGTGGGTCTCCATAGGTGCTCAAGTACCCGTATTGTCACCAAATGATCACCCAAACCCATCCTAGTGGCAACGGAAGCGTTTCATGAAAAATCGAATTTCAAAAAACTTTCCGGTGCCACTAAACAGCCTATCCAGAGTGAAAATAGCTAAGTCCTCACTGGCAAGGGGCCATATTGGGGGGGGGGGTTGGGTTGGGTTGGGTTGGGTCGTGGCTCGCACCAGAGGCGGGTCCCCACGGCCGGTGTGTCCTTCCCTCACCGGCACGACTGGGTCCTACCCCGGCTGTCTGGTCTCACAGCCCTCCAGACTATTGACGACCCCCGAACCCCACCAAGGCGCTGGTGGGAGGGAGATGCCGCCGTGCCTGTGTGTGTCGGCCGCGCGTGGGGGGGGGGGGGACTGGGGTACCCGGAGTTGGGACCCGAGACCCCCGCCATGGGTTAGGGGGTCCATATACAAGAAAAAAGTTCTTCCGGACCCAGGTCCAAATACACACACAGCGGCCACAATACGCAAACAAGTTTTGACGCCCCCCCCCCAAAAAAAGGGTACCCAAGTGCGGGGGGGGGGGGGGTACGGGGGTCTAAATCCAAAAAATCATCGGGGGATCAGTTTTGGTCCTAAAATGATGATTTTACAAGGGGTTAGACGTCAAAAACCATACAATGGGGTATGCTACGCAAACGACCCCCAAAAAGGGGGGTATACAACGCTCGCGCCTGCACTTGATCTAACAACCTCTCTTCGAGGTGATTTCTCCCAAGGGCTGAAGCATAATCTTCTATCCGGGAGGGGATCCGCCTTTTCTGGCTTGTTGGCAACATCCCCGGGAGCACCGGGGCCCCACACCACGCCAAGGTCACATGTCCCAGGGTCTAAGGGGAGGTGGGGGTAAGGGGGGGGGGCGGTGCACTAAGGGGTGGGTGGATCAGAGAGGCGACCCCTTGAGTGAATTTCGCTTTTCCTTGAGGAAAACTTTCATGTTGCAAGTCCGTGGGTGGGTGGCCAGGAAGCGCCCCAAAACGACCGGCAGCCCCCCCCCCCAGCAATGGTCTCACCCGCGCACGCTGCTTCACTTTTGGGGGGAACTGAGGGGGCAATCCACGAAATCAGAGCAACAGCGAAGCCATGGTTAGTAGAGATGGAAACTTGGCATAGCTAAGCTGAGGGCCCCCAGCGACTAGTCACGCTGTCTGACTGTCAACAGGGAACAGCAATGTGGCTCCTAGCCAGCTGCATGGCCTGGCACCAGTCAAAGACCAAATAGCATTGAGGGGGTGGGCTGAGCTACATGGGTCGGGTTCCAGAGCTGGTGGGTGGATGCAGACGCACCCATCGTCACATGGATGCCAGGCCATTGGGGGGGGGACGGGCTGGCCAACCCCAACCAAATCACCCACATGAGAACATTTTTTCTCAGGAAGAAACTACATTTTAGCAAAAGGCTTCAAATTGACAGCCAATTTTAGGTCATTTTTCGTAAGTTCGTAAGTAATGAAGTAAGTAACTAAGTAAGTACGAAGTAAGTAAGTAAGTAAGTAACTTAGGTAACCACAACTAAGTCTCAGTAACGTCCATAAGAGCTCCCTCTGGCCTATGTTCGCCCCAAGACTCCTAACTGCTGACAGGAACTGACGGCAATGACAATCCTCAATCCCAACATCCACCAAATAGCACTTGATTCAACTGACAATTCTAACTTTTCAATAACCTGTGCAATGCTGCTTTTTGGACGTGACAGCATCAAATTCATCGTCCCGTCCTCATCCCCCCTTCTCTGGTTTTGGGTTGTCACACGCATGGGTTAGGGCCTCCTTACCCATTGAAAAGGAGGACCTCTTGTTGGCACACAGTTGGTTTGAAGGCGTACTTTCTATCGACAGCCCGTGTGCCGCTTCATTTCTCTCAAGGCCCATGTGACCTGGGCCATGCATCCACCTGACCTCCCTGTTACGGGTCTCGGTGCTTCACTTAGTTGTCCCGACCAGAACCACCAGAAACAACAATCCCGATTGTTGACAGGCCGACATTTTCCCCTGTGCACCAAGAGCCAAATGCTTAGAGTATGCAACAATGGCTAGTTCAGACTTGAGCACACACAATAAGCCAGCGAGAGCTCTGCTGCCTTATTGGTTTGCCCGGAGTCCTTGCGCAGTCTCTCTGAGATGCTGACTTCCAGAGATGGCATCAGTTGGAAAAAAGATTATTTTATTGTTTGGCGATGGTGATGGTGTTGGCATTCACATTCCTCGGGTGTCAATGGCTCGTACATTAGACCAGTCGAGTCCTGTAATTTGATAAGCCCCCTATGGCGTCACACTGGTTCCCTGCACCGAGTTTATGGGCACCTGCGACTCTTGGCACAGCAGCTGCGTACACTCCAGCAGCTCGTCGCACACTTCAAGAGCATCGATGCAATCCTCAAGGACGGCCCCACACTCCGCAACAACGCGCAGCTCCACAGCCGCAAACAGTGCACGCTCCACGCACTCCAGCGCGACGGCCTGGCACAGGGCATGCACCTCCTGTGGGCCGGCGGGCACTGCCACCCCAAGCGTCCTTTGGAAATGGAGCACAGAGTTGCAAAGCAGCAATGGCCATCCCGGGCCGCAAGAACAAGTGGAGACCCTTCGATTGCAGCAATGCACTGTGCATTGTGGGGTGGATCTACTTGATACTGTGGTGAACATGAGCCTTTCAAAGTCCCAGACACGAAGGCGTTAGGGTCACAGTGGGGCTGACAACAGCATGACGGGAGGTGCATTGATGCGTGCCAGAATTTTCTGGGGTGATGGGAAAAAGGTTTGCGGGAGGGGGGGGGGGGGCTGCCGGTCGTTCAGGCCCATTTTCCAGACCTCTCCCGCCCCCCGGGTATGGCTCCCGTGACAGGAGCCCCAGACGGGCCCACATGGGGGGAGGAGGTCCGGGGTACTGCAACATATGTGCCTCAAAATGATCGCCACAACGCGCTGGTCATTTTGAGGCATATATCATGGGGAAATTCTTTCAGGAATTTTTTTCCCTGGGGCCGCTTTGCGGCCCGATTTCTGAGGCAGGGTTGGTCCTCAGACCGCCAGTTTAGAAGGGCTCTGTCATGGGAGCCCCTTTCCGTGAAACCCCGCCGCCGCCCGGGGGGTAAGGGGGTCGAACGAGCCCCCGCAAACCTTTTTCCTACCCCCCTGTTTAGTTTTGGTGCGTGGTCAACAGTTATTTAGGCCCCCACTTATGTGTAAGCAGAACGTTCACTTAAGTGGGAATTCATGTGTATGCCAACAAACAACCCCCCCCCCCAACACACACCACGGGGGTCAGCCCCCAGGAGAGAGAGTCAAGCAACCCCCCTTGCAACCCTCGCGCCTCCTCGTGTAACGTGCGCGCAATAGCGACCAGTGGAGGGGTAGCAACTGTCTTCCATGCGCCTATGCTCACCGCTTGGAGCCATGACCTGCCGCTGCCCCGCAGCTGTGGGCACAGTGCGACCGACGACACGTACACATATTTCACTGAGGCCTCTTTGTGTGCTGGTTGCTGTCCTGAAATTTGGGGCAGTGGGGAGCAATCGCCTTGAGACACGTTCCTACCCCTGTCTCTCCGGCTGCAGAAAATAGTGGCCACCCACTCTGCAAACGCACTCTGTCCCGAGCCCGGGAAAGGTTCCACAGCCACATGCCGGCTGTCCAACATCAGTCAGCTGCAAACAACAGCAGCCTTTTACACACTGCCACTCGCGCTTTGGGGGGCTGGGGGGCTCTGTAATGACAAGGAGAGTGTGGGGACACCTACGCATTCTGCAGCAATGGCGTACTTCGTCGAGCCGTTGTTTCTGACACACTCGTCAGTTGAGCTTCAGCCATGTTGGAGTTTACACGAAAGAGCCCTGTATGCGGGCCCCCGTCGAGAGAAACTGAGCATGCAACTGAAGACGTTGGGAGGGGCGTTGTGCAGGCAGCAGATGATTTCGGAAGAGCATGCTTCTCCAACAGTTTTGCAGTGCTTTCCCATGTTTCCATCAGGCTTTCTCGTTTTGAAACGCAATGCCAAAATATGCAAAACCGGTGGATACTTAAGGGGCACATGCCAAAATGGGCGGGTACTTTAGAACACCATTCATTTGCAGGCCAACCCAACTGGACTCAAGTGTGTGCGGGGCCAGGGAATTGCATTCTTATTGACCCCAACCTCTGAACTTCACAGCCACAAATTGACTCCATGCAAAGCGCGCATGACCCATCCGGTGCACAGTGGTGCACGACCGGCGTGCACCACCACTGTGCATCCAGCACAACTGAGCACGACCATTGTGCACCACCATCGAACCAGAGTCCACAATGCTGTACAACCGTGTGATGCAGGACCAGTACACCATCATGCACCCGGTGCACCATAGTTCATGACCGTTGTGCACAACCAATATGCCATTGTGCACCCTGTCCCCAGATCCTTGATACCACCTGAGGTCGTATTCGCACCATGCTCGCACTGTGCAGAGTGGTTGGGTAATTACCCCAGCAAAAGGGTCCACATTGGAAGGTCCTGCAAAGGCTGGAGGGTGTAGCTTGGTGGCTGGCTATTACTTCCTAGGCGGGCGGAAAATTGGACCGTGAGGGGGGAGGGCCGTATGAGCCCTCCCAACCCCAGGGCGGGGGGGGTAACGAACGGGCTCTTCTGTCCGCTGAGTTTGTGACACCTTCTGGGGAGGGTGGGGTTGCTCTTTTTGTGCCAAATGTGCCGGCCACCAAGAGCGTTGTGGACTGGCATGATACCCCCGCCGATGGTTGAGCGGATAGTAGGCATGTGGCATGGGGTGTGCAACATGCCAGAGAACGGTAGTCGAAACAACACTTGATGTGCTTTTCCGGTTGGCTTCAACCTCCTTTTTTTTTTTGATGGTCCAAAAATGGGAAGGGGGGAAAAGAAAAAACTGATGACCGGGGACGCCCAGCTCCTCATCAGGAGTCGCAATGCTCATCCCCCTTATAAAGCGGGCTAAGCGCAAGGCCCCTTCTTAGGTTAACACACACAGACTCTGAGTAAGCTTGATTTTCCATTACATGACGATGGGAGGCCTTGGTGGGGCACTGTCACTAAGAACAGCCGGAAATGACTGGGGACCAATGTGTCCTTAGACATAAATACCACTACCAATGCCATGTTTGCTGAAATTGGCACCCCAACAGAAAAGTCCCCCTCCCCCCCCTCGCAGTGAAATCCCCCCCCCCCCCCGCCCTAGATACTGCTTGCTGGATGGTTCATGGTAATACCTAGTGCCTTTTGGATGCTTTGGGGTACTTCCTCGTGGTTATTTGCTGGTATTCGCTGGTGGTGTCGGATGTGTGCTGGTAGTTCTGGTAGTTCCTGGTGGTGTCTGTGGTTTGTTGGTAATTCTTATCAATAGACTGCACACGTGTAGTTCCATTCGATGTGCTGGTGCCCGTGGATGATGAACAACTTGGCCATTAACTTCATACTTGTGAACGCCACGAGCAGCCCACATTCAGATGCTGCTTGAACAATGGCTGCAACTTGGGCACCAGCAGAACTGGTGTACGCCACAGTCATACCACGGGGAGGCCAAGAAAGAGACATTGGTGTGCAGGACAACAAACAGAACGTTGTATGCGCACAATTTGTGGCCTTTCGCCCTACCAACTGCATGCATTACCCTCTAAATTAACGGAACTGGTTCGTGCAACAACTCCGGTATACGCACTGTGCGCACACCGTGTCCGGCACTCCCCCCTTGACTCAACACCTGGATGAGCAGGATGCTGCACCAGGCAATTTGTCTCTTCTCGCTAAACATCCTAGATATGGCCAATGCACATCTTTCTAATGCGATCCCCTCACTCTCAAGCTGCCCCATTACTGTCCAGCAATCACACTGGCGTGTGCCTCATCCCCTTGCTCCATGCAGGGAAGCACCTGCCTAGATTTGTGCCTCTGCACATGGTGCTGCCTTTTTGTAGGCTCAACCAAAAGCAGCTGTGGGAATCGGTGCCTCCCGCTGCAGGCCACCACCATTTGAATGTTGCACATACACCCCTGAATTTCCTACATTGGCGCATTGATGGAGAGGGCATTCTCCTTGCGAGTGCCGTCAGGCCCTAGCTGAACAGGGTAAACACCGCTACACCACTGCCATTACATCTCTGCAACGCATGGTGTGCATGCTGTTACAGCTCCGCAAAACAGGGTTGTGCGCCATTACGCACCTCCGCAAAACAGGGCACTAGGGCAGTACTGCAACTTTGAGCACCGGATTGGCATTCCTTTTTACATTCACTGAAGAAAAGGGATTGAAAGGGGGGTATTGTGTTCTGCGTTGACCCACATATTTTGGGGGATAAAATTGTGTATGCTGTACAATAAGGGTCACATTTCTTGTGCAATTTGAAATGGGGCATCGGCAGTGGTTGTGTTGGCAGTGGGTTGTGTTGTGTGCTTTGCAAGAATGGTTGTGGGGGCTGATTTGGTAGGTATGCCAGCAATTTTGTAGTTTGCCTCGAGGCTTCTGTAGGATATGGTAAATCTAAGGCCAAAAGTGGCAAGTGTGTGGGGTAATTGGACCAAGAGGCATTGCCATTAATTCACCCTCACAAAAGCATTTCAGAATGTGTGCACATTGATACAATCGAAGACTCAGGACAATGAGCAAAACTGCCTGTGAGACGCGGGCATTCAGTGAACAAATTTCCATTCCGCGTCTTCTGCCAGTTCACTCTCACGCACAATATCCCACGATGTTGCTAGGGCTGGGGTTCATAGTGCCATTCCTGGTTTGCAAGAATATGGATGAGGCGGGTACAGAACACGATATACGTCAAGCGGACAAGCTGGAACAAACTGCTGGGTTGCACAGAACAATGCAGCCCAAAGATTTGAGTAAGAGGGCATATGAACCGACATCCAAATCGCTATTAAGCCTCATCCTCAACACCAAAGCAGCTCGTGCGTGCAGCTCAAACGATACTGCACCATTCTCGTGTCGCGAAATACCTCTGTTTGGCGCAGAGGGCGTCAAATGGATTCACAGTGACCTCCTGGGCAGGGCACCAAGTGAGACTAAAATAGACATCGCCCTCGTTGGTACCAGTTTAGGTGCAGGGAGTGCACATGGCGTCAGCATCAAAACAGTTGGGGCTCAGGTTTCCCGAGCTGTTGTTTAAGGTTGTGTCACCCCACTCAGTGTACAGGGTTGCATCTTCTGGGAAGAAGCAGCAGCGTGCATGCAGTAGCAAGCGGCATGGGTTGAAGAACAGGTACGTAAAAAGGTGAGCACAGAAGTTGTGGATACAATTGGACTGGGTGACTCGCCACGCCCCTGCCTCACTCCCAGAAGGCTGGGCGGTGTAGCTGACTCCCTCTCCCCTCAATTCAGGCTCAGGCTCCATACTCGGGCTCCAGGACTCACGGACTGTCAGCCCGGGCACAGGACTGTGCAGCCACCTGACCTCTGGCACAGGGGGCGCACCCCACCAGCGACACCACAGGGACAATGGCTGAAACTGCAACGCACCACTGCCGGGTAACACTTGGTCATCTGCAACCCCTGCCCCCTATCTTACATCCCCCCACATCATCTGTGGTAGTGAGCGCCCTCCAAATCTGCACGGTCTAGAAGAGACTAAAAGCTGTCAGCGCTGGCAGCGGATTGACACGGTGGGGGCAGTAGCTGCAATTTTTCAGCAGGACAGACAATCCGCTCTGACACGGGACCTCGATGAACCAGGTCACACAAAGGACACGCCACTGGACACCGGTAGTATTTCATGGTAACCTGAATGCCTTTGTGGACCCCCCTCCTTCAGCAGCGCGACAGCCACAGCCTCCTCACCCCTGCCCCTCCCCAGGTGGTATCCCGGCCTGGCAGGCTTTGCCCATTTTCTCCCAAGATTTCAGATGATGGAGATCGTTGTCAATCATCCTGACGCAGATTAGGCACAACGACGAGACTCTCACGCAGTTCTTCCGTCAGCCATCGGACTCTACACAAGCACACCGGAAATCAATCAATCGTGCATCATCCATCGATTGACAAATTGGTGTTGTTCTGCATGTCAACTGCCCCCAGGCCACAATTTTCCCTCTCAATGCATGGGTTACTCTTTGGAATCTTCCAGTCCTCTCCTCAGTCCCCGCTTCTGTTCTTGTGCCTATTCTCGCATCTTCTCGCCGGCGGCGCCCCGAAGTTCTACCTGACTGCGTTTGGATGTGTCTCCTACTATCCCCCCCCCCCCCCCGCGCGCCCGGCCACACGCCACACGCCAGCACAGCAGTTGGTTGCATCCCCTACCGGAGGTGTACAGTGCTCCGGGTAGACCTACTGCATGCCCCCCTCTGTAAGACACAATGACAGCCCCCTTCCCACGTCACATACGCCCTGAACCGCCACCCTGGCCACGTCACTGTTCTAACTAGAATGCACAGCAGCAGGGCGCTTCCACATGCATAATGCACAGCGACTTGCTGTGTGTGATTCTGTGTGGCTCTGCTCTCTCTGTCTCTGTGTGGCTCTGTGTGGCTCTGCATGGCTCTGTTTAGCTCTGTGTGGCTCTGTGTGGCTCCACCAGAAATCCGTGGCTGACTGGCCGAAATCTCTTCTACGGCCAAGGCAGAAATTCCATTCCCCGGTGCACGGACCCACTACAACACAACGCTGTGCATTTCTCGCCACAAGAACGCCGGTGGTACATCCGCCCCCTCCGCACTGATGGTGCGCGGCCGCGGACTGTGCAGGTCCGGATTCTGTGGGCCCGGACCGGGACCGGGACCGCGACGGGGCACGACAAAAGGGACGTACCCGGTGTGCGGTAGTGGCACAGCGGGGCCCGTGGCGTAGGGGGCGGGGGGGGGGACGTGGCGTGGGCTGATCGGCCGGGGCGACTGGTAGGGGGATGGGGGGCGGGGCGTGGGGCGCGGGCTGTGAGACTGCGGTGTGGCAGGCCCTGCGTGCGGCAGGGCAAACGGGTTTAGGGGGGGCATGGGGGCGCCAAGCCCGTCCTCCGTTGGAGACGGTGCGCCGAACGGGCCGCTGGGCTGGAGCTGCGGGTGGGGGCTCATGGAGCGAGGGGTCTGGGAGCGGGGCGGCGCTCCGTGGCGCAACGGGGCAGGGCTCAGGGGCTGGGGCGGGTACTGCCAAAACACCGGATGGACCACATGGGGAGGTCGCACTGTTGGTATGGGATATGCGGTGCCTGCGGGAGGATAGGGGGCCCCCGGACGAGGGGGCAGGGGCCTCCCAAGGAGGGCGCTGTGATGCTTGTTGACGACGCATTGGACGACGGGGTGCAGTTCTGGAGGCATCAGGGCATTGAAAGGGATCTGCAAGAAGGTCGCAGGGGTGGCTGCTGCGTATCTGCACCCTAGGACTAGGAGCCAACATTTTGTTGCTTTACCCCCACTTGCCATAAACCAGCACATTTTGTGCAAGAGGAAGTGAAAGAATGAGAGGCGGTCGAGTGCAAAGGGGCGAAAAGACCCATAAAACAAATCCATGCACCTTGCCACCTTACAAAGCGCTTCTCCAAATGACAGTTGCAGAACATGGTTGCGCATGCTTCATGCATGTCCTTACCCATATTCTGCCAATTTTTCAGATCAATCAGTCCGGCCAAGTAAAGGAGCGCTCAAGTGCAGCGGTTGTCACGGGGCACTTGGAGCCACAGCCTCCCGCAAAACTTGAGGCCTGGACTCGCACAATTTCCTTACATCCAGTGTAGTATGAATGTCTGAATAGACACCCAAACGGTATCAATCCCATTCCTTCTTAATGGTAATCCCCAAAGCCTCCTCCTGTTGTCGTGCCTTTTTAGTCAATACACCGCCCATATCGGAACACCATATCTGCTTACCCCTAAATTCCATGATACCCAGAAATTGTACCGCTCGGCTGCGCTAGAAGATATGGGAAAACTGAAAGGGGGGAGAAAACAATGGTAGCTCTACAAAACATCAAACAAACAAAAAAGCAACGGCAAAAGTAATCTATATTTCCACGATTTTCCGTGATTTCCATGATTCTTAACTTGGGCCAATCTCCATGATTTCCGTGAGTTTCCGTGTCACAGATAAGGCAAGAACCGTGCACAAAGCTGCCTTTTTCTTGCCCCATTCCTGACGGGCTCCAATGGACGCAAACGACCGTAGCAGGTCACAACAGAGCAAGCACTGGACACCAGTGCACTACACAATACCCAACCAGCCATGATGCAACACATTGCTCCACAGAACATGTCCATGATTCCAGGTTGTTTCTCTCGAGGGAGGCTTTGGGCAGCAGGTACAACTGCAAGCGCTCAGTCGAGTCAGGTTAGACACGCCAGGCTGTCAGACAAACACTGCGGACGGAAAGCCTGTTCAAGTTGCACTGGTCGACTGGGGTTTTGTATTCTTTGGCTGCTGCACAGGGATGTTTTTTGTGTGTGATGGCCAGGCTATAGCCACCCTCCCTCCCACCCTGGTACTGAATACAGAAGCAACAAAAGGAGTCGTGTTTCTGAAATTGACATACAAAACGTTCGTCTGCGTTCTCCACGGCTGCATGTGCATGCGGACAAATGCTCTCAACGCTGTGCGTGCGCCGCATCAGCTGTGCCCTCTGCAGGTGCAGCAGCAGGCGGCCACCAGCGCATGGACAGACGTACACACGTACACACCGGCTGCTTGCATGCCACAACCAGGGGCCTCTTAGTCCCTGGCAGATGCACATCCATTTGACTGCGAGTCTTCTGTCTCCACATGGGCCACTGCCTCACGATCGCCTCGTACTGCTGCAGGCATTCACTGTTGCTGAGTCCCAGCCTCCGCTTAAAAACACAGCCAGGGACCCCTGCAATCTGAAAGAATTCATAGGCAAACAGCCGTCATGGCAGATGGAGCCCTGCCGCGGAACGGTGCAGGGCATGGGAATACCCACACATGTGTTTGGGCGCAGAGATGGAGATGGTTGCGGAGAATCAGCGGCAGAGTATAGGGAGTTGGAGAGGCACAGGGAAGGCGGCAAGATATGTCAGCACGGGAGAGTGGAGAGAGAAGATGGGCGCCAGCAAGCAGGCAAGCTGGAGCAGAGCAATGGCCCACATGGCAGAAGAGAACAGAGGATAACGGGCGAAGAAAGGGCAAATGGAAGGCACAACAGACGAGGAAATGGAGAGAGGATAGAGACAGGGCGGGAGGTGAAGGCAAACGGCAAAGAGGAAGCGGGGAAAGGGTGTCAGCGGTGTCAACATGGGTGTCAACGTGGGTGTCAGCGGGTGTAAACATGCGTGTCGACTGAGTAGTTGTGGTAACACTGCACTGGTATTTGTGTTGAGAGCACATGGCCCCTGGTCATCCCGGGAATGCGGCCGTGTAGCGCCCCACGGGTCACTGGCACCAGGGTCACAATGTGGATTGGTGGCGGCCCAGGGAGTCAGGGGGGGGCCAGAATTTTAGGGAGGTGTTCGGCTGAAGTTTGTTCTCACAAAAAGGTGCCGAAACCTGATTCATCCATCTGCAGGTCCTTGCTAAGGCACATTTGCTGCTGTCTGCACCTCTTTGTTGATTGAGGCAATCATTTCTCCTGTGTGGGATTTCCCCTCTCCAAGCACTGAGCACAGGCCTGATGTTAACCCCACACCCCCTGCGACATTCATAGAGAGTGCGGACTTCGATGCAATGGCCCAGTAGGCCCCCTTTTTTGAAAATAAAATGGCCAGTGGCAGTAACACCCTCCGTAGGTTTTCTGGAAACCAAAGATGATCTCAACCGGCAAACACGGGTAAGCACAATTGAATGCTTCACAACAATCCCCAGAAATGGTGTCCCTGTTCAATGACGCATTTCGGCGCTAAGTCACACCCTCATCAAGTCTAAAGCAACAGAAATGTATAATGTCAAAGGAAAAAATACCCAAGGTGCAGGAATTCACAACCAAAACAATGTGTGAATGGCAGCGCGGTCAAACCTATACAGGGGTTGAGGTTCAGAAGTGGAGGTTGGGAAAGCAAAGGAGCGTCAACCCAGGGACAAGCACAGCCTGGGCAAAGCTACAGCAGGCACACAGGGGGCGGTTCAGTTCAGTTCCGGACCCCAGCCCTGTGGCGCCGGCAGGGGAGTCCAGAAGGGCAGGGGGTTAAATATTTTTTCGGGTTTGGGGGGGCATTTTTGAATTCCCCATTTTGTTCTGAGCAAATGTATATATTTATCGAATATACACAAGTGGGGCACAATCTCCTTTTTCCATTCACCATCAATGAAAAATAGTACAGCATCCCGGTATACATACAAGTGAACCAGCAAAGGCATCCGGCAAGCAGTGTAAGACACATAGCGACATCAACGACTTCAACTTGATCCAACTGTGTCCGTCCCGTTGTTTGCAAGCAATCACGTGGCTGGCCACATCCCCCTTGGCCAATGGTAGCCATGTCACCCAAGGCCAAGGGGTCCCCAACCTAGAGGAAATCAGAAAGGCGCCATCACCCCAAGGCAGACTCAGGTCCCCCTTGTGCAGAGACATGAATATGGCCTCCTCACGGGCCCAGGGGGAATAGTTGCCCGGCGCGCTACCTTTGTATTAAGTATCCTGGCTCTAGCCCCAAGTTTGTCCTCACATAGGGAAGTCCCCCAAGTAGACTGCACTGGACTGCAAACCTTCCCTGCAAAGCACGTTGCATAAGCCGGAATATGAGAATTGAACAACACAAAATGTCACTCAGAATGTGATTAACAAATAACATTATTCCCATAAGTGTGGGTGTCAATACATTCGCAACAATAGTGCTCCTTACACTCATCACAAACTGTGACGGTGGAGCGCTTGTGACAACACAACGCACACACTTCTACCTCATCCTCTTCCTCATCCTCCGTGGCGGCCGAGTTGCTCTCGTCCGTCCAAACATGAGGCGGAACATGGTCCCATGGTCCGTAAGGAGGGTGGCGGACCGGCCTCCAAATACAAAATTGAGAAAAATGCAACAATATAAGGACGAACTGGTGCAACTCATCGGGGCCGCCACGCCAAATGTTCCTGACCAAGCCCCAATGCCACACAAGCAAACAAGACGGCCTTGGGTTCCCCGAGGGTACTTCCTCAACACTTGTCCCCAGAAGCATACGGTGTACGTACTTCAGCTTCCTTTGTCACCCAGTAGTTGGCTGCTTAACCCCTGCCGTCTTGGTGGCCCACATGTGGGCGGAATGGCCACATCACCCCTGCCTTCTGGGGGTCCCCAATAGAAGGGGACAAATTCAGAAGGATCTACATCACCCCTGAGTTCTTGGGGGCAGATAGTTTGGTGAGAAGGATGGGGGGGGGGGGGCAAAAACAAGCACAGGTGGGGAATGGTCTAAAAAAGTTGCCCAACGCACTAATACTCCCCCCCATAGTGGGAAACCCCTGCCTTCTCGGGGGCCCATGGTGGGGGAAAATCCATAACCCCAACACAACGGCTCCAAAACCCCAGGCCAAGGGGCCTCCATAATGGGGAGAACCGAAACATATGAACTCACCATTCACGTTTGAGTGTTTTCAGTCTGGACACATGAAGTGAAACCAATTTCCTGACCCTTTCACCAAAGGCCAAAAAAATTTTCCAAGCGCCATTGGCACCTAAGTTGGTTGTTCCCTATTGCCGCAAATTGGTGTGGGTTGGGGCGTCCAAAGGGGGGGGTGCTTGGAGTCTGGTCCGACCAAGCGTGAATTAAACACTGGCCAAGAGGTTTTTGGCCAATGGCCAGTAGACTGTTTATTTCAATGTTTAATTTTGGTTTTTTTGTGTTTTTGTCAAAAAGTGTAAAAAAAAATGTTTTGACTGGTATTTACTTTCTTGTGTACATGGGCTTAGATCCATGCTTCTGGTGACCATCCATTGAGTGGTCCCATCTTTTGTGACCATATCTACTTCTTCCTTGTTTCGTTCGCGCCTTCCTGTTCATCCTGCTTGCTTGGTGTTAATGCCTGCATACTTGTGCCAATCACCTGATACTTTTTGCAAGTTCATTTGCGCTTCCTATTTGCTTGAGGTTGTTTTCATCCAAATTGCCTTGAAATACACATTGCTTTGTCCGGTCACTACTAACTTAGCTGTAAAGTGATGGTTCATTTTGTAAACAAACCACCACACTTTTTACGTTTTTTCTGCAAAAAGTGGAACAACGATGGAGCAGCTGACACTGTGTTTCCATGCGCCTTGCACATGGAATACAAGCAATAAAGCAATTTGCAGATGTCACTTGCAGACTGGGTGTCAAACTGTGAGAGAAAGTGTGCGAGCTTAAAAGTACGGAGGCCATTCGCTACCTCAAAATCTCAGCACATGAAAAGCGGGAACGATAACTGGGGAGAATATGGCCCCCATTGAGCGCTACCGATTTAGGATTACCCTCCAGGTTAGTCATGGGCTGATAGGATTGCACAAGTCGATACACCGTGCGAAACAACCCCATGATCCCATCTTGTACCTCAGTTGGCAACGTACGAATCACCGAGGTGACACGGCCGGCAGTCTTCCACAAGGCAAAAGAGACGTAGTGGGTGCCCGATTTTCCATGTTCTACCAAAGAGAAGACCTTGAAATTTGAGGTACCTTGGACAAAGGGCACAGAGCAGCCAATTTGTGCATGCGTGCGACAAGCCTTGCACCACATCAACACACAAACTGGGTCGTATCGCAGCCAAGGCCTCGTCCAGAGCCACTTTTGATTGAATTTGCGCAGCTTCCGCACTGTAGCACTCCCACCGGAAGGGGATGCGGCACTACAAAGGGTGCAAACACCATTTGTGGTGCATTCACCATGCACCCGAAAGTTGCACTTTCGGCATTGCACCAAGTGGGCAGTTAGTGCACACCTGCAAGCCTGACACGTGCATGCGAAGCAGTGCACCTCGGTTCCAACACGGGCCATACAAGCCTCGTCGACAATTGCATTGCACCTAGTGCAAGAGTGTCTCACACCACAAATGTTTGCACCGCAACAAGCGCAACGCACAGCAATCAACCCGAACAATGCCAAGGTGGGTGTGGCTACCGGCTGCGGACACGCGGGCCTAGCGACAACCATGGACACTTGCTCCTTGAAGGTGAAGGAATAGCCGTCCCGGGTGGCGTCGTTTTTGGCAGCACGGGCGACTTGGGTGTGCTTGAGGTGCCGCAAAGACCCTCCCGCCTCGGAATGCAGGTAACGGAGGGCTCGGCAACACTGTGGAAGTGCATCCAAGCCGCACCCTCGGCCGCAACCGGGCCAAGTGGGTGCATCCATACGTCATACCCCATGTGAACAATGAGGAAGGGAAAGAGTGTCTGACACAGGGATATAGGGAACATGAAAAGTTGTTAATGACACACATGCACACATGCACATGACATGAATGCATGACATGAATGAGTGTAGATGGGTGTAGATGGCGTGTCTGTGTGTCCATTTATGCCATGACCCACATCCCACATCTTCCCACTATGATGAACCATGCCGGCGGACACAGAATGCTAATCACCTCCCTTTACCCGCACCAGTTTCCAACTTTGATACCCTCAAACATGCACAAACACACAAATGCTCTAAAAATACGTCACAAAGGGGACAAAGGGGAATGCAGAAATGTCAACAAACACCAATGAACGTCAATAAACAACGGTTATCCCCCAAAAGGGGGCATTTTTTGAAAAATAAACGCATAAATGCTTTATTTGCCATTTGGACAGTGGCCTGGCCAGTACTTAATTCATGCTTGGGTCCGACAACAATCCCCCCTGGGCAAGCATATGTTGGATTTGAAGTTGGGACTTCCCTGTATCAAGGGGGACGAGGGGATAGTGTTCTAGGTACAAAAAAAAATTTTGGCATCTGACCCACTCACCCAGCGGGGCGGGGCCTGGCTGATGACCATCTGCGGTTTGTTAGCCACCCAGCAAACAAGGGGACATTGTATGTCCCAAGACTGCATGTGTCCTCAAACCCCGCAGTTGGGACCTTGTCAAATCCGGCCTCCAGGTTACACAATGCAAACACCCATCAGCTCTGGGACAAGGCCATGTCTCAGACAAGGGGGAAGTGGGTACCTCCAGCGTCAGACTGTCCTGAATCATCCGCAGGAACACTCCTTTAAAAGACGGGGCATATTTGTGCATGTACTTGGGCCAGTCTGCCTTCGGTTTCGTGTGCTGTGGACAGGGCCCGAGGGGAACAATGTTGCCAATGCCTGGGAACGCAGCCGCACAAAGGCCCTCAATGTGCTGCACGATGGCCTCAGAAAGCTAACAGGCGGCCCTGGGGATGGGGCATTCCTCCTGCGCTGACGATCCACATACGATCCACATATGCTGGCAGGTCATTTACTTCCCTTCCCATGCACTGCTAGCATGGCCTCCTCTCCCCACCATGCCCCAAGGCATGGCCTCCTCTCCCCACCATGCCCGAAGGCATGACCGCCTCTTCGACCTGTCTAAAGAACCTGTGCACAGAATGAGAGAAAGAATGGGAATAAAGAATGTGTGATGCCTCCTGGAAAGATGAACGGGCTGTGCGGCGGGTGGGGGGTCAGCCCACACTGAACGTCAAGATAAAGTAGTGCATTCAGTAGGTACCCTCCCTATTCCAGGGTAAATCCCAAATAGCAACCTACCAACCTACCTACAGCACAGTGCAGTAGAGCACAGTATAGTGGAGCACAGTACAGTACAATATAGTACAGTACAAGGCAGTGCAGTACAGCACAACACAGCACACCGAAGCAGCGAATGGTGCGCGTGGAGCGCCGGAAATCCGGCCCAGTCAGTTGTTGGTGCAGACGGACGTTGGGGTGAGATATGCACAAAGCGCACAATGCCACCTTCAGGTGTCGCCAGCCTCTCAGCACCTCCGTGACGCGGGAAGAATTTGTTTGCTTGTTTTGGGGGGCGTGGGGCAGGGGTGTTCGCATATACTTTCCGGGACCCCCCCCCCAAAAAAAAACAGCGCCCCTGTGACCGAGGCCCTTACCGACCCACCGACAGGGCGTGTCGAGGGGGTTGGGGGGTGCACCCCAATACACATACATATGAGTCAAAATGATCCCCCACCTGTGGCCTTTTGGAGCGGGCTGAGTTCTATCATGCGTGTTCTGCACATGCGAATGTCACAATCGGATTTGCGGGGTCAAGGGGTCGCCTGGGGCAAAGCTCGCCTCAGGTCTGATGGCAGAGGAGACCGTGACATAGGACGGCGGCAGGAGCATGTTGCGGTGATTCCCCGGTAGCGTGTCAATGTGCACGTCGCACTCTTCCGCAGCGCCGGGCCAGAGGGCCGCGAATCCCACACCCCATTCATGTTCAGCGAAATACACGTCCAAGCGCCTAAGAGCCAAGAAGCGCGGCAGCATCAGCAGCGGCAGAAGCAGCAGCTTAGGGATGAAAATTGCAAAATGTACGAACCCCTCACACATTAGTACGAACCTCTCCCAACCTTCTACTGTGCTGTCAAGTAATTTTGGGACATTGCGCGCCACCTTATCCACACAGGGTGGAGGAGCGCCAACAGTAGGCAGGTGTTGAGCACTTGCTCGCAAGCAACAATGGTGCTTTTTTGCTGAGTGGTGCACTTCCCTGCATAATCAGTCATTTGGGGTGGCGGTCAGGCTGTTAAAAGCCTGTTCACATTGTTGCTTTTTTGATGTTGACCAAAGAACCTGCTTGCGGTGGAATGGCAAGGTGCATAAGAACGATGAAGCTTCAATTTCATTTGCAGGAGCAAGTGGGATGACCGATTCGTCAGTATGCTGGCTGTGCAACTTGAACTTTTGAGTCCAGTTCCTAGAAGGGGAGCATTGGTTGCAACCCTGTCGCCATCACTCCGTCCCAGCAATGCAAATGAGTTACACAATATCCATGGTACCCACTCTACCACATGTGCTGCATACTAGCAATGACTCTGCTTTGCCACCTTATCATCTTGATCTCAATGCATGACGGACCCACTGCATTGTCAAGATCCCCATTGCACCAACAATATCTAGACATCCACTAGTTGTGGCAACCCAGAACCGCCGCCCACTCCTCACTTCCCTTTGCAACCTTCTCCAAGTCCACTGCCAAATGTTGTTGTTCATTTGCTAGCTGCAAAATGCACTGCTTTGAGCTATCCCCTAGTATTTGTCTCGCCCTCGTTTCGTGCAAACCAAATGTCAGGTTCCACCCATCATGTATGCTGTAACAACTCCATAGCCACAACTTTTTTGGGTGGGTGGGGGGTGGGCTGGCCAGGGCTCACAACATACCCTGCCCCCCCCTTGAAATCTCCCCCCTAATGTCATGACGCCCCCCCCCGGGGGGGGGGGGGGTGCACCACACAATGGGAGCACTAGAACTGCAGCAGTTCCAGTATAACCTCAAGAAAAGTTTTAATCAGCGCCTTTGGCGTCCAGTATATCCCATGCTTTAGGGGGGGAATTGATGGTTCTCTTCCAGGGGGGGGGGGATTGCAAGGGGGAGGGATTTCAGGGGGGGGGGGGGGTTACCACACTGCTTTGGCGTATGAGGACCAATGGAGACATAATCCTTGCCACATTCTGATAGTGCTTTTGATGACATTGTGGCCCTAACCCTAATGAATGTTGGGTTCATGGAAACACACCTGTAGTGCCGATGTGGGCGGTATGCATATTTAGAGGCACAAAGACCTCGGGGGCGCACAGCCAGATTATGGTATAGCGCCGCACCCAGGCCTCTTATCAGGGGTAAGAGTCCCCATGCATTGTGCATGGGGCGAGAAACTGGGCAAGCAACCGACCCTGCGTGGGTGTAATAGCCCGTTTTGGCCATTGGGTACGTGCTCCAAGTCCACCATGGACCCAACAACGACAGCCACCAAGAGCCATTCTGCTTTGCTTGCTGCTGGCATGCATGCCCCTCACTTGCAGCGCTCCAGCTGATGGACCCTGCATGGGTCAGAAAGCTTGTTGTGGAGATTGCTGCTTACTGTATTGCAGATTGTGCTGCAGGTTGCTAAAAGTTGGCAGAGGTTGCTGGATGTTGCTGGAGGTTGCCAGAGATTGTTGGAGGTTGTACTAGAGGTTGCTGAAGATTGCTAAAAAGTGTACTAGATGTTGGTAGAGGTTGCTGCAGATTGCTGGAGACTGCTGGAGGGTCCGCTAGAGGTTGAGGGAGGCTGATGTTAGAGGCTGTAATGCTGGTTTCCGGAGTTGGTGGAAAAAGGGGGTAGTTTCTGAAAATTAGCATGCTGTCGTTTTCCAGAAGAAACCGACCCCCCCCCCCCTGCCCTCACCAACTACAACGACATTGGTGAACTGACCGATAGACCAACGGCCTGACTACCACTGGGTGCTACTTGGAATCCCCCTTCCCTACTTGGCGAATGTTACTCTCCACTTGTAGCGTGGTGTATGGGGGGCAAATTCAATGATTGCCGCACAGCCGTCCAATGCTCCGAAATGACTGCCAGCCCATGCAGACTCTGAGGGCGTCTTCAACGCAGGAAAAAGCACGAAACAGGTCCCTTGAAGACCGTTCTGCCCCAGTGACGTGCTGGCAGTGTGGTGCAGAATGGTTGTCAGCTGCCATGGGTGTGTCCACACGGCCCACCGGCGTCACAAAGCACCACCCTGGGCGGCCATTCACGCCCACACACCGGACATTGCAGTGCACGAAGCAACGTTTCCGCATGTCAGCGCGCAAAGGGCCCATGACCGGGTCAACGAGGATGAGGTGCACTGCAATTGATCTGGTCTCCGGGTCCTCAAACATCAGCCGCGCCAACAGTAGTGCAACAATTGCCCTGGAAACAAAGATAGATGCCTGCAGACCTAGCGCCCAGCCCTCAGCCAGTCCTGCAGGATGAGCGATAGGACAGATGTGTGTGTAGGGGGCGGTTGTCCTGTACGGGGATTCTTCCGCAGGGGAAAATTTTGCACGGGGAATATTCCGCACCTGCCCCAAAAAATCAAGGGGAAAATTCCGCACCTCCCAAATCTTGAGTGCATTGGAAAAGGATCCTGGGATTGCGATTCCCACCACGCACACAATACAGCTAAGCAGCGAGCAATAATTCTGCAGACGTCTGAATTGTAAAAGAGTTGAACTTCACCATATGTGTTCGCTTGGTTCACTGTGGGTCTGTGAACAAACACAACAAATGCACAGATGGGGTGAATTGGGGAAATCGGGCCCTGATTCGGGGCGGGGAATATTCCGCACCAAAAATGGAAAAATGCAGGGAAAATTCGCACCAAATTGAAACACGGAATTTTCCGCGCAGAAAAAACCCCCTGCGGAAATCCGCCCCCCCTGTATGTGCACGATGCGCATGACTGGCTGGGTGTGCCTATGCCAGCATAATGTGTGGCACTGAAGGGGTCAGGAGGGTGGCGAGCTACCCAATTCGCACAAAGCTGCGTGGCAATCACAAAAGACAACAAGATAAACACACACACACACACAGACACACACACACTATTGGCTGTTTTGCTGTAGGACATTCAAATGGAAGCAATGCCGCAGGACATTTGTGTGAAGTGCCAAAGCGGGGAATCTCCACACGCAGTAGTCATTCAGTTTGCACAGTACCTGATGCCTGGTCCATGGTCCAGTGTCCGTCCAGCCCATACCAACTCCTTATCTTCCACTTTGCCCTGCCCCCGCCCCGGCATCCCTTGTATCATCAAGCTTGCCCAAATTGCAGTGTTCCTGTTTTCGGGTTTGGAACATCCATGCCAACACTGCCTCCCAGAGGCCAACCAGGAATCCCACCATGAGGGAACGCTTGCCCGACGCGCACCCGGCACGCCCAGCGCACCCCCCATCCAAATCAATGTTCTGGCCATCCATCCCAATGCTTCATCACCCCTGCCTTCTCGGGGGACAAAAAATTGGGGAAAAGGGGGGCAACTGGGGAAATAGGGGGAAACTTTGACCGGCACGCGCGGCGCACTAACATATTCTCCATAATTGACGTTGCTGACTTTGGTGTTCCTCTCTCCTGTGGTTTCTCTTCCTGGACAAAGGCACCCATCAGTTCTGCCAGAAGGCTGCAGGCCGCGGGCCTTACTCTGTCCGAAGCACCTTGCCCCATTTTGCGGTGGATGGTTCGTTCTGCATGACAAATTCAATACACAGTCTTTGCCACACCAGAGTCGTGCTGGATCCCCGCAGCAAATGTATGGGATTTCGGATCGTTGCAGTCAGTTGCACTTTGTGTCCATCATTCATGGGTAGGGCACTGATGCAGGGGGCTCTGCAGGGAGGGTATGAACCGACGTTCCAGCGGTTGGATCCGAGGTCCAGCCGGCTTTGGCGGGGGCAGCAAGAGGGCCCTTGGTTTCAGAAGTCCACACCGCTGTGGCCCAATCACTTGGGGCATTGTCACACTAGTTGGTGAATTGGGGGACTTGGAGATTGTCGCAGGAAGAGGTGGAAAGAGGGCAATTTGGCTGGATTAGATTACATTTTGCTAAGAGGCGCTCCGTGACTTATGCCTCTCCCTGTGATGAAGCGCTGTGCCGTACCCTCTTTCTGCGCCCTTCACTCACATCTGTACTGAATTCCTCGCTGCCACAGTGTCGATACGGGTATCACTCACGGCTGAGCTAAACTCGTCGTCCCTAACTGCCCTCTCTGACGGGGCATAAAGGCGGAGTACGCCGACCGGTTGGTATTTCCGGTTTCACTCTCTTGGCCGTGCTTTGTGGAGGCATGCCTCCCGGCTGTTGGGACTCTGTTGAGGACGAGGAACGAACGTCGGTCGCCAGCAGTCGGTCGCCACTGCCAGCACAACGCCGGCGGTGGGCGATCCACCGCTGGTGATTCACCACCTACCGCAAACATGCGTGTGCAGATGTTTCGAAGCTGGAACAGCCAAACCCACAGTTATGGAGGAGCATGACACCAACGTTATGTCCCCATGCAGCCGGTCATCAGACGGATGTCTCCAACGTGTCAGAACATTGATGGAAATAACGATCCCTGTCGATTGTGCCCCTTTTCCAGACCTCCCCCCCTGTCCCCAGACTTTGGGGGGCTCTATTGACACCCCCCCCCAAAGTGAAAATCCGACTCCCCGATGGCGCACGCCGCCCCAACAACATGCCGACACGCAGTGTGGTGCATGAGGAAGAGGCCACGGTCCAAACCCCCTTGTGGTCGGCCTTTCTCAGGACCGTGGGGAACACAATACAAAGTGAGGCCTGCTTTAGGCCCCAGGAGCATCCGTCAGTCTGCATCATGGTCCACCGATCGGCGTGCACCCACCGTGTATTGTGTGTAAAAGCCCCCCCCCCTCAACCCCCCGCCGTGCCCACACAAGCCTACGCCTTAGCAGTGTCCAAAGATGCCAGTGCACATGCACCCACGGGAGATGTGAGGCCAAGAATCAAGTTGACCATCAACCGCTGTGGGCTACCCTCAGTCCTGCCAGCCAGTACCTGCGGCTGTGGAAAGTAAAAAACCCCCCCACCCCCTTGCGGGAGCAACACTCGTGACCCAAATTTTGACGGAAACGACACCTGCTGTTGCTCTGGGCAAAGTAAGGACATGGCACCAAAAGTTGCGGAAACAACAAGTGCTGCTGCTCTCACAATGCCGTTGCTCTTGCAAGGGCGGGCGGGGGCCAATACCCTCTGCTGTGTCCGATGACGTTCACCCGGAGGACGGGCCCCGCGTGGCGGGCGCTGGCGGCCATTTCGGGCGTGAACGCCATCCGAGAGTCCGCGGCCCCGACGAAGCGGTACGTGGCGGGCTGCCGCTTGAGGACGTCGAAGGCCCACTTCGCGCGCGTGTCCATGGTCTTCCCCACAAGGAAGTCGAGGCCAACTAGTGCCGACAGGTGCTCCGGGACTTCTGCCGTAGCGGGCCCCGGGACCCTGACCTGCAGTACACACGCTGGGCGGTGGGGACTCACGAGGCTTTGCAGAGAAGAGGGCCCACCCGGGGCTGCGCCGGAGGGAGGGGGGGGGCGTGAAGGAGGTTTCAAGAGCAGTTGCAAAAGCGGTTGGTGACGGTTGCAACAGCGGACCGGGCGCAAGCTCTGGCAGTTACAAAATGGTTACAAAATTGGAGGGGGCAGACAGAAGCGGTTGGGGCGGAATGACAAAGAGGCAGGGTTTCCCCCGCCAAAGTACTCCCACTTGCCACGGTCATTGTCCTCAGGACGCTCCCCCGCCCTCAGCTTCGGCCCAGAGGCTCAACCCGGGTGAAGGCGCCTGTGGTTTGTTTGTCCTATCCACGCCCCCCCCCTTTCCACCGCCTCGGCGATCCCAGTCACCTGCACCGCGCAGCAGCCCTGCACAGGTCCGTGAGTCCCCCGGTTGTGACGGGCCAAAGCATCGGGTTGACCGATTCGCAGGTGGAGATCCTCCGCATTGCTCTGGCGGCACGCCTTTGCCACTGCCAGGGCCCTGAGGGAGTCCAGCCCGGATGCTTTAGCAAGGTTCCTTTAGTGGGAGCAGGAGGGGGGCTTTACGGGAGTTCTTTATGGGTGACCTTTGGGGGTACTTTAAGGGGGGGCCATGGTGCTTCTACACGGAAATTCCTTGGGGGGAGGGGGGACTATCAGCGGGGGATGTTTCCGTAGGGCGCTGCAGAGAGCCAAGCGCGCCCCTTAGCAATCATCGGGTATCCTCTCACCACCGTGCGGTTTGCTGGTGCCGGTTGCCGGTCCAACCGGCGCCAGTTAGTCCCCAACCACGGACGACTGCGCTTCCGCCGCCATCGGCGCCCTCCGGCACGACTGAGGAGCCACATCGGAGGTGCAAACATGCCGTGGCCAAAAAGGAGGAGGGCCACAGCACACGCGGAGGAAATGGTCATGGTCCAGGCAACCGATACCCCCTCGCCCTTTCCGTCCCCATCCTCCTTCCATGCGGACTGTTGAGGGCCGCTGCAAAAAACGAGGTCCGTAGTGGGCCCGTTGTCCTCAGCCCCCCCCCCATTCCTCTCTGATCCGGGGTGGCAAAGGCACGGGGAGGTCCAGATTGCTCAGCCATTGAGGGAAACGGCCAGCCCTTTGGGGCCACTGTCCTCCCACGGAAAAAAGCCTCAGCTCCAGGACCAAACTGTGACATTGGGGGTAGGTCATACTTTATGTACCCAATCGTCTCCTTCCAAATTGTCAAACAATTCATCGAAGACATGCTCGGGAAATCCGTATTGGTCACCCGTCCCGTAGCAAAACACAGTGACGCTTACCCCGGGCTCCAGCATGGTCGATTGCTACGCCTCTCTCCTTCAGCTTCCGAACTCATGTCTTCGCATTGGTGGCGACGCAGAGGTCTTGTGACGCCATGCTCAGTCAACGATTTTCAACACAAAGCAAAAGGCTCTGCGACTATAAACGGATGCTCGGGGATGGTGAGGCTGCGCGGAGGATTGTACTTCGTGGGGTTGCTATGTCGCCAAGTGAAAGGTCATCGACAGTTGCAGGGTTTTGGAGCAGGGGTTGCTGAGGATCCCACAGTCCTAAAGTCCCAAACCCCCCACATTCTGACACTCCCACAGCATAGGCTCCTCAGCACAGGCCCCAGGGATGAACAACTGGTGTGATGGCGACCCGTACGACAACCATGTTTTTCCTCAGTACCCGCGTTGGAAACGAGTTGCTCGACAGTTGCGTATTCCCCGATGGTCAGTGTAGTGGTTTCGCTCCCTTTGAATCACCCTTGGCTGAATAGCTTCACGTGAATGCGTTCTAGTCGCCGTTGGATCACGTATTGAACGCTCACGACCTGTGTCTCAAGAAGTGGAGCGCGGGGTAACCCGTTACATCCTCCATGTGCGGGTGCGGGCCCAAAATCCACGTGGTGTGCACACAGCACCCGTTGATGCATACGGTTGACATAGCGGCTCCGAACGTTTGGGTTGGTCGTATGGGCTGTGATGTTGTAACCAAAAATGCCGTCTCCCCCTTTGGGGATGTTTGGGGCGCAGAATAGTGCGCATGCAACCACCCCACTCTGGGTGGCATCCCGTGCGACCCTTTGTCTTTTGTTTCGCGCTTTTTCAGCTTTCGAAAACAAACCACATTCTCTCATGCTTAACAGTATGTCCACCAGCCACCCCATCCTCCTCTAGCGTTTCCCGCAATGGGCATGCCTTTTGCAAAGGGTGTGTGTTTGTTTTCTGTACATCTGTTGTTCAATGATGGGCTGAACATGCGCTTGTAAACCAGTTGGCAGAGTTGTGGGTCTACACTGAAGACCATGCTGTGGCTCGCCCGTTGGCGTTGGCATTTTTCTTGTATGGAGGGGGGGAGGAGGTCTGTCTCCTGTTGTATGATTGATGGATGCCGGATACATCCGTTTGCCTTTCACACGACAGACACACAGCCCTCTGTCAGTGGTACGCTCCCAAAAGCGGCCGTTATCTTTAGCAGCATGGCACCCGATTTTGGGTAGAAGGTTATGCATGAAACAAGCACCCCGGCATCAGAATGTTTTGGTGCATCCACTGCTTTTCTGCAGTGGACCGCCTGTCATGAATGAAACCCAGAATGCCATCTATGGGGCCTTTCTCAGGCAATGCTCCTACAATACAGAGAGTGGATTGACAGTGTGTGCAGAAGGAATGCCGGACAATATTCTGAACTGGGTGAAGTCTAACAGAATGCACCCCTTCTTCATGTGCCTGCAGCAAATGTGGCATGATGTCAATTCCAGGTTCATTCACTATCTTATCAATAACAATTCGTCAAATAGAAATTGTGGTTCAGAGTGGCAAACCCCTTTGGCACCTAGTAACAATGCATACCGTTCCATGTCATGCCCCATAGAACCAAAACAATGGTCCACTGATGCTAGGGGTTTCCCTATGTTGTTCACTATGCAAACAATCCAGAAGGATCTGGCATTTTCCGGAAGGTAAGGCCCTTTGTGGGAACAGGGTTCACTTGCACAAGGGGACACAAAATCCGCGATTGGCTGGCCGTGAACATGCATGGACCACATGGGGTGGGTTCAGACAATATGTTGCGGAAACTCGAAACAGGCGTACCCCCCCCCCACTTGTAAAAGCCACACAAAAATCCCAAATCAATACAGTCCCTACGCCTACTGGAGCTTGGACAAGGCCATAGACGCCCAGGTCCAAAAAGAGAAGATTGCATGGTGAGCTGGTGCAAGAAAGGGCAATATAATGCACAAATATCCCCAAAATCAGAGCTATGTGGGTTCAAGTGGGCAAACACTCACAACAAATGTGTCCATGACCCTATGTAACTGGCAAATTTGTCACCAAACCCATGTCTTATGTGGCCGCACTACATTTGTACCGAATCAAATTAGGTACCAAATTAATGCAGTCCCTACACCCGCTGTAGCTTGGACAAGGGTGTAGCTTTTACAAGGGGGGGGGGGGGGGGCTGAATAATCCAACTTGGTCTGCCATAGTGAAGTGTAATACGGGTGATTTCAATTCTAGTCACATGATACAAAAGTTTAAGCCTATGTGGGCCGCTAGATGTACTCCGGTACACGATTACCAAGCACACAGTGCAACATGCCGTTTCAATATTCAGGGGCGTGACTCTTGGACAAAGGGGGAGTGTTTGCCCTGCACGTGACCTGCGCGCTGCTTGTATTATGACTTTCTCAGATTCAGTTCCCAAGTTCACCATTACCCAATGAAGCCTCGGGATGGAGAATGTGATGATGGTTGTGTCAGGGAGCGACTGCGGATGGGGCTTCCATCAATAAGGGGACCAAAGGAACTTCTAGAGAGACGTCAATTGCAAGAATTAATGGGGATGGTGGTGAAGACCTCACATTGGGCATACCAAAGGAGATACCAAAGGAGAGTCCATGGGGCATTGATGATCAACGACCCACACACCACCTTTATCATACACCAACTCCACATGCCCATCGTGCAAAACGTCAACCACCTTCGCGGATACCTGAAGCCCAATAGACCTGGTGTAGGACACCTAGTCCCCAATGCTCAACTCCATAACAAATAGCAAAAGAGGTCTGAGGATTCAAGGGGCAAAAATTGATGCTCCACGGCAGACACGCCGAATGTATCGCCATGTACGTAGCTCAGTGTACCTCTTTCAAAATACACATAGATGCACCTTGCAGCCATGAAATGACCGGGCGAATTGGGGAACAATAGGTGAGGGAAAGGGGCCGGTCCATATCCCAAACCGGAGAGGGACCAGTCCATATCCCCAATTGGAAAGGGGGTTCCATATACCCAACCAGAAAGGGGCCAGTCCATGAGGAGAAATCATCCCAAATTGCCCCATCCCACCCACCCACCCACCCCCCACTCACCCATCCGAGGGGTAGAATCTACCCTAAAAACAGGGGTAGGAATCACAAGAAGCCCAAAAAGGTGCCGTGCGCGTGCCCTGCGCACTAACGCTTCCTCCAAACACACCATCAACCAAGATGGCTCAGCTCAGTAGTGTGTGACCATATTGGATATTTGATCGTGCAGAACGGACATATGCGCCACAAATTTTGTGTGTTCCACCATGGTGCAACGACCTAGAAGCATTATTCAATTCAAATCATCAGCATGTTAGAAGTCTATGCATCAGTGGTGGATCAGCCGATTTTAGCATGGTTTACTAGGCTTTGATGCGTACACAGTGCCATCACTCTTCATGCAAACATTCCGGAAATCACCATATGGCCGCCCACGGGTCGTGTACAACCAAACCCCTCACCACCTATTGGGCCACAAGGGTGACTATTAATACTGCAGGCCCCCGAGTTCGAACCCACAATCTTTGATTTACCAATCTAGGTGTTTGAACACTGGACTGGGGAAGTTGCTTTTTCAACTTCTGGGAGGGGGTAGGGAGGGCAATGGAGCCCTAGAGCCTTGGGGGACTGAAAAGGGGGCTTAATTGACGGAACCATGAATCAGTGACGAAGAAATTTGGCACCAAACACTGAAGAAGTTTTTGGGCATTAAGAATGGTCAATTCTTTTTTGCACCAAGCAAATACCAAAATACATTGTACAAAGAACACGTGTGAAAATGCCACCACCAACACAATGGGCGCCCGGTGCATCATTCACTGGTCTGGGAACTGTAGCACTTGGTACAACCACACAACACTGCGCAAGACCATTGCCAAATTTGGTTAGATTTGCAACCCCAAGGCGAGTGCATGGTACATGACCAAGGCAAATAAGTGCAAGGACAACGACAATGGGGGCACCCTTCTTCCTCGGTGCCACTTCGCCGTCCTGTGCCAAGGTTGCCCACTGACTTCCAAACCGCAAAGGACAACACCATCCCGTTTTGAGTGTATTATCCATTTTGCCGGTGGTCACTGGCCCATGGGTTTATATGTCCTAACTTTGTCACCAAATGATGGCACCAACTAGAATTGTAGGCCTGGCGGGGTCGGTCTTGGAAAGTGCAGTTCTTTCTCAATTTTTGATTGCCAGTGGACAGCCTGAAAACGGCAATTTTCAGGGTCGTTGGAGGCCCACAGCCAGCTACGTGGGCCTAATTGGTGCTTTGTGCGTCCCTATGGGTGCTAGAGTACTTGTTTCCACATGATGACCCCAAAACTATCCCAAGGATCCACAGAAGATTCCTCCCATCGTCATCCGAACAAGGATTTGGCAGTACTTCAAACATTCTGGATTCATTAATACACTAGGAAGGTTTGCGAAGGGTGCACTTGGGACACAACACTGTTCAGAGTGAAATGTCACATGAGTTTTAAAAAATTTTCGCAAAATTTTCGAATATTTCTTTTTCTTTAGAGTGTCACGTGAGTCATTCGCGTGACAGTGGAAAAAAAAATCGACAAAAAATACATTTTTTTTTAGTATCAGTGCAAGTGTCTATTTCTTTTTGAGTGTCAGTGCAGGTATGCCTAAAACGAAACAAAACCACTCAATATGGTGATGGTACGAGTACATGCAACCCAAGAAGCCACCGCTTGGCTCCCCTGGTCACAATTATGGGCCCATGACAGGCCTTTTCGTGTTCTTTTGTGCAAAGGTGGGCAAAACTTGGTTCGCTGATTGCCGCCACTGTGTGTCAATTTTCAATGCAGGTCTGCTAGCACTTTACTCTTCTCTATGGACCCCCTAAACAATGGCAGGGGTCCGGGGTTCTATCTCCAAGTGACCCAGATCGCCCCCCCCTCCCCTTATGGGTCCCTACTGGTGAGGACTTAGCCATTTTTAGGCTGGCATGGGTCGGCTGAAAAATTGCGGTTATGGGTGACCATTGCCTTTTGCCATTGTACTTCTTACTCCAATACAACAGGTGCACCTTGCAAAAGCAAGAAGTTGGTTTCCCCCCTATCCACCAATGCTTGTTTGTGCGGCTAGGCCGCCGTTTTCCCAGCTTTCCTTCCCCATGGTTCATGTTGTTTTGGCTACATTGATGGTCCCTCAGAAAACAGTGATTAAAGGAGGACTCAAATTGAGGCACATGTTACTGAAACATAAACCTATTTACTCCCAGTTGGTGGGTCCAATTCAGCTGAATTTATGCACGGCGTGTGCACAGCCCACAGTGCACCCACGTGCTTGGCATATGGCTTGGGCAGGGAGGGGCACCTGGGCCTGCGTGTCTCACGCCTTGCTGAGCAACAGGGCCATGCAATGGTGAATGATGGAAGGGCTCATGCTAGCTGCTGCACAACGGCCACCAATAGTACTGAGGCAGGGCCTCTTGCCCCACCAGCCGTGGGAGCTGGTCCTTCAGAGGGTGTGCACTCAAGGTTGCAGTGCAGCAGTGCAGCACTGGTTGCAGTGCTGGCTGCTGTGCCCAATAGGGTGTGTGGTGCTGTGGACTGAAAATGAAGGAAAGCGCTTTTTGAACGCAAGCATTCCTTTGACAACATTGCCAACAAAGATATGTCACGAAACTTGATTCCAACCCTGAGCATTGGTATGAAAATGGCCAGTATGCTGACATGGTGCTCTTCTTTCCCAAGGAGGGCAACCTACGGTGCACTGAGAGCTCAGGAGGGCGTGGGAAGGAGTTAAGTCTGCTTGCATGCCCCCTTTCCTGTGCACGGCCCAACACTGCCCAGGAGGACTGAAATTGTCAGCTACTCAGACCAGAACCAGGCAATCAAAAGTTGAGACCTTCTGTCCTAAGGGGTGTGGGTCCTTTTCTGGTGATCTTAGAGCCCATCCAAAGCTGTACAAAAGAAAAACAGTCAACAGATTTCTCTACACGAAAATCTCCTTACCTGACACCATCTTTGTTGTGTGCGGATTTGCTCTGTATTCTTCATACTTTTATTCTGATGAGCTGGACATTTGAATTGCATTGGAGTCAGTATCATATCGTTATCATGTGCACCATGATTTGAATCAACATCTCCGCATTACCATGCCATCCAACCTGAAACCCCAACAACGAACAACTGCCTGGGTGACCATGGCCGCCCACCCTTGCAGGCAAAAACAAAGTGATCAGTGTGCCAGCTTCCACTGTAACTCAATTTTTTGCGCACCCTACATTTGTCGAACAACGCCAGCTCTGGATCATCGAGCAGCAAAGATTATGAACAATGGCGTGTTTGCAAAAGGTTGTTCCATGAGACATGCAAGACCACCCAACCAAAATCCAAGCGAAAAAATCCAAATTAAAATCAATGGAAGCTGTGCACTTCCGGAACTGCGAAGTTTCCTTTGCATGGGCATGCCATGTACACCACGTTTGAGCAATGGTGAGAAACGCCAAATTGAGTTAGATGAGGTTAGCTATGCACTGCAACGCAATTTGACTCTGTTTCCTCGTTATTCTGTGGCACGTGTCCTCGTTATTCTGTGACAATGACATTGCCCCAGTGTGTGCACGTACATCCAAGATGATGTGAGAATGATCATGGCTGGCACATGGCTCACATGCCAAGCTCTGTGTGCTGCATTTGATGGAGAAATCACAGGATGGAACCAGACATGACCATGAAAAATGGCGCTCACTTACCAATGCCCACTACCCCGAGCCCCCCTACCCCTACTCAAATATCTTGCGTGCAGGCCTGTGACAGCTCAGCACATTCTTCTAAAAATGCTCGACCTTTCAGCATCGCATGCCATACTTTATGTTTGGGGTACTTGAGGGGATGAACTAAGCCATTATCCTGGCGTACAATGCAAAACTACTGTTCATGCTTCCAGCCGTGACGTGTGCCCAAACTGCTGCTGCCGGGATATGTGCCGCTCCTCAGTGCACTCTCATCAAACTGAAACATCCATTTGCATGTGCCACAAACCACCCCACCTGAATCAACCTTCGACTTCTGGTGTTCACTCCCTGGGCTCGCTCAGCCCGCAGTACATAAACAGCAGCCACCTGCCCAAGAACCCGGTCAGAAGCGGATCATACCCAATCACTTGCCACTTGCGACAGAGAACGCCCGCAGGGGCTGGCGTTCAATGAAAAGACAACATACCGCCAAATGGCAATTTTTGCTCAATAATCATCCATTGCTGCTCTGCTCAGCCGCAATTTGCCCGACGACTCGCCGCCACCACTCCTACGTTTGCCTGGTTGAGAACAAGAGGAACAGCGAATACAGTGTCTTGGGTGGCCAGCCGGTACCGGCCCGTCAAGATTGTCTGAATGATTGTGGATTGCTGTTCAGGATTGTGGTGGTCACCTGGCCAGAAACACAGCAGCCCTCAGACCGACGCACAGGCAATGTGTGTGAGAGCGCAGATTCCCCACAGTGTGCTGGTACTGGCTGTTGTGTTCATCCGTCCGCTGTCTGACCATGGCGAAGACACTCAGCAAATATGCGAACATAAGAGAGGGTACGATACATCAATATGCTGTCACACTCGGCCAGGGCCGACACTGCGCAGACTGGCAAGCGGGGGGGCGGAGCATTCTATGTCAAACCTTGGTTTATTTAGGGCAAACCGCAGTTTTCTTTTCCTGTGCAATGGCGACAATTATGCTGCCACATTGTTTTTGGCACTCACGCCAGCCCTACCCTCGTCGGTACCTCGCCTCATATTGCAATGCGCGGTTCGTTTTATATGCACATGGAGTATGCAGTGTTTGCCACACTACCGGTCTGTTCTAGTCCTGTTGGGGAGGGAACTCGCTCGATCTTTCTTTCTTTCGGTGTTGCGCACTCGCTACCACAACGACCCCAACGGTGCCGAGTGCCAGCAGAGCTATGGCGAAGGGCAACGTCTTGCAGCGCGATGGCGACACCACCGTATGCGTGGTGAAGTCCACTGGTGTCCGTGTTGGTGTCACGTCTATGCTGACGACGTGGACGTTAGTGTTGTGGTGTAGCTGGGGCCACGGTGCTGCTGCTGGCACTCATGCTCGTTGTTCTGCTGCTACAAATGACAACCGCTGTTTTTTTTTTTTGGCTTCGCTTTGTACTGAGTGAACCTCATGTCCAGCTTTGCGAAAGCCCTTGATACCGAGCAATACTGAGCAGCTCTTGGCGTGTCCGATCTGAGTCACACTGCCATTCTTTGGTCTGGGTCTTGCTCTGCCAGGGCTTGTATGGAAAGATTGTGGTGTGCCACTGTTGCCTTGTGTCACGTGGTTGGTGCATTGCCGCGTGGCGAGAGCCTGTACGCAAGCATCCACTGGCTGCCAGGAACGCAGGCCCAGCAACCGAAATCGACCTGGATGGTCGAGGGTCACTTCATCAATCTCCCCCCCCAAAAAACCTGAATGCAAGTGGACTGAACCAACAACACTGGCGCCCGCATAACAAATTCGGGGGCGGAAGACACCACCTAACTGCACCCGCAACACGTATCCATCCGAGTCCAGCTGGTTGCCATTCATCTCCTCGACGGCTTTGATGGCATCCGCTCGGTTGTCGAAGGAGACCACTGCACTGCACGACCGTGAAGACGAATTGAATTCCACAACCGTGTTTGGACCTGTGAAAACGCGGGAGAGTGCAGCGCCACCCATATTGCCGCTTGTTGTGGGCAGAACACGCAACATGCAGTGTGCAGAGTGTGCAGTTGGCAGTGTGTGCGTGTGCAATGCACCCCGTTGACTCCGCATTGCACACTGTACACGATGCCTCTGCATATTGCATATGGAACATGTACCCGCACCCTGCATGCAGTGTTCCCTGCACCTTTCACTTTGCACCTTGCACACTGCGCAATATGCCCAATGGAAAAAACACACTGCAAACCGCACTCTAAACGCAATTTGCAGACTGCGTGCTGGCTGCGCGCTCTGGACACTGAACTCTGCACCTTGGTTTTCCGTACAGGTGAGCCCATTCCCATCTCTTGCCTCTTCTCATGCATCGAAAAAGGGCGCCAAACAGACCCAAAGCAGCGTATCACTGCTTTTTTGAGCATCACAAGAGGTCTGGCACGTTTGTGAACCCTTTTGGACCCTTTTTCGGCCCCAGATAGCCCTTGTGCGGGCAAAAATGGGTCAAACTCATCTCAAAACAGCCCAATAACACTGGTTTGAGCCCGTGAAGATCAGGATTACTGTCTCCCCTGTCCTTGTGCTCCAGTGCAGTGCAATCCCGCAGAATCCTATTTCCGTGTGATGCCCATCCAGGGCAGAGCGGGCGCACTGGTGACGCAGGCTGCTTCCCCTCCTCCTCCTCCTCTCCTGACGCACTGACAGGACAAACCCCTGCCCCCAGCGCAATCCCAACCGCACCCTTCACCATCCAAAACTGGATTCCACACGAGCTACAAGACAGCATCGCGGGGCGCACCATAATTTGAGCACAATCGATGCACGTCCGCGTCGTTCAGGTCTGGTGCCATGTTGTCAATAGAAACCTTTGCCGCGAATCCCGTGACGATCTCGCTGGAGCGGCGGCCGGTTCCCTTGCCGCGTGGTGCTCTGTGGCACACAAGTAGTTGCATGAATCCAACACGCCTTGGAGCGGGAAGGGGGCCAGAGCCTGAGACCCAATGGTCAATTAAAAAAAACCCAAGACTTTTGTTCATGTGCAAACTTTGATTTTGCCCCGAGGATTTGCTGTTGGACTCCCGGGAGGGGGGTTTGGTATGACACCTTGGTGTGTTTTGGTCTGCAACTGGCGGCGCCAATTGGCCGATCGCCACTTACTGCCCTTCCCTTGGACCCTTTCCCTCCATAGGCGGCGGTGCCCATCGGCCTCTCACCCCCCTGTGTCCTTCCTCTGCCTCCTGGCCTTTCTTTCCCTCTCTACTTCCCTTTCCTTTCCCTTGGCAGGCTGCGCCAACAGAGCCCCCGGACTTTCCCCGTTTCACTGCTCTACGTGGGGTCCACACAGGACCCGAGAGGGGTGATGACTCCTCTAGATTTTCCATCAAAGCATCATTGCCCTCCGTCCTCCTGGCCCGAGGGCAGCTTGGCACCCAATCCCGTCATGGCCTGTTCGCCCATTGCCGTGTTAATATCAAAGCGGGATGAGCTGTTTTTGGGGTTAGGTGGGTGTTGTAAGTAGCATGGGTGGGGGGTGTCGGGGGTGATGTCAAATTGCCATTCGGATGGAAAATGACCTTTCACGTGCATTTGCAAATCACCTTGGCTGCTTGACCAATGGAAGACAATATGATGATTGATAAAGTTGGTAATGAAATCAGATATGATGGAGTCAATATGATGATGGAACCCCTAATTTCCCCTCTAAGGGAACTTTGCCGGCATGTGGTCAACTCCGTTATGGAACAAACAGGGAAAGCTTGAGTGATTGACGGCCACATTCGTCATGTTGTGAATTTGCCCACAAATGCTCCGCGGTGATTCCCGTCCTTGTCATGCTTCCGCCATGCAACCTTCAGCTTCTTGACCTCGTGACGTCATGTTCATGTACTCTCCTCAACACCCCTTGTACTCACCTTCCTCCGAAGTCCCCGAAGTATTCCCGGGGAAGCATGTTGCAACCTGCTACTTGTGCGTTTCTCGTTCTCCTCCTCAAACATATCGTGGACCCATCTCTCTTCACGGTTTCCCCCCTTCTCACCTGCCAGAAACCGAAACACACGGCGCAGATGTGAATGGCCATTGTGGATAATGCAAGAAACGACGAAAAATGAGGGAATGAAACCCTTGCTCTACCCGGTGTGCGTTCAAACACCATATTGTGTCTCCTCCACAAGTAGAAGTTGTAGCAAGTTTGCTCTTGAGCTCTCCATATCATCATCCGCGATGTCCGTAGTCCATTGTCAACCATTTTCTTTCGGCACCATCCCCTCCTGTATGATGCTCTGAGTTTAGCAAGTGTTGTATATCATGGAGCACAAGGGCGCCATCTACACATGCACATCCTCCACACCGCAAGATGGACAACCCTTGCGGAAGCACGGCGTCCAATGTTCGAAGGTCATGTTCACGTGTGTTGTCCTCGCGGTGAGAGGTGCCCTTTGATGGGTGAATTATACATGATGGGCGCATTGATCGAGATTTCTGAATGGGAGCAATCCACACCCTTCCCGCGTTGGTTACGCACTACTGTCCGTCCTTGCGCTTCGTTCGATCCACCGCCTCGAGAATACGGGTGGCTCCTAAGGCTTTTTGTCATCCGCTTTGGATTGAAGCTTCGCTCTACAAACATGGGAGATGCACTTGCGGCGATTGGTGGCATGCCAAAGAAAACGAGAACTACTACTTCACGTCAACTACCCCAAAAGCGGATACCCTTGTATCGTTCGCTTGTGCTTGCGTCGGTCAACACACCGTCCTCATCGTCCACATCGTACATATCGTGGGACCATTTGCCACCTGTATCTTGGCGACGAACGCCACGTTCCCGTTCCCGGTCTTGTTGTCGGTCTCTCACGGTGTAGCTTCTCGGTGCATTGCCTACAGTGAGCACGGCGTACAGTGCGGCACGTGGCATCAACGGACGAGGGTAGCGGTAGTCGCGGGACAAGGGTAGTGGGGGGTAGCCTTCTTCACCAACTCAAGGTACAATTAACTTGGTGCATGATGCGTTCCACGAAATGGCACGGCATCCCCCCTTGGTGGCCGAAAAACCCAAAGATAGTGGGCCCACCGAGAGACGTTAAACCGAGGGCTCGTTTGCCAGAGATCGAGCAATTGCAATGCTACGTAGTCCAAGTTAGCAGGCCACAAAAGCAAGCGATTGCCTCCAATGGCCCGCGGAGCGATACCACCACTCCCTGTCTACAAAAAAGGTGTAAAGAGCGCACAAGACTCCCAAAAATGGGGGAAAAAGGTTCAAATGCACATTGCAACTCAAAGCATAGCAAACAAAAGCAAAAGAGCTATCATAGAACGCGGCAAAAAAGAAAAAAAATGCATCCACGAGAGCAACAAGAGTTCAAAGCGGAGCAAATAAAAGCAAAACTACTCTCGTAGAAAGAGGCAAAAAATCATGAGAAAAACATCGCAATTGCAAGAACAGACAATGAGGCAAAAAAACAAGCAAAAAACCCAAGTGTGCACTTGATCGGGCCCGTCCTTAGGGGCTCAGAGGACTACGAAGGTGGCGAAGCAACGTGTACACGAAGAAAGCCGTCGTCAGTGGATGTCATTTGGTTGTCGTGCCGTGGCGGGCATGGCAATATTTTTCACCACTGCCGTGCCTGGTACCTAAGAAGCCCGCCCCCGCCTCCGATACCGCGGCGGTTTCAAGCCATACCGGCTATCCCATATTCGTTGAAATCTCGCACCATCAAGTGGTCCCCTCGCGCTCCTCCCTCCGAATCGGCATACATGATACGAGAGTGCAAGGACCTGAGCAAAAGCACAGGGTCGTTAATGAGGGAGGGGCAGACCCCGAAAAAAAGGCACAAACCACCTCGTCCATCAGCGTCGACACCTCCGCGCCTCACAACAAAAGCTTAAGATGCTAGCAAACAATTTGCTCTCATCCAACTCACGCGCCTGTGCGTTCACGCTAGAATCGCACGTGAACCGCACGAGCAGTGTTGCATGATGTGCTACGCAATGACTTCTCGTTGATTCACGAGTCTTGCGAGGCGATGAGACTCAAATGTCACTTGGAAGTGTCTTCAAGAGGTGAAAAACCTTTTGAATGTGTGTTTGTGGACGCAATCTAGCAACAATCTTCAGCCATCCCTTGGCACATACGATAGTCGTGGCACCGAGAGGAAGCAGGCACGGCAAGCCGTGCGTGCGCAACGACTTTCACACTATGTCCATCCTTGTGCTAATCCAACCATGAGTCGCTTCATCTGGCCTACCATATTCTGCTTGAAACTTGTGACGCATGTCGCAACAATGGCTCGGGTGCTGAAGGAAGTGTCTAGTGAACGGAACTCCGAGTGGTCAACTCTGGGTTACTTGTCTTTGATGGGCAACACGACCACATGCACCAAAGCGTTGGAAGCCCATAACGAGGTGTCATATCAACAAGTTGACATGATATTTGCCATTCGTATCGTCTTTTCACAAGCGCTACTACATCCGACACTGTGTGCTTAAACGTGTAGATGAATACGGAACTAAGGTTAAGGGATCCGTTGGGGTCCCAAATAACTTTCTTTGGTGCTGCCCACACTACCACATGTAGTATCCCATGATTAAAACCGGCTTGAAAAAATTCTCTTTTCCCGTGGATGTCTTGCGATGTGGGGCAATGTTTTCACCCCATGTAGCGTAAAAATCCACAAAAAAATTGCAGGCTAGCAGAATTTCAATGATCCTTGGGTGGATATTTTCCAATGCCGAATGTCAACAATTTCATTATGTTATCATGCATCAAGCTCATCGATCCCACAAATGCAATTATTTGTGGAAACTATGATGCCGCAATTGTTTGTGGAAAATAGCTTAAGGGTCCCGTAGCGCTTTGTTGTTTGTGGGTTGGCGTTTTCCTCCAATTCCACCGACCACCGGAGAGCTCTGCGGCATAGACACCACACTACATATGCTACCTTAAAACGGGGTGAACAAAGGTTGTTAGGAAAGTTGAAACTCCTACTTGGGGATACATGGGGGTGTTCGCTGGACCCATATGGATGTGAGAAGGGGTTGAACACGTTTTTTGCGTACACCACTAAATTATCGCAGGCAAAGCACACAAAGACTCGTGAATAGGCACTTTCAGCAAGCATGAGAAGACACAAAGGGCTATAGCTGAAAACGGAAGCGTGCATCGTGTACCAACGGGCCCATTAAGGCCCCATACAGGGCCCCATTCGTGTCCTTTGGTTGCCCTCCTTTCCTGATCATATTTCTGAGTACTTTCGTCTTTATGTAACTACATGTCACCTGTGTTGCCCACCTTGGTTGTATGACCCATTTTTGGCGACTTCGCGTCCCACTTGCAACACATTGTTGTTCACTTCCAAAAGTCTTGCTCTCAAACAAGGTCCCCTTGATGTCAGCCACCAATGCATTGCCCCAAGTTACACCCTTGTGGTGCCTATCTGACCTTGCGCTCTGGAGAAGGCGGCACCAAGGGCAACTCGGGTGGCGTCGGCACCCAACAATACTTTCTTACCATTTCAGGGTGCACCATCAGGATCCATGGATCTGACAGTTTGAGTGTTCATAAATCAATGTAGGAATGGATTTATAAAAGTTATTCGTGGACCTGGTGGCGCTCTATGATTTTCGACAAAACTTCAAAACGGCGGAAAATGGATGGCCAAACCACCTTCCGAGTCCTCGAAGCGCCAGCGTCATTCTCAGCATGTACAAGAAGAAAAAACCATGCACCAGCGTAAAGTAGTGGAGCTTACCTGCCTGTTCTATCGCAGAACCGGCCGGAGTGTACGTGAGTCACGTACTGGTAGGCGGTGTGCTCCTCTAATGCTATGGCAGGTGTCGAGCTCGCTACCAATTTCAGACGGTATTTTTCTTAAATCTCGAAGTACTGCAAGCCTTAGGGCAGCCAATTTGATCACAGTTACTACCGTACAGAAATTACCGAGGCAGGAAATGACAGCACGACGTTTTCCTCCGAGGCTCGCGAGGCTCCCTCCGAGGCTCGCGAGGCTCCCGAGGAATGCGAGCCTTTGGCCACCGGCTGCCCAATATCACCTATAAAGGTAGAGTAACTACATCAGCGCACCTCCCGGGGGGACACCATTCTCCTTTGTCTCCTTCTTGTGTTGCTGCTGACCGGGTGGAAGTTTTCTAATTGTGCTAAGGCAAAGACATTTGATCTTGTATCAAAACAGCTTCATTCTAGTGGAAGCGAAGGATGGACGGCTTTGTCGAAAACGAACACGGGCGTGACGACCCCACGACAAAGGTATACTTGCGTTGGTGATGAATGACGGATGAATGACAATTTGTGAACGAAAGATCAAAACTGTATGCATTGTTCCTACAGATCTATTGGCAACATTCTTATGCATGCTTCGCCGTGCTCGTCGTAAGCCCAACTGAGGAGTTCACCCTTGTCAACGCCCAATTTTAGTTACGTATTGAACACCAACTTTGTGTAGGTACGTTCTTTGATTGCCTTTCATCCCTACAGGCTGTATTGGCCGTGGTTTGGAACCAACAAACAAGGTATCCGCCCGCTTCCTTTTTCTTTTGATGCACTTTCTCGGTGTGGAGCTCGCTCTCTTTCTCTCGGTCAACCGCTTGCGTCCAGGTTAGGATTTGCACATTGGAATGAGTCAGATCAAATTGTGCGCCTAGGAGAATGCTTCGTATGTTTCTCATCGGCATCGCTCACATGAATCTCGGCAATGATTCGATGGGTGCCCTTTGATGGTGGAGTCACCTCAATCGCCGTCTACGGAAATACACACACATAAGGAGCCTTATGCCCGTGTCCTCTAAGGGGTCCAAGTTCGAAAGCGTTTAGTGGTTTCCATCTCCGTACAAGTGGCGGGCCCCGACATTGCGCAAATAGGGCAACACCAACTACTCTCACAGAGGCCTAGAGCGAAAGCGTTTCGCTGACTCCATTCCATATTTGAACATTAGTACAAGTGCACATTAGCAAGGGCACCACCACACGCTTTTTGGCATGATGGTCCCGCCCCGGGTAATCGCTATGACGTCACACGTTCATGGGTCGCGTGACCACTTGGTAGTTGGCATTCTCGGGACAACCACAAACACCACTTTGACCAATCATTTCATGGACCCATTTCTACCACGGCACTTCTACATGGCGCATGGTCCCATCCTAGGATTCAAGTGATTTTCTCAACGTCCACAAAAGTATGTCTCCGGCAAGTGCATTGCGACTTGCAAGGTAGCGACATAGGAATTGCGGAGTGATGTGTCGCGGTTGAAAGTATGAAGGTCCATCCTCCTAATGCATTTAGTTGTCTATGACATCCGGCCCACGTTTGTGGTAGCACCCGCCAACTCCGACAAGAGACTTTTCGCCGCTCTCTCGTCACATGGTATGTTTTTCGTGGCGGTATCGGAGCCTCTTGCGAGTCACCTTTGGGGAGAAGGGTCCGCCCACCATCCCGTCTTCCACAACAGATGAACAATATCCCTTCGAACTGAAGTGTTTAAAGAAGCATGATTTCTCTTATGAAGCGGCCAAGCAAAGGCTACCACGGCTTGGAGCACGTGGAAATGGTATGATGCATGGGGTCACGAGAAGTTGTTATGATCGTCGCTTGTGGTGGGAGGGCCAACGAAGAACCATTCGCCGGGCAAAGCGCGTGGATACGCGGTCCGTCGCCACCAACCTACCATTTTTCATTGCGTCCACAATGCGTCACACCCGCATGAATATTGAGCACAGATGAAAGGTTTCATCGTCGGCGCATGTTTGTTCAGGTGAAAATCATGGTGTTGGGCTAGACTTTGTGTTCACTCATGGTTCGATTTTCGGACCCGACGCCGCCTTGATGGTATCATGCAAGTGTCAAGTGTGACGAGCCTTGTGAGACATAGCCGAATGTGCTTGCGTGTGCCCCCCCCGCCATGTTGACTCGGTTCAACACCTTTGCACTTGGCGAAACTCCGAGCACGGTGCGGGCCATAGGCGAGTGTGTGAGCGCATTGCATCTGGCCTTGGGTCTTTGGGAGGAGGCAAGGGGGTTGGGTTGGCTTGCATCGGGCCGTTCGGCATTCGTCACATTTCGTTGTTACATTTCCTCGTTTCATTTCTTGTACAGATTTCTAGCGTTGGGGGACTCATAACATTTCTTGCGGAGTGGGACGCAAGTCGCGAAGTGAAGGCATTCGTTCAAATACCAGTGTATGCCATGCGCACCCAAATACCCCAAAACGCCACGTACCCAAATCTCACACGGCCCCGTACGAGACGATGCCCACACAATCAACTTGCGCGTCCGAGGGTTGCATTCTTAGCCGAGCCATCAAACCGTGGGTGTCGCCGCCTCCGTGTCGTTTAGGGTTGGCATGATGAGCATCGACAAAAATACTTTGGAGGCCCTACAGGTGTGTTTCGGTTTGATGCACGAAAACCGGCTAAACAGGCAAATGCGGAGCTTTGGCACGATGTAAGGATTGAGGAGTAGAGTCCCCGAAAAATGCAAAATGCAAAAACTCCACCGTGCATCATCCCCCACCCCACCACAACCGGATGGGTGGAAGTACCCGGCTCCCACAAACCTCGTTCACCCCACCCCTCCGTACCGGTGGCAGAGGAGCCCTACAAGCCCGAGACAACCAACCTAGGCGAGGGTGGGATCGAACGGCCCCCGGTAGTTGGTAACCCCCAACCAAAGAAGGTGAAGTGGACGGCCGCTAGCATACTATCCAAACCACAATCTCAATCTAATTGAAACAGAAGATACCCAAGTGCCAAGAACATAAGTTTGTGTACTAGCCGTCGTCCACTTCACCTTCTTTGGTTGGGGGTTACCACCTACCCGGGGCCGTTGAATCCCACCCTCGCCTTGCGTGGCTGTCTAGGGCTTGCAGAATTACCATACCACTGGGGTGAACGATGTGGTGGGAGCCGGGTGCCTCCACCCATCCGGTTGTGGTGGCATGAGGGATGATGGACGGTGGAGTTTTTGCATGTTTCACAACGTGCATGGTGATTGGTGCAACTTGACGTTGCAAGGAAACCTCTTTGTCCTTGGCTCTCCCAATTTAGCGAAAATCGGGGCCCATTTATGCCGTCATTCCCACGGCCACGAAGTTTGGAGGTTGTTGTGTTATGCATTTGACGTGTAGCACGGGCCCAAGTGGGTGCGGGTGGGTTTTGCGTCACCAATACACCCTATGCTCGTCACCACAGGTGTTCAAGTCGGATCAACACCCTGCTGCCCATCAAGGCCTAGGCCGCTCAAAGGAGGGATTGTCCCTCTACGGAGTGGTTAACAGGACACAATCCACAATGGGGAAGGTGACGTTGCGCAAGTGGTTTCTCCAGCCGTTGACACGCATCGAAGAATTGAACGAGAGGATGGATGCCGTCGGGTTCTTTGTTGAAGTGCAAAATCGTGAGCGAGTCACCACTCTGCGAGGGTACTTGAAGCACATGAAGGACCCGCAACCAATTTTGAAGCGGATGGAGCAGGCCAAGAGGTGTCTAAAGGGTGTAAGTTGCCTCGATTGGTAATGGCCTAGCTACCCTGCCAATGGCTTAGCAATCCTGCCAATGACCTAGTAACCCTGCCAATGCCCTAGTAACCGTGGCAATGGCCTCGTGGCCCTGCCAATCCCCTAGTACCCCTGCCAATGCCCTAGTAACCCTGCCAATGCCTCAGCAACCCTACCAATGGGCGTAAGTGGTCCGCCCGCTAACTGGGCTGTGTCAAAAGATTACGTCTAGTTTGGTCCCTGTTGGGAACGTATGGGTGCAATACGTCCACTTGCCACACATGACACTCTCGCCACCATGTGCGAGGCAGGGGTCGATAGTTCCGCCGGAACTGTGTGCTCGGGCACAAGAGAGGTGGTTGGGACGTGGGTTTCCTTCGTGATTTGGCGGCATTCAAGCCCCGTGAGCACTGAGGGTGTGCACCGATGCTCACATTCAAGACGTCGTCAGATCAATCATATCAAGACCAATAATCATGTAGATATTTACGTTACGTTGCATGGGGTTAAGATTGGGTGTGGTGCTGATTCCATTGGATCTGGGCGCCTCAGAATAAGCGATCCCCAGTTTTTGGCTGAAAAATCCTCGTTGGGCTTGATCGCCCGTCGGCTTCAGGGAGTCTTTACCATGGGGAAAAAAACTTGCAAACCCCTGTCGCTAACCGGAGACACGAATCGGGGTGCGGCTTTCAAGGAACCCGGAACCCTCAAAACTGGGGCCTTGTACATTGGGGGCCGAGTGCAGGTTGATGTCCAGCAGCTGGTAAGTGGGTTAGGGGTCAGGGTGGGGGGACAACCCTCCCTCCTAATCATGGCGTTTTCAGAAGATACTGGGCCAAAATCCTTTTGGGCGGCCCTTTGGGACCCTGTAGTGGCCGTATTGTCGCCTGACTGTCGTGCCATTCGGAAGCAATGCAACCCGCATCTCGCTAAGACAAAATTCCAAGACCCGATGCGCTGTGCACATGGAAGAGGTGTTGCTGAACGATGCGTGAAGCAGCGCGTTCACACATTCATGCGTGTCATGAATTACCGGTGCACACAGTTTTGGAACAGGCTCTGCAATTGCTTATGGACCTTTCTTGGGGGTCATAGTATCCAACAACAATTCGTTTCACGCACTTTGATTTTGAGCCCCCCACGGACAGCAATGTAGTGCTGGCTCTAAACACCAGCGCCCCTCCCCCCCAGCACCCCCCGAGTGCTTGCTTACAAAGCGTTTATGGCACCCCTCCGAGTGTTTCACCGGAATCGTGCGCCTCGTTCAACTGCAAACTGGGTCCTACGGCCTGCATGTTGTGGACGCGAAGAGACAATGCTGGCAATGCTAGGCCCCCTTTCACAAAACGATTCGGGAACGCCGTTTACCCCTGCACATGGGCACATGAATCAGTAGTCTGTTGACGGCGCTTTCTGCAGTAGCCTGCTAATTGTAGACATTGCCTACATGGTGGAGCTGTGAGGGGACAGTGTTAGGAGAAGGGTGAACTGCGGGGAGGGGGGTGTCCAAAGATCCAGTAGCACCGCCCGCGCAGCTGGCAACGGCAACGTCACCCCCGCCGCATCGGCGGACCGGGGGGCCGCCAGAGTAGGGCACAAACACCCTTCCCCACATCTCGAAGGTAGGGTTCGGCAGGTGAGGGGGCGGGCAAGTGGGGGTGGTATGGGGTGGGGTCCAAAGCTGATTTTGCAAGCGTCATTCGATCATTCTGGTGGCGGGTGGCTGCGCGCGCGCTCCGGCGTAGGTGGGCGACACCGACTCCGACGCGACCTGAACATTTGTTGTCGACGGATTCAATCAGCAGCTGCAGCTGTCTACGCGTGCGTTTCTGTCGTCCTCCAACTGCTTGTATTGCGACGAACTTGGCGCCAAAACCGTGCGTAGAAGAGTGAGTGCAACATCGAGTAGAGCAACAGGTTACGTCATTCACTCGTCCAAGCCAAATGGCAATTAAAAAACACTAATCCAATACGGCCCGTCTTTCATACAAAGTTCTCCTTCATTTATTTTAAGTTGAATGGATATCAGAAAAAATTCTATTTCGAAAAGTTTGATCGTTCACCCCTGACAAATCTGACAATAGAGATTTGGGGCGTTCCATGCACTGCCAGCCAGAACGCTACAGCGGGGTTTGGGGCTGGGTGATGCCACAGGCCGACTGTTGTCCCCATCAAAAAAAAAAAACAACCCGAAGACAACATGCAAGAAATGTGACGGCTGACCCCCACAGATCTGGTCCGCTGCCGGCCACCCCTGCACCGCGCGTCCAACGCGGGTAGAGCGGCCTGGGGACAGCCGCTTTCCCGTGACCAGAGAATCCTTCATCGGGTCTGCCCCCCGTTGCGCGCGTTTCGGCGGGCAGTTTTGGCCCCGTGGCTGGCACTGGCAGCCGCCCCTGAGGCGCCGTATTGGTCTTCTTGTGGCTGTACAGCCACGGCAGGATGAAGGAGGTTTCGCCCTGTCGGGGGCGAAGTAAGAGACAACCCGTGGGCCCTCTTCAGACTCGGGAAGCTCCAAAGCCCAAAGCCCCTCCCGTTGCTCCTCATTGTTGAATGCTGAATACAGTCGTACCCCCCCCCCCCCCCCCGAGCTCCCCCTTGCGCAACCACCAAGGACACGTGGCACTAGAATGTGCTTCTGAAATGCTGAGACCAACAAATCATGAAACATGGTACCGAAATTTTGCAAGTGGTTCTTGGAAGTGTGCAAAGTATTTTGCGAATGCCCGTTGCGCCTAGTGGAGATTGCCCATGAGACTTTGCGGGCTCCAAATGGCTGCTTGTGGAGCCTGTGCCGCGCGAGCGGGGGGCCATGGGGACAGAATGCTGCATTGTCAGCAATGGGACAGACGCTCCTCTCAAGAACAAAGCCGCACAGGCTGCAGATGCCCCATTGCTGATGGGAAATGCCCCGGGAAGTGGCCTGAGAGCACCCCACCACAACGGTCTTCACGACCGCAGCACAGAATCGCTGAGGAGAAAGATCGTCAGTTTTCGAGCGCATGCAGCGCCAGTCCAACGCCGGCCCACAGGATCGTAGTCTGAGGGGCAGGGGTCACAGTGTGAGGGGCTGAGGTGCTGATCTGAGAGGCCCGACTGTGCCTCGCGCCTGCAGTACGCTGCACGACTGGGAGCATTTGGTGCGCGCTCTCCACGGATTCGAGTGCATCGTTGCAGAGCTGCAGGGGATCCCTGAGGCCCAGCGGGTGTCCATTCTGAGGCGCATGGTGGACGCGCACGACGCGAACACTGCGAAGCTGCTGTTTTTGATCGAGAGCGTGGTCGATTTCCAGGCCAGTGCCGCCAGCAGCCGCCTGGTCGTGCGGCACGGCGTGAGCGCGAAATTGGACGAGTATAAAAGGGTCTACGAGGGGTATGTATTCGTGCGCAGGGTGCGACGTGTTTGGAAGAGGGCGCTCCGTGGGTTTGCTGAACGCCCATTAAAACCATTCGGCACCCGGAAAAATGTGATTTCTACCACAAATTCCACCAGCTCCCGAGTGGCACATGGTACGCGGCTGACCCACCAACGATCAGCGGTTCCCCTTGCACACTCGTGGCATGTGGGGGTGACACATATTTGCTGTTGAACACCACAGTCCCCGCTCGGCTCTCACTGGCTGCTGCGAGCCAGATATATCCGTCAGGCAGGACAGAGTGCGGGAGCACCGTCTGCACCCCCTTCACCATGCCTCTGGTCCATGCCCCCCATACACTGGCCCGCACCAGGCTACAGAGCCCCCATGATTCATGAGGAGCGGGGTTTCCTTTGGTGTTGTCGCTACCCCCCAAACGGGCGGGTGGGCAAATTTGTGGTGGGATCCCGCGATCCAGATTGAACCGACAAGAAACGGAGAAAGAACGCTCCGAGACAGGGGCATATGCAGCCAAACCTCAACAGGCGCAAGGGGACATGGGCTATGGCTCATCCCAATTTTATGTCACCGGGCGGATTGCTACCAGCAGGGCGACCTGAAAATTGCTCTGCGGGAGGGAGGGGGGGGGGGGGGGCTGGCACGGATGCCTGCCGAAGGAGGGGGGGCCGAGGGCGCCGGAACACAAAATTTTGGCCAGAAAATTTTTTTTCCACCACACATTTTCCCCCACACATTTTCCCCCACATATGTGTACTCAAAATGATCAGCGCACCGTGGGGATCATTTTGAGCCGTATATGTTGGGGTCGACCCCCCCCCCCGGCACGGCAGGTAGGGCACCCCCACCCCGCCACCCCCCCCCCTTGGCCGCCGTGCCGGCGGCGGCCAAGGGGGGGGGGGGGTTGGGCAAATGGGCTTCTGTGCCACCGCCCCCCCCGGTGGCAGAGCAATTTTCTTTCCGCCCAGGCATTGGGTAGTGCCAATTGTCTCGATCAGTGCGGTTTCTTCATCCAGGTGTTCATTCTGCGTAGGCCCCGCTACAAGAGCAAACGCTGCAATGTTGCTTTTTTCTCGGTGTTAGTACACACACGCATCCTCACCCTTACGGCAACACGCCACCTCAGGTCTCAAGGCCGAGGCATCCACCGTCACTGTCAGTTGGATGAGCTGTGGAGTGCCCCTCGAACTGCAACTGCCCATGCAACTACCCCTCCCAGCCAGCACCCCCCCCAAAAGAAAATTTCGCCCTCCCCTCCTGTCTGGGCCCTCCGGGCCCAAGAACAGTGGAGATAGGTTCGGTATAGGGGTTCCTGCACAGGAGTGCTGTGGGCCGTCGGGTACAATGTGACCCCAGCAGGTCCGGCTCTAATACAGGGAGTGCTGGGCCCTGGCATGCGCTGTTGGGCGACAAACCGGTCCACCCCAATCGCTTCTGTCCATTCTCAATGGCCCACATTTCATCTCAACCGCTTTTCCAACCACCGGTCACCGCTTTAGCAACCGTTTTCGGAGACCCCGTCAGCCTGCAGCACCTCACAAGCACGCCCACTAACATCCCCCACGCCCCACACTTGTGGTATTATGCAGTGAAGGACAGGCATGAGTCAGATATGTGTCCAAGAGGATGGAGTACGGGATCTGCCATTGAAGGCCCGCCTACCCTTGGTCTGGCGGGGAGGGGGCATCTTTGGGCGGCTGTGGGCGGCTCCCGATTCTAGCCGTGAGCCTGAGCGCACAGTCCGGCCGACTGGCGGAGGTGGCTGTCTGCCAGCCGGCTTGAAGCCCAGCACCTGGGACATTGACCCCACGCCCCTCGCCCAATGACGGCCGCCAAACTCCGCTCACAGCGTTACATATCGGCATATTATGCATCGCAGCCTACATATTGCGGGTCAAACTCAACGTATTACAGATCACGACCCACATATTACAGATCACAGTCTGTATGGGTACAATACACAGTCTATCTGAGATCATCGTCCAACACATAGCAGATGCCAGTCTGCATGTTGCAGATGAGGGTGTAGATAGTACAGATTTCAGCCTGTTGCAGACCACAGTCTGCACATGACAGACCACCGCCGGCATTTTGCAGACCACAGCCGGCATACCATACATTCTAAATTCTGGCGGAGTGAATGCCGCCAATGCCGTCATTCTGCAGCAGGGGGGCAGATGCCACGGGGGTCGATGCCTGTCGATGCGACGGGTGGCTGTTCAGGGCTCCGTACGAATCCATCGAGGCCGATTCCTCTCAGACCCTTTCCCGTCCACAGGCTGGACGACCTCTTGACGCAGGTCGCCCATCAGCAGATGGAAAGACTGCCGCCGGACTTTGAGTACCGGTTGTCAGTGGCGTATTTCCCGCAGATCGGATATTTGATCGTGGTCCCGATGGAATACTTCCACGCGAACAACAACGACCCCTCGATTCCCGGCCTGACGTTTCACGTGCGGATTGCCCCACTCTCTGCCCTCAATCACGGTCCTGGTCACTAAGCCGCCGCCCTGTCACCAATACCCTCGCCGCTCAGCCCTCACCATCACCCATCATCGTTTACTCTCCTTTGGAGGGGAGACAAGGGTAGACAGGCTGGCTGGCTTGGAGGAGTGGGCCAGGGCGAGAGAGGGAGGGAGACAGGAGGCAGGCAGGCAGGCAGGGAGGGAGTGAGGGAGTGATGATGCTTCCATTTGACGTACTGTGCACAGCCCTAATTGCCTGAGGCCTCATGGTGCGTTTTTTCGTGGCGCCGCCTCTGTGGCATTCATGGCCCTTTTTGGTGGCCCACCGCCACCGTATGTTGGCCGGGTCCTGGAACTGTTTTCCGCTGTTGCTGACCCTGTGTCAAGAACTGTGGTGAAGTTTGCGAAGGCATGGTGGAAACACTGCACGGCACACCAAAGAAAAAAACCACCGTGCAACAGCCATTTGGGGTATTTGGTCACAAAAAATGGTACCATGGAGGGTGCACATCTGTTCTCACCATCGCTCTTTTCAAAAATTAAAATACGGCCACAGGCACTGCTGGTGTCGTAGAGGAGGCCCCCCGAGTGGGTATTCAGTGTGGGGAGATCGAGGAGATCCAGCTGAAAACGCCTTGGGGGTTATTTGCATTGGACAAAAGGAGGGTTTTGCAAGGGGTTGAACGACGAATTTACTCTTTTGGGGCATGGTGTGCAAATAGGCCGGCAAAATGGTGGTATGTCCCGTTTTCCATACATTGAGGGCCAGGTTGGGTTTGATGTAACAAGCTCTGCACGGTGATTCCTCTCGGCCCACTTTAGGGTCACACCTGATTTTTGAGTCAAACAGTCCAATATCTGGAATATCGACGGACTGCTTTTGTGTCGCAGTTCCCCCTGCATCACCATGCCTCAGAGTACAGGGCACAGGAGGTGGTTTCCTTTAGCCCCTCCCAACCCCCTCCAGCCCGCCCCCCTGCTTCACTTCGGGGGGGTTGAGATCCGGAACTGAAGTGAACCAAGCCCCGTGCCACAGCTGCCCGGTGAGGGGCATTTGATTATTTTTGACATGTTTCGCGGTATAACGTGGGTTATAAAGCCCCCACAGCTGATGTAGAGACCAAGAAACGTTTCCTGAACGCATCTTTGTGCTTTACCGCTGCTTTGTGCACAGGCCTGAAAAACAAAACAGAATTTTGTGACAATCTGCAAAGCAACACGCCTGCGTTTGGCGGGATGGAGGGCGGGGGATCCTTTTCTCAAGCGTTCACTACAACTAGTGCTACAATCGCCCGCACTTTTCCCTTTGTATTGGTGCTCGCAGTCATTGCTCCTTGTGGTAGCCAGCTTTGCAAACCTTGGTAGCTTTACTTGTTAGCGGCACTTGGGCATTTCCGCCGGCTGCCCCATGTGCTGGGCGCACGCGTTTTGCTTCCCTGAGCTTTGCAGGTGTCCCTTGCAAGCAATAGTGCACTGCCTGCTTGCCACGCTCGCCTACGCTCGCTGGTGTGCGCGAGCGGGTCTCGCAAGGGTCTGGAAAGGGGTCCCATGCGCCGAAGCACGCACCCACCGCCCTGGGTCAACGAGGTGCCCTTCCAAACCCCACCGCCCCCTCCCCCGCTGCCCGCGCGACCCCCCGTGCCTCTCTCCACGAAGCACCTGGGCGACGGCCCGCCGTTGTTGTCCCTCAGTTCATGTCGGAGGAGTTGATTTACTACAAAAATGACGCAATGGATAAGCTGGACCTTGAGCTGGGGGATATCCACGGGATCATCGTCGGTGTCTCCACGTGCCCTGCCTGTAGTAGCAATCAGGCGACGGTGACCGCGCGGTGCGCGTGCGCAATTCAAGCCCGCCGAAGGCATCCATGGATTTGTTTTGATTCCGACAAAGAGGGCCCTCGGCCAGCATGACACCCTCCGATGGCAGGGATGGGCTGCCCATCACCGGGTGGTGGTTGGCTGCACACTTGTCTTTCACGCCTGAGACATATGCTCGTGCGCAGTTCATGTCAGAGCCCCCTGTATGTCACGGAATTCCGGTTTTTTTTCCGGCAGCAGTTTTCATCAACGGTGCCGGACGTGCTGCTGCGGTTTGTCCCCAGGCCTGGGGCTGTGGGTACCGCATCCATCTCCCCCTCAAGGGCAGTGCACGGCATCCACTGCCTGGACACAACCACAACCTATTCAAAAGCCTCCAACCGCTTTGTAACCGCCGCCATCTGCCCCCACCCCACCCCCACCCCCACCCCAACCGCTTTTCCAACGGCCAGTAACTGCTTTGCATTAGATCTTGAGACCCCCCAACACCCCCCCTCCCCCCGTTCAAGCACAGGCCTGAACAAGAATTTTTTTTGGCCAGGGTGTTGTCCGCCTGCCCCTTCTGGACCCCCTCCCCCCCGCCGCACCACAATTTTTAGGCCGGGAAACAGTGAAAGTCACTGAAGGACAAATGTCTTTGGGCCATTTTTGGTACACAAACCGTTGGGTCTCAGACCCCCCCCATATCCCCTGTCAAAACCCCGGTTCAGCACAGGCCTGCCCCAGTCTTTCCCATTGGTCTTGTCAACCCGGAGCAGGCCATTGCTTAGTCGGAATCCCCCTCCCCCCCCCCGGGGGTACGTCTGGGTTGGTGGGTGGGCGGCTGGGTCAGCCGGGGCTGACCAGGGGCCAAAATACCCCCCCGCCCCCTCGGGTTCGTCAGCAATTCCCTGGCCGGGAGGCGTTGCTGCAGAATGGACCATGGCTGGCTGTGACCGAGCCCGGCCGGGGGTGAGGAGTGAGGCCATGCATTGACATCAAAAAGTGGATGCAAATCCTGCCAGTTCAGATGCGCTCAGCGGCCACGCTATTCCGTGACATGGCGGTGGAGTTTGCAGATTGTCGGGTTTGCGAACCTGAAGGCGACCCATTGCGATGCCCTGCGGCGTGCGAGCGGCAGCAGCCAGTGAGGGCCGAGCGGGGACTGTGGTGTTCAACAGCAAATGTGTGTCACCCCCACATGCCACGAGTGTGCAAGGGGAACCGCTGATCGTTGGTGACCATGTGCCACTCGGGAGCTGGTGGAATTTGTGGTAGAAATCACATTTTTTCGGGTGCCGAATGGTTTTAATGGGCGTTCAGCAAACCCACGGAGCGCCCTCTTCCAAACACCACAGTGCACGTGACGCACGCCGTGCTGATTCCTGTTGCAGACCTTGAAGCTGACATCATCCGTGGGATTGAGGACCACATTTTATCCCCCACGATGAGCGCGTCCATCTCTAAGATCCAGTCGGCTGCTGAACTTGATTGGTGTGCCGTCAGCGGGGGCCGTTGGTGGCGGCGGGTGGTGGGAGGCGTTGCGGGTGTTCGGCAGCCCACTTCAGCTTCGGTAGTACAGGGAAGCGAGGCACGGGCATGGGCGTCTGGCGCCAAGGCGCAGGACCGGTGCAGTGCCAGCCCTCTTTGAGCAGTACCGAATGCATGTGTCTTGCAGCATCTTATCGCTTGCGGTTGTGGCGGCTGAAAACAATTACGTGCGTCCAGTGCTGACCACAGAGCGCAGGATAGAAATCGTATGTCCCTGCCTCCCGATTGGACGTGCGATCATGTGCAAGATGTCTTCCACTGATGTCCAGGGATTCGGGTTTGAGCAGTATTCGTACCTTTGCTCAAGCGCTCCACTCGAATGCAGGGGGCGGGTTCAGGGTGGGTAGGTGGTTGGGTGGGTGTATGAGAGAGCCCAGCTTTCTGGTGCATTTGGCCCATGCTGTGAAGTGTCCTGATGTGGGTCTGCCCGGATTAGCCAGAGGCCCAGCAGGACCCCCTCGATGGCTAAGCAACGATCTGGGCTGGGGCACCATTGCAAATCCATCGTCACAGGAGACGTTTTAGAGTGCGGTAGAAACAGATGTCATGGCGGGATGCATCGCATGGTGGACTGCCCCGACATTTTCTTCTCCCCGCCGCGCATTGGGTGCCATGCCACTCTCATTGTTGTCAAAGTTTGTGGAACTGTTTTTGGGTCCAGGTAACCATGTCCCTGACCCCAAAGAGTTGATGCAGGGCTTTCTGGAGATACAATGGACAGCTTTGGTGAGGGGTGTCGAGGGTTATCAAGGTTTGCTGTGGGTTTGTCAAGGCTGCTGAGTGTCACGGACCCCTGTGCAGAGTTGGGAAGGGTTGAAGGGCGTTGTGGTGGGCTGTTGTTTGATTGCAGGCGACCGTCATCACTCCACAATGCTCCACGACCCGCGACAGCCTCGCCACAAGACAGCCCTCTACAACCCTCACCAACCCTCACCAACTTTCCCTCTTCAGTGAAAAGGCCAGTTTTACTTTTTGGGGACAGAGTGAATTTTGGTGTGCAATGCTGAAACAAAAAAAAAGTTCTTCTAGTGCCATGGTGCACAATACCACCAATGCCCGACGAAACATGAGAAATCTCAGGCTCACCGGCGAGCATTGAGGCAGCAAAGTAAGCTGAACTTTCACCATACCTCAACAGTCAACAGGGCTCTCCTGCAGTCCTCATCATTCCCTGTCAATTTCCGCCAACCCTGAAGTACCTTGATCAGGTCTCCACCGCCCTTGCCAAACCTGCAGCCGAGCACTACACTGTTTTATGGTCCATGTAGTAAATGGCGGATGTGTTGGCCGGTTGGTTCACTTCCTCAACGTGACTGCCGGGGTTAGTGGCAATGCTCGTCGTGGGTTAGGGTGTTGAGGAGTGTTTGGCGGTCGCAGGCCTGTTGAGGGCTGTGGAGGGCTTTTAGGGTTGGGAGACTGTCAATGAGCATTCCGCAGGGTTGTGGAGGGTCGGGGGGTTGCAGAGGGCTGCAGAAGGTTGCGCAGCGTGGCACAGGCTTACGAGGCTGGGGATCGTCCCACTTTCTGCAGAATTGCCGAGGGTCCTCACCAGGCCTTCGCGCCTTCTGCAGCGCTCGTTCTCCATCTCCAAGTCTCCAGGGCCCTTGCCGTTCCGACCCAGCCCGCCTCAGCCCCCTCCCCCGATTTGTCTGCACTCCTCGCCGGGCCAACCCTTGCCAACTCCATTTCTCCCATTCTGCAAAGTCCCCCAACCCTCCAACCCGGCCCTTCCCTGCCCACCCCTTGCCCACCCAATTCCCCGGCACCCGCTACAGCCCTCTACCCTACCACCCATTGCACATGTTTTTTCTGCGACAACATTGAGTGGTGCTGATTACCTTGCTGAACCAGAAAAGGTATGTGGCTTGGTGCAACAAAAATTACTCCAACGGGAGGTCTCAAAACCGGGCCCTGAGGTTCTCCCACTCCCTGGAAATGCGCTTGAAGGGGAGGGAGGGTGGAGAGTGATCTGCAGAGCGGACCCCCCCCCCCTTTTTCAAGCGCATCCCTGCCGCTCCCCCATTTGGATTCCCCCGCTACACTGACCCCCTGTTTTTCGCAGCATAACGGTCGACATCCGCTGCAGGAGTTGGTGGTTGACCATTTCATCCCCAATGACTGCCACATCGCCCCCAACGGTATGGTGCCTGCCACCCCCCGCCTGCAGCATGGAGCTGTTCATCACGAACCACCTGGTAAGGCGGTGGCAGGCTGTCGTTGCGGAGGCCAACGAGCAGATGCCTCCCAGTAAAGGTGGGAAATCCCAATATGAAACCGGAAACCGGGTCTGTACCGCACCCAGCGTCCACGGGGGAGGGGTGCCCCGTGCTCCCTGACGCGCCCCCTGACAGGCTGTACCGCACCCTCACGTCGATTGGGCAATGGCCGGAGCAGCGGATTCATAAGCGCATTGTTGGAAAGGAATGCGACCCATCATTTTGGATTCATTGTGGGCACATCAGACAAACAGTTCGCATGGGAAAGGCCGCCTCTTGCGGGGCCCAAACTTAGTGATCTCAGTGCGGCCCACCGCTTCCTTCCTCCTGCCCGTCCCCCTGCCCGACTTTCTCATTGTTTTTGCATGCACATGTTACACTGCCACAATGCAGTGCGGTATCGGTTCTCTCTGCAGGAGGAATCGTGAACCTCGTGACAGGCCCTAACACTTCGGGGTATGCTGCGCCCGCCTCCTTGCACCCTCTCCTGCCCCCGCCATTAAGTGTGTCACCAAGTGTCGCAGGGACTCTCCCTCTCTCCATTCCTCCCCTTTCTCCGGCATCCGTTGGCCCAGATGTTGGCCAAGGGGCCACCCAGGACCTTTGGCCTCTTTCAGTTCTGAGGGCTTCCGGCATCGTGCTCCTGGCCCTCGGTGATGGATCTCGTCACGGTGTATGGGGCATGTTTCGAGTAATTCAGAGGAATTGTTCTGTTTCTGGAGGTGCAAGTTTTTGATGAATTTCGAAGTTTCGAGTAGATTTCTGTTTTGGCACAGAAAAAGAGAATTTGGGTCGGTGGTAAAATTCCGGGGTGACGCGGTTGGAACGGTGTTATTTCCAACACGCGTCCTGAGGGGGGCATGCCATGCTTCCGCCCGCGGAGACTGCTGCATAGAGACGCCGCAGCTGGCTCAAATACCTCTGGCGCCTGCTGGCCTTCGGCCCCGAGCGTCGGCTTGACCACGCGGGGCCACGGGTCTGGCGCATCACAAGCCCCCCCCCCCCCCCCCAACAACCACGTCCAAAAGGTGGGGGGCTGCGAATTCGTGCCATGTATGCAACAGCACACCCTTCCGACTGCTGACATCGCAGGACCACGCACTTGCCACATGGTGGCTGGGAGCGACAGGGTACACCGCACGCGCGCATGCACGCACGACGAGGAAGCCTCCCACGGGCTCCACCGTGGGAGGATAGATTCGTACGATGCTCTTGAAACTGGTCCCCATGCCTCTGGAGAAGCATGACACGGAGCCCTGCACCCGGGGACTGGCCTTGAGGAATGAGACATGTTTTTCCCACTCAGCACGGCCTGGGGCTATGGGCGTCTCACCGACGGCGGCGGGCAGTGCACCGACGGCCGTTGATGGTTTAACTGACCCCGATTGGACGGTCACCGGCGGCCGTTCCGGACCGGCCGGCGCACTGTTGGCATCCCGGCGCACCGGCACTTGTTTTGGTCTTGCCTGAGGGGGTCGGACGTGGAATGGGGGGCACCGAACCCAAATCCGACCCAACCTCCTGCTGCCTCCATCCCGACCGCCGCACAGCGGATGACAGTACTGCAGCGTGTACGTCGGCCCTCAAAACTGTTGAAGCAGTCCGCACGTCCAAAATCGGAGATTGGATGCGCCCCCGACCCCCACATGAGGACATAGGGCGTGCGCGTGTTCCAGGGGATACCGTGGAGAATGTCTTCGAGGTTGTCGATGCATTCGCTCCTCCAGGAGCTCACCAAACCCTCGAGCCCATTAACTGACGGTTCCCTACATCCAGACCCCCAGAATTGAGGCGAGTTGGGAGAACCCCGTACTTGGGGGATTGCCTGTATTGGGCAGCATACCGATTGTGTAGACGAGCCCCCCCCCCCCCCCATACACACATGCCAGCGCAGGTGGGGGAGGGGGGGATGCCAAGGGGCAGAAGTAGCTTTTGTGAGTAGCAGGACAACTCACCGAAAAAAACACTTTTCCTCCATTCGTTAGGGTAGGCCAGCAGGCTGCCCAACTCTCGCAGTTTTTTGAACCCGCCCCCTTCACCCCCAACCCAATGGGTGGACAACCGACCCACCCATCCACGTGTGCAGGATTCCCTCCTCAAAAGGCGAACACGTACGTGCACCTGGAAGCACCAAACGGCATACTGGTTCAGCCTTGATGCCCCCCCCCCCCCCGCACCCCGCCATGCCACCCACTGTCTCCATGGCCCATCCACATGAGTTACACATGTGCTCTGAACTTGCAACTTGCAAGCCCCGGATTTGTGCCGCAAGAGTTGCACCTGCTGCTGTGCCGATGCGCTTGCGATGGGTCCGGGGTGATGATCGACCTCCACACAGCGTGCGGAGCAAACATCGTTGTGCCCAGTCTGGCCTGCAGGGCCTGTCATTACAAGGCGGGTGTTGCTGTGTTGCGCACGGTCTTGGGCAGCCTTGCCAACCGCAAGGGCGAGTAGCTTTGGAAGGGCAATGCAGGGAAAGGTGCGCTGGGGATGCCCAGCGGACAACGAGCCGCAGTCATCCGCATTCGTCCCTCCCTCCCGGGCCTCCGTGGGCAGTCCTGATTTCTGTGGGACCCACCTGTGCCCGCCTCTTCACCTCCTCACGCACCTCGGGTGCCAGTGCCAGTGCTCTGAGACCACGACCCGGTCACAAACACAGGCGTGCGGCCAGGGGGGGGGGGGGGATCTACAGGGAGGCACGCCATGAGGGTTACGCATAACCCCCCCCACTTTTTTCGGCAACTGGGTGTTTACCCCCTTGTGGCGTAAATGTTTTTGGTTGTGTGGGTCATTGTTGGTGCATGAGTGTCTCCTCATTTGATGGTCATGCCCACACAAATTGTTATCCCTCCATCATGGGGCCATCTTGGAAGGAACTTAGGTCATCTTGGTAGTAATTTCAGCCATCTGGGTAGGAATTTGAGTCACCATGCACAGCCATGTGGCGAAAACACCATGCTTCAAATGGCGTAGATAACCCCCCCTTTTTCTAATTTTCAGAATTCTGCGCCAAACCTCATGGTGTCCCATTTCGCAGGTTTGCCCCCCCCGCCCCCTGGGTGCGGCCCGCCTCCACCTGGCACCCTGTCTCCCTGTGTCGCCTCAGGAAGTCGGTCTACATCAAGCAGGTATGCGTCGCGTGTGGTGCGCAGATGTGCCTTGCATCGTCATTGGGGGTCCGGGCCGCCCTCGTCAGCAGCCGGGGATCGTCCTACCGTATAGTGGTTGCCTGCGGACTCGAGAGCTGACGTCCAGCACTCGTTGCGTGACAGTCCAGACAACACGCGTCTACAACACGCATCACATGTTCTCCAACGCCTGCGACATCTTCCACAAAACCGCGTGTTTCTTGTGCACCCTCCCTGCAATCATTTTCAAACTGTACCCGGTGCAGACGGATGCAGTTGCTTTGGGCTCCTGTTGGCCGGGCAGCACCGGGCCGCCGTGCACATGGGCAGCAGCAGGAGGCGGTGCACAATGGCTGCACTATGGAGCTGTAGGTACAGGCAGCCGCCAGGGGCCGTGCACGGGGGCAGCACGTGGCAGCTGCGTGCATTTGAGAGCCGGGAGAGGGGGGTATCGTCATGGAGCCCTCGACAAATGGGGGGGACGTGGACCAATACGCAACTCCGCAGGTCCCTGACGGGGCAGGAACGCCTGCAGTGGGCAGTGGTTGGTGACGTCAGAGGCTGGACCCTGGCCAGCCCGAACAAAACGAGACCCGGCGGAACTCCAAAGCCTTCCCCGCATCGTTTGTAGGTTGGCCTGATTGTCTACATGGCGCACATCGGTATGGCGTTGTGGCTGCCCCTCTCTCGGTTTTGCGTGATGCGGAGTCGTCAGGGGTGTCCCCCGCGTGCAGGCAGCCACGTCTGCACCGGCTCCTGCCCGCCTGCTCCTACTTGGCGCTTTTTCTGATGTACGTGCGTTGTATGACTGAGTTGCGGTTGTACGGCTGTGGACAAGTTGGCGGGGCTTCAGGACGACTTTTGAGGCACGTGGGATGCAAGATTGAGGCGCGTGCGTTGATCTGAGTGGCTGTCGACCACGGGTCGCTGCCTGCTCCGCCCCCCGCCATCAGCCACCTACGGCGTCTCCCGCAGCAGCTAGGCCGGCAGTCCAGCCGGCGGCAGCCCCCGTCACCGTACTCCGGCATGTCAGGACCTAAAGAGAGTAGTGACTGCTGTTGATTGCCCGGCCTGACAAAGTCGTGGATCATGGACTGCCGTCTGGTGACCAGCAACCGCCCCCCGTCAGCCACCTCTGGCCTGGGGCTGTATTTAGTGCAAACACGAAAAAAGAGACATTTCATTCCTTTAAGGCTCAGAGGCAGCTCTGGTCGTTGGGGCCCAGGGTACCGAGCAGCAGAGACTTAGAACTGCCCGCGGGATGTGGTGTGAACGGGGGCGGGAATGGAGGCTTGAGCTGGGCCCCAGGGGGGTACCGGCCGGACTGCGATCCATCCACCAACTATGGGCTGCAAAGGCGGTTTGGGGTGGGGGCGGGGGCTGCGGGAGTGGGAGTGGGGGTGGCGGTCCGCCCGGCACTTTTGGTATTAAGAACACCCCAAGGGTATTGACATGGGCTTGAGTTCTTTGAGGCCAGATGGGCATCAAAGAGAATGCCTTCCGGGCGCGCCGCGGAGTCGTTTGTTAGACTCCACTGCAGCCACAGGCCCGGTTCTGAGAGTCCCTCTGACTGCGGTCTTGTGCACATGGATTGTGATCGTGGTCGCAGCGGCATGCGTGCTCGCAGCCTTGGCCCCTGTGTTTGCCCCATGGCATGGTGCTGCCACAGGCTGCTTTGTGCCGGCGGATTCCGCGCTCGTTTGCGTGACAGATCGTCTCTTCACTCGCATCCACAGGTATGGGCCTACGCTGGTGGGGCTGCTCCAATCGTACCCACAAACCAGGGCGTCTTTAGAACCATTAAAAACTGGGGGGCTCCCTCAACCCTCCCCCTCCCCGGCCATGTGACCATCGTAACAAAACAACGAAATTTACCGTTGGGAAAATCTCGTCGGGCTATTTTTGGTGCACAAACTTTTGGGTCCCCCCCCCCCCCGCCCACTCAAAAGACGCCCTGCCACAACCGCCATCTTTGACACAATTGGTCAGGTGTCCTAAGCGATAGGAAAACGAGTTTTCTTCAGGGAAGTCCAGGTTAAACCACCACGACCGCCTGCGGCTAATCGCCAGCCGCTGGCGATAAAACCCCAACAGCCACAAGGCCTGTCACCACATCTTCAGGACCGGAAGGGGATAGGCATCAGGGGCACGAGAGGACAGCACAGCAATCCTGCTCCGTGTTCCCGCTACGCAAGTAACTCAGTTGCATGGGTAGCACTTTGAGACGAGGGTTCGGGTTGGAACTGCTGCTGGGGCGTTGGTCTTGTCGTCGTGTCCGCTAAGTTGGCGCAAGGCTGTCGGTCCCTTAGCTCTACAGGCCTGGCCCCCCCCACCACACACACACAGACACACCATGCAATTCAATCGACACCTGGGAACATCAAACATCCCGTGTGTGTTAGCTCCTCCTTTGATTCTGCAGTGCCGCCAACAAAGTGGACGGTACTACGAGCGCCTTCGCCGCAGATGTCCTTCAGGTGGGTGTCATGCTGCGGTACGCATCTGCAAACTCTCTGCTGCTTCTGGACGAGTTTGGCAAAGGGACGCTTGTACAAGGTGCCCTTCATACCCCCGTGGTCTCATGGAGTGCGCTGTCGCAGTACCTGTCGAGTGTGTGTGGTAGTGCGTTTGTGCGGTGTTCGTGAGGTGTCGCCTGGTTTGGCGGTGCGGTGCAGTGTGACGTGGTGCGGTGCAGTGCGCCGCGCAGCGTAGCGTAGTATGGTTGTGGTTGTGGTGTGGTGTGGTGTGGTGTGGTGTGGTGTGATGTGCCGGAGGCGCTGTTACCAAAAGGCAATGGCCGGGATGTCTTGCTTACGGGAATAGCAAAACGGGCAGGGGTGTGTGTGTGTCGTGTGTGGCCGCTGGTCCAGCTGCTCTGCCTTTTTGTGGCTGCTGCGGTGTGGCAGGGGGGAACGTGCGCCTGCCCTGGCTGCGGCGATTTGGTGGCGCTGCCTTCGCGCTGTGCCCCCCCCCCCCTTCGGCCTCCGCACCGCCACGCTCCGGGCCGGACCTGCTGCGCTGTCCACTGCCTGCACAACTCACAGTCTAGTAACGGTTGCCACTGTAACCGGCGGCGGAGCCAGTGTACCGGATAGCGTTGTCGTTGGACTCGTTGCTCCTCTCCTCGTCGGTGTACTTCAGGCAAGGGGACATACCATTGGTGTTGATCTTCTTCACCTGCTTGGCTCTCTTCTGTGCTGTGCTGTGTTGTGCTGTACTGTGCTATGCTTTGTTACGCTGTGCTGTGCCGTGCTGTGCTGTGCTGAGTAGTGCCGTGCTGTGTTGCGTTGTGCTGTGTTGTGCTGTGTTGTGTTGTGCTTTGGTGTGCTGTGCTGTGCTGTGCTGTGTGTGGTGCCGTGTTGCTGTTGCTGGAGGGGGGAAGGAGTGAGGGAAGGAGAGCCATCATGTACCCTGCCCCCCAGGCTAGGGAGGGGGCAACCCCTGTCCTCAACCCTTTACCTGCTCGTTGTCCTTGATGAACTCGTAAGATGGGGTTTCTGGCCTGGGCCGCATGCCGCCTAGTGGGCAGGGCCAGAGGCTGCTGCTTGGCGGACTCCCCTCTTGGTCTAGGCGTCCTTCATGGTGTCGAGGGGCCGGGCTAGGCGCTCATCCCCGCACGGCGGGTAAGCTGCCCTGCCACACTGCCCCGATTCGTTGATGATGGTGCTGAGGGGCCGGGCCTAGGGAGCAGCCCGGGGGTTGGATGGAGTTTAGTGGGTTTTGTTTAGGTTTGGGGCGCAGAGAGCTAGGTTGGGTTTTCAGCTGGTTTTAAGGCAGGAGGGGTGGAGGGCGGGAGAGCTGGGTTGGGTTGTGGGCTTGTTTTAGGGCGGAAGGGGCGGAGGGAGGGAGAGTTGGGTAGGGTTGTGGGCTGGTTTTAGGGCAGGAGAGGCGGAGGGGGGGGTGGGCTGGGCAAGGTTGTAGGCTAGTTTTAGGGCAAGAGGGTAGGAGGGGAGGAGGGAGGAATGGCATCCTGCTTTGGTATGGCATCCCACATAAGGCAAGGCATCCTGCACTAGGCAGGGCATCCTGCAGCAAGGCAGGGCATCGTGCACCAGGCATGGCAACGTGCACCAGGTAGGGCATCCTGCATTGGCAGGGCTCTTGGGGTTTTGGTTCTCGTTGGTGTCGGTTGTGGTGTGGAGTGCAGTGCTGTGCTGTGTTTTGTTCTGTTGTGCTGTGCTGTGCCGTGCTGTGTGGTGTGCCGTGCTAGTGCTATGAGTGCTGGGTCAGGTTGTGGGCTGATTTTAGGGTAGGAGGGGTGGAGGGAGGGAGTCCTAGGTTGAGGTGTCGGCTGGTTTTAGGGCAGGAGAGGCAGAGAGAGGGTGCGTTGGGTAGGGTTGCAGGCTGGGCTGGTTTTAGGGCAGGAGGGGAGGAGGGAGGGAGCGAGGGTTTCCTGCTTTGGGATGGCATCCCGCCTCAGGCAGGGCATCCTGCACTAGGCAAGGCATCCTGCACAAGGCAGGGCATCTTACACCAGGCAGGGCAACTGGCAAGGCATCTTGCACCAGGCAGGGCATCCTACACCAGGTAGGGCATGGTCCTGAGAAGAGGAGATGCGGGTATGGGTGTGTCTAGGACCTATTCTACCGTGCTGTGGTTGCTGCGGTGTGGTGTGGTATCTTTGGGGGGGGGGGGTAGCTCGTGTGCCTTTTCTGGCCATTTTGGCCTGACACACACCCTGTTCAACCGGCAGGGCCCCAACAAGGGCCCCACCTGGGGCTGCCCCACCGCCTCGCGGAACTACTCGCGGGCAGGCTGCCGGTAACCCCCCGCATAACAACGACCCCCAAGCCCTGCCTAACGTGGGCCCAGCTCACCAGGGTCGCCCGCGAGGGGACCAGGGGTGTGGTGTGGTGGGGTATCGCGCGGTGCGGTGCGGTGTGGTGTGGTTGCCCTCTGATGAGCAGCAAAGTCCAGCTCCGTCCCCGAAAAATTCCGCCACAAATCCTTGAAATTGATCCAAAAGGTTGTACTGCAGATCCTGCGACAGAATGATTCCGAAATTAGTTTGTGTTCTTTTGATCGCTGCACACAAACAGGGATGTGCTCGGTGTACAGTGGGGGGGGGGGGGCTTCGGAAATCTTGGGTTGGTGGGTGGTCCAGCCCCCCCCCTCCCGACCACCACAGGCAACAGCCCGACTCTGGGACAGCTGACCCCGGGGTAGTCAAACAAGACAAGTCATCCAGGGGCTCCGTTGGCACAACCAAAACACGTTTGGACCCACAGAGGGTCGGAATGTACAATGGCCAGAGGCCAATAGGCGCCGCCAAAGGCAAGCAAACCAGCACCATGGCCTCGTGCCAACCCCCCCCCCCCCCAAACACCATCCCTCTTGTGCGGTTGGGAAATTTCTTGCCCTTTTGGTCCGTAGACGAATGGATGTGTGGCAGAAGTACAGAGTTAACTGCGCCTCCTCTTCTGAAACGACCATTTGCTCCTTTGCAATTGTACTCAGGGGACGGAATGAAATTTCTCTGTGATTGTGGGCTGTATGTTACTGACAGCGTCCTGAGGTGCTTCTGGTGGGTGGATGGGTGGTGGCCAACCGTCCCCCCATGGCCCATGAGGCTGGGACGGTTTTGGGTGGGTGGTTTTTCCCCCAGAAAACCTGGGTATTGATCTGGCAAATCGCCCCCCTTTGCCCCACTGCGGCCAAGCACATCCCTGCACACACATGAGTGTTGTCCTTTAAATGGATGAGATACACGTTTGATGCCGGTGCGAGTGCGTGAAGGGACGACGGGGCTGTGCAGCCTGCCAGGGGTGCGGCCTGCCGTTTCGAGGGGGTGCGGCCCACCTGGTGAGAGAGGTGGGCAACAAGTCGTGAAGCTGGGCGTCCAGGGTTGCGTACGGGCGACAGGACCTGAGGGTGGGTTGTCGCGTGCACAGATGGTGTTGCACTCCTTACGAGTACGTTGAAGCATTTCCTGAAGCGGGGACCGGAGTGTCCTATGGTCTACGTGGCCACGCATTACACCGAAATCCTGGAGTATGGCCTGGTATGCCGTCCTGCCGACCAGCGCCTCAGGTGGCCCCATTGTGCCGGACGGGCGTGTGAGGAGTCCCCTTGTCGTTGAATCAGGATATCGCCCCAGGAATGCACTCTGCTGCCACCCCCGGCCAAGCGCCCGCCCACGCCGCTTTCCAGCGCACCGCCGTGTTCGTGCACGATGGCATTGGCGTCGGATTCCAGTATTCCCCGGACACGCCGCTTCCGGGGTTGCCGGGGGGCAGTGCGTGGTACCGGATCGAGCACGCCGGGCGCGGCGTCCATCGGATGGTGGTGGTGGCCCTGGACCCGGCGCGGAGCGAGGCCGTGACCGGCATCGTGCTCCGCCCGCCGACCCCGGTCCTCTGCTCACATTCATTGCTCGCATATGGCCGTGTAGCCTCGAACCGCAGCTCCGTGCAGCAGTCTGCAGGCTGTGTGCAGCCTGTGCTGCTCCCACGATCATATCATCCTGGCATCCCCCACCCCCCCCCGAACACACAAACACAGACACGGGCTTCATATGCTCGTGCCTTTGGGCGTAACAAGCCTTCGCTCCTGCCTACTCGTGTCGCCCTGGTACGTTCACCCATCAGCAGACCGGCCTCCGGTCGCCCCCACCCTGCCCCAGGGCTACCCCGCTCACGCCCAGCATGCGCATTCATACACCTTCGCAGCCCACTGGCCCCACTCGACGTGCCGGCGCCAGCAGGCACATGTCCCCCACGGTAATCACTGCAGCTACCCCGGTCAGTCAAGAGAAACGAGCACATGACCCTTGCATCCACGCCCCCCCGGGTGTGAACCCCACCGCTCTCGGGTCCAACAACTCCGAAGCATCCGACAGTCGATGGTTCGGGCGCGAGGGTTGACCCGCCTCGTCGTGCGCCAGCGTATAGGCGACTCCTCCACGTGGGATTGAGGCCTCGGAGCCCCATATTTCGGCCACCACTCAAGGCGTTGCGCAGAGGAATTTTGCAGGACAGACCTGTGCCCGGAGCGCCTGTGCCGCAACTGAGTCAATATGCAGGAATGCAGAATGTGCAGTCCTCACCACCGCTTAGTGTTTTTGCTCGGGGCACACTCTGTTGTTCCCGGCACTCAGGTGACCTCACGAGCCTTGCAGTACTTTTTGGGGGGGGATGCTGGGGACGTGGAGGGAGAATGTGTGGGGGAAGGGGGGCACGGCGGCGCTGGAACTGCTGCCATGGTCCGCCTGGTTCAGCAATGGATGGGCAAAGTGGCTCGGATCGTCAACAACTGCTGTCTGGAAAGATGTGGTTGATCTGTCACCAGAAATGTGGCGGCAGGCGGCTTTTCTGCGATTACCTGTTCGTTGTCAGTGCTGGACATGGGGGCAAGTGCATTTCCGGGAGCGTTCCCGCTTTCCGGACGCGGCCCCCGCTGAAAAAGGCTCCCGTGATCGACGCCCCCCCCCCCCCCCCCCGCCCTCGCCGCCAAGCCTGAAAAGATAAAGCCGGCACTTTGCCAGTTTGAAGACCCTTTCACTCCCCCACACCACACAATTGCCCCTGCAGGCAATGGACTGGGGTGTGCGGGGCAGCAAAGTGCGCCCATGCAGCTGGTCCATGAGGGTGTTGGGCACGGTGGTAGGCACAGGTAAACTTCAAGCACAGTGCTTCGAATCCCCCTGTTCACGGCTCTCAACAAGAAGAGGTTATTGGTTTCATGTGGAAGAAAAATCTTGTCGAATCAAATGGAAGTCTTGAAGCCCTATTTCTGGCTTCCAGCTCCGCCGTTAGCCTCGATTGAGTGCTAAGAGATCCTGCAAGGCAGCTCCTCGCAGTTCGTCCCCTCCCCGTTTTCTTCGCCCCAGATTGACGTAGAGAGGGAGCCTTTGGTCCGCTTCAGCTCGATGCATGTGATGGTCCAAGACGACCAGGTCACCACTGCAGGTAAGCCCGAGAGCCTTCGATCTGGCATTTTGCCCGTCATGTTCTTAACGGCGTCGGCCCAGCAGCTGTGTCTGCGGGTGCTTGTCTGCAGCATCGGATCGTTCTCCGTGATGTCTCTTCCCCCGCGATGCCAGCACTGTCCCCATGTCGTCTCCTCAGATGAGACATCCGCCTCTCTGTATTTGAAGGATATTGTGTTTCTGTACAAGTATGCAGCGCTGGCTTGCAGTTTGTCTTTGGGCTGTTGGGACCTGCCGGTAGGCCTGAGCGTAGTGCTGTCTGCGAGCAGGAAGCAGCCAGGCTCTTGTGTGACAGATGGGGCAACTCCTCCAAACATTTCTACTGAAGCCTGTGTGTGTGGAGGGTTTCCTGGGGTGTTGAGGGCTGCGGACCCCTCCACACACCACAACCAGCACTGCTGAGGCGAATAGCTACAATCGTGGTGGGGGCAATGTTGGAATTGCCTGCCAACATTGTGCGGAGGGCATCAATAGTGTGGCGGCAGTTGTGTGACGCCCGACACAGTTGTGTCCCGCTACGATGGCTCTGCGTGCTCTTGTGCTGTATGCCTGTCGTGAGAATGTGCACCGTCTGGATTGCGTCACCCTGGCAGGCTTGTTGAGGGCAAGGTCCTTCCCAGCTATGCCGCACACTGTGCACACATTGCGGGTGTGCCGCAGCCGGTGCTGCAACGTGCGACTGACATTCTGCGTCGTTGGCAGTCAGGCCACGTGGTGCTTGAGGCAGATGGTGATTGCAGCAGAAAATTGGAGGCCATTCACAAGGAAATTTGCCAGCGCTTTGCAGAATTTGACATTGATAATGGTGATTTGCAGGAGTTCATGCATTATCTTGCACAAGCACACGAGCGCATCTGAATCTTAAGCCCCATGGCTTGAGTTTTATCCTACGGTGGCGTTGCTTCATATGTGCTGGTTCATGTGTGTGCCATCTTGCATCCTTTCCTCCGAGATCCATTTGCATCCTTGCCAGCATGCGAAGCCCTGACAAACCCTAATTGCATCCCCTGGGTTTGTTTTCACCTTGGAGTTCTACTTCCTTGAGGTGATGCAATCCTGCACTTTGAAGTTAGAAACGGACCATGCATCGGCGCTTCTTCAGCCCAAACAATGTGTCGTGTTAACCACCTTAGGTACCTTTCATGTTGTTCAGGTGACTAAATGTGATGTGTCTGTAGGAAATTTGGCACCAAAGGGGTGTGCATCCTGTTCTGAGAGCAAAGACCTTGTGCAGTGCTGTAGTGCATGTGGGTTCATCACGCTGTCTTCTTTGGAGCAGAAATGACAGTACAGCCAGCCAATACTTTTGGACACTTTCAGAATAGAGAGTCCTTGATGACGGTAGCTGTGAATTCAGGTGTAGTAGTGCTTTGCTGAACCTCTCATGTCTGTCCAGTGCAGCCAATAGCACATGAGCGTTGTTCACTAGTTTCATGTGCACCAAGCTCTGCTTTACACCTCGTGTGAACACGTACCTCAATCCAACATGCACATTGTCTATGAGACCTCCCATCTGAGTGCATTTTGGGTTGAACAACACCAGATGCATATAGAAGTTGTATTTCCTGCTGGATTGAGACTGTTGGCATTTATTTGCTTGCTCAGTCACCAGACTTTTGCCAACTGTGTGATCCAAATCTTCATTGAGTTTTCTTGAGGACCTAAGGACCAAGGGAATTGTTGAGAAAGGAGTTTTGCCTGTCCATGCACTGGGATTGGGGACAACAACCATTCTTTTAGAAGTTGCTGCTATTTGGTTTGCTCAGAAAAATGACTGAACCAATGCATTCTGTCAGGCTTTGCTGAGTGTGCCAAACACGCTGAGATTCATGGGATGGCTGTTGCAATGGTAAAGTTGACATTCACAACGTGTTTTTGTGTGGGGTAGTTGTATTATGGAGAGTTCCCAGTACCCAAGTTCAAATGTGTTGAGTGTAGTACACAATACGCAGGGCTGTTGAAGCAATTTTGTGTACGCACATAATAGATTTACCCTGTTTAACGTTGTGTAGTTTAATTTTTTGGTTGTTTTTGGGTATTTTTTGGGAAGATACGGCCTGATTATGAGGTAGAAACTTAGACGGAATTGCTACTCTCACCATGATGTATTTGCTTTTTGCAACATGCCTGAACGACCTCTTAGCTGGACCAGCCATCGGGACTGCCTTAGCTTCAGTGGACGAAAACAAATTGCCAAAGAAGTGCATTTCATTCAAACATGTAGTACATCTTCGTCTGAGTGCACCTCCTTAGGTGCCCCATAAGGTTCAAACCATTGTTCAACCAAAATTTTCACAGTCTGTTCCCCTGCAGAGTATATTCATATTGCAGTTGTGGTTGTGTATTATTACTGCTTTCCTAGTAGTCTCCATTTTTGACAATGCTTACTGATTTCAGCAACCGGTCAGAGACTTATTTCGACAGAAGAGAACTTTGTTCGGCTGTATATGCCGTGCATGCTTTGTGCCGTTCCCGTCATCAATAAGCCGGGAGAAGACATAGACGTCAAGTCAAAGAGGTGCCCGCTTGGACTCCAAACTGCTTTTCGAAAAAAAAATTCTGTATCGAAAAGAATCGGAGAGAACATGTAAGTATTCTACAAAGTCCATTCATTCGGTCTGTTGAGTCCACTTTTTTTGGCCGCCGTCCTGCAGAAGCAACAAACAAGGGTGAACAAGAAATACACATATATGCATATCATATAAAAAAACTGAGCAGTGTGTCTAACTGCAACTTATACCTGAACAAATCTCATTCAACTGGGCTTTGAATCTTTGATCCATTCTTGTGATCTCCTGATTCCCATTTCCGATTCTATGAGCTATCGACACCTAGCGTGCAGAAAAAGGATAGAGGCAACACAAAGTAATTACTACACACAAAAACCATGCACAGAAGAAATACTGAACAAGTAGTAGAGTGACAACAACGAAGCCACAAGCGGCAACACATTGATGCAGTTTTAAGAAAAAATATATCAGACATCAGACAATATCACTGACCGCCAACATAGATAACGTACAGATCACGTTTGCCTCAAGGCAGAGAATACCTTGGGCACACATGCAGTTAGATGGGTGCATTACACACAGGCACACCAAACAGGTACATCCAATACACAAACGGAACGTTAGGTCCAACACCGGCAGGGCTGGCCAAGTGGGACTTCGACGGAGTTACTTACGCCTCATAGGAGAGTACACTGCCATCCAGCGTTCTAATCACTTCCAAAGAGGTCGTGACTACATCACACCAAGAGGTGAGCATTCACATGCCAACATATTGTAAAAGGCGCTAACGATTGGCAACACTTATTATCAGCGTGGCATTCACGCCCACAAGCATTTTTCATAGTCTGAACACACGCACAAGCATGCTCGCAACGCAGTCCGAAACATATGTTGCGAAAGTGAAAACGAACATCCTAAAACATTCGTGTATGTTAAATAACCTAGAAATCACCCTTGCTTCCTCAAAAGCGCTGCCTTTGCGCGCTTGACTCGCTTGCCGCCTGTGGTACGTGTCTAGCGGTTGGCTTTGGCAGCATCAACACCGCCCATCATTGTTCATTCTTGCTGCAAATGCCTCACGTGTCCTCTCAGATTGATGTTGATCTTCAGATTTCTAGACCTCCACTCCCGTCACAGTTCATTCACTGCTTTGAGCTTTGCGGCTACCATTTTGGTGTCTTTCTTCCGTTCCGGCAACCCCTAAAGCTGCGCCCCTTGAATTTCTTGAGTTTTGTTGATCTTGATCGTTGTTTTGTAGCGCTGTCGTGCGGCCCTCAATTGTTAGTAGTGTGCTTCCCTCGCGGCGTCAAGCAGCTCTTGAATCCTTTCTTCGGCTCCCAAAAGTTGCACACCTTGGCTTTCTCCAGTGTCATAGCCGCGTTTGTGATAGCTTCTTCTGCCGCTCTCTGTGGCTTTCCAAGTCAGGCTGCGATGCCGTTGATCACTGCTCTAGCTTGTTGTACGACTCCTTGACGGCAGCTCTTCAAGAGCATGTCGTGCACCACGCCATTTTTTTTAAAAAAGAAACATCGTGCTGCCGTTCTCGGCAACCGCTATAGCCATACCAGTACGTGTTTTCGATCAATAGGACTGTTACGAAATTATTTCTTTTTGAATCAAAACCATTTTGTAATCCCGAAAGTCAAACACGGCAATCACAACCTTCACTAAAATCGAATACATCAAAAACAAATTGTCATCCCACTTATCTAAACGTGATAAAAAATAAAAGAAGCGATAAATGAATCAAATACTTTCTGCCACCTATTTCCTTGATGACCACCGGTGATTGCGCACAGGTGGTTGACTGGTGACGCTACATCCAAGTCTAATCACAAGCCCCATTTCGGAAATTTTCTTCTTGCATGCGGACATTCCTCAGGGAGGTTGTGGTCCCGTCAATGACGACCATGGCTGAAGCAGCCCTGTGGTCCTCACGTTACGGAGGTAGAGCTGGGTTGCCTAGGTCCGGCTTGAGATCTTCACCTTGGGAAGTTGCAAAATGATTGCCTAAATTGGGCACATTGCTCAGAATAATATTTTAAAAAAAGAAGACAAAGAAGTGCATGCACATGCACCCATAGTACACCGGAGGTGTTGACTGCTTGCGCCAGCGCGACGGAGACCTTCCAAGGATCAGCTCACGGTGCTGAGGATGGCCTGATGACAGGTAACAAGGGTGGTGGTGTTGGCAGACAAAACTGGTGGTGTTCTCCCACCACCACCAAGGTACTCACCTACCCAGTCATCACGACGCGTTGACCAACCATGTGTCGCGCAAAGGTCTGTACTAGTGAGCCAAACTATCAGCCAAAGGCGGCGAACACCGCCAAAGGGGAAGGAACAAGTGACGGAGCACACCAAGGCCAGTGCGAAGGGAACCAAACGGTGCTCCTTATAGTACCTTTGCCGATGACTTCTCAAAGGTGGTAGCAGCCGTGGTTTTGACCATACACTACCATGTCTTGCACACGCTACCATTGCGATACGGCCGTTGCATGGCCCAACAGAAGCACACAGCAGAATGCATGCGGGACAAAACACACATCTGAGCAAGAACGCAAAGTATGCGAAAAAGGGGACGAATACAATTTTTCACCGTGAAGTTATGGCAAAATAGCCCAGTGTACGCTTCTTGCTTTGTTCAGATCGACGTGTGCCTAACATAATGCGATATTGCTATCTTCCAGATTTTATCATTGCCGCCAAGCAAAGTCCGCTAAACTTGGGGCTGCTTTCTAGCTCCGCTTTGCGACCTACTATGACAACCGGCTGATGTGCTAGGTCTTTGTATCAATACTACAGGTCTGCGCCACCACCGTCAAGTCAAGTAAGAAAAAGTGTATTTCTCTGCCAAAAGGTTAGCTTAAGTTGTTATAAAGAGGCCTAGGGGCATAACACATTTTTATCTTAGTATTGGCCTATCCAAAAAGGGGTGACACGACATTTTGACCTATAAAACCAAGCATTGATCTATGGATGTTGTGTGGACCCCTGATCCCCCAACTGATTGATCTTATACACCATTTCCTGGACTGACTGAGGCACTGACATTGATCCAGAGCCTATACATTTTTCTATGTTTTCTCATGAATGCTTAGCTATCCTAGTGGTCTGCACCCTAGGGGGCTGTGGCACCTCTTTTTGAGAGGTCCTGGGTTCAATTCCCAGTCAGCCTAGCTAAGTAGGAATATCCCATGTGACATGGCAGTGACCTCAGCGCCACAAGCCATGGCACCTCAGCACCTATGGGACCCAAAACAAAGAGTGCACATCTCTAGATGGCACTATAAAAGAGAGAATGCCCATGTGGGCAGTTTTTCCATGTTTGTAGGATATTTTCTAACTATCTTTTCCTAAATGTGTAGTTGTTGTGAGTTTCCTTTGTTGTATCACTATCTCCTCTGACTGCAGCCCTTCATGTTGTGGATTTGATCCTGTGGTCCTTTGCCTTGCAACTGTGGGTACTTATTTGGGTTGATTTCATCAAAACTTATTTGTTTGGAAAACCTGAACTACATCAAGCAGCAGCAGCAGCAAGCAGGGGCATCAACAAAACAATACAATCAAAGCATTCAACAGTGAAAGCCTGTTTTAACTTTCTGGTACCAGAGAATTTCAGTCTTTGCGTACGTGCAACTCCGTGCAGTACAACCAGTACGTCGAGACTGACTCCACTGAAGGGCGAAGAAATACAATATGGACACCAAGGACACTGCCGCGACAACAGTGCCCTCAGTGGCACCAGCCAAGCCAACGCCAGCGCCCACACCTGCTGGTGAACCTGAACCTGAGAAGCCTGTACCTTCAGTGCCCTTAAGTGGGCTGAGGGATGATTCTCTGGCAGGCTTGAGAGCTGCCTTCAGTGGTCTATCCGTGCGAGGACCTGAAGGCAAAGAGAAGGAGAAGGAGAAGCAAGCAGTGGACATGGGAGCCGAACAGGTACACCCTGGAGATGGATATGGACCATCCGACGAGGCGCCCTTCGAGGACACACCTGAGGAGAGCGCTCCAAGCGCCTCTGCTGCAGTACCCTCTGCAACAACCACTACACTCCCAGCCACACATCCAGCTACATCCTCATTCACAGCCACTCCACCTATGGCTGAGGGTCTAGGCTTTACTGGAATGCCTTACCCCACCTATGGGGTGACTCCAGCCGCAACTGTGCCACCTATGGCAACTGCAGTCAGCGAACCAGTGGCATCCAGCTCCACCCACACTGGTGCGCCTGTGCCTATGCCGCGCCGATATGTGGATGGCTATCATAGACCTGCGGCGGGTGTGTACATGACTGGGATACCTGGCTATGCGCCACCCGAGCCTGGCTACACTATGCCTGCACCTGGTTTCACTTCCCTGAGTGGCCTACGTGGCCCTGAGTCTCTTGGAGAAAGGAGTAGAGGGTCTGGAAGATCCTCCAACAGGTCCCTGACGCGGTCGGAGATAAAAGAGGGTCTCCGAGGAGCCACCTCTGAACTTGTTGGTGACCTCACTCAGGAGATTTGGGCTAAACTGGAGCCCCTGATTCCTCCCCAAGCGTCACCTACCATCGTGGGAGGTTCACCTCACCGAGTACAAGGCAATCACCTGGTGGCGGGGCTGACGAACACCCTGGGAAGCTCGAGGAGCCGACCGATGCCGACCCCCGCTGTGATACCGAGAAGCCCATTTATACCAAGAACTGCCAAGCCCCCCTACAGCCATGCGGAGAATTCCACGAGAGCCGAGCTGGACCGGTTGGGGCTGACAGCCCTAAGAGTGACGCGTTCCCGTGGGGGGCCGGCCACGGGACGCTGCGGTGACACGCACAAGTGAGCAGGCAGGCAAGGCACTACGCTCACAAGGGCATCAATACGCCTGTGTCATGTGACAAAGCGTTTCAGAATCCTTGCCACTCTGCAAAGAGGGAACGAAAGTATGTACAGCAACACATCAGGATATGTACACATGGGGTTAAGACTGGACTGGGGTAAGGGCATCACAGGACCATAGACACTCAGTCCCAACTCATATCCCAATCCCAGGTCCGACCCTCTCAGTGGCTGATGGGGGCGGGGGCTCAAACACAACCCATGCCCTGCTCAGTCCGGACCCTGAAACCCTGCCCATAAGGAAGGTGTCTGGCCCAGCCACAGGCGAGTTCCTGGGAACCAAGGCGCTCCAAGGTCAACCGACAGTGGCTCCGTATGCTCCCTTAACGGCAGGTCCCAACTCCGCCCTGAGCCAGAGATATGGCCCCGCCATTATCACCCAGGAGTTGGTAGCTGAAAATGGGCTGTTTCAGCCCAACCTGAAGTTAACTCAAAAATCCCCAAAATTGACCCCTCACCCGGACCCGTCAGCGGTGGGGACGAGGCAACTGACCCTCTGCGCCTCGCATACGAACTCCCTGGAGCCCTCACCCAACCTGGTTCCCTCTGAGGTCCCAGCATCAGGGCACCACGGGTTCGTCACGTGGGGTCATGATTGCCAAAATGGCAAAATCGGCCGTCTCGGGCGACCGTCCAGGGTAGGAAATCTTGGCGATATTGACGCGCCAAGCCTTGATTCACAACCCTTGATATCCCCTTTGGTCCCATGCCCTGGGTTATCGCTTGCTGTTCACCGAGGGGATGACCACACGGACGGGGCAGAAAGCAACATGCGGTGCAAAGGTGGGGATCGTGGATCGCACCAAAAGTTGAATAACTCCGGATGAGCCGGAGGAGCAAATACGAAACTCAAGGGCGTTCAACCCTTGGTCATATGCTACAATATGCGCCCTTCCTTCCTGGCTAGATCCCGTGCCCCATGGAGATATGGTAATTCCAATATGGCCTACAATGGCAAAAACAGCGAAATTTGGCCAAAACGGCCCGCACTCATGATTCCATATCTCCATGGCCACGGCGAGGATCCTTTCAACCAAAGATGCGATAGACACATGGGACTTAGGTCCCAATATATGCCACTTGCCATCCCTCATGGTCGCCTCTAGCTATTTTTCCCATTGGAGGGAAAGTGACACACGTATGGGGCAGAATGGCAACATACCCCAAATTGGGTGACTCACAACTCTCCCATCAAGAGGAGAGGCCACATGGGGAAACACCCCATTCGATGTGGGCTTATGTGCCCTCTCCGAATTGCCCTTACCCTTGGTCAAGTGGCGCACGCAACCTCGGGGGTGAAATCAGGGGGAGAAGGAGTTTGTGGCCATTTTGGGCAAAACGGCCAAAATTCACCCAAAAGTGGTCCCTCCAAATATCGTATCTCCGTATCACGAAAGAAAGGAGCCTCGGGCTTTTGCATGGATGCAAACCGAAGCTTTGCTTCCCTTTTGCAACAAGGGTTGAGGTTCAAAGCACAATGAAAGCATTTTTAACACCTCAATCCTTGATGCACACTATTTATGGGAAAAAGTGCATATATCGGCGATATTGGCATGAGCATATCTTTGGGACCTTGAGGAGCAAAAATATGAGTAAACACTTTTGGAGTGGGCCCATAGTAGGTGCTTTCAAACATGCACCCTATGGTTAGATTGTCTCCGCCCACTCGTGTCATTAGTGCTTGCATATGAGCGCGTGTGCAAAGAGGCAATGTGGCACGCGTGCTCACAAGGCGAAATAATATAAAATAGAAGACAAGGTTGTAAAAATCAACCAAGCCATCCACGATGTCCTTCGTGGTCTCTACTTTACATATTGCCTTGGTTCGAGGCTCAACTCCCCATAGGCTTCGAGTACGAGCCTCGGGGGTTTGGCCATTTTGGCCTAATTTTCGACCAAAACTTGCCCTCTTTTGAAAATAGAGTTTTGGTACGCATGGAATTGCGTGGAGCCATCGTTGAGTTGGCTCGTAAAACGAAAATGGCCTCGGGCTTTTGGTCTTGTGAGCATTGTGTTCGGTCATTAACGTTCATGCTCACATGGGCACAAAGTTAGCGTTTGCGCACGCAAACGACTTGGGTTTGCGAGACCCATAGGCTGCCTAAAACACCGCCATCGCCCGCTTCCCTAAGCAAGATGATACGCCCGCGTGAAAGGGGCATGGATGAAAGACATAGGGGGGAGACGTAGGGTACCGTGCGAACTCTTGGTCCTTGAGAAGCATGAGTTCGCACGATCGACGGAAAGCCTTGCGCGCTGATTTTCTCGAAAACGCAACAGCGAAAAATTCTGGTGAATACACCAGATGAAAGTTCATAAAATACCCTCTAGATTCAGCCCTTAAGTTCTCTTAGAACCTCACAGGTACTCGAGAAAAGTCAATCACAAAACTCGCCACGGAGAAGCGACGAAGGCGCGCGAACAGGCGACATCAGGCGGCGATTTCACGACAATTAGAAATCGCGGTAGAAATCGGGTATTTCACCGATTTCTGACCGAAAATCGATCAAGACAATAAAATCACGGTAATTCTACATCGATTTATTGGTTAGAAATCGGATTTCAGATTTCACGGGTTAGAGAACGGGGATAGCCGGTATCAACGGCTTCCGCACGGGTATGACGGCTCGCAGGCCTCCGGGCCATGGGCCATAACGGGTGTGACTGACCACAGGCCTCCGGGCCATGGGCCATAGGTTCTGGGTACCGCTTCACCCCCCTCCTTAGAGCAAACCCTGGGGGGGGCTCGATAACACCCAAGCATGGCAGCGGGTACCCAGGACCATTTCCTGAAAGGGGGGGGGGGTGTCACATCCTCACCTCAGTAAGTCACAGTAAGATAGGTATCCCACAGTGGGATAGGTATGCTGCTGTGACAGCTCGTAGCACATGTACAGTATCAAGTATCAAGTCCCGGGTCCTGGCGGCGATTGTTCGGCATCCAAAGGACCCGTTAACCCATACCAGGCGCACCGGGTGCCGGCTGCTACGGTCACCACCACAGTGGCAGTGGCATACACGGCCAACATAGGCGTCACAAAACGGCCCAGGTGGCCCCACAAGTCGAGAGCGACCACAAAGATCCATCAGGCTACCCCAAGCTTCCCAAGGCCCGCCGACTGGGGAGAGTCCCCACGGGTCCTTCCTCGGGCGCACCATGTCCATATCCATACGACGCGAGTCCAGAGTGCCATAGTCGAACTCCTTACGAACCCCAGATCGTAAGGGAACTCCTCCTGAAGGGATCGGGCATCAAGGCCGTCTTTTCCCTCGCCCTATTACCACGAAGCGTGGCCATACATGAGGGAGTCCTCATGCAGTGTGGGCGGAGGCGTCGACTCCTCAAACCACCAGTTTCCCAGGCAGACTGACCGAGGTCAGGAGCACCGGAGGCCGCCATCCGAATGCAAGTGCGTCTGCGAATCGGTAGGCTCACACTGGGACTGACAGTGGCGGACCGCTGGGAGTGTAGTCAGGCAACTGGGCTTCCCGCCTGGCGCCATCAGGATCTCCACACATCACAGCGAATAGGGCAACACGGTATCACGGGCACTCAAACAGTAGAATCTGTAATCAAGTACTGGTCCAGGCTGGACCAGGCTGTAAGAATATGTACATGGCGACTCAAGGCGCCTCTGTATCCCGATTCGTGGTGAAAAACAGTCCATTCCTCAGCGATGGGCTGATGACACTTAACATACAGATGCACATGTCCTGGAGGGCAGAAAAACAAGCAATAATCTGGGTAAATAGGCGTGTAAACACACTCAGAACAGAGTGCCAAACCACGCCACGGTCAGGATAAGGCAAATGCAGGAGGATGGACAGGATAACGCCTGAGTTCAGGCATATATAGTCTCGAGACACACGCCGACTGGTCTGGATTCCGCAAATGCCATGGAACCAGACCACACACTCAAAAATCGCAATGCCGATGACAGCGGCATCCGTTGCGCAACGTCGTATGGGCTTCAAGGCCCCAAGAGCTCAAAAATATGAAGGTCAGTCGCCCTACCTGGTTTCCCAAGGATTCAGCAGGGGGGGTAAGTGACGAATAAAAGAAGAGAGGGGCCATCCTCCTCTGGATTCAGCAGGGGGGGGTATATGGCCACTCTGTCACCGAAAGATGGAAGAGAGCAAGCAAGTAAGGGACGATTCGTCGGCCTCACAAGCGCTCATAACACATCAGGGGAGAGCTCAGGGCGCTGATCAGGCACCCCTGGCTGCAATCGCCCGGGTGAGTGCTGCCAAGTCCGAAACGTGGATCTTGGTCTTGTGCTTGCGGATGTACTCCATGAAGGGAGTATTGACCCGCGGCACAAACGAAGAGACGGGTTCCCAGGTGTCGTGGGACGGCCCATAGCCTCGCCAACGAACCTTGAACTCCAGACCTCCGGGTGCCGAGGCCTTCGGACGCTGAGCCAGGATCTTCTCGACAGTATAGTCGTCCTGCTCAGCATAGTCGTCGTCCGAATCGGCCTCATGTTTGGCGTAGTCCAGGGACACATGTCGGCCACGGAGGTCGGGTTCCCGCACACGGAGTTGACTCTCGTGGCGCTCCCGGAACTGTCCGTGACCCACCTTGATGCGGTAGGTGTCCTCACCAATCCTGCGGACCACCTCGCCGGGTGTGAACCAGGTTTTGGTGCGGTGGGTGCCCATGGGGCGGGGTCTGATCACCCACACCGGGTCTCCCACCCTGAACTTCCGCGCTGTCGAGCTCGGGGCGGACTTCTGACGCTCAGCATGCTCCTTCTCAAGCTGCTGGCGGATGTCCCGCGCCGTTTGCTCTTGCCGCGCGAAGAACTCCTTGGCATCCATAGCCATGCCATCACCAGACAAGGGAAGTCCCCTACCCAGGGGGTCCCTGCCAAACAGAATCTGGTGAGGGGACAAACCGCCCGGAGTGGGGGTGTCATGATGGGCCTTCAGAGCAGGCCACATCTCCTCGAACCAGTTCCGCCGTGGATTGGTGATGTGGATCTTGCGCAGCTTCTCGAACAGCTGCCGTCCAGCCACTTCAGCACGGCCGTTAGACCGGCTGAGATAGGCAACGCTCTTGGCATGTCGTATTCCCATGAGGGAACACATAGCCTTGAACCAGCCACCAGTAAACTGGGGCCCTCGGTCACTGCAAATGGTGCGGGGGATGTCAAAGACGGTCAGCCAATGACGAATCATCATGACTGCCACTTCCTTGGCAAGCAACCCCTTTTTGCGTGCCGGAACGGCTACAACGTAGCCGCTGTGGCGGTCCACACAGAGAACCACACAGTCAAAGGTCTCCTTGCCAATGTGCACTTCGGGCATGGAGAAGACGTCCATGGCCACGCTCTCCATGGGCTGGTCAGGAACCGGGGTCCATTGGGGTTCCCCCTTGACGTTCCGGTTGTCGGGATTGCAGGACTGACAGACCGAGCAACCCTTCCTGACCTTCTTGATGGCGGTGTAGAGAACGATATGGTCGATCTCGAACCGACGCTGCATGTCAAGAGCTTGCTTCTTGACCCCTGGGTGCAGCATGTGGTGGTGCCAAGCTTCACACAGCTCGAGCACCCGGGACTCTGGGACTAGCAGCTTACCATTCCGGTAGAGCTTGCCATCTTCCTCAGTCAGCCCCTTTGGCCACTTCTGCCCGTCGTCAGGGTCGGTCACAGCCCTATACTCGGCCGCAAAGGCCTCAGACTTGGCGTAATCGTCGGTCCAGTCGTCCTGGAGGCAAGACTCTGGGAAGAGGTGCTTGTCGGACTCCACTCCCACAGGGGGTGCCGGACCGGGCCTTCCGCCCGCGGCACCCACAGGGGCGAGTACACTGACCGCTCTGCTCACCCTCGATGCGAGGGGGGCATCGGCAGCCATGACGACGAAGCATTTAACATCCTCCTCCTCCATCAGGCGCTCCATTTCAATGATCTTCTTGGCTTCAGCGGTCTCAGCCTCATCGCCATGGGCAGAGATATCCTGCATGCCCTTGCTGGCGGGATAGGCCCACCTACTGAGACAGTCCGCCACGGTGTTATCCTTTCCAGGAATATAAACAACCGTAAGGTCGAACTTGGCCAAGGTCTCATGCCATCGTGCCCGTCGGGAGGCGGGACCTGAGGGGGTGTCCACGTGCTCCTTGTGCCACGACTGCAGACTCTGATGGTCGGTGCAGACGGTGACGGGATGGAGGGCTATGTACCCAGCCCATTTCCTGAGAGCCATGACGATGGCATACGCCTCCTTTTCACGGGGCGTCCACGTCCGTCTCTGGCCTTCCGCCAGGACTCGGCTCCAGAAGGCCACGGGCACGTGCCTCCCGTCGTCAAGCACTTGCTCCAACACAGCGCCAATGGCGTAGTCGGAAGCGTCGGTGCGCAGGACGAACCCTCGGTCGGGATCCACGAGGTGCAGACCCACTGCGGATAGCAGCGCCTGCTTCATCCCCTCAAAGGCACGGTCGGACTCAGCTGTCCAGACCAGAGCCTTCTTGGACCCCTTCTTGGTCTCCTCTCGGTTGCCCTTGAGCATGGTCGTCATGGGGGCTGCATACTCGGCATACATTTTGATATACCCCGAGTAGTAATTGCAGAACCCCAGATACGCCCGTAGCTCAGAGACCGTTTTGGGCTTTTCCCAGTGCTCAATCGCCGCCACCTTGCCGGGTATGGGCTTTCGCTGCCCGTTCCCGACTACGTGGCCAGCGAAGACCACCTCGCTTACCGCAATGGTGGCCTTGTCACTGCTGCCCGTGAGCTTGTGCCGAACCAGAAGGTCCAGCACTCGAGTGACGTCCCTCTCGTGTGCCTCCAGGAGCTCCTCGTAGCTCATGCTGGGGTCCCCGGACGCAATGATCACGTCGTCCACGAAGGGGTCCGCACAGTCGCGCACCGGCTCAAGCAGGTTCTCCAGCATCCGCTGAAAAGCCGCATTGCCGTTGGTAACGCCCATAGGCATCACCTTCCACTGGAGAGGTCCAAGTGGGGTGCTCATGGCCGTGCAGGCACGGGACTCTTCGGCGAGAGGCATCTGATGATAACCATGTTTCAGGTCAATCACCGTGAAGATCCTCCGCCGGTGTTGTTTTTGCAGCATATCCTCAATGAGGGGCAGCGTATAGCTGTCGTGCTGCGTTTGGGCGTTCAGGCCGCGGTAGTCGACCACGAGCCGCCACTCACCGGCAACCTTCTTCGGGACGACGAAACAGGGAGAGGCCCACTCGGAGTGGCACGGCTCAAGCCAGCCTCTCTGGATGAAGTCACGGAGGATCTTCTCCATGGCCTCTTTCCTCTCGCCCCTCAGGGCAAACTCCCGGTGGCGATACACACGGGGGTCCTGCTTCAGTCGTATCTTGGCCTCGCCATACGGTCCACGTACCGGTGGAGGAAACACAGGCTTACCGCTGAAGAAGGTCTCGCCATACTTCTGCTTCAGCCTGGCCCTCAACGCCTGGATCTTGGGGCAGTCATCGGACTCTGCCTTGGCTTTTCCGGGCACTTGAACCACGGAGCTTACTTGAGGGGTAGCGACCCCGCTCGCTTTCGGCTCAGGTGGTCTTCCCAGGTGGCCCAAAGGGCCATCTCTGGTCTTGCCTCGGAACAGATCGCCGTAGGTGGGTGGGTTACCGCCAGGCGGCTCGTCTTGGCTGGACATGTGATCCAGCACCCTCTGCACGAAGGTATTCCCGTCATAGGAACCGGAGACGATTGAGTCCACTTCCCACCAGGCTTTGTCCTGGCCTTTGCCCTCACGCTGGTTTCCCCAGTCGTGAAAGGGCTGATCCATATACCCCTGAACCAGATCCCACTCCTCTTCAGTGAGGGGGTCTTCGGAGTCCGATTCTTCGATGTCAACAGGGGGAACCGCAAAGCATTGCCTCCAAGGCTCTGCTATGATACGGTTGACACACACGAAGTCCGTGGTGTCGGCCTGATCAAGGCCCCCATCCACATAGTGGAATTCTGTTGGCCATCTCTGGGGTGGCATGGGCTGTCCCTTAGCGTCCTGATAGACACTCTCTCCAGCCGGTAGGACGACCTTGTTCAAGGTCATGTTGGTCAATGAGGCTACCCAATGTCGGGTACTTTCCTCCTCGGTGCATCCCATAGGAACAACCAGCACTGCCTTGGAGCGGTCCTTGCGAATCTTCGCTATCGCTCTTGGAATGTCCCAACGGGGGCAATGGATCCACATCAATCCCTGATGCGGACCCCAGTGCTTCTTCCACGCGGAGTCCTGGGCGCTCCAGTACTTCTCACATACCCGAAGATGGGCAGAGGTTCCTGAAGAGAACGCATCCAGGGCCAGATCCGACGCTCCCAGGTCCGCGACCACTCGGTTCGCCACTTCGGGCCTTACGCCGTACTCTTGGTTTGCTGGCCCAGTGGGCTCAGTGTCCAGCGCGGCCACTTCGAGCTGATTGCGTTCGGGGTGGATCCATTGGCATTCCACATGGTGCTCAGGTGACGAAAGCCACGAGAGCTGGTCGTCCTGGTACAGGGTCATGGAAGCCTGGGCCGGGAGGACGCCGGAGTCCGTCTCCATCATGAAGTCGTACCCGACGATCATGTCCCAGTCCATCTCGGCCTCGTAGTAGGGATGCAGATTCGCAGCGAATTCAATTTGAATTCGCCGAATTCGCTGCGAATTCGTTCGCAGCGCGAATTCGCTGCGAATTCGGCTTGAAATTCACAGTACTGCGAATTCGGGGCGAATTCGCGCTGCGAATTCGCAGGCGACGGCAAAATGATCACGCGTGCGCCTTTTTTTCCCCAGATGAAAAACTAACTTTGAACTGTGCTATGCAATAATTTTTTTGACTTTATACAATGAAAACTATGATCATTGCACTTCGATTGACCTATTCAGTTTGTTCTGCGGTGCCTGCGTACGCGTTTTCGAAAAAAAATTTTGTTTCTGAGTTTTGATCACACCGCTTTGTCCGCCTCGCTTCACTGAACACGGCGGTACCTTCCATTCTACCCAGAACCCCACCAGTTTGGAGAAAAACCCGTCTCGAACTTTTCATTTTCGACTTTTTTTTTTGCACTTTTGACAGTCAAAACGTGTTCTCCCTTGCCTACGCTTCACACTGGTACCCTTCTTACCCTTCACGGTGCCCTGCACGCAGAGAAATCCTGATGACGAGGTTTGAAAAAGTCCAGATTTGACTGTCCTGCACTGCCACAACGACTGGCAGTGGAATGGTGGAATGATGAACCGGAAAAATCATAAATATGAAACAGGTATGAAATTACACTCCAGAGGCGGCAGCGATCGCAGCTGCAGCGAAGGCGCTCACCGCCAGAGCGCTGGCAGCCACTTCCCGCCGCCTGTCCTCCTTTGTGACTTTCATGCGTGCCAGGATGCGAAGATTATGATAAATAAAGACAAGTTTGCGCAAGCGCTCAGGTTTCAATCTGTTTCTGTTCCTAGTGTACAGCTGTCCGAATTCATTCCAGTTTCGTTCCGTTGCACCCGCAGTGGCTGGAATAGCCCCCAGGGCAATAGCAACATTCTGCAGAGGGCCAGGGTCGGCGTATGCTTTCCACCAGCCATATGAGGACAGTGAATCAACGACCAGCAGGGAGAACAAATTTGAACCAACATCAAATGGTGCCTCCCCAGCACGGAACTTACCATACTCTTGCAGTGCTTGTGCACGCTGCTTCTCAGGAACCATTTCCTTGAGGGCATTAAGGGCTGCCTTTCTTTCGAACTCGTTGAGGTCCGGCACACCATTCTTGGGATTCAAGCAATAGGCCAGGACATGTGCGTCGTCATGCATGTAATCCCATCGGTCTGTGTACAGTTTCTCCACTCGTTTCCTCACGCTTTCTTCATTCGCGCTCCATGGCTTCTCTCTTCCCGCTCGCGTCTTGCTCTTCAGATTTCCTGGAATTGCGCTGAGGACCTTTTCTCGCAACGACTTCATCCTGGGCCAAACTTCTTGGAGCAGCGGCTGATCTCCCTCAAAGTAAGTAATTTCAGATCGGATCGGACTCGTAATGGCCACGACAGTTTCAAGCAGTGCAAAGGTTGTAGCAGAATTCAGGACCACTTCCATGTCTTGTGCCTCTTGCTTCACATGTGCCTGCTTCAGAATTTCATCGGCCCACGCATCTTCAAGCTGAATTGCGCGCAGTGCATGGCGATTGAACGCGACGCTCTCCACCACAGTGACCTGGTCGCCCCAGCGCGTAGGAGAAGCGGTGACTAGGTGCATCACCCCTTTCTGGCGCGTAATGTAGGTAGGATCTTTGCGAACTCGTTCAAACAGGGTGTGCACCAGGGTGTGTTGCTTGTGAAAGTGTACAACTTTTTTCGCCAAGTCCAGGGCATCATGGAAATAGGCGATCTGCTCAAAAATGTCTCCCAGCAGCAAACTCAGGACGTGTGCAGTGGTTGCACAAGAGTTTCTACTTCTCAGAATTTCTTCGGCCCTTTGTGGCCACCATGAAGGATGATACCTCCGCCTACCGGACCACCGGGGTGGAAGGGGTGAACTTCTAGGTGGTTTCAGAAAAATTCCAAAAATTTAGGTTCGAATTCGAATTCGAGGGGGTCCACCAATTCGTGCGAATTCGGGGCGAATTCGAATTCGACCGAATTCGTGCGAATTCGAACCTGCATCCCTACCTCGTAGAAGCTACCGTGCAGGAGGATTTCCTTGCCGAGGTCTGGGCGGCTCAGCTCACGATGGTTCACGAACTGCAGCCCAATGGCCGCTTCCTTCGTGCCTCCCACCATGTACTGGCCGTTCGCCACCTTCAGCCTGACAGGTTTCCGACTGTCGGTAAGACACTCTGGCGGAAGCAGGCCAGCCTTGACCAAGCTGACTTGAGCTCCCGTGTCGACCAACACGTCGAAAACCTTTTCCACTTCGCCGCATAAGGCACGGACCTTAAGATGCAACTGCCGCTCGCGACCTACACGGCGCACGGCGTGCAAACTCAGGATCTCCGGCCGTTCCAGAAGCTCCACAAGCGACTGGTGCAGGTCGTGGACAATGGGCTCAGGCTGCCCATCTGCAGCATCCAGCTGCGGTCCGTGTGATCCTCCGATACTCTCGGATAGATCCTGTAGTACATCAAACACGTTCTTGGTCGCGAAGGACGGACGGGTGCAAGGGTTCGTGCCTTCACTTGCCCTCACCCCGCCTCCGGGACTGGGCGCCAGACCGGGCCTTCCGCCCGCGGCAGTCCCCTTGTGCTTATCGACTCCCGACTGGGATGGTTCGGCGCTTCCCACGTCACCATCCTGCGACCGCCCTAGCTGGGGCCCTTGGCTGCAGGGGCTCCGCTAGGGGGCGTCGGTTGTGGAAGAGGGGGTGTTCTCCTCGGCTTCAACGTCGTTGACGCCTTTCTTCCTTCCCCCTTTACCTCCTCCTTTACCCTTCTTGTCCTTGTCCTTGTTCTGGTCATTCTGGTTGTTCTCCTTGTTCTTGTTGTCCGACCTGGGGACCCAGTTCCTCTTGATCTCCTGGATCTCCTTGGCCAACTCGGTCCCCACCGACGACATCAGCTTGGCCAGCTCTTCCTTGTCCACCTCCACCTTGGCTTCCCGAATACCCGCGGGCGCACGCTTCTTCGACCCGTGCACCTTCTTGTAAGCGTCCGTGTCAGCCTTGTGGATGGGGCATGTTCGGTGGTCATGGTTGAAGCCTCGCTTCCTCCCATAACACACGAAACAGCCCTGAGGGTGAGCTCGTATGAACTCCCCAAAGGACAGCGGAGGGTCGCCAATACGGCGAGGGTCCCTCTTCTCCTGCTTCTTCCAACCTTGCTGCAGGGGCTTCCAGTTTGCCGGCTTGGTCCCCGCGCTCAGGTTCTTGGCCACGAAGGCACAAACGGCCACCTCGGCGGGCTCATCGTCGTCGTCATCGTCGACGAGAGTCTCATCGCCGCCGGCTCCCGCTGGATCCGTGGCGGCTTCCCCGCCAGGTCCCTCGCCAACATAGTTGACGTCGCGGTCGCCGGGCCTCAACCCGCGGGTGTGGTGGAGGTTTCGGTACTCTTTGAGTACTTCCTCGCCAACCCACTCCAGGATCTCGTCGCAGCTCATCCGCGCCGGGATGGGCTGCAGACGGATGGTCTGGCCGCTCAACTCACAATCGTCAAGGCGCCACATCGCGGTCTTCTCGCGATCGCCCGAGACGGTGATGAGAAGAGCGTTCCGCAGGGAGTGCCGTTTGACATCCCGGGCCACGTTCTTCTTCGCCCAAGACACCACGTTCGTATGATACTCCTTGGGGAGCATCATCTTGACCGTGTGGTTGGACTTGGCCCTCTTGGATTCCTCCTTGGTGACCCTCTTGATCCATGCTTCCGGTAGCATGGAGAGCAGGCGAGCCTGCTCGTCACCCTCGTTCCAATCCTCCACGTTGCGGCGGAAGAGGGTGTATTTCCCTCGGAAGTCACGCCATTCCCGTAGGCGGATCTCCCGTCCATCATGCTCAAGCTTGATGGACTTCCAGCGCTTGGCAGCCACCTGCGGAGCGTCCACCCGCTCCTGCTCGTTGAGCCACTTCTTGGCGTCCTTGAGGGTCTTGATTCTCCCCTCCTTGGTCGCCACGAAGTATAGCTCGCCGAGTACTTCCGGCAGGCGGTACCTGAACCGTTTGAAGACATACTTCTCCGCATCAGCGGGAGGCAGGTCTTCAGTGACGGTCAGCCCCCAATCGTCCAGCTTCTCCAAGAAGCGGTCGAGGTTGAGGGGGTTGCCGTCGTACATGGGGGGCTTGATGTCCTTCAAGTCTTCCCACACGGCGGCATCCGCGGCCTTAGAGACCATGAACGCCGGCCGCGAGGTCGACCGAGGTTCCCATCGCCCTCGCCCACGGACTCCCACGGCCGCCACGTCCATCTCCTCCATGGAATCCCTGTGGCTACGCCGCGGTTCCTCCACGTACGCTGAACCGAAATGTTCACGCCGTACTGCATCCATGTACGCATCCTCATCACGGCGCCGGCGGCTGCGTTCAGCGGCCTCCCGTCGTACACCACGCGGCGGGCTGATGTCGAACTCCTCCAGGTCCAGGTCCAGGTTCAGGTCCTCACCTTCGCCGACATCCCACTCCACGTCTCCTCTGGGGACCTCATCCCTGAGTCCACCATAACGTCCTCCAGCCCTGGGGATTGGCGCCGGGGCTGGTGCCGGGCGTCGGGGGCGTACAGGCGTCCGCGGTGGGGCACGGCGGTTGTGATAGTCCGCGCTGAGCCACTCATCGCGCCATTCCTCACTGCCACTGCCGGGCGGCACGCGCTCGTTGCGGCGGCCCGCGCTGTGGTGAGAGGAGGCGGAGAGAGAGGGGGCACTGGCGCTGGGGCGACTCCTGGGGGCTCCGCCGGGGGCGTGGGGTCTGCCTGGACCTGGTCCGGGTCCCCAGCCGTCGTCCGACGAGCCAGACTCCAGGGGTGGGTGGTCGCTGCCGACGCTCTCACGGGCTTCCAGCGCATCCAGCCTCTCCTGCAGGCCGCTGACGACGTTGGTCAGCGACTTGGTCTCGGCCCTGGCGATGTCCAGGTCCTTCTGCGCGCGCGCGGCGACCGTGGAGATGCGAGCCATCTCGCTCTTGCCCGTGTCTACCTCCAGCTCGAGCAACTGGACTCTCCTGCGGAGGTAGACAATCCACCGCCAGGTGGCATCCGGGTCGCCGTTCCCTGGCGGGTCGTCGGGGTCCCCAGGGGGTCCTCCAGGAGGGCCTCCGCCGGGTCCGCCCGGTCCAGGGGTTCCTCCCCCGCCCGGTGGTCCGCCTCCAGGGGGTCCACTTGGTGGGCGTCCTCCAGGGGGTCCTGAAGGTCCTCCGCCAGGGGGTCCCGGTGGGTCTCCGCCGGGTCGCCTCGGTGGGTCCGAGGATGGACGCTTCCTCGTGATGCCGAACTCCATGTCGTCATCTTCGTCCATGTCGCCCCACCTGGGCGTCTCGGTCACGGAGGACTCGGAGCTCCGGTAGGGAGGAGGGGGATCCTCATCCTCACCTTCCATGGGGACGTCTCCGCCACCTCCGCCCGTCCAAGCCACCACTTGGCGATGTCGACGGCCTCGTTCATCCCCGTCACTGGCGGTGAAGAAGGGGTCACTGTCGTGGGGGTGCCCACCCGCTGGCCTCCGCGGCCTCTCGGGGGTCTTCCCCTTGCCCTTCCTCCGTCGACGGGCGGTGGTGCTACCGCTCCCACTGCTGCCCGTGTCCGCCTCATCCAGCTTCATCCTGGAGGAGGCGTCCCCTTCGAAAAGCCTTCGAAGGGTCTCCACTCGCGATCCTCCCGGGGGAGTCTCGTGGCGGAGTTTGGCCTCTGCCTCCTCCATTGCGGCGGCGGTGGCTGCGGCAGCTCGCGCTTCGGCCTCTTCCCGAGCACGAGCCGCCTCGGCTTCCCGGGCCTGCAGCAGCTGCGCCTTCTGCGCCTCCAACGCCGCCAGCTCCGCTTCCGTCTTGGCCTTCTCCTCAGCGACCTTCCGTCGCGCGGCCTCGATGGCTTCCTTCTTGGCGGCATCCTCCTGGGCCTTAGCCGTCGCTTCGGCGTGGGCCCTTTCCTCCGCCTCCTTCTTTGCCCTCTCTTGGGCAAGCGCCTCCCCCAGCGCCTTCACCTCGGCCTCCTTGCAGGCAATGGCCTCCTGCGTCAGGCGGGCTTCCTCGTCGGCTGCCGCCAACTCACCGTTGACCTGGGCAGTCGCTGCCCCATGGGCGGCTACGGCCGTGAGTCCAGCCGCGATGGCCGCCATGGTCTGGGTGTGGATGGCCATGCCATGCGCCCACTCCGCAGCTTCCTCCTGGGCGATGCCGGCGGCGCCCTCCACAGCAGCGCTGTACTGCTTGGCCCGTTGCCGGGCAACCCGACGGTTGCAGGGCACCCCACAGGCGCGCTCACAGGCGCGCGCCACGTCCCTTTCGGGAGCGACGCTGCTGCTGGAGCTGGCCTGGTCGGCCGGCGTCCTCCCGCGGTGGGCCGACTCGATGTCGCTGCTGGGGCCTGCTGAGGCCTGCCGGGCCTTCAGGAGCAGCGGACGGGGCTTGGCCTGGGTCTGCTTGGCGACTTGGATGTAGTCGCCAAGGGTGGTGGAGCCGGGGTGGTGTCCACCATTGGGCCGTTGGGGACTGGGGGCTGGGGTTCCGCCCTTGGCGCCTTGGGCGGCTTCGGCGGCCAGGGACTCCTGGTACTCCCGCCACCTCCGGTCCCGCTTCCTGTCCCCGGCGGACCGCTTCTCCGTCGCCGGAGATGCGCTGCTGCTGCCCTGCAGCCTGCGCTCGTTCCCCGTTTCCGGGAACTTCTTCTCGATCACGTCCCACAGGGAGACGTTGATCGAGGCGCCCGACGGGTAGGCGTTGGGGTCCTCGTCCTCCTCAATCCCGTCGGGGCGCAGCCCTTCGCCGGGCCTGTCCGGCCGGGTCCACGTCCTCCAGCGCTTGCGGCGGAAGCGGTACTCGTACCCTTCCGCCCGCAGCCACTCCTCCACTGCCCGCAGGCGGTCCTCCCCCATGTCCTCCCGGAGCTCGAAGCTCCCGGGCATGCCGCCTTCGCACTGGGGATTGCTGTAGCGGTATTGCTGGTCCCACAGCAACCCACGCAGCAGGCGCGCCACATGGGGGTGGGGCTGCGGCCACCTCCTACCCGCTTCTTGCCAATTCACCATGGCAGCGGGGGCGTAGTTGATCTTGAGGTCCTTGACGTGCACTCGTTCAACTCAACGAACTGGTCGTGGTTGTTGAGGAGGGTGCTGTAGCACTGGATTGGGCGTGCGGCTGGTGCTGGTCAGCCGGTGGTTGTGGAGGTGGTTGACGCGGCCTTGCTGGTCGGCCAATGGGACTCCGGGTCGGCCGATGGGGCTGATGCAGGAGTCCTGGTCTGTGCACCTCTTTCACGGCTGCTGCGCGGTCAGGGCGAAGCTCTGGACGGCGCTGCTGGCTCCTCGACGAACTCGGCGCTGTCGCTGAGCAGCGCTGCGAGCTGCTGCGCTGCGCTGCGAGACGCTGCGCTGCGCTGCGGGCTGCGAGCTGCGCCGCGCTGCTGCGACGCGCTGCTCGGGGTTGTTGGCCCCGAGTGGCACGCCAGGGCTGGGTAACCCCGCGGCGGTGAAACGCTTTTGACGCGTTCCCGTGGGGGGCCGGCCACGGGACGCTGCGGTGACACGCACAAGTGAGCAGGCAGGCAAGGCACTACGCTCACAAGGGCATCAATACGCCTGTGTCATGTGACAAAGCGTTTCAGAATCCTTGCCACTCTGCAAAGAGGGAACGAAAGTATGTACAGCAACACATCAGGATATGTACACATGGGGTTAAGACTGGACTGGGGTAAGGGCATCACAGGACCATAGACACTCAGTCCCAACTCATATCCCGATCCGAGGTCCGACCCTCTCACTGGCTGATGGGGGCGGGGGCTCAAACACAACCCATGCCCTGCTCAGTCCGGACCCTGAAACCCTGCCCATAAGGAAGGTGTCCCGCCCAGCCACAGGCGAGTTCCTGGGAACCAAGGCGCTCCAAGGTCAACCGACAGTGGCTCCCTATGCTCCCTTAACGGCAGGTCCCAACTCCACCCTGAGCCAGAGATATGGCCCCGCCATTATCACCCAGGAGTTGGTAGCTGAAAATGGGCTGTTTCAGCCCAACCTGAAGTTAACTCAAAAATCCCCAAAATTGACCCCTCGTCCGGACCCGTCAGCGGTGGGGACGAGGCAACTGACCCTCTGCGCCTCGCATACGAACTCCCTGGAGCCCTCACCCAACCTGGTTCCCTCTGAGGTCCCAGCATCAGGGCACCACGGGTTCGTCACGTGGGGTCATGATTGCCAAAATGGCAAAATCGGCCGTCTCGGGCGACCGTCCAGGGTAGGAAATCTTGGCGATATTGACGCGCCAAGCCTTGATTCACAACCCTTGATATCCCCTTTGGTCCCATGCCCTGGGTTATCGCTTGCTGTCACGCCGGCTGCTTACTGTTCACCGAGGGGATGACCACACGGACGGGGCAGAAAGCAACATGCGGTGCAAAGGTGGGGATCGTGGATCGCACCAAAAGTTGAATGACTCCGGATGAGCCGGAGGAGCAAATACGAAACTCAAGGGCGTTCAACCCTTGGTCATATGCTACAATATGCGCCCTTCCTTCCTGGCTAGATCCCGTGCCCCATGGAGATATGGTAATTCCAATATGGCCTACAATGGCAAAAACAGCGAAATTTGGCCAAAACGGCCCGCACTCATGATTCCATATCTCCATGGCCACGGCGAGGATCCTTTCAACCAAAGATGCGATAGACACATGGGACTTAGGTCCCAATATATGCCACTTGCCATCCCTCATGGTCGCCTCTAGCTATTTTTCCCATTGGAGGGAAAGTGACACACGTATGGGGCAGAATGGCAACATACCCCAAATTGGGTGACTCACAACTCTCCCATCAAGAGGAGAGGCCACATGGGGAAACACCCCATTCGATGTGGGCTTATGTGCCCTCTCCGAATTGCCCTTACCCTTGGTCAAGTGGCGCACGCAACCTCGGGGGTGAAATCAGGGGGAGAAGGAGTTTGTGGCCATTTTGGGCAAAACGGCCAAAATTCACCCAAAAGTGGTCCCTCCAAATATCGTATCTCCGTATCACGAAAGAAAGGAGCCTCGGGCTTTTGCATGGATGCAAACCGAAGCTTTGCTTCCCTTTTGCAACAAGGGTTGAGGTTCAAAGCACAATGAAAGCATTTTTAACACCTCAATCCTTGATGCACACTATTTATGGGAAAAAGTGCATATATCGGCGATATTGGCATGAGCATATCTTTGGGACCTTGAGGAGCAAAAATATGAGTAAACACTTTTGGAGTGGGCCCATAGTAGGTGCTTTCAAACATGCACCCTATGGTTAGATTGTCTCCGCCCACTCGTGTCATTAGTGCTTGCATATGAGCGCGTGTGCAAAGAGGCAATGTGGCACGCGTGCTCACAAGGCGAAATAATATAAAATAGAAGACAAGGTTGTAAAAATCAACCAAGCCATCCACGATGTCCTTCGTGGTCTCTACTTTACATATTGCCTTGGTTCGAGGCTCAACTCCCCATAGGCTTCGAGTACGAGCCTCGGGGGTTTGGCCATTTTGGCCTAATTTTCGACCAAAACTTGCCCTCTTTTGAAAATAGAGTTTTGGTACGCATGGAATTGCGTGGAGCCATCGTTGAGTTGGCTCGTAAAACGAAAATGGCCTCGGGCTTTTGGTCTTGTGAGCATTGTGTTCGGTCATTAACGTTCATGCTCACATGGGCACAAAGTTAGCGTTTGCGCACGCAAACGACTTGGGTTTGCGAGACCCATAGGCTGCCTAAAACACCGCCATCGCCCGCTTCCCTAAGCAAGATGATACGCCCGCGTGAAAGGGGCATGGATGAAAGACATAGGGGGGAGACGTAGGGTACCGTGCGAACTCTTGGTCCTTGAGAAGCATGAGTTCGCACGATCGACGGAAAGCCTTGCGCGCTGATTTTCTCGAAAACGCAACAGCGAAAAATTCTGGTGAATACACCAGATGAAAGTTCATAAAATACCCTCTAGATTCAGCCCTTAAGTTCTCTTAGAACCTCACAGGTACTCGAGAAAAGTCAATCACAAAACTCGCCACGGAGAAGCGACGAAGGCGCGCGAACAGGCGACATCAGGCGGCGATTTCACGACAATTAGAAATCGCGGTAGAAATCGGGTATTTCACCGATTTCTGACCGAAAATCGATCAAGACAATAAAATCACGGTAATTCTACATCGATTTATTGGTTAGAAATCGGATTTCAGATTTCACGGGTTAGAGAACGGGGATAGCCGGTATCAACGGCTTCCGCACGGGTATGACGGCTCGCAGGCCTCCGGGCCATGGGCCATAACGGGTGTGACTGACCACAGGCCTCCGGGCCATGGGCCATAGGTTCTGGGTACCGCTTCAAGAGCAATGGTTAACGTGGAGCCCTACGGCTCTAGTGACCTAGGCAGAGACCCCTCTGACGATGAGCCGCCGTCCATGACTTCTGCTTCGCCCTCGGAGGACGACGACCCTGAGGACCCTGAGAACCCGAGGGGGCGGAAGAAGAAGAAGAAGAGGAAGACCAAGCGCCCTGAGGGACGCAGGTCTCAGGAGGCTAAGGCAATGACCACCTCGAAAATTCTGGTGAACTTGCCTGAGTTCACAGGCAAGGATCTCAGCGAGTTCGCTGAGAACTTTGGCCGGTTCCTCAGGATGACCGGCCAAACCCGTGCTAGTGGGCGAGTCAAGTGCGATCTGCTCCTGCAGTGCTGCAAGACTAAGTTCCTGGAGAAGCAGGTCAAGCAGATCGTGACGAAGTCCGCCACCTTCGCCAACGTGTTGGTTGCCTTGGAGAGGCAGTACCCGACCTACGAAACCGACCTCTCCATCAGGGCCGAGATCCAGAACCTGGCCGTGCTGCCCAACAACCCCAAAGCAGCCAGGATCTCTGAGCTACTGGCCGACCTCGACCACCGGGTGGGGCGACTGACGCCCGGTTTCTACGGCGGCGACGAGCTGCTCTTCTGGTTGGCGGCTAAGCTCCCTCGCGAGCGGTGGGATGAGTGCCGGTCAACGGCAGAGCGCAAGGCCAGAGCCCTCAACTACGAGGATTTGTCTGTGCTACTGACTACTTTTGGAGCTGGCGCTAGAGAAAGAAAGCGACCAGCACCTGAATGCCTACCATCCTGGAGGAGGAGGCTCTGGGAGCCAAGGCCGTTGGTATCAAGGACACCGACCCGGACAGGGGACTACCCCCAAGAATGCTCGTATCATGAGCAATGTTCAAGATCTCTTCTGGTGTGATGCCAGGGACGAGGAGGGTTCCCTGCTTCATGCCCCTGACTGCGATCAGCATGACTGTTTCGTGGTCCAGGGGAAGAAGCAGGAGACCAACACCGGCGGCAAGGCGAAGCTGCCGGACCACTACAGGTGTACCATCACCTGTGCATTCTGCGGGAAGAGGAAGCACTACGAGGATGAGTGCTACCATAAGCAATGCCTATCGGCGAAGCTTAAGACCGAGAACGCTAGTGGCAAGGGAGGTGGCAAGGGCAACGCCAACAAGGACAATGGCCAAGGCAAGTCCAAGGGGAATGGCAAAGGCCAAGGTGGCAAAGGTAAAGGTGGACGAGGAGGCGGCGACCGCAAGCCTGACAAGCACAAGAATGCGAACCCGTCCAGAGGGAACCCCAATCCTACGCCTGGGGGGTACCCTGAGCCCTCTGCTGGGCAACCCAACACGGGACCTACGACCCGTTCCCAGACCCAAGGCCAACAAGAACAAGGGACCAAGCGTGCTAACGAAGATGGGCACAATTCCAATGCCCGCAAGCGCTCCCGCTTCATGCGCATGGCACGTAAACTCCAGAAGAAGGGGTTCGAAGTGACCTGCCCCGCAGAGTTCTGAGAGGGACGCTCCGGGGGGCCTATAGACCTGGTGTTCTGGGTACGTATCCGTCTTGGGGAATGTGAGTACCTGGGGGTACTGGATACTGGGGCCACCATATCTATTGTGGCCAAGAAAATTTTACCTTGTGGGGACCTGAAGAACATCTTGCCTACCGCAGCCATCCGCATGGGAGATGGGCATGTGGTGCACAGTTGTGGGGACTGTGAGGTCAAAGTGCCTATGGGATCTAGAAGCATTGCCCATCGCTTCTACGTGATGGACACCGAAGCTTTTGACTTTGTACTGGGGACCGACTTCTTCGTCGAGCACTCCCAGATTCTATCCCTCACTCTGCAAGCACCCTATGTCCTCCAAGTGGACCATGGTGACGGCTGGGAATCTGTACCTCTGGAGCAGTCTGAGCATATATCTAGCTACCTGAGGGTATGCAAGAGGGAGCCCTCAACCGTGATGGTCGCCTCCAAAACAGAGGACTATCAGGTCCTGGGGGATGTCCTAGACCAAGGTCTGAAGGAGTTGGGATACTCCCGGGAAGACCTGAACGTGTAGCTATTCGCCAGCGACAAGCAACATGTCCTGGACCTCTACTGCAGCAAGGGGAAAAATTGCTGCTATAAATTTTACTGGCCCTCTTTCGGGATGGCCTACGGGAACCCAAGATTCAGTGAACTGGGGAAGGTCCTGATCAAGGTGGCCAGGGTTGGGATTAACAAACGTTGTTTGTTAATTTTTTTTTGAAAATTAGCGAACGAACGAACGAACGAACGAACGATGAAAATAAACGAATATCGTTTGCTAATTTTTTCCTTGTTCATGTTGTTTCGGTTTGCTTCTAATGGTTTACTTGCTTCTATTGTGCCCCTTCCTAGTGCTGTTTCAAAAAAAGTAGACTCACAATGTTTTTTGTGGACAAAATAATGTTTCGGATTTTTTTAAAAACCATTGTGCTTCTTTTGAAAAAAGAATAATTCAGATATTTTTGAAAACCATTGCGTTCGAGATCAAGGCCCCAGGAATTCCAGCCTCACAAAGGCACCTGTCCCCAGGCTGACCACCAAATGGCCAAAAATGGCAAATGGCAAAAAGTGAGCAACCAGCAAAAAATAAAGCAAGCGCATGTATCTGTACAGCTGCTGCAGCACACATAACAGGTCCCTGGCGTCACTTGAAGCCTCTGTGCAGAAGTGAAATTTTGAGATTCAAATGACATCACTGAGATGCAGCAGCAAACTGACTGAGTCCACCATAAAGGGTCATATAAAGGACAACGAAGGCTCACTCAAAACTGTCGAGACAACAGAAGCGAGCGCGACGAACACTCAAACGACACTCACAGCACGCGCCGACACTCAAATGACACTCACAGCACGCGCCGACACTCAAATGACACTCACAGCACGCGCCGACATTCAAATAACACTCACAGCACGCGCCGACACTCAAATGACACTCACAGCACGCGCCGACACTCAAATGACACTCACAGCACGCGCCGACACTCAAAGGACACTCACAGCACGCGCCGACATTCAAATAACACTCACAACACGCGCCGACACTCAAATGACACTCACAGCACGCGCCGACACTCAAATGACACTCACAGCATGCGCGAACACTCAAATGACACTCACAGCACGCGCGAACACTCAAGTGACACTGACAGCACCTTCTTCCTTTTGTGCTCCTTCTTCGTCTTCTTTGTCTTCACTCCTCAGTCTTCTTCGCTGCAGCAGCTTCTCGATCTTCTTCTGTCTTCTTCTTAACGTCTCTTTGATCTCCTTCGCCTCTTCCGCTTCTTTCTTCTGTTCTTTCTCTCTTCATATTCTTCCCTCCTGTTCTTCTTCTCCTTCTTCTTCACTTGCTTCTTGTGAGGCCCTGCAAACGCAAGACAGGCAGAAAAATTCAACCACCAATGTTAATGAAACGAAATCCAAATTAAAATCATTGCAAATTCTATAAAGTACCTCACATTTGCACGATCAATCCTTGGCCATGTTTGTTTGCTCAGCGGTTAGAATAAACGGTCTGTTAACATTTTCTCGCATCCATCAATTTTCTGTACCTGTGGTTTTTGAAATCCTGTGCATTTTAAATTCCTTCAGTTCATAGGCTCTGACAACGCAAAACATCGGACACAGCACACAGAAAGTGCGCGCGCCACGCCGCGGCAGGGGCCTGCGGGCCGTCGTTTGTTAAAACGTCGTTTGTTAATAAATTTCCCTAAGCGTAACAAACAAACGACCGTTCAGTCGCCAAACGCTCGCTTATCCCAACCCTGAAGGTGGCCCTGGAAGGTTCCCGTATGGTCCTGTGCTCTCCCAATTGGGGATCCCATGGGGGAAATGAGTACTGGCGTACTCTATTGGACAAGCTAACACTGACCTCCATCCAGCTGCCGGATGACGCCATCTACGTGCCTCTGGGCCGCAAGAGGCCCATCGGGAACCCTGGATGGGGTAGTATGCTAAGCGTGGTGGACGGGAGTCTAGGCCCAGTGCCCTGGGAGGATCTGGACTCTGCTATGGTCCAAGAAATTCAACGTGAGAGCAGCGGCTTCACCCTGGACGTCCTTAAAAATCAACTACGACCTCGAGACGCCGTGGAGACTACTCCTGGGGGAGACGAGTACGTCGTGTCTGACACTGTTGCCCCCAACTCCCCCTCCCGTGTACCTAATCCTGATGTAGTCTCAGAGTGTGGGCTATCCGAGCTACCCAGCTCTATACACTCTGATGACGAGACTGAGCATGACGCCTTCTTCGTGCAGACATGCATGGAGGAAGTGGAGAACGCCGAGTACGCTGCCCCACTGAAACCCCTACTCTCCATGAGGGGAGAGGAGCTCCTGGACGAGGAGTTGGACCCCTGATCCAGGCTAAGAGAGTACGTGGACTCCAAGAGGAGATTGGTGGCGAAAAAGCTATGCTACGCTAGGCCTACACGCCGCTCATGGCCGTTGAAGCAAGGGTCTATGGGGGATATTTCCCAACTGAAAGAGGACCTAGAACATAAGATTACCACCTGGCAACGAGAGCTGGACCTGAAGCTCATGAAGAGCGTATGGGGAGCCCATGTGAGGACCCCAGAGGAGGATGAACTCTCAGAGGAATGCGTATGCGAACCCCCTCGAGTGTGCCTATGTTGTCACCGACCACCTGAGACTGTGGAACAAGAGCTTCTCTACGCCTATCAAGGACTGAAGGATATGACCAAGGATGCTGAGCCGGTTGAGGATCACCTCCCTGCTTCTATACACCAAGGGGCAAGCAATCTACACTCTGACGAGGACATGGAGGACAAGATCAGACTCTTGGACCCTAGAGTACAGAAGCTGATCAGGACCTACCTGGAGGTATTCGGAGAACTACCCCCTCCAGCGTCCTGTGACAAGCTGGTACAGATGGACCTCAAGCTGAAGCCCGAGTTCGTCGGTCACAAGATAAGAAGGAGACCCTACCCGGCTCCGAAAGAGCAGGCCGATGAGATAGAGCGACAGGTACAAGAGTGTATCGACGCTGGCCTGGTCCTGGAGTACAAGGATGGGGACTATCCCCAACACTGCAGCCCCTGTTTTCTGGTGGCTAAGCCTGGGTCAACAGCGCAACGGCTGGTAGTGGACTACGGAGAGCTGAACAAGAAGACGTTGAACCACTAAGGGTCCATTCCTAATATGGAGTCAACCCTTGAGAAGATAGCCTCCTGTCGCTACAAGACGAAGATGGACAAACGAAGTGGATTCTGGCAAGTGGACCTGACTCCCAACGCCCAGGAACTCCTTGCATTCATCACCCCTCAGGGGAGGGTGTTCAAGTGAAAGGTCATGCCCTTTGGCGTGGCCAACGCACCCGCTCTTTTCCAAGAGCTGATGAACAAGATCCTATCCATCCTACGTCAAAGACCTGTGGTGCAAGACCTCATATCCCGGGGCGCCCAGATGGAAGCAGACATCGAGGATGTATGCCTGGGAACGAATACACAACAGGGCCACGTAAGCCTCTTGGGCGAGTTCTTTGCGGTCTGCCAGGAGAACCACACTAGACTCATGCTGGAGAAGTGTGAGTTCATGCAGGAGACTATGCAGTACCTGGGGTTCGACATTGGCTATGAGTGGTGGACCCCAGCGGCCTCTAAGTCCAAACCCCTGATGGATGCTAAGGTACGACATGAAGACCCCAAGAAAGGACTCCATGATGTACGCAGTTTCATTGGGGCTTGCAACTTCTACCGCCGCCGCATCAAGAATTTCACCTACACCATCTCCATCCTGACGGACCTCATCAAGAAGACTACTACTTGGCGCTGGGGCCCTCAAGAACAACAAGCGTTTGACCAGTAGTAAAGAAAAGTGCTTTTCCAATGCTTGGAGGCATACTCTAGTTGTATTAGGGATGCACTGAGCATCCAGGCATTTCTATCTTAGTATTGACCCCACCAAAAGTGGCGATAACACATTTTGACCTATGGAACCAAACACCCAATCAGGATATGGAGTGGACCCCTTAATCCCCTTTCAATGTGAGGCAAATCATCTATTCCTGAGTTGACTGTGTACTGACATATCCAGGGCAGAGCCTATGAATTTATCTATGTTTTTCCATGAATTCTTAGCTGTCCTAGTGGTATGCACCCTAGGGGGCTGGGCACCTCTTTTTGAGAGGTCCTGGGTTCAATTCCCGGTCAGCCTAGCTAAGTAGGAAGATCCCATGTGACATGGCAGTGACCTCATCGCCACATGCCCTGCCACCTCAGCACATATGGGACCCAAAACAAAGAGTGCACATCTCCTGAGATGGCACTATGGAGATAGAGTGACCATGGGGCAGTTTTCCAACTCTTTTCCAAAACACTTCAGCTATCTTTGTGAATATGCATTCCGATTTGACCTGAGTTGCAGTTTCTGTGAATATCCTTTCATCTTTCGCTGTTTACACTGCAGCCCTTCATGCTTTGATCCTGATTCTCTTCTCCTTGCACACCTCTGGCTTGGGCTATCCTGGATTTACTGTATTTCAGCAAACAAAAGCTTTTCATCTCCAAAAACAAGCAGCAGGAAACCCTACATTAGCAGCAAGCAGCAAAAGAGACAAAAACACAGTGTTGAAACCACTATAAACTTTTCTGGTAGCAAGAGGCACACTGTCTCTGCGCACCGGCAGCAACCCCGCGCCGTACATCCAGTGCGCCGAGCAGTCACATATAAGCAGAAGGGCGAACGAAGATGGATACAAGGAAAGAGGACGCCGACGTGAAGACAGGGCCCGAGGCACCGGCAAGGCCAGCACTTGGTGAACCTGGACCTGGACCTCGCGCTGTACCTTCGGAGCCCTTACATGGGCCAGTGGAAGTGGCTGAGGACTCGTCGGATGGACTCCAGACGGCCTTCAGGGCCCTCTCAGTCGAGGAGGTGGTCACTCAGCCTGTGAAGAGGAAGAGAGAGAGCGAGAAAGATGCTGGAGACGAAGCAGACGAAGGAGAGAAACAAGGGCAAGACCTGACGAATGACCCTACCTTCGAAGGCGCACCAAGCGCTTCTGGCCTCCACGCATCACCCTCTCCTATAACCACCACACTCCCAATTCCAGACCCAGCCGCTGCAACATCCACTCCCATAACCAACCCGCCTATGGCAGAAGGCACAGGCTTTACTGGCATGCCTCCCTACCCCGCCTATGGTATGGGCCCACCTACCACTGCGCTCCCTGAGGCAACTACTGCCAGTGAGCCGGTGGCTTCCAGCTCTGCGCCGCGATGGTATGCGGCTGAATATCCCCATCCACTACACGCTACTGGAACCTATGTGGATGTTCCTGGGTATGCACCTGGGTATGCAACCTTGAGCGGGTTGAGGAGAGGACCGGAATCTCTTGGAGGCAGGAGTAGAGGATCTGGGAGATCCTCCAACAGGTCCCTGACGCGGTCGGAGATCAACGAGGTGCTCCGAGGAGCCACTTCAAAAATCGTGGGCGACCTCACTCAAGAGATCCGAGAGAAACTGGAGCCCCTGATGATACCGCCCCAAGCGTCACCTACCACGGTGGGAATGTCACCCCACCGAGTACAGGCCAACCACCTGGCGGCAGGGTTGACAAACACCCTGGGGAGCCTGAGGAGCCGACCGATGCCGACTCCTGCAGCTATACCGAGAAGTCCTTTCGTACCGAGAACGGCCCAGCCGCCCTACAGCCACGTGACGAACTCTACGAGGGCCGAGCTGGACCGGCTGGGGCTGACAGCCTTAAGGGCAATGGTGGATGTGGAGCCTTATGGCTCTAGTGATCTAGGCGGAGACCCCTCCGATGATGAGCCGCCGTCGATGACTTCTACTTCGCCCTCGGAGGACGATGACCCTGAGGACCCCGAGGACCCAAAGGGGAAGAAGAAGAAGAAGAAGAAGAAGAAGACCCGACGCCCTGCACCTATGATTTTAGCAGCTGTTTTTTCCCAAAATTCAAAATCGCGACAAAAAGGGGTTTTTTCGCGGGAAATGACCTATTTTTTTGGTTTCTACGGCCCCAAAATAGGGGGGGGGGTCCTCCTACCCAAAATTTGTCCAAAAATATCAAAAACTCTGAAATTTGGCCTATTTTGGGGTATTTTTGCCTCCTCTGGGCCGGTCCTGCAGAACAGTGCTGCACACCAGTGTGCCTGCCTATAGAGGATTTTCGACAGAAATTCCAATTTTCTTTGGATTCTCTGGCCCCAAAATAGGGATTGGGGGGTTCCTCCCACCCGAGCTTTCTCCCAAACCATCAAAAACCCTGGAATTCGGCCTATTTTGGAGTATTTTTGTCTGCTCTGGGGTGGTGCAGCAGAACAGTGCTGCACACCAGTGTACCTGTATAGTATAGTATAGGCACGAAAAAACCATTAAAATAGGTTTTGTACCCAAAAAGACCAAAAGTAACCTTTTGTTTTAATTATACACCCCCCAAATAGCAGGGGGGGGGGTTCCTCCTACCCCATTGTTCCCCAAAAATAACAACCTAAGCCTCAAAAATGTGTGTGTACGGTGATAGGCACGCAAAAGCCTACCTATGAACCATATGGATATTGGACCACAAACGGTGCAAAATAGGGCCAAAAACACCTCAAATGTTCATCGCTCATCCCATTCTTATGCACATACTATCATATTTTATGTAGTTCTTTGGCGTATTTTGCTTTTTTGCAACGAGCACCCTCCAATCGGGAAGGGGGGTGCTTCAACTGCTTCTTTCAGGCTAAAAAAAACGAACAATTTTTGATAAAAAAATTGGCTATTTTTCGCCGATTTTGTTGAAAAATGGCAGATTTTGGGGCATAGGAATGCTGTAAATTGTGTTTGGGAAATCGGTGTGTCCACACAGCATGCTTTTTTGCATCCAGCACCCTCAAAATGGGGGGGGGGGGGGGCTCTGCAACTGCCTGTCTGAGGCCAAAATACTCAATTTTTGACCAAGAAACGGCCATTTTTGGCAGTTTTTCCATGAAAAATAGCAAATTTTGGTGCATACAGATGCTGTAGATTGTGCTTTCGTAGTCCGTGCATGCATACAACTTGCTTTTTTGCATCCAGCACCCTCAAAATAGGGGGGCGGATCCTTCAACTGCTTGTACGAAGCCAAAAAAAATCAATATGTGACCAGAAAAGGGCCATTTGTGGCCGTTTTTTTCGTGAAAAACGGCAAATCAATATTTGACAAAAAAACGGCCAATGTTGGCCGTTTTTTCATGAGAAATGGCAAATTTTGGTGCGTACGGATGCTGTAAATTGTGTTTGCGTGATCTGTGTGTCCCTACAATCTGCTTTTTCGTATCCAGCACCCTCAAAATAGGGGAGAGCCCAAAATAGGGGGGCAGTCTTCAACCGCTTGTCTGAGGCCAAAAAAAATCATTTTTTGACCAAAAAATGGCCAATTTTAGCCGTTTTTTCCATGAGAAATGGCAAATTGTGGTGCCTACGGATGCTACAAAATGTGTTGTCGTGATCTTTGTGTGACCACAACTTGCTTTTTTGCATCCAGCACCCTCAAAATGGGGGGGGGGGGTCCTTCAACTGCTTGTACAAAGCCAAAAAATCAATATTTGACACAAAAACGGCCATTTTTGGCCGGTTTTCATGAAAAATGGCATATTTTGGTGCGTACGGATGCTGTAAATTGTGTTTGCGTGATCTGTGTGTCCCTACAATCTGCTTTTTCGCATCCAGCGCCCTCAAAATAGGGGAGAGGCAAAAAATCCCAACTTTTGACCAAAAAATGGCCATTGTTGGCCGTTTTTTCATGAAAAACGGCAAATTTTGGTGCGTACGGATGCTGTAAATTGTGTTTGCGTGATCTGTGTGTCCCTTCAATCTGCTTTTTCGCATCCAGCACCCTCAAAATAGGGGGGCAGTCTTCAACCGCTTGTCTGAGGCCAAAAAAAATCATTTTTTGACCAAGAAATGGCCATTTTTAGCCGTTTTTTCCATGAGAAACGGCAAATTGTGGTGCATACGGATGCTACAAAATGTGTTGTCGTGATCTTTGTGTGACCACAACTTGCTTTTCTGCATCCAGCACCCTCAGAATAGGGGGGGGGGGGGGGGTCCTTCAACTGCTTGCACAAAGCCAAAAAACCAATATTTGACAAAAAAACGGCCATTTTTGGCCGGTTTTCATGAAAAATGGCATATTTTGGTGCGTACGGATGCTGTAAATTGTGTTTGCGTGATCTGTGTGTCCCTACAATCTGCTTTTTCGCATCCAGCGCCCTCAAAATAGGGGAGAGCCCAAAAATCCCAACTTTTGACCAAAAAATGGCCATTGTTGGCCGTTTTTTTCATGAAAAATGGCAAATTTTGGTGCATACGGATGCTGTAAATTGTGTTTGCGTGACCTGTGTGTGACTACAACTTGCTTTTTCACATCCAGCACCCTCAAAATGGGGGGGGGGGTCTTCAACTGCTTGTCTGAGGCCAACAAAATCAATTTTTGACCGAAAAACGGCCATTTTTGGCCGTTTTTTCATGGAAAAACGGCAGATTTTGGTGCATACGGATGTTGCAAATTGTGTGAGTCACGATCTGTGTGTCCCTACAATCTCTTTTTTCGCATCCAGCACCCTCAAAATAGGGGAGGGGGGTCCCTGACCTGTTGTTCACGGGGCAAAGGCAACATTTTGGACCCATGGTACAGCCTGAAATATGGGGGGGGGGGGGGCTTTGGATAATCTTTTTTTCAAGACGTCTTCCTTGTGGAGAAGGGGACCACCTTGAGAAATACAGAACCTGCATCCATCCCTGTGTGCACCATGGTCCGCACATGTTGACTGATCATTTGAGGACATTTGGAAAGAGCAACAACTTGAGCATGAAATTCTGGGCCAAATTGTGCACTGAGCAGTGCCTGCACTGAGTAATGCATTTGCCCCATGGGGTCCCTCCCTCCTCCAAGGAGCACAGCATTCCTGCACCCAAGGCCAATACTCATACTGCATTGGACTGTATGCACTGGCTAGCAGAGGTTTGCTCGACGGCTTGCCAAACAAGATGATCTGAAACACCAGAATTAAGTTAAAGACCACGGTCTCCATGCTCCCCAATAGGAGTGGGATTTGTTTTCAGATCCAGGAGGCCTCCATGGAGTAGCCCAGAACGGATGCCCCATAGAGAATGTTCCCAGGTATGGCCAACAAAAATCAGTAAATACAGAGGTCCTGCCAAAAGACAGTGCAGTGTGCACAGTGCATGCGTACGGTGTGCACAGTGCGCATGTTCACAGTGCGTGTGTGAAGTGTGCGGAATGCGTGCATGTGCACAGTGCAAATGTTCACAGTGTGTGCGTGCAGTGTGCACAATGCGGGCGACGATGAGTGCGTGCAGTGTGTACAATGCGTGCGTGCAGCGTGCACAGTGCGTGCGTGCAGCGTGCACAGTGCATGCGTGCAGTTTGCACAATGCGTGCGTGCAGTGTGCACAGTGCGTGCGTGCAGTGTGCACAGTGCGTGCGTCCAGTTTGCACAATGCGGGCGTGCAGCGTGCACAGTGCGTGCGTGCAGTTTGCACAATGCGGGCGTGCAGCGTGCACAGTGCGTGCGTGCACACTACAAACATTTTCATCAAGCCCCCATCCCCCATTTGGTTGCGTTAACGCCACCCTGCAATCGACGCTGCCGTAACCATTTGCCCAAATATCAAAAAAGCTGTCATAATGGTTGCCATGATAGCAACCACTGCCGCCATCGCTTTTCCTAGGGATGAAAAGTTGGAATGTGTTGTGAGAGGCGTTGAGGGACTCACTTACCGCCATGCCAGCGACCGCGCATCACAGGGGGTAGGTACCGAGGGTGGCAGAAACTGGATTCCTGCTTGCACAAAACAAAATTCAAAAAACAGTGAGACCCACAGACTGATCACTGTATTCTGTCATGTGTTGCGGCCATGCAACTTTTTCGCATGAAATGGAATCCCTGCATGCGGTGGCACTACGTATTCCTACTGCCTTGATAACCAATGCACAATGCAACAATGTACCGCTTCAATGATCGTAACCACAACATTTCCAATCCACTCAATGAGCCCAAGCTTTTCGAGACGTGCCTGAGATGTGCATGAGCACAAAGAGTGCTGCAAAGAACAAGAGGGTGCCCCACTCAACGTGCTCCAGCAGGGGCTCCCTCTCTGTGTCTGCCAGCAGCACCAGTGTCATGAATCCAAGGATTGCAATCCAGAGAGCGTCAAATGCAGCGTGCACAGTGCGTGCGTGCAGTGTCCACAATGCGTGCGTGCAGCGTGCACAATGCGGGCGTGCAGCGTGCACAATGCGTGCGTGCAGCGTGCACAATGCGTGCTTGCAGTGTGCACAATGCGTGCGTGCAGTGTGCACAATGCGGGCGTGCAGCGTGCACAATGCGGGCGTGCAGCGTGCACAATGCGTGCGTGCAGTGTGCACAGTGCGTGCGTGCAGTTTGCACAATGCGGGCGTGCAGCGTGCACAATGCGTGCGTGCACACTACAAACATTTTCATCAAGCCCCCATCCCCCATTTGGTTGCGTTAACGCCACCCTGCAATCGACGCTGCCGTAACCATTTGCCCAAATATCAAAAAAGCTGTCATAATGGTTGCCATGATAGCAACCACTGCCGCCATCGCTTTTCCTAGGGATGAAAAGTTGGAATGTGTTGTGAGAGGCGTTGAGGGACTCACTTACCGCCATGCCAGCGACCGCGCATCACAGGGGGTAGGTACCGAGGGTGGCAGAAACTGGATTCCTGCTTGCACAAAACAAAATTCAAAAAACAGTGAGACCCACAGACTGATCACTGTATTCTGTCATGTGTTGCGGCCATGCAACTTTTTCGCATGAAATGGAATCCCTGCATGCGGTGGCATTACGTATTCCTACTGCCTTGATAACCAATGCACAATGCAACAATGTACCGCTTCAATGATCGTAACCACAACATTTCCAATCCACTCAATGAGCCCAAGCTTTTCGAGACCGTGCATGAGCACAAAGAGTGCTGCAAAGAACAAGAGGGTGCCCCACTCAACGTGCTCCAGCAGGGGCTCCCTCTCTGTGTCTGCCAGCAGCACCAGTGTCATGAATCCAAGGATTGCAATCCAGAGAGCGTCAAATGCAGCTTCAGCACATTCTTGATGTTACTGATTCCCATGAAACAGTACCCTTGTAGCCAGGTCCCAAAATAATGCGGTACATGCACATGTTGTATCTTGGACACGCGGCACCTTGAACAGGAGGGGGAGGAACGCCGCCAAGGCCTCTTGCATCCTCAATACCAAGGCGTCATCCGGCCTCAACGCCTCAACGGCGGCATATGAACCGACGGCAACATGTATCGGCGACTGGCCCTGTGTGATGCACAGAAGGGGATGCAAAGCTCATCAGCGTGTCTGTCACAATGCCGCCTTTCGCAATGAACAGACTTCAACTTTCCTTTTGCGCCAGCGCTCATTCGGGCAGGAGTGCTCACAGTGGGTCAGTTTTTGGAGGATGACTTGAACGAGTGTCTTCGCCCCCACGTGGCACCCTATTTATCGCAAAGCGATCGCAGAATTTGCTGCATCTGCAGTCCGGAACGCGCCGTTCCAGCATGCCTTGCATCGAGTCCACCCCACAAAAAAAAATGGGTTAAGAGGCGATGGCCAAGAGAATAAGATGCGCGCAGTGTGCACAATGCGTGCGTGCAGTGTGCACCGTGCGTGCGTGCATACTTCGTGTACTCGAGGAAAGTTTTGGCTTCCTTAACCCATACCTAAAACCCTTTCCCATCTCTCTCCATTTCAAGGTCGTGCAGGGCCACTTGGCTGGCGTCGTTCATGGCATCATTTCGGAATGCTTGGATACACACCCGCCCTGTGCCCCGAAGCCCCCCCAACATGCACAAAGCATGCACAGGGCACGCACAACGCATGCATGCCCCACCTCTGCCGCGTGCGTGCAGCGTGCACAATGTGTGCGTGCAGTGTGCACAGTGCAAAACGCAATGCCAAAGGCACGAGCAAAAGCTCCACGGTGTCAAAAAGACATAATCTGAGTCGGGAACGGACAAACAGCGAAGGTGTTCTGTCACCCAGACCCAGAGATTTTCGCTGAAACTCTTAGCAGACAGAAGGCACTAATATTGTGACACACTGATATTGTGCATGCGTGCGTGCATGCAGTGTGCACAATGCTTGCGCGCAGTGTGCACAGTTGGTGCGTGCGTGCAACATGGGATGTGCACGGGGCACACAGTGCATATCATCAAGAGCCGAGGCGTGATACGTTGCTACTTCTTGTTTTCTCTTGATGCGTTGGCTGCAAGCTCCAACATCTCATTGCTCAGGAACTCCAACACAGCAGCCACATGCACAGTTGCTCCCTTGCCAACACTGGAAGAGTACCGCCAATTTGCGGGATAGACAACATTGCTTTGAGAAGAGAAGTGGAGCATCATGCATCATGCATCATGGATTGCAACCGCAGCAGAATTATCAACCACCACAACGGCAAGCCAAACCACCACTTGAATGGAGAGATGGGACAGACGGGCAAAAAATGACCGACACAACTGTGATATTTCCTCTGCGATATTTCAACTATGATATTTCAAGCATGGACCCACAAGCTCCCTAACGGTTGCTTCTGTCCTCCACCACTGGGTCGAATTTAAGCATTCCCATACAATTCACCCAACATACCATCAATATGCAAATGCAAATGTGTGTGCATGCATGGAGTTATCTTGTTGGGTTCCACAAATCACTCAGGTTGGTAATCACGACGAAATCACAACGAAATCACTCTAATCCACATTTGTGGCTTCAAAAGTGCAAATATGGCTATTCAGGGGCACTTTTTGCACCCTCCGGAAGATTATCTTGAGTAAAAGGCATGTAGGGTCACAATTTGTTGCTTGGCAAGCCTAACCGAGCTCTAGGGAAAAATTTCATCAATGCCAAATCACACGAAAGCACAGCGACAGCAATGAAATCAACCATTGTGGGTTCAAAAGTGCAAATACAGCTGTTTGGGAGATTGTTGCCACCAAGTGTTTCTAGGACATTGCCTAAGCCGGCTCTTTGGGTTGCCATGCAACGCGCGTTGCAATGCACATTGGTACATTCCACTGAGTGCGTGTGGTGTGTGTTGTGTGTGTGATATTTCATCTGCCCATAACGAGACACATGACATGGGCAACCATCCAATTTGAAACCGGATGAAATTTCCCCCATACCTCGTTAGGTCACAAACATGATATGAGTGCGATGTGGGCAATGAAGCAATGGCAGCGCAAACACAAAGCCAGGCAATGTTCTCAAACTGCCTCATCTACGTCAGCATAGGAGCCATTGCTTAGCCCTGTGGGTTGTACCAAAGGGAAATCACATTTGGTTGCCATGCATGCTCGCCATTCACTATTCCCTCACTGTCTTTTGACCATTCGTTCACCCTTAGTTCACTGTCTTTTCACCCTTTGCTCACCCTACCTAGGAAGGCGTAATACACAGGACAAGCCTCCTCTTGGCACAAAAAGCACGCAACAAGGGCATGAAGGCAGTGAGACAATCTTTGTATATTAGAATATGTGGTGTGGAGCAATGTCATGTTCGATCACCGTCTTTTCACCCTTCGCTCACCCTACCTCGGAAGGCGTAATACACAGGAAATACCTCCTCTTGGCACACAAAGCACGCAACAATGGCATGAAGGCAGTGGGACAATCTTTGTATATGATTGATTATATGTGGTGTGGAACAACGTCAGGTATGACAAGAAATTTGCAATACTTGTCCACCGTGGATATGGACCACAAAAGGTGCAAAAATGGGCCGAAAACACCTCAAATCTACATTGTTCAACCCACTCCTGTGCACATAGTATCATATTTCATTTATTACCTAGCATTCAAATACTTATAATACCATCTTATGCCCCAAACATGTGTGTGGACGGTGATAGGTGATCAAAACCCTACCTATGAACCATATGGATATGGAGCACAAATGGTGCAAAAACGGGCCAAAAACACCTCAAAACTACATTGTTCATCCCATGCTTGTGCCCGTAGTATCATATTTTATTTCTTACCCAGCATTCAAATGCTTACAATACCATCCTATGCCCCAAACATGTGTGTGGACGGTGATAGGTGATCAAAACCCTACCTATGAACCATATGGATATGGAGCACAAATGGTGCAAAAACGGGCCAAAAACACCTCAAAACTACATTGTTCATCCCATGCTTGTGCCCGTAGTATCATATTTTATTTCTTACCCAGCATTCAAATGCTTACAATACCATCCTATGCCCCAAACATGTGTGTGGACGGTGATAGGTGATCAAAACCCTACCTATGAACCATATGGATATGGAGCGCAAAAGGTGCAAAAACGGGCCAAAAACACCTCAAATCTACATCGTTCATCCCATTCTTATGCCCGTAGTATCAGAGTTTATGTAGTTCTTATCATTCAAATGCATACAATACCAACCCAAGCCCCAAACATGTGTGTGCACGGTGATAGGTGATCAAAACCCTACCTATGAACCATATGGATATTGGACCACAAATGGTGCAAAATAGGGCCAAAAACACCTCAAATGTTCATCGTTCATCCCATTCTTATGCACATACTATCATATTATATGTAGCACCTATCATACAAATGCTTACAATACCATCCTATGCCCCAAACATGTGTGTGTACGGTGATAGGCACGCAAAAACCCACCTATGAACCATATGGAAATGGACCACAAACGGTGCAAAATAGGGCCAAAAACACCTCAAATCTACATCGTTCATCCCATTCTTATGCACATACTATCATATTTTATGTAGTTATTATCATTCAAATGCATACAATACCAACCCAAGCCCCAAACATGTGTGTGGACGGTGATAGGTGATCAGAACCCTACCTATGAACCATATGGATTTTGGACCACAAACGGTGCAAAATAGGGCCAAAAACACCTCAAATGTTCATCGTTCATCCCATTCTTATGCACATACTATCATATTATATGTAGCACCTATCATACAAATGCTTACAATAACAACCTAAGCCCCAAACATGTGTGTGTACGGTGATAGGCACGCAAAAGCCTACCTATGAACCATATGGAAATGGACCACAAACGGTGCAAAATAGGGCCAAAAACACCTCAAATGTTCATCGTTCATCCCATTCTTATGCACATAGTATCATAGTTTATGTAGTTCTTATCATTCAAATGCATACAATACCAACCCAAGCCCCAAACATGTGTGTGCACGGTGATAGGTGATCAAAACCCTACCTATGAACCATATGGATATTGGGCCCCATGGTGCATGAGAAAGGGATGAATAGCCTAGAATAAAGGCAGAACATCGCGTGTCATGTAGGCTTCTACCAATGGTGATGACAATTTGTTCATATATCACCTCTATACCATCTCTTCCAGCCCTGTAAGGCCCTCTACATGGCCTCCATAGAGCCTAAAACCATGAAAAAGAGTGGTTTTTGGCTAGAAAAGTGTGAATTTCTCAAAATCTGTGCCTGCCAATCTGGATTTTTTTAGGTCAGCAGCAAGGTATTGATCTCGGGGACACGCTCATGCCTTTACTTCGCTTCCAACTGCGAAAAAAAGTGGACTTTTTGGCGATTTTCTATTGCGCACGGCGGTCGGGAATCTGAAACTCGCGTACGCGGCAGTTGTTGACAGTTGATCTGCGGCTCCAGCTCCAGCGACAGCGACATTGTGTTAAAATTTTGAGAAAACACAAAAACAACAGTACTACTGTGTGCAGTTTGATATCGCCGTGCTGAAAATGCATGACTTTGAATTTTGGGAAAAAACAGCTGCTAAAATCATAGGTGGAGGGACGCAGGTCTCAGGAGGCGAAGGCTATTGCCACCTCCAAGATCGTGGTGAACCTGCCTGAGTTCACAGGCAAGGACCTCAGCGCGTTCGCTGAGAATTTTGGCCGGTTTCTCCGATTGACCGGCCAAACCCACGCTAGTGGGCCAGTCAAGTGCAATCTGCTCCTGCAGTGCTGCAAGACCAAGTACCTGGAGAAGCAGGTCAGGCAGATCGTGACTAACTCCGCCACCTTTGCCGATGTGTTGGTTGCCCTGGAGAGGCAGTACCCGACCTACGAAACCGACCTCTCCATCAGGGTCGAGATCCAGAACCTGTCCGTGCTGCCCAACAACCCCAAACCTGGCAGGGTCTCTGAGCTGTTGGCTGACCTGGATCACTGGGCTGGACCACTGACGCCCGGTTCCTACAGCAGCGACGACCTGCTGTTCTGGTTGGTGGCCAAGCTCCCCCGAGAGCTATGGGACGAGTGCCGTTCGACGGCGGAGCGCAAGGCTAGATCCCTCCGCTACGAGGATCTATGCGTGCTACTCCTGGAGCCGGCGCTGGAGAAGGAGAGTGACCAGCACTTGAACAACTACCGTCCTGGCGGTGGAGGTTCTGGAGGCCATGGCAAAGGGTACCAAGGGTCCCGACCTGGGCAGGGGACTACCCTCAAACACGCCCACGCCCGTATCATGGAGAATGTGAAGGAGCTATTCTGGTGTGATGCCAGAGACGAGCAGGGCCACCTGCAGCACGCCCCTGACTGCGAGCAGCGAGACTGCTTCGTAGTCCAGGGGAAGCAGCAGGAGAAGAACACCGGCGCCAAAGCGAAGCTGCCGGATCATTACAGGTGCACCATCACGTGTGCATTCTGCGGGAGGCGGAAGCACTACGAGGATGAGTGCTACCATAAGGAATGCCTATCGGCGAAGCTTAAGGGTGAAGATCCTGGCAAAGGCTCAGGCAAAGGTGGAGGCAAAGGCAAAGGCAACGACTCCGGCAAGGGCAAGTCGAAAGGACGTGGTCAAGGGCAAGACAAGGGTCAAGGTGGACGAGGAGGAGGCGCTAACCGCCAGCCCGACAACAAGAACAAGGACAAGAACGGAGGCAACCCCAACCCTAATCCAGGGGGGAACTCCGAGCCCTCTGGAGGGCACTCTGGTCCTACCACACGCTCACAAACGCAGGCCCAGCAAGAACAAGGAGCCAAGCGTGAGCATGAAGGTGGTGATGACGGCAACGCTAAGAAGAGGAGCCGTTTCATGAGGATGGCCCGCAAATTGCGGAACAAGGGGTTCGAGGTGACCTGTCCCACGGAGTTCTGACGGGGACGCTCCGCTGGCACCGAAGACCTGGTGTTTTGGGTACGTATCCGACTAGGGGGACGCGAATACCTGGGGGTATTGGACACTGGCGCCACCATATCTATAGTGGCCAAGAAAATTATACCTTGTGGGAGCCTGAAGAACACCATGACCACCGCTGCTATACGCATGGGGGATGGACATGTGGTGCACAGCTGCGGGGACTGTGAAGTGGAGGTACCTATGGGCTCCCGGACTATCGCCCATCGGTTCTATGTGATGGACACTGAGGCCTTCGACTTTGTACTGGGGACTGACTTCTTCGTACAGCACTCCCAGATACAATCCCTGACGCTGCAAGCGCCCTACCTCCTCTACGTGGACCACGGCAGTGGCAAAGAGTCTGTGCCACTGGAGCAGTCGGAACATACCTCGAGTTACCTGAGGCTATCGAAGGAGGAGCCCTCGAACATGATGGCGGCCTCCAAAACTGAGGACTATCAACTATTGGGGGAAGTCCTAGAACAAGGTCTGAAGTAGTTGGGTTACTCTCCAGAAGACCTGAGTGTGGAGTTGTTCGCCAGCGACAAGCAGCATGTACTGGACTTTTACTGCAGCAAGGGGAAGAACTGCAGCTACAAATTTTACCGGCCCTCTTTCGGGATGGCCTACGGGAACCCCAGGTTCAGTGAACTGGGGAAGGTGCTGACCAAGGTGGCCTTGGAACGTTCCCGTATGGTCGTGTGTTCCCCCGATTGGGGAGCCCATGGGGGCAACGAATACTGGCGAAACCTCCTGGACAGGCTGACTATCAGCTCTGTTCGGTTACCTGATGAGGCCATCTACGTGCCTCTGGGTCGTAAGACGCCTATTGGGAAGCCCGGATGGGGGAGTATGCTGAGCGTGGTGGACGGAGGTCTTACCTCCATCCCCTGGGAGGATCTGGACCCGACTCTGGTCCAGGCTATACAACGAGAAAGCGACGGACTCGCCTTGGGTGACTTGAAGGATCGCCTACGACGTCAAGATGCTGTTGAGACTACACCCGGAGGAGATGAGTACGTCGTGACTGACACCAACGCCCCCAACTCTCCCTGTCATGTACCTGTTCCTGATGGAGTCTCTGAGTGTGGACTATCTGAGCTACCTAGCTCTATCCACTCAGATGACGAAACTGAGCACGACGCCTTCTTCGTGCAGACCTGTGTGGAGGAAGTGGAGAACGCCGAGTACGTCGCCCCACTGAAACCCCTACTCTCCATGAGGGTGGAAGACCCCGTGGACGAGGAGCTGGACCCTCGATCCAGGCTAAGGGAGTATGTGGATTCCAAGAGGAAGTTGGTGGCGAAAAAGCTATGCTACGCGAAGCCTACCCGCAGCTCGTGGCCACTGAAGCAAGGACGTATGGGAGACCTATCCCAATTGAAGGAGGACCTCGAACAGAAGATCACCACCTGGCAAAGGGAGGTAGATCTCAAGCTTATGAAGAGCGTGTGGGGCGCCCATGTGAGGACCCCAGAGGAGGACGACCTCTCGGAGGAATGTGTATGTGAACCCCCTCGAGCGTGCCTATGTTGCCATCGTCCACCGGAGATGGTTGAACAAGACCTTCTATATGCCTACCAAGGGCTGAAGGACACTACCACGGGCGAAGAGTTGGTGGAGGACCACCTCCCGACGTCTATTACTCAGGGGGCAAGCAACTTACACTCTGACGAGGACATGGAGGACAAGATCAAGGTATTGGACCCGCGGATACAGAAGCTTATAAGGACCTATCTGGAGGTGTTCGGAGAACTACCCCCTCCAGCCTCATGTGACAAGCTGGTACAGATGGACCTCAAGCTGAAACCCGAGTTCGTGGGTCACAAGATCCGGAGGAGACCCTATCCAGCTCCTAAAGAGCAGGCCGACGAGATCGAGCGACAGATACAAAAATGTATCGACGCTGGCCTAGTCCTGGAGTACAAGGACGGGGACTACCCCCTACACTGCAGCCCCTGTTTCCTGGTGGCTAAACCTGGGTCTACAGCCAAACGGCTGGTAGTGGACTACGGAGAGCTGAACAAGAAAACGCTGAACCACTCAGGGTCCATTCCCAATATGGAGTCTACCCTAGAGAAGATAGCCTCCTGTCGCTACAAGACGAAGATGGACAAGAGGAGCGGATTCTGGCAAGTGGACCTGACGCCCAACGCACAGGAACTACTGGCCTTCATCACCCCTCAGGGGAGGGTGTTCAAGTGGAAGGTCATGCCGTTTGGCGTGGCCAACGCACCCGCTCTTTTCCAAGAGCTGATGAACAAGATCTTGTCCATCCTACGAAGGAGACCTAAGGTGCAGGAGCTCATATCCCGTGGTGCCCAGATGGAGGCTCACATCGACGATGTATGCCTCGGGACCAATACCCAGGAGGATCACCTAATCCTCTTGGGTGAGTTCTTTGCGGTCTGCCAGGAGAACCACACACGACTCAAGCTGGAGAAGTGTGAGTTCATGCAGGAGACCATGCAGTACCTGGGGTTTGATGTTGGCTATGGGTGGTGGACCCCAGCGGCCTCTAAGGCCAAACCCCTGATGGATGCCAAGGTAGGACACGAAGACCCCAAGAAAGGACTTCATGATGTACGCAGTTTCATTGGGGCGTGCAACTTCTATCGCCGCCACATCAAAAACTTCACCTACACCAGCGCCGTTCTGACGGACTTGATCAAGAAGAGTACTACTTGTCGCTGGGGCCCACAAGAGCAACAAGCGTTGGACGAGCTCAAAGACAAGGTAGCCAACGCTAAGTGCTTGGGCTTGCCTAGGGCACAAGGGGAGATTATCCTGGTGACCAACGCCAGCAATGTGGGCGGTGGTGGAACATTGTTCCAATGGCAAGCACTAGAGAAGGAGGAGTTCGACTCGGCCATTTCCCAATGGGGGACGGAAGGTCTCAACCGAGATGGAACCCTCAAGCACAGCTACCCTGACGACAAGTGGGTCCTAGTACCTCTGGGCCACTGGAACTGGAAGTGGAACCAGGCCAGGGGGAACTACTCCACCTATGAGCAGGAATTGCTCGCGGGTATGCTGGTGCTATCCTCACAAGCACGACTGTTGGGGAGTAGCCCTGTGGTCTGGCTGTGCGACCAAGAACCGGTCCGCAGTTTCCAGAAGGGTCCCCCACCTGAGAAGGCCAAGCTACGGCGCTGGTGGACCTACCTCAGTCAACTACGGCTGACGGTACACCATATCCAGGGAGTGAAGAACGAGTGTGCCGACTACATCAGCCGCAACAACTTCGACGCCCTGATTGGTGCCCGGTCTGAAGCGCTGGCTAAGGAGGCGTTCAGCCATATGGACGTCCACTTGGACCTCAACATGACGATGATACGCCCCCTGGATGGACTCCAACAATCGGAGTACCTGAAGGAGTTTGGGGATATCTACAAGCGCCTGGAGAAACGCCTTGAACCCCTCCTGGTCAACCAAGACCAGTGGAAGAGGGACAAGAGCTACCTCTGGCACGAGGACCGCATTGTGGTGCCTAGTGACAGAGTCCCAGCGTTGCTGAAGTGGACCCATGAGTCCAGCGGTCATGTGGGTGCTGACCGTACCCTGAGGCTGTTCAAGCAGTGGTTCCACACTACGTGGACTGACGACCAACTGCGGAAAACCCTGCAGCCTATCGTGGACAAGTGCCTGTGCAGGTCCTGTAGACCAGGGGATATCAGGGACAGAGGTCTCTACTTGACCCTGCCCATCCCTCACTGTGCTAACAGTGTTCTATGCGTGGACTACACGGAGATGCCGAAGTTCGGGGGCTATGACTTCGCCCTCGTGGTAACCTGTGGGTTGACCAGGTTTACCAGGGTGTTCCCATGTACCAAGCACATTACCGGGGAGGAGACTATCAAGATACTCCTGGAGGAGTGGTTTTGTGTCTATGGGGCGCCCAAGGAGATCAACTCCGATGAGGACGTACGAGTACGCTCAGATACCGGTTGGTAGAAGAGGGTCCCGAGATCCCTCAATGTCCAGGTGTCTACGGGGATTCCCTACTCGCACACGAGCAACCCCCTATGTGAGCGACAGATCCGTGTCCTGAAGGAGAATGTACGGATATGGTGCAAAACTGAACGCACCAGAGACTGGGTGAGACTAATCCCCGTCATATCCTTGATGATGAACTCCCAAGAGAGTTCAGCTACTGGCTACTCGCCCCATGAGCTATTCCTAGGGCGCCCGGCATGGTTCCTACATGCCCCCTATCCAGAGGACACCCATTCTTCTGTGGGTGAATGGGTCCAAGAGCAACAAGCGAAGGTGGACAAGGCCAAGGCTATGCTCCAGAGAGTGAGGGAGCGTCAGTGGAACAAGAAGAACAAGCACCGAGTACCGGCCACCTACCAAGAGGGGGACTGGGTGCTGGTGCACCACAGTCGACTACCCGCCTGGCCACGCTCTACCAGCGATGACCCCTACTTCGGGCCGTACAAGATTCTATCAGTGGATGGACACCGTATCACCGTGCGGTGTTCTCCCCGTCTAGGGGGGACCCTGGTGTGCGCTGCTCAACACCTGAAGCGCTACTATGATCCTGAAGACCTCTGTGGGGAGGAGTGGGAGCTGAACGACGAGGAAATCGCCGCTCTGGACCTACAAGGGGCTGCCAGCCCTATGGAAGTTGAGGGTGAACTCCCCGACATGAACGCCGAGGAGATGGCTAAGGAGGGCTTCTACCTGGTGAAGTCTGTCCTACGCCACCGCTATCGCCAGGGTTGGCGCTTCCTCACCCTCTGGGAGGGGTTTGGAGTCGAAGAGGCCACCTGGGAGCCCCTCTCTGCGTTTGTTCTACCTGAGGGACGCCTAAACTCAGTTCTGGTGGACTACTTGTCCCAGAACAACCTTGGTGAGTTGGTGAGGCTCGCTGAGACGCTTGCCTCCAAGACTAAAGCTAGGGACTGAACCTTACCCTTACCTGCCAAAGCGTATGTGTGAGTGTGCTATTCCTAAGGTCCTGAGAGCAAGCCGCAGAAGTGGTGTCCTAATTATACCCAAGTCTGCACGCTTGCTAAACCTGGAGGGTTGGCTTATTGATGCCACGGGGTACGCCCCGGGTCTCCCCTCCCCTAAGCGCCCAATTTCTGTGCTGGCGCAAAACCTTTGGGGAATACCCAGCGTACTAATCCAGGTATTGTTTTCCCTACCTATCTGTCTACTACAGGGAGGGGTGGCCAAAAGCTATGAAGGCATGACAACGCCGTTTTGCTAAGTGGCCAAAACACTGACCTAACCACTGCCACAGCCCACCAACCCTGCTAAAATTGCAGGAAACGGGTGGGACAGTGACACACGCACTACAGATCCTACACACCCTACAGTGGCACCATACGGGTGGGCGAGCACTTCTGCAACTGGCTCAAGCCCCCACTCAGGACTACCACTCCTACACGCACACTCTACTGGGTGTTGTTGAAGAACATGTTGTGGGTCCTAGCGGCCCTCCTGTGAGGAAGACAAGAGAACACAGCGCTGCTAAGCAACTGTGGCCTAACAGGGGACGCCACAATGCGTTTCCCCTGCTAGGGCTTGGAGGGAAGAGGTGCTCTTTTTGCGTGCACGGCGCAGATGTCGATGAAGTCGGCCTCCCTGCTCTGCCACAGGTGACGCGTTCCCGTGGGGGGCCGGCCACGGGACGCTGCGGTGACACGCACAGGTGAGCAGGCAGGCAAAGCACTACGCTCACAAGGGCATCAATACGCTCGTGTCGTGTGACAAAGCGTTTCAGAATCCTTGCCACTCTGCAACAAGGGAACGAAAGTATGTACAGCAACACATCAGGATATGTACACATGGGGTTAAGACTGGACTGGGGTAAGGGCATCACAGGACGATAGACACTCTATCCCAACTCGTATCCCAATCCCAGGTCCGACTCTCAGTGGCTGGTGGGGGCGGGGGCTCAAACACAACCCATGCCCTGCGCAGTCCGGACCCTGAAACCCTGCCAATAGGGGGGGTGTCCCGCCCAGCCACAAGCGAGTTCCTGGGAACCAAGGGGCTCCAAGGCCAACCAACAGTGGCACCCCTTGCTCCCTTAACGGCAGGTCCCAACTCCACTCTGAGCCAGAGATATGGCCCCGCCATTATCCCTCAGGAGTTGGTAGCTGAAAATGGGCTGTTTCAGCCCAAACTGATATTAGCTTGAAAAACTCCAAAATTGACCCCTGGTCCGGACCCGTCAGAGGTAGGGACGAGGCAACTGACCCTATGCCCTTCGAGTACAAACTCCCTGGAGCCCTCACCCAACTTGATTCCCTCTGAGGTCCCGGCATCAGGGCACCACGTGTTCGTCAAGTGGGGTCATGATGCCAAAATCACCAAAATTGGCGTCATTCCCACGCGCGGCTCGCCCGGCCAGGGCAAGGCCAATGGCTCACAGGTTAGGAGGCAGCACCTAGGCCTTATATCTGAGTGTACAACGTGGAATTAGGTCCGGGCTCCCTGTGGGCATAGAGAAATGGGGCCGCCAATTGACCACACTGAGGGGTGAAATTGAGGTCCCAAAATGGGGTCATTTTGGCTGCTCGAAATGAGCCAAAATTCGGGGTGCTCCCAATAGTATATCTCCACGCCGGCTTGGAGATCGGACCCGCCATTCCATACGTGATCCACCGGGAGTCCAACGGAGACTCCCATGCACTTGGCCCTCAATGATCTCTATGCCACTTGGCGTGGTGACGATCCCAATTGGGTCCACAAATGCCAAAGTGGCAAAATTGCCCACACTCACTTTGGGCTAGCGCCTTAACGAAGGTTGCTCGGCTTCGCCCACGTGGTGTGTGAACCATGGGGACCAACATACATAACACCCATGTCATATATGGTCCATTGGTCCATGCGTCCGGCGTGCACGGGTGGGCTCAACATAGTGCACGGCGGGCAGCAAAAGTGGAAAATTGCTCAAAATGGCCAAAAATGCGCACACTCATGGTTAGGGCAAATGAGGCACATGCCCGACTTGGACCGGAGTGTGCCATGGGATTGGTATCAAGTCATGTGTGTCCAACATATCTTTTGGGCGTCGCCCAACTCCTCCGGTTATGGGAATGGCAGGGTCGCCAAGTGAGCCGATGATTTGGGATAGTCCCAAATCGCCAACATCGCGGCCACGGTGTACCAAGCCCAAGAGGAGTTATTCGCCGGGTCCAAGATATGTTGGGCACCGAAGTATGTACCCTCAAATCATACTCGGGTCATGATGTCAATTGAGCGCAACGTTGAGATACACGGTTGCCACTTGACATCATGACGGGCCAAAAATGGCAAAATTGGTACAAAGACACACAAAAGTGCCTTGAAAGGCGCACAATTATATTATAATATCTTCGGCTTGGATCGTGCAATCGACTAATCCTTCTAAACACAATGACTTAACACCAATGACCTTCGATTCCACGTATGTGCTCCACTTGGGGCGCTCTGAAAGGTTACGAGCGCTACTTCCCAAGTGGGCACATGAAAATATGGAAAATTGCAAAACACACACCTTGCTCCCAACGCATCGCTTCGGGATCGCCACACAAGCTTCCCTTCACGAAGGTTAGGCTTGCAATTGATCGTAGGGAGTATGGAGAAGGGGCTTGCACAATATGAGGTCCATTGGCGGGTTTGGCTTGGAGCAATGGACCCGCCAAACGGGCATGCAACACAACACATGGCACATACCACATATTGCCCAAAAAGGTAGCCCCCCCCACGATATGTCATGCCCCTTCAAGGGCACAACTTTGTGTCAATCGCTCATAGGAACTCAAGGAGAGTTCCTATGCAACACCAACACTCGCGCGCTACACTCGAAAGTTATCTTAACGCACGCAATATCGTGGCCAAAGAGTTATAACGCAAACTCTACCCTCTTGACCATGATCCATTACACTAGCGCGCATGTGTGGAGACGCAAGGCATATAATGCTTTCTAAATTACGTTGGGAGTATTGTGAATACATCCCACGTTTCCTTATTGTCATTCCTCGCATGCGGCACGAGATATGACCCTCACAAGTGGCCTCACGAATCAACTTTGTTTTGCCCATATCTTTAAGACAAATGGAGGGCAGGATAAAAGGAAAGTTGATTCGTGCATAGGGAAGCACGTAGGTCCACTCGAAAGAGGTCAAATCAAGTGCGGGGATGTCGAAGTCGAAAATCCGATTTCGACATCCTGAAAAATTCGGATTAAGGTTGCGAGTGTAGAATGTGAAAATTGCGGATGCATCAACGCAATTCCTGAAGACTTTAGAGCCTTCGTCACGGATAGCGTTAAAATTTCCATTATAAACAGTTAAACTGGCGGTTACGGTAAAGTCGCGATCCAACCGCCAGCAGTCAAAACAGTGAATATGAGAACGGAAGCGTAAAAATTGACGGAAACAATATGAAAATAAAACCCTGTTGATTCCTGATATTCTGATATATAAATCTCCGCTGGCGGTGCATCGGTTGCCGATGCGGGGCTTTACGGCACGGAACACGCTCCCGCCGGGCTCGCACCGGGCGTCAACGGGCGCCTTCCGTACATGGGGTTAGTGGACCGGAGACCGGTCTTCCCTTCCGTACATGGGGTTAGTGGACCGGAGACCGGTTGTATGCCCTAACCTAGCCATGGGGTTCTGGGTACCGCTTCACCCCCCTCCTTAGAGCAAACCCTGGGGGGGGCTCGATAACACCCACGCATGGCAGCGGGTACCCAGGACCATTACCTGAAGGGGGGGTGTCACATCCTCACTTCAGGCTGATTCCCAGGTTAGACCGCCCAAATCTCACAGTAAAACAGGTATGATGCTGTAATTGATAGTAACTGCAGGTATAGTATCAAGTAACAAGTCCCGGGTCCTGGCGGCGATTGTTCGGCATCCAAAGGACCCGTTAACCCATACGAGGCGCACCGGGTGCCGGCTGCTACGGTCACCACCACAGTGGCAGTGGCATACACAGCCAACATAGGCGTCACACGACGACCGAGGTGGTCCCACAGGTCGAGAGCGACCACAAAGATCCATCAGGCTACCTCAAGCTTCCCAAGGCCCGCCGACTGGGGAGAGTCCCCACGGGTCCTTCCTCCGGCGCACCATGTCCATATCCATACGACGCGAGTCCAGAGTGCCACAGCCGAACGAGCTCCTCCTTAAGGGATCGGGCATCAAGGCCGTCTGTTCCCTCGCCCTATTACCACGAAGGCCATACATGAGGGAGTCCTCATGCAGTGTGGGCGAAGGCGTCGACTCCTCAAACCACCAGTTTCCCAGGCAGACTGACCGAGGTCAGGAGCACCGGAGGCCGCCATCTGACTGCAAGTGCGTCTGCGAATCGGTAGGCTCACACTGGGACTGACAGTGGCGGACCGCTGGGAGTGTAGTCAGGCAACTGGGCTTCCCGCCTGGCGCCATCAGGATCTCCACATCACAGCGAATGGGGCAACACGGTATCACGAGCACTCAAACAGTAGAATCTGTACTCAGGTACTGGTCCAGGCTGGACCAGGCTGTAAGAACATGTACACGGCGACTCAAGGCGCCTTTGTATACGATTCGCACCCCCTCGGGGGAAAAACAGTCCACATCTCAGTGATGGGCCGACAAGATCCAACATACAGATGCACATATCCTGGGGGGCAGAAAAAGATGCAATAAGCGGGGTAAATAGGCGTGTAAACACACTCTGGATAGAGCGCCAAACCACGCCCCGGTTAGGATAAGGCAATGCAGGAGGGTGGACAGGAAAACGCCTGAGTTCAGGCCATATATAGTCTCGAGACACACGTCTACTGGTCTGGATTCCGCCAATTCCATGGAACCAGACCACACACCAAAAAAAATCGCAATGCCGATGACAGCGGCATCCGTTGCGCAACGTCGTATGGGCCTCAAGGCCCCAAGAGCTCAGAAATATGAAGGTCAGTCGCCCTACCTAGTTTCCCAAGGATTCAGCAGGGGGGGAGTGACGAATAGAAGAAGAGAGGGGCCATCCTCCTCTGGATTCAGCAGGGGGGGGTACATGGCCACTCTGATGGCAGGTCACCGGAAGATGGAAGAGAGCAAGCAAGTAAGGGACGATCCGTCGACCTCACAAGCGCCATAACACATCAGGGGAGAGCTCAGGGCACTGATCAGGCGCCCCTGGCTGCAATCGCCCGGGTGAGTGCTGCCAAGTACGAAACATGGATCTTGGTCTTGTGCTTGCGGATGTACTCCATGAAGGGAGTATTGACCCGCGGCACGAACGAGGAGACGGGTTCCCAGGTGTCGTGGGACAGCCCATAGCCCCGCCAACGAACCTTGAACTCCAGACCTCCGGGTGCCGAGGCTTTCGGACGTTGAGCCAGGATCTTCTCGACAGTATAGTCGTCCTGCTCAGCATAGTCATCATCCGAATCAGCCTCATGTGCGGCATAGCTCAGGGACACATGTTGGCCACGGAGGTCGGGTTCCCGCACATGGAGTTGACTCTCGTGGCGCTCCCGGAACTGTCCGTGACCCACCTTGATGCGGTAGGTGTCCTCACCAATCCTGCGGACCACCTCTCCGGGTGTGAACCAGGTTTTGGTGCGGTGGGTGCCCATAGGGCGGGGTCTGATCACCCACACCGGGTCTCCCACCCTGAACGTCTGCGCTGTTGAGCTCGGGGCGGACTTCTGACGCTCAGCATGCTCCTTCTCGAGCTGCTGGCGGATGTTCCGCGCCGTTTGCTCTTGCCGCGCGAAGAATTCCTTGGCATCCATAGCCATGCCATCACCAGACAAGGGAAGTCCCCTACCCAGGGGGTCCCTGCCGAACAGAATCTGGTGAGGGGACAAACCGCCCGGAGTGGGGGTGTCATGATGGGCCTTCAGAGCAGGCCACATCTCCTCAAAACAGTTCCGACGTGGATTGGTGATGTGGATCTTGCGCAGCTTCTCGAACAGCTGCCGTCCAGCCACTTCAGCACGGCCGTTAGACCGGCTGAGATAGGCGACGCTCTTGGCGTGACGTATTCCCATGAGGGAACACATAGCCTTGAACCAGCCACCAGTAAACTGGGGCCCCCGGTCACTGCAAATGGTGCGGGGGATGTCAAAGACGGTCAGCCAATGACGAATCATCATGACTGCCACTTCCTTGGCAAGCAACCCCTTTTTGCGTGCCGGAACGGCTACAACGTAGCCGCTGTGGCGGTCCACACAGAGAACCACACAGTCAAAGGTCTCCTTGCCTATGTGCACTTCGGGCATGGAGAAGACGTCCATGGCCACGCTCTCCATGGGCTGGTCAGGAACCGGGGTCCATTGGGGTTCCCCCTTGACGTTCCGGTTGTCGGGATTGCAGGCCTGACAGACCGAGCAACCCTTCCTGACCTTCTTGATGGCGGTGTAGAGAACGATATGGTCGATCTCGAACCGACGCTGCATGTCAAGAGCTTGCTTCTTGATCCCTGGGTGCAGCATGTGGTGGTGCCAAGCTTCACACAGCTCGAGCACCCGGGACTCTGGTACTAGCAGCTTACCATTCCGGTAGAGCTTGCCATCTTCCTCAGTCAGCCCCTTTGGCCACTTCTGCCCGTCATCAGGGTCGGTCACAGCCCTATACTCGGCCGCAAAGGCCTCAGACTTGGCGTAGTCGTCGGTCCAGTCGTCCTGGAGGCAAGACTCCGGGAAGAGGTGCTTGTCGGACTCAGCTCCCTCAGGGGCGAGTACTCTGACCCCTCTGCTCACCCTTGACGCGAGGGGGGCATCTGCAGCCATGACGACGAAGCATTTAGCCCCCTCCTCCTCCATCAGGCGCTCCATTTCGATGATCCTCTTGGCTTCAGCGGTCTCAGCCTCATCGCCATGGGCAGAGATATCCGTCATGCCCTTGCTGGCGGGATAGGCCCACCTACTGAGACAGTCCGCCACGGTGTTATCCTTTCCAGGAATATACACATCCGTGAGGTCGAACTTAGCCAAGGTCTCATGCCATCTTGCCCGTCGGGAGGCGGGACCTGAGGGGGTGTCCACGTGCTCCTTGTGCCACGACTGCAGACTCTGATGGTCGGTGCAGACGGTGACGGGATGGAGGGCTATGTACCCAGCCCATTTCCTGAGAGCCAGGACGATGGCATACGCCTCCTTTTCACGGGGCGTCCACGTCCGTCTCTGGCCTTCCGCCAGGACTCGGCTCCAGAAGGCCACGGGCACGTGCCTCCCGTCGTCAAGCACTTGCTCCAACACAGCGCCAATGGCGTAGTCGGAAGCGTCGGTGCGCAGGACGAACCCTCGGTCGGGATCCACGAGGTGCAGACCCACTGCGGATAGCAGCGCCTGCTTCATCCCCTCAAAGGCACGGTCGGACTCAGCTGTCCAGACCAGAGCCTTCTTGGACCCCTTCTTAGTCTCCTCTCGGTTGCCCTTGAGCATGGTCGTCATGGGGGCTGCATACTCGGCATACATCTTGATATACGCCGAGTAGTAGTTGCAGAACCCCAGATACACCCGTAGCTCAGAGACCGTTTTGGGCTTTTCCCAGTGCTCAATCGCAGCCACCTTGCCAGGTATGGGCTTTCGCTGCCCGTTCCCGACTACGTGGCCAGCGAAGACCACCTCGCTTACCGCAATGGTGGCCTTGTCACTGCTGCCCGGGAGTTTGTGCCGAACCAGAAGGTCCAGCACTCGAGTGACGTCCCTCTCATGTGCCTCCAGGAGCTCCTCGTAGCTCATACTGGGGTCCCCGGACGCGATGATCACGTCGTCCACGAAGGGGTCCGCACAGTCACGCACCGGCTCAAGCAGGTTCTCCAGCATCCGCTGAAAAGCCGCATTGCCGTTGGTAACGCCCATGGGCATCACCTTCCACTGGAGAGGTCCAAGTGGGGTGCTCATGGCTGTGCAGGCACGGGACTCCTCGGCGAGAGGCATCTGATGATAACCATGTTTCAGGTCAATCACCGTGAACATCCTCCGCCGGTGTTGCTTTTGCAGCATGTCCTTAATGAGGGGCAGCGTATAGCTGTCGTGCTGCGTTTGGGCGTTCAGGCCGCGGTAGTCGACCACGAGCCGCCACTCACCGGCAACCTTCTTGGGGACGACGAAGCACGGAGAGGCCCATTCGGAGTGGCACGGCTCGAGCCAGCCTCTCTGGATGAAGTCACGGAGGATCTTCTCCATGGCCTCTTTCCTCTCGCCCCTCAGGGCAAACTCCCGGTGCCGATACACACGGGGGTCCTGCTTCAGTCGTATCTTGGCCTCGCCATACGGTCCACGCACCGGTGGGGGAAACACAGGCTTACCGCTGAAGAAGGTATCACCATACTTCTGCTTCAGCCTGGCCCTTAATGCCTGGATCTTGGGACAGTCATCGGACTCCGCCTTGGCTTTTCCGGGCACTTGAACCACGGAGCTTACTTGAGCGGTAGCGACCCCGCTCGCTTTCGGCTCAGGTGGTCTTCCCAGGTAGCCCAAAGGGCCATCTCTGGTCTTGCCTCGGAATAGATCGCCGTAGGTGGGTGGGTTACCGCCAGGCGGCTCGTCCTGGCTGGACAGGTGATCCAGCACCTTCTGAACGAAGGTATCCCCTTCATAGGAACCGGAGACGATTGGGTCCACTTCCCACCAGGCTTTGTCCTGGCCTTTGCCCTCACGCTGGTTTCCCCTGTCGTGAAAGGGCTGATCCATATACCCCTGAACCAGATCCCACTCCTCTTCAGTGAGGGGGTCTTCCGATTCCGATTCTTCGATGTCAACAGGGGGAACCGCAAAGCATTGCCTCCATGGCTCTGCTATGATGCGGTTGACACACACGAAGTCCGTGGTGTCGGCCTGATCGAGGCCCCCATCCACATAGTGGAATTCTGTTGGCCATCTCTGGGGTGGCATGGGCTGTCCCTTAGCGTCCTGATAGACACTCTCTCCAGCCGGTAGGACGACCTTGTTTAAGGTCATGTTGGTCAATGAGGCTACCCAATGTCGGGTGCTTTCCTCCTCGGTGCATCCCATAGGAACAACCAGCACTGCCTTGGAGCGGTCCTTGCGAATCTTCGCTATCGCTCTTGGAATGTCCCATCGAGGGCAATGGATCCACATCAATCCCTGATGCGGACCCCAGTGCTTTTTCCACGCGGAGTCCTGGGCGCTCCAGTACTTCTCACAAACCCGAAGATGGGCAGAGGTTCCTGAAGAGAACGCATCCAGGGCCAGATCCGAAGCTCCCAAGTCCGCGACAACTCGGCTCGCCACTTCCGGCCTTACGCCGTACTCCTGGTTTGCAGGACCAGTTGGCTCAGTGTCCAGCGCGGCCACTTCGAGCTGATTGCGTTCGGGGTGGATCCATTGGCATTTCACATGGTGCTCAGGTGACGAAAGCCACGAGAGCTGGTCGTCCTGGTACAGGGTCATGGAGGCCTTGGCCGGGAGGACGCCGGAGTCCGTGTCCATCGTGAAGTCGTACCCGACGATCATGTCCCAGTCCATCTCGGCCTCGTAGAAGCGACCGTGCAAGAGGATTTCCTTGCCGAGGTCTGGGCGGCTCAGCTCACGATGGTTCACGAACTGCAGCCCAATGGCCGCTTCCTTCGTGCCTCCCACCATGTAATGGCCGTTCGCCACCTTCAGCCTGACAGGTTTCCGACTGTCGGCCAGACACTCTGGTGGAAGTAGGCCAGCCTTGACCAAGATGACTTGAGCTCCCGTGTCGACCAACACGTCGAAAACCTTTTCCACTTCCCCGCATAAGGCACGGACCTTAAGATGCAACTGCCGCTCGCGACCGACACGGCGCACGGCGTGCAAACTCAGGATCTCCGGCCGTTCCAGAAGCTCAACAAGCGACTGGTGCAGGTCGTGGACAATGGGCTCAGGCTGCCCATCTGCAGCATCCAGCTGCGGTCTGGGTGATCCTCCGATACTCTCGGATAGATCCTGTAGTACATCAAACACATTCTTGGTCGCGAAGGACGGACGGGTGCAAGGGTTCGTGCCTTCACTTGCCCTCCCCCCGCCTCCGCGACTGGGCGCCGGACCGGGCCTTCCGCCCGCGGCAGTCCCCTTGTGCTTATCAACTCCCGACTGGGATGGTTCGGCGCTTCCCACGTCACCATCCTGCGACCGCCCTAGCTGGGGCCCTTGGCTGCAGGGGCTCCGCTAGGGGGCGTCGGTTGTGGAGGAAGGGGTGTTCTCCTCCGCATCAACCTCGTTGACGCCCTTCTTCCTTCTTTCGCTGCGAGTAGGCTCCTTGTCCTTGTCCTTGTTCTGGTTGTTCTGGTTGTTCTCCTTGTTCTTGTTGTCCGACCTGGGGACCCAGTTCCGCTCGATCTCCTGGATCTCCTTGGCCAACTCGGTCCCCTGCGACACCAGCTTGGAGAGCTCGTCCCTGTCCACCTCCACCTTGGCTTCCCGGATACCCGCGGGCGCACGCTTCTTTGACCCGTGCGCCTTCTTGTAAGCCTCCGTGTCGGCCTTGTGGACGGGGCATGTTCGGTGGTCATGGTTGAAGCCTCGCTTCCTCCCATAACACACGAAACAGCCCTGAGGGTGAGCTCGTATGAACTCCCCAAAGGACAGCGGAGGGTCGCCAATGCGGCGAGGGTCCCTCTTCTCCTGCTTCCTCCAACCCTGCTGCAGGGGCTTCCAGTTTCCCGGTTTGCTCCCCGCGCTCAGGTTTTTGGCCACGAAGGCACAAACGGCCACTTCGGCGGGCTCATCGTCGTCGTCATCGTCGACGAGAGTCTCATCGCCGCCGGCTCCCGCTGGGTCCATGGCAGATTCACCGCCAGGTCCCTCGCCAACGTAGTTGACGTCGCGGTCGCCGGGCCTCAACCCGCGGGTGTGGTGGAGGTTTCGGTACTCCTTGAGTACTTCCTCGCCAACCCACTCGAGGATCTCGTCGCAGCTCATCCGCGCCGGGATGGGCTGCAGACGGATGGTCTGGCCGCTCAACTCACACTCGTCAAGGCGCCACATCGCGGTCTTCTCGCGGTCGCCCGAGACGGTGATGAGGAGAGCGCTCCGCAGGGAGTGCCGTTTGACATCCCGGGCCACGTTCTTCCTCGTCCAAGCCACCACGTTCGTATGATACTCTTTGGGGAGCATCATCTTGACCGTGTGGTTGGACTTGGCCCTCTTGGATTCCTCCTTGGTGACCCTCTTGATCCATGCTTCCGGCAGCATGGAGAGCAGGCGAGCCTGCTCGTCACCCTCGTTCCAATGCTCCACGTTGCGGCGGAAGAGGGTGTATTTCCCTCGGAAGTCACGCCAGTCCCGTAGGCGGATCTCCCGTCCATCATGCTCAAGCTTGATGGACTTCCACCGCTTGGCAGCCACCTGCGAAGCGTCCACCCGCTCCTGCTCGTTGAGCCACTTCTTGGCTTCCTTGAGGGTCTTGATTCTCCCCTCCTTGGTCGCCACGAAGTATAGCTCTCCGAGCACTTCCGGCAGGCGGTACCTGCACCGTCTGAAGACATATCTCTCCGCATCCGCGGGAGGCAGGTCTTCAGTGACGGTCAGCCCCCAATCGTCCAGCTTCTCCAAGAAGCGGTCGAGGTTGAGGGGGTTGCCATCGTACATGGGGGGCTTGATGTCCTTCAAGTCTTCCCACACGGCGGCATCCGCGGCCTTAGAGACCATGAACGCCGGCCGCGAGGTCGACCGAGGTTCCCATCGGCCTCGCCCACGGACTCTCACGGCCGCCACGTCCATCTCCTCCATGGAATCCCTGTGGCTAAACCGCGGTTCCTCCATGTACGCTGAACCTAGATGTTCACGCCGTACTCCTTCCATGTACGCATCCTCATCACGGCGCCGGCGGCTGCGTTCAGCGGCCTCCCGTCGTACACCACGCGGCGGGCTGATGTCGAACTCCTCCAGGTCCAGGTCCAGATCCTCACCTTCGCCGACATCCCACTCCACGTCTCCTCCGGGGACCTCATCCCTGAGTCCACCATAACGTCCTCCAGCCCTTGGGATTGGCTCCGGGGCTGGTGCCGGGCGTCGGGGGCGTACAGGCGTCCGCGGTGGAGCACGGCGGCTGTGGTGGTCCGAGCTGAGCCACTCATCACGCCAATCCTCACTGCCACTGCCGGGCGGCACGCGCTCGTTGCGGCGGCCCGCGCTGTGGTGAGAGGGGGCGGTGAGAGAGGGGGCACTGGCGCCGGGGCGACTCCTGGGGGCTCCGCCGGGGGCGTGGGGTCTGCCCCGACCTGGTCCGGGTCCCCAGCTGTCGTCCGACGAGCCAGACTCCAGGGGTGGGTGGTCGCTGCCGACGCTCCCACGGGCCTCCAGCGCGTCCAGCCTCTGCTGCAGGCCGCTGATGACCGTGTTCAGCTGCCTGGTCTCGGCCCTGGCGATGTCCAGCTCTCTCTGCGCGCGCGCGGCGACCTCGGAGATGCGAGTCATCTCGCCCTTGCCCGTGTCTACCTCGCGCTCGAGGAACTGGACCCTCCTGCGGAGGTAGACAATCCACCGCCAGGTGGTATCCGGGTCGCCGTTCCCTGGTGGGTCGTCGGGGTACCCAGGGGGTCCTCCAGGAGGGCCTCCGCCGGGTCCGCCCGGTCCAGGGGGTCCTCCCCCGCCCGTTGGTCCGCCTCCAGGGGGTCCACTTGGTGGGCGTCCTCCAGGGGGTCCTGATGGTCCTCCGCCAGGGGGTCCCGGTGGGTCTCCGCCGGGTCGCCTCGGTGGGTCCGAGGATGGGCGCTTCTTCGTGATGCCGAAGTCCATGTCGTCATCCTCGTCCATGTCGCCCCACCTGGGCGTCTCGGTGTCGGAAGACTCCGAGCTCCGGTAGGGAGGAGGGAGATCCTCATCCTCACCTTCCGGTTCCATGGGGACGTCTCCGCCTCCCCCGCCCGTCCAAGCCACCACTTGGCGATGTCGGCGGCCTCGTTCATCCCCGTCACTGGCGGTGAAGAAGGGGTCACTGTCGTGGGGGTGTCCACCCGCTGGCCTCCGCGGCCTCTCGGGGGTCTTCCCCTTGCCCTTCCTCCGTCGATGGGCGGTGGGGCCACTGCTCCCACTGCTGCCCGTGTCGGCCTCGTCCAGCGTCATCTTGGAGGAGGCGTCCCCTTCGAAAAGTTTTCGAAGGGTCTCCACTCGTGATCCTCCCGGGGGAGTCTCGCGGCGGAGTTTGGCCTCTGCCTCCTCCATTGCGGCGGCGGTGGCTGCGGCAGCCCGCACTTCGGCTTCCTCCCGAGCACGAGCCGCCTCGGCTTCCCGGGCCTGCTGCAGCCGCGCCTTCTGCGCTTCCAACGCCGCCAGCTCCGCCTCCGTCTTGGCCTTCTCCTCAGCGACCTTCCGTCGCGCGGCCTCGATGGCGTCCTTCCTGGCGGCGTCCGCCTGGGCCTTGGCCGTCGCTTCGGCGTGGGCCCTTTCCTCCGCCTCCTTCTTTGCCCTCTCTTGGGCAAGCGCCTCTTCCAGCGCCCTCACCTCGGCCTCCCTGCAGGCAATGGCCTCCTGCGTCAGGCGGGCTTCCTCGTCGCTGCCGCCAACTCACCGTTGACCTGGGCAGTCGCTGCCCCATGGGCGGCTACGGCCGTGAGTCCGGCCGCAATGGCCGCCACGGTCTGGGCGTGGATGGCCATGCCATGCGCCCACTCTGCAGCCTCGTCCTGGGCGATGCCGACGGCGCCCTCCACGGCAGCGCTGTGCTGCCTGGCCCGTTGCCGGGCAACCCGAAGGTTGCAGGGCACCCCACAGGCGCGCTCACAGGCGCGCGCCACGTCCCTGTCGGGAGCGACGCTGCTGCTGGAGCTGGCCTGGTCGGCCGGCATCCTCCCGCGGTGGGCCGACTCCACGTCGCTGCTGGGGCCTGCTGGGGCCTGCTGGGGCCTCAGGAGCAGCGGACGGGGCTTGGCCTTGGTCTGCCTGGCGACTTGGATGAAGTCGCCGAGGGTGGCGTGGCCGGGGTGATGACCACCATTGGCCCGTTGGGGACTTGGGGCTGGGGTTCCGCCCTTGGCGCCTTGGGCGGCTTCGGCGGCCAGGGACTCCTGGTACTCCCGCCACTTCCGGTCCCGCTTCCTGTCCCCGGCGGACCGCTTCTCCTTCCCCGGAGAGGCGCTGCTGCTGCCCTGCAGCCTGCGCTCGCTCCCCGGTTCCGGGAAGTTCTTTTCGATCATGTCCCACATGGAGACATTGATCGAGGCGCCCGACGGGTACTCGTTGGAGCCCTCGTCCTCCTCAATCCCGTCGGGGCGCAGCCCTTCGCCGGGCCTGTCCGGCCGGGTCCAGGTCCTCCAGCGCTTGCGGCGGAAGCGGTACTCGTACCCTTCCGCCCGCAGCCACTCCTCCACTGCCCGCAGGCGGTCCTCCCCCATGTCCTCGCGGAGCTCGAAGCTCCCGGGCATGCCGCCTTCGCACTGGGGGTGGCTGTGGCGGTAGTGCTGGTCCCAAACCAACCCACGCAGCAGGCGTGCCGCATGGGGGTGGGGCCGCGGCCACGTCCTGCCCGCTTCTTGCCAGTTTACCATGGCAGCGGGGGGCGTACTTGGTCTTGAGGTCCTTGGTGTGCACTCGTTCTACTCAACGAACTGGTGGTGGTTGTTGAGGCGGGTGCTGCAGCACTGGACTGGGCGTGCGGCTGGTGCTGGTCAGCCGGTGGTTGTGGAAGTGGTTGACGTGGCCTTGCTGGTCGGCCGATGGATCTGGTCTGTCCACTTCCTTCACGGTCGCGGCGCGGTCAGGGCGATGCTCCGGACGGCGCTGCTGGCTCCGTGACGAACTCGGCGCTGTCGCTGGGTGGCGCTGCGAGCCGCTGCGCTGCGCTGCGAGCCGCTGCGCTGCGCTGCGAGCTGCGAGCTGCGCCGCGCTGCTCGGGGTTGGTGGCCCCGAGTGGCACGCCAGGGCTGGGTAACCCCGCGGCGGTGAAACGCTTTTGACGCGTTCCCGTGGGGGGCCGGCCACGGGACGCTGCGGTGACACGCACAGGTGAGCAGGCAGGCAAAGCACTACGCTCACAAGGGCATCAATACGCTCGTGTCATGTGACAAAGCGTTTCAGAATCCTTGCCACTCTGCAACAAGGGAACGAAAGTATGTACAGCAACACATCAGGATATGTACACATGGGGTTAAGACTGGACTGGGGTAAGGGCATCACAGGACGATAGACACTCTATCCCAACTCGTATCCCAATCCCAGGTCCGACTCTCAGTGGCTGGTGGGGGCGGGGGCTCAAACACAACCCATGCCCTGCTCAGTCCGGACCCTGAAACCCTGCCAATAGGGGGGGTGTCCCGCCCAGCCACAGGCGAGTTCCTGGGAACCAAGGGGCTCCAAGGCCAACCAACAGTGGCTCCCCTTGCTCCCTTAACGGCTTGAAAAACTCCAAAATTGACCACTCGTCCGGACCCGTCAGAGGTAGGGACGAGGCAACTGACCCTATGCCCTTCGAGTACAAACTCCCTGGAGCCCTCACCCAGCTTGGTTCCCTCTGAGGTCCCGGCATCAGGGCACCACGTGTTCGTCAAATGGGGTCATGATGCCAAAATCACCAAAATTGGCGTCATTCTCACGCGCGGTTCGCCCGGCCAGGGCAAGGCCAATGGCTCACAGGTTAGGAGGCAGGACCTAGGCCTTATATCTGAGTGTACAACTTGAAGTTAGGTCCGGGCTCCCTGTGGGCATAGAGGAATGGGGCCGCCAATTGACCACACTGAGGGGTGAAATTGAGGTCCCAAAATGGGGTCATTTTGGCTGCTCGAAATGAGCCAAAATTTGGGGTGCTCCCAATAGTATATCTCCACGCCGGCTTGGAGATCGGATCCGCCATTCCATACGTGATCCACCGGGAGTCCAACGGAGACTCCCATGCACTTGGCCCTCAATGATCTCTATGCCACTTGGCGTGGTGACGATCCCAATTGGGTCCACAAATGCCAAAGTGGCAAAATTGCCCACACTCACTTTGGGCTAGCGCCTTAACGAAGGTTGCTCGGCTTCGCCCACGTGGTGTGTGAACCATGGGGACCAACATACATAACACCCATGTCATATATGGTCCATTGGTCCATCCGTCCGGCGTGCACGGGTGGGCTCAACATAGTGCAAGGCGGGCAGCAAAAGTGGAAAATTGCTCAAAATGGCCAAAAATGCGCACACTCATGGTTAGGGCAAATGAGGCACATGCCAGACTTGGACCGGAGTGTGCCATAGGATTGGTATCAAGTCATGTGTGTCCAACATATCTTTTGGGCGTCGCCCAACTCCTCCGGTTTTGGGAATGGCAGGGTTGCCAAGTGAGCCCATGATTTGGGATAGTCCCAAATCGCCAACATCGCGGCCACGGTGTGCCAAGCCCAAGAGGAGTTATTCGCTGGGTCCAAGATATGTTGGGCACCGAAGTATGTACCCTCAAATCATACTTGAGTCATGATGTCAATTGAGCGCAACGTTGAGATACACGGTCGCCACTTGACATCATGACGGGCCAAAAACGGCAAAATTGGTACAAAGACACACAAAAGTGCCTTGAAAGGCGCACAATTATATTATAATATCTTCGGCTTGGATCGTGCAATCAACTAATCCTTCTAAACACAATGACTTAACACCAATGACCTTCGATTCCACGTATGTGCTCCACTTGGGGCGCTTTGAAAGGTTACGAGCGCTACTTCCCAAGTGGGCACATGAAAATATGGAAAATTGCAAAACACACACCTTGCTCCCAACGCATCGCTTCGGGATCGCCACACAAGCTTCCCTTCACGAAGGTTAGGCTTGCAATTGATCGTAGGGAGTATGGAGAAGGGGCTTGCACAATATGAGGTCCATTGGCGGGTTTGGCTTGGAGCAATGGACCCGCCAAACGGGCACGCAACACAACACATGGCACATACCACATATTGCCCAAAAAGGTAGCTCCCGCCACGATATGTCATGCCCCTCCAAGGGCACAACTTTGTGTCAATCGCTCATAGGAACTCAAGGAGAGTTCCTATGCAACACCAACACTCGCGCGCTACACTCGAAAGTTATCTTAACGCACGCAACATCATGGCCAAAGAGTTATAACGCAAACTCTACCCTCTTGACCATGATCCATTACACTAGCGCGCATGTGTGGAGACGCAAGGCATATAATGCTTCCTAAATTACGTCGGGAGTATTGTGAATACATCCCACGTTTCCTTATTGTCATTCCTCGCATGCGGCACGAGATATGACCCTCACAAGTGGCCTCATGAATCAACTTTGTTTTGCCCATATCTTTAAGACAAATGGAGGGCAGGATAAAAGGAAAGTTGATTCGTGCATAGGGAAGCACGTAGGTCCACTCGAAAGAGGTCAAATTAAGTGCGGGGATGTCGAAGTCGAAAATCCGATTTCGACATCCTGAAAAATTCGGATTAAGGTTGCGAGTGTAGAATGTGAAAATTGCGGATGCATCAACGCAATTCCTGAAGACTTTAGAGCCTTCGTCACGGATAGCGTTAAAATTTCCATTATAAACAGTTAAACTGGCGGTTACGGTAAAGTCGCGATCCAACCGCCAGCAGTCAAAACAGTGAATATCAGAACGGAAGCGTAAAAATTGACGGAAACAATATGAAAATAAAACCCTGTTGATTCCTGATATTCTGATATATAAATCTCCGCTGGCGGTGCATCGGTTGCCGATGCGGGGCTTTACGGCACGGAACACGCTCCCGCCGGGCTCGCACCGGGCGTCAACGGGCGCCTTCCGTACATGGGGTTAGTGGACCGGAGACCGGTCTTCCCTTCCGTACATGGGGTTAGTGCACCGGAGACCGGTTGTATGCCCTAACCTAGCCATGGGGTTCTGGGTACCGCTTCACAGGCAGAGGCGCAGTTACTTGTTTGTGTGATCTGCGCCCTTGTTTAGCAGGGTATGAAAAAAATGGTATGCTGCTGCACCAATCACCCTACCTGCCCACCTGTAAAGAAAAGGCAAATGAAGGGGTGTTTGCGGCGGAGGAACCAAGCCACACTCCCCGTATTATACGGTTCTCAGTGTGACCTATAATACACTGTCCGCAAACGCGCTGAAGGATCAGCTCCCCTGTCAAGCAAGCGAGCGTTAAGGGACTCCTCAGCTTCTCTTAAAGAACGTACCGAGGAGCCCCTGGGTAGCCTAAACAAGGTTTACCGTGCGCACTTCGCGTGGCCTACCCTTTAATGCGTGTGTGAATGCGCGAGCATGCACGAGTACCTTGGGCAAACCTGCCCATCTGAACCTCAATCTCGAACTCCACCAGGGGGTGGCCACTCCTGGGCTTACTCACCTTACCTACCGCTGGAGAGTGAAGCAAGGTGAGGCGGAAAACGAAGCGCAAGCGAAATCGTCGCTATGCATCGGTGTGTATGTTCTAATCAGTGCAACAAAAAGGGAGGTTGGTGCTGTAAGAGCAGTTGTCACAGTTGTCCCGCATTGCACCGCAGGGCAGGACCGGTAGCCCCCCGTGACAGCCACTCCCTTGCCGAAGGCCATCTGTTTTTTCCCTAATCTCACCTCTAATCATCTGCAATCTTTCTAATCTAGCCCTCTATCGTTGTTAGCGCTGCTACAAGACTCGTTCACGGAGACACGAGACGAGCAATGTGTATGCGGCATACGAGACGAGCATACCTGTAGTTTGTACCTGATTCATTGAAGTCTTTTCGTTGATTTTCGAATTCTTGAATTTTTGATACTTCTATTAGTGTAGGTGGAATCTGTATGTTTATTTATTAATGTGTGTCTCGTCATTTTCAAGACTACGTGAGACATACGTTTATAATGCCATTATTTCTGCATTTTCCGGCGCTTCGCTAGGAGCCGCTCCTGCGCGCCGCCTTTTTATGCGTAGGAATTTCTTGGTTTAAAAAATCTACAGATGACTATAATTTTTATAAAAATGTGCTTCTGATGCACAATTGGATTCTGCTCAGGTGTGTTGTCTTAGAAAAATTCTAGGCCGTCATTTGACGGATTTTGGTGTCGTCGCTTCGCTTTTGCGTGGATTCGTCCATAATTCTCCCATTCCTGCCTCTGCAGATACCCACGCGTAGCCTCGCTGAGTAGGCCGTGTTCAGGCCGAAACGCAGCAGCCTGGAGAGACTGAGCAGAACCCAAGACCCCACCAAGGGGCAATTTAATTTTTTTACGACTCCCTTCGCCCTAAGACAGGTCACAGGTCGCCAGCAGGTTTACGAGAACCCATGCGAGTGTGTATACTGTGTCTTGCGTTGGGTTTGTGTCGCGCTGCGTCTTGGAGGGAGGGATGCACATGCACATGTTTCGGCATGCTCCCAAACTAACCCAACCAAGCCACAGGAGCTCCGGCAGCGCCATGAGCGCTGAGTCTTCTGTAGGAAATGTTACAAACAGAGCAGCAAACGAGCGCCAGCCATGGTGAGCGCCCATTTTTCTGTGTGAGGGAAACTATAGGTATTTTAAAGTAGATGTGGAAACCAAGGAAAGGCCAGGAAAAAAATCCATTTTTCCTAAAATGCGACAGTGGTGGCCACCACAGCACATGGGGGGAGTAAGAAAAAGTGCTTTTCCAATGCTTGGAGGCATACTCTAGTTGTATTAGGGATGCACTGAGCATCCAGGCATTTCTATCTTAGTATTGGCCCCACCAAAAGTGGTGATAACACATTTTGACCTATGGAACCAAACACCCAATCAGGATATGGAGTGGACCCCTTAATCCCCTTTCAATGTGAGACAAATCATCTATTCCTGAGTTGACTGAGTACTGACATATCCAGGGCAGAGCCTATGAATTTATATATATTTTTCCATGAATTCTTAGCTGTCCTAGTGGTATGCACCCTAGGGGGCTGGGCACCTCTTTTTGAGAGGTCCTGGGTTCAATTCCCGGTCAGCCTAGCTAAGTAGGAAGATCCCATGTGACATGGCAGTGACCTCATCGCCACATGCCCTGCCACCTCAGCACATATGGGACCCAAAACAAAGAGTGCACATCTCCTGAGATGGCACTATGGAGATAGAGTGACCATGGGGCAGTTTTCCAACTTTTTTCCAAAACATTTCAGCTATCTTTGTGAATATGCATTCCGATTTGACCTGAGTTGCAGTTTCTGTGAATATTCTTTCATCTTTCACTGTTTACACTGCAGCCCTTCATGCTTTAATCCTGATTCTCTTCTCCTTGCACACCTCTGGCTTGGGCTATCCTGGATTTACTGTATTTCAGCAAACACAAGCTTTTCATCTCCAAGAACAAGCAGCAGGAAACCCTACATCAGCAGCAAGCAGCAGGAGAGACAAAAACACAGTGTTGAAACCACTATAAACGTTTCTCCAGTTCAAGGACAAAGTTGCCAACCCTAAGTGCCTGGGTGTGCCTAGAGCTCAAGGGGAGATTATCCTGGTGACTGACGCCAGCACTGTTGGCGGAGGTGGAACGTTGTTTCAGTGGCAAGCACTAGAGAAGGAGGAGTTCGACTCGGCCATTTCCCAATGGGGTACTGATGGACTCAACCGAGACGGGACTCTCAAGCACAGCTAACCTGATGACAAATGGGTCCTGGTTCCCCTGGGTCATTTGAACCGGAAATGGAACCAGGCCCGGGGTAACTACTCTACCTATGAGCAGGAACTGCTCGCGGGTATGCTTGTGCTATCCTCTCAGTCCCGACTGTTGGGGAGTAACCCTGTGGTTTGGCTGTGCGACCAAGAAACTCGGTCCACACCTTCCAGAAGGCACCCCCACCTGAGAAGGCTAAGCTCAGACGCTGGTGGATCTACCTGAGCCAGCTACGGCTCTCAGTACATCATATACAGGGCGTCAAGAACGAGTGTGCGGACTACATCAGCCGCAACAACTTCGACGACATGATTGGTGCCAGGTCTGAGGAGCTAGCCAAGGAGGCGTTCAGCCGTATGGATGTACACCTGGACTTGAACATGACAATGATCAGACCTCCAGATGGACTCCGACAAGTGGAGTACCTGAAGGAGTTGGGAGATATCTACAAACGCCTGGAGAAGTGTCTAGAACCTGTCCTGGTCAACCAGGAACAGTGGAAACGGGACAAGACCTACCTCTGGCATGAGGACCGGATAGTTGTGCCTAGCGATAGATTTCCGGCGCTCCTCAAGTGGACCCATGAGTCCAGTGGTCATGTGGGGGCCAACCGTACCCTGGGGCTTTTCAAGCAGTGGTTCTACTCTACATGGACGGATGACCAGCTGCGGAAAATCCTCCAGCCTATCGTGGACAAGTGCCCGTGTCGGCCCTGTAAACCTGGGGATATCAGGGATAGAGGTCTCTATTTGGCTCTCCCTATCCCCCACTGTGCCAACAGTGTTCTCTACGTGGACTACACAGAGATGCCTAAGTTCGGGGGCTTTGACTTTGCCCTAGTGGTAACCTGTGGGCTGACCAGGTTTACCAGGGTGTTTCCATGTACTAAACACATCACTGGCGAGGAGACCATCAAGATACTCCTGGAGGAGTGGTTCTGTGTCTATGGGGCACCCAAAGAGATCAACTCAGACGAGGACGTCCGAGTGCGCTCCAACACTGGCTGGTACAAGAGAGTCCTGAGGTCCCTCAATGTCCAGGTGTCAACGGGGATTCCCTATACTCATACGAGTAACCCCCTATGTGAGCGACAAATTCGTGTTCTCAAAGAGAACATAAGGATATGGTGCAAGACTGAGCGCACCAAAGACTGGATGAGGCTACTCCCCGTCATATGCCTGATGATGAACTCCCAAGAGAGTTCGGCAACTGGCTATACGCCCCATGAGCTGTTCATGGGACGCCCGGCGTGGTTCCTACAGGCTCCCTATCCTGAGGATTCATACTCCACTGTGGGTAAGTGCGTAAAGGAGCAACAAGACAAGGTGGACAAGGCCAAGGCTATGCTCCAGAGAGTGAGGGAGCGTCAGTGGAACAAGAAGAACAAGCACAGGGTGCTTGCCACCTACCAAGAGGGAGACTGGATGCTGGTGCACCACAGTTGGCTACCCGCCTGGCCACGCTCCACCAGCGATGACCCCTACTTTGGGCCCTACAAGATCCTATCTGTGGATGGTCACCGTATCACCGTGCGGTGTTCTCCCCGACTAGGGGGGACCCTGGTGTGCGCTGCTCAACAGCTCAAGCGCTACTACGACCCAGAGGACCTCTGTGGGGAAGAATGGGAACTAAACGACGAGGAGATCGCCGCTCTGGACCTACAGGGCGCTGCCAGCCCAATGGAAGTAGAAGGAGAACTCCGCGACATGCATGCCGAGGAGATGGCGAAGGAAGGCTTCTACCTAGTGAAGTCGGTCATCCAACACCGCTATCGCCAGGGGTGGCGTTTTCTCACCCTCTGGGAAGGGTTTGGAGTTGAAGAAGCTACCTGGGAACCCTTCTCTGCCTTTGTTCTCCCTGAGAGACGCCTGAATTCTGTTCTGGTAGACTACTTGTCCCAGAACAACCTAGGAGAGTTGCTGAGGCTCGCTGAGACGCCTGCCTCTCAGAAGAAACCTAGGGACTGAACCCTTCCTATACCTTCCTATGTGTGTGTGAGTGTGCTGATCCTAAGGACCTATGAGCAAGCGGCAGAAATGGTGTCCTAATTATACCCAAGTCTGCACCCTTGCTGAACCCGGCGGATGTCTTACCGGTGCCACGCGGTACGCCCCGGGTCTCTCCGCCCCTAGGTGCCCAATTTCTGTGCTGGCAGCAAACGTCCTTGGGGGAATACCCAGTGATAACACCAAGGTATTGGTTTTTCCTACCTGCCTGCCTACTACAGGGGAGGGGTGGCCAAAAGCTATGAGGCATGAAAACGCCTGTTTACTACCTGGCCAAAACCTAGACTGCCACTGCCCACCAAAGCCCTGATAAAATTTCAGGACAGTGACAAACTCACTACACGTCCTACACTCACTACAGTGGCACCAGGCATCGAAGGATGAGCGGGCTCTGAGGCTCAAGCCCTCACCCTGGCTTGCCACTCCTACACCCACAGGCTACTTGGGGTTGAGGACAAACATTTCACAGGCCCTAGTGGCCTGCCTGTGAAAGGGACAAGAGAACACAGCGCTACTAAGCGACTGTGGCCTAACAGGGACGCCACTACGCGTTTCCCTGATAGGGCTTGGAGGGAAGGAGTGCTCAGGTTGCGTGCACAGCGTGGATGTTGAAGAGGTTCGACTGCCTTCGCCACTCCTGGCTGAGGTGCAGTTTGTTGATTGTGTGATCAGCGCCCGTTTTAGCTTGGGCGAAAAATCCTAAAGTCGCCGAAGGCAACTGCAGCTGCACCAATTCACCCTGACCTTCCCACCTGTAAAGCAGAGGCAAATGACCTGGGTGCAAGACTGAGGAACCAAGACAGCCTCCACGTATTATACGCTTCTCAGGCTGCCCTATAATACGCTGTTCCTGAACCCAAGTACAAGCAAGCAAGCTTAAGGAACCCCACCTGTTTATTTCAAAGAACGTAGGGTGGAGCCCCTGGGTAACCTAAACAAGGGTTTTACCGTGCGCAATAAGCGTGGCCTACCCTTTAACGCGTCATGTGAATGCACAAGTATGCACAGAGCCCCCAATCGGCCATTCTAACCAATCTCTCTCTTTCCCACAATCGATACCAAGATCACGAAAACTCCACCAGGGGGTGGCCCCTCCTGGGCTTACTGACCTTACCTACCGCTGGAGAGCAAAGCAAGGGAAGGGTAGAACGGAACACAGGCAAAGCAAGCGTTTATGCACGCGTGTGTATGTTCTAATCACCCGATCTCACCTCTGATCATCTTGCAATCTTCTAAGCTGTCCCTCTATTCTATGTTTGCGTTGCTACACTGCACGTTCACGATAACACGAGACAAGCAATGTGCATGCAGCATACGAAGCAAACAAGACCGGTATGTTTATACCTTGGTCCTTGAATTCATCTTGAGTTTCTTGGATTCATTCTTCTTTATTGCTCCTAGAAGCAAACGTGGAATTCGTACGTTTATTTTTTATTCCGTGTCTGGTCATTTTCTTATTATTACGTGACATACTGTTATAATCTTATCATTTTTGTCTTTTCCGGCTTTCATTTAGGATGCGCTCCGGTGCGCCGCTTTTCTCTGCGTGTAAATCCAGGAATTTAGAAATTCCTGTGATGAAAATAAATTGCGTAAAAATGTGCATCTAATGCACATGAAGATTCTGGACAGGTGTGTGCCGTCAGAAAAATTCTAGGCCGTCATTTGACGGATTTTGGTGTTTGCGTCGATCGTTGCGTGTTTGTCAGTCCATCAACCCTTCGTCCTTTCTCTGCAGATATCCTGCAGCGCAAACAGTGGAGTAGGCCGTGTTCAGGCCGAAGAACTGACTCCTGGACCACTGTCCTGAATCCCCAACCCCCATGAGGGTAAATTAATTTTCAACGTGCTAAGGACAGATCAGGTCTTACAGCAGGTTCATCGAGGCCCCAGACAGCGTGTTCTGATCATATCCAGCATTGGGTTTTGCGTACTGCACTGCGTTTTGCCAATTGGAGGGAGAGGGTTGTGCACACATGAATCGGCATGCCCATTCTATCCTTCTACCAAGCCACAGCTGCCCCAGCGACGCCAATGAGCGCAGTGGGAGCTGTAGGTTTCTTTTATGACTCAGCAGAAGCTGGCGACTGCCCTGATGCAGCGCCTTCTTTCCAATGTTAGGGATGTTATAGGAAATTTCAAATAAATGTTGAAGCCATGGGGAGGCCAAGAAAAATTCCATTTTTCCTTTAAAATGCGACAGTGGTGGCCACCACAGCACAAGGGGGGAGTAAGAAAAATTGTATTTCTCTGCCAAAAGGTTAGCTTTAGTTGTTATAAAGAGGCCTAGAGGCATAAACCATTTTTATCTTAGTATTGGCCTACCCAAAAAGGGGTGACAAGACATTTTGACCTATAAAACCAAGCATTGATCTATGGATGTTGTGTGGACCCCTGATCCCCCAACTGATTGATCTTATACACCATTTCCTGGACTGACTGAGGCGCTGACATTGATCCAGAGCCCATACAGTTTTCTATGTTTTCTCATGAATGCTTAGCTATCCTAGTGGTCTGCACCGTAGGGGGCTGTGGCACCTCTTTTTGAGAGGTCCTGGGTTCAACTCCCAGTCAGCCTAGCTAAGTAGAAATATCCCATATGACATGGCAGGGACCTCAGCGCCACAAGCCATGGCACCTCAGCACCTATGGGACCCAAAACAAAGAGTGCACATCTCTAGATGGCACTATAAAAGAGAGAATGCCCATGTGGGCAGTTTTTCCATGTTTGTAGGATATTTTGTAACTACGCGCACCAGCAGCACCAGGGTCTAGTAGGAGCACCCCACCACCGCCAGCAGCCCCCCCAACACACACCCCATGCCAGCGAGCACCATCCACCGGCAGCCACCCATTACCTACGGACCGCAGCCCCGCCGCGAGGCCCATACGGCCGCCTCCCACCCGCACCTTGGCACCGCAACCAGCCAGGGACCCCAAGGACCGCAAGGCGCGCACACGCAACACCTACACGACCTGTTGGGACGCCCAGACCGCCAGCCAGCGCAACACCCGGCCCCGCCCCCCCACCACCAGCTGGGCCACCCCCACACCACCCCCCCCGCCCCCCCCCCCGAGACCAGGCCACAGACGCAACACGCGGCGCCCCCCACCAGCCGATAGATTGCGATGCCCCCGCCGACACACACCACCGCGAGTCAGTCCTCCCGCGGCCACCAAGAGAAACCCCATCACCAGACCCCACATGCGACAACGACGACCACCCCCCCCGAACCCACACCACCCCCGCCATCACACCCCGCACCACCAGCCGCCGCACTGGCCGAACCCTACGCCCTACACAACCCCGCAGCGGTACGGCAGCACCTCTGGGGACTCGGGGACCAGGAGGTGCTACGCCTCCGGACCTCTGGCACCACCCAGCGCATCCGGGCGACCACCCTGGTCAAGGCGACCACCCTGGGGGAAGGCGTCCGACACTTCCTCTTCGACGCCTTCCTCCACGTCGCCCGACACGACCGCCCCCCCACTCGCCACCCCAGACGGCGAGAGCCCGCCCCCCACGGGGGACCGAATCTGGGTGCCCCCCATCGACTGGGGGAGACAACTAGTCGGACACCCCGTGCCGGGGCGGGTGGACACCAAGGGCCGCACCCGCTACTACGAGCCCGACATGGCCCACCCCCCACCCAGCGCCACCCCGGTGACACCAAAGAGTGGGAAAGGGAAACATGGGTTGCCCGGATGGCCTCCCTGAGCAACTTCAGGCACCACGTCCCGGGGGACGTCCCCACCCCCGACGACCAGCAGCCAGCCCCCTCCACGTACATGACCCTCCTGTGCAATCTGCACTACACCCTCTCTACCACCCACTACCACGCACCAACTGGCCACTGGGTGGTGCACGGCACCGACTCCCTCCTCCCCGCCGACTACGCCCCCCCCCCCACACAACCCAGGCCCCGACATGTACACCAGGGGGGACGTGCCGGACGACCCCCACCTCTGGGGCACGTGGGAACGCAAGTCCCTGGACACGCTGCTCTCCATCCGCAGCGGCAACCAGGGCCTTGGTAGGGCAATGTATTGCCTTGCCAAGTGGACCCAACGGACCTGGGGGATCCCCACGGACCGGTGGCTGTGGAAGGTCACGCTGCGCCCCGAGCAGAGGGAGGCCCCCCCGAACCGCAGGAGACCCAGCCCCCCACGCCCCACCTCCCTACAACTCTGCCCATACATGGTGGCAGCCCGCCTCATGGCGCTGCTGTGGCCGGGCCCAGACACCCCCACCCAAAACTACCCCCACCTCACGGAGGAGGACATGCCCGGCATCAAGCGATGCTTCTTCCGCACCCTCGACTACCTCCAGCAAACACACCCACACGTCCTGGAGCAGATATGGACACCTCCCGGGTAACCGACGTGCCCGCACAGCCGAGACAACGCGACCACCCCGCCACATGCACCTACACCGGCACCAGCACGCACAGGTCACCAGGGAAAGCGCGCGCACACGCCCAGTGCCCGAACCCGCACCCTCGTCCTCATTATTCGCAGGACCCAGCATCCTATGCCCGCCCCCGCAGCCCAGGGCCCTCCGCCGTCCCCCACAGCCCTCTCCTCCGCCTCCGACTCCACAACCTCCACCACCACAACCACTTCATCCGCCACCACCACCACGCCCTTGTCCAGCACTCCACCCCCCAAGCCGCGGGGGAAACCTCCAAAACGGGCCCCCAAACCCGTCCCCACTGCGAGCAACCCCGCCGCCGCCAAGGCCCACGCCCCGATGAAGCCCGCGCCCGCAGCCCGGCCGAAACTCAAGACCGCCGCCAAGCAGCCACCCGGACCCGTTGGCGCGCCGCGACCGCAACCTGCAGCCAAACTCAAGCCGAAGCCAAAGCCCGGCACCACAACGGCAGCGCGAGCCCGACCCCCCGAGGACGTCCTCTACGACATTCCGCCCCAGCCATCCCAGGCCCGGAGGCAGCAGCGCCCAGCACGGCGCCCCCCCACCGTCACCGACGCCGCCGCCAGCACCTTCATGGCGGAGCGCGCCGCGGCCGAAGCACGACACATTTCATCCCGCCACCGCTCAAAGCCCGCACCCCAGGCCAACGGACCACCCCCGACCGGACCACAACGGCGCCAGGGTCCACCAGCAGCATCCCCGTCCCCCTACCAACCCTCGATGTCAGCCCACATACAGCAAATGCCCCGCTACCGCCGCCACCGCGAGTCCCAACCCAACCCTGAGGCGGAGACCGTGCGCGCATACCCGGGAGTCCACATCCGCCCGCGCCCCCACTCCCCGCGCACCCCCACGGCACAAGACTACGAAGAATCCCCCAGGCCCGCCACCGCCACCAGTCCCCACGACCACATCACACCCACCCACGCTCACTCCTCCGCCCAAGGCCACGGCCCCGCCCAGGGACAGTGGTGGCGGCGCTGGACCCACACGCAGCTCTTGGAGCTGCAAAAGTGGCCCTGGGCAGAGCCCTCCCTCGAGGGCCTGGTCCACAGGCCCCGCAGGGGGTCGGCGGAGAACCGCCGCCTCCAGCCGGCGGGGGGGTGGATGCCGCAGGCCGCATGGGAAGCCATGCTGGCCGATGCGCTCCACCCCCCGGGAGTCCACCCCCGCAACCTCCCCGCGCCCCAGGACCACCCGTATGTCCCCAGGCGCCTGCGGGAGACCCTCCAGGAGACGCAACAAGACGGCATACGCCTGTGGGACATCATACAAAGCCCAATCCCGCACACACACACCCCCTCGCCACCCCACAAGCGTCGGCGCACCGACACCGGCGGCACCAACAGCACCCCAGGAGCCCTACGCGCCACACAGCAAGACGCGCCTGACCCCCCAGCCAGCGGCGCCGCCGCCTAACCCGGTTACCCAGCCAGCCACCGCCGCGGGGCGCCACGCCAGGCCCCGCCCAGAAGACACCAAGCGAGCTGGAAGCCGAAGGACGCCAACGCGCACGCCCACGGGCACCGCTACGCCCAACGGCACCAAACCCAAGCCTGCAGCCGTCAAAACCGCCTAACCCAGCCAATCAAATCACAAATCAAACCCGAGCCGCACCCCATAGCCGCTAACCGTTGACTCCTAACTAGGCCCGCCGAGGGGGCAACCTAGCCACAGCCCACACCCACAGCCCACACAGCCGCCTAACCAGCCACCACCAAAAAGAACGAGGCAACTAACCAAACCCACCCTGACCCATACCCGTGTACATCAGGACGCGCGAGCCGCACCCCTGGGGCACGGCCACCACCAAAGCACCGACGACACACGCCAAAGAACACGACACTATTGCACCGCTGCACCAGTTACCCATGCCTGTGCCTGCAGTGTACGCCCCCCCCCCCTATTTTACTTTTTCCAAAAAAAAAAAAGAGGCGGCACGACAAAGAAAGAAGAAAAAAATACCGAAAAGAAAATTAGGGGGGGAGGAAGAGAGACACAACCACCAATGGCACACGCGCACCGCACACAGCGCGCACACCGGTGAACAGGCGCCACGTGGGCCAGGACACCGCACACGCACATGCACCCAGGGCAACAAAGGGACGGGACACCACGGCCTGGCACACTGGTGAACAGGAGCCAAGTGGCCCAGGACACCGCACACACGCAGCAGCACGACGAGCGGGCACACCGGTGTTCAGGAGCCAAGTGGCCCGGGACACCGCACACGCAACACAACACACGCAGCGGGCACTGCGGTGAACAGGAGCCAAGTGGCCCAGGACACCGCACACGCAACACAACACACCGAGCAGCGCACCGGTGAACAGGAGCCAGGTGGCCCGGGACACCGCACGACCAAAGCAACGGACGGAGCGGGCACACCGGTGAACAGGAGCCAAGTGGCCCGGGACACCACACACGCAACACAACACACCGAGCGGGCACACCGGTGAACAGGAGCCAAGTGGCCCGGGACACCACACACGGAACACAACACACCGAGCGGGCACACCGGTGAACAGGAGCCAAGTGGCCCAGGATACCGCACACGTAACACAACACACCGAGCAGGCGCACCGGTGAACAGGAGCCAAGTGGCCCAGGACACCGCAGATGCAACACAACAAACCACGCCGGCACACCAGTGAACAGGAGCCAAGTGACCCAGGACGCCACACACGCAACACAACACAGCGAGCGTGCACACCGGAGAACAGGAGGCACGAGGCCCAGGACACCGCACGCGCAACACAACACACCCAGCGGGCACACCGGTGAACGGGAGCCAAGTGGCCCAAAACACCCCACACGCAACACAACACACCGAGCGGGCGCACCGATGAACAGGAGCCAAGTGGCCCAGGACACCGCAGACACAACACAACAAACCACGCGGGCACACCGGTGAACAGGAGCCAAGTGGCCCAGGACACCGCACAAGGAAAGCAACGCACCGAGCGGGCCAACCGGTGAACAGGAGCCAAGTGGCCCAAGACACCGCCGACGCAACGCAACACACCCAGGACACCGCACACACGTAGGGCGGCCGAGGGACAGGAAAGAACCAACACACCATGGGTCGGACACACTGGGGCGACCCAGCCAACCCACCGGGCCAGTGGCAGGAGCGGTACTCCAAGGCCACTAGCCCGAGCCCGGGCAGGCTGCATCGGGGACCATGGCAAACGTCACCCGGAGCCATGGAAGCAACCGGTGACAGGCGAGCCGGTACACAGTCCAGGAGGGGGTCGCCTGCCAAGCAGAGTGGCCCCGCAACTCAAGCCACAAGGGTGAGGCGGTCGTGCCGTAGACAAGCGGGAGCAATACCCCTTGTGGTGAGAGATACTCCACACGGCTGGGCAGCCCCCAGAGCTGCCACCCAAAGGAGGGGGCATGTGGCCCTACCCATGGACACATGTGGGGACACCCTCCCACCTGGGACACCTGGACCGGGTGGCCGCGACACTGCCTTCCCAAGCACATGCGGGAGCGGCTTAAGAGGCACCTGACCTAGGGCAGTGGGAGGGACAGGATATCCCCTTAGTTAGACCTTCTTCTTGCATTGTCAAAGGAGGCATCCCGAGCTCCCAAAGATACCTACCTACCTACCTACCTGCTCCTAGAAGCAAGCGTGGAATTATTTATTGTGTGTCTCGTCATTTTCTTATTATTACGTGACATACTGTTATAATCTTATTATTTTTGTCTTTTCCGGCGCCCAATTAGGATGCGCCCCGGCGCGCCGCTTTTCTCTGCGTGTAAATCCGAGAAATTTAAAATTTCCTGTGATGAAAATAAATTGCGTAAAAATGTGCATCTAATGCACATGAAGATTCTGGACAGGTGTGTGCCGTCAGAAAGATTCTAGGCCGTCATTTGACGGATTTTGGTGTTTGTGTCGATCGTTGCGTGTTTGTCAGTCCCTCAACCCTTCGTCCTTTCTCTGCAGATATCCTGCAGCGCAAAGAGTGGAGTAGGCCTTGTTCAGGCCGAAGAACTGACTCCTGGACCACTGTCCTGAGTCCCCAACCCCCATGAGGGTAAATTAATTTTCAACGTGCTAAGGACAGATCAGGTCTTAAAGCAGGTTCATCGAGGCCCCAGACAGCATGTTCTGATCATATCCAGCATTGGGTTTTGCGTATTGCACTGCGTTTTGCCAATTGGAGGGAGAGGGTTGTGCACACATGAATTGGCATGCCCATTCTAACCCCCTACCAAGCCACAGCTGCCCAAGCGACGCCAATGAGCGCAGTGGGAGCTGTGGGTGTCTTTTATGACTCAGCAGAAGCTGGCGACTGCCCTGATGCAGCGCCTTCTTTCCAATGTTAGGGATGTTATAGGAAATTTAAAATAAATGTTGAAGCCATGGGGAGGCCAAGAAAAATTCCATTTTTCCTTTAAAATGCGACAGTGGTGGCAACCACAGCACAAGGGGGGAGTAAGAAAAATTGTATTTCTCTGCCAAAAGGTTAGCTTTAGTTGTTATAAAGAGGCCTAGAGGCATAACACATTTTTATCTTAGTATTGGCCTATCCAAAAAGGGGTGACAAGACATTTTGACCTATAAAACCAAGCATTGATCTATGGATGTTGTATGGACCCCCGATTCCCCAACTGATTGATCTTATACACCATTTCCTGGACTCACTGAGGCGCTGATATTGATCCAGAGCCTATACAGTTTTCTATGTTTTCTCATGAATGCTTAGCTATCCTAGTGGTCTGCACCCTAGGGGGCTGTGGCACCTCTTTTTGAGAGGTCCTGGGTTCAATTCCCAGTCAGCCTAGCTAAGTAGGAATATCCCATGTGACATGGCAGTGACCTCAGCGCCACAAGCCATGCCACCTCAGCACCTATGGGACCCAAAACAAAGAGTGCACATCTCTAGATGGCACTATAAAAGAGAGAATGCCCATGTGGGCAGTTTTTCCATGTTTGTAGGATATTTTCTAACTATCTTTTCCTAAATCTGTAGTTATTGTGAGTTTCCTTTGTTGCATCACTATCTCCTTTGACTGCAGCCCTTCATGTTGTGGATTTGATCCTTTGGTCCTTTGCCTTGCAACTGTGGGTACTTATTTGGGTTGATTTCATCAAAACCCATTTGTTTGGAAAACCTGAACTACATCAAGCAGCACCAGGAGCAAGCAGGGGCATCAACAAAACAATACAATCAAAGCATTCAACAGTGAAAGCCTGCTTTAACTTTCTAGTCATCATAGCTTGCAAAGTTTCGGGCTGCTATCTTGTAACATTGTTCAAGCGGCTTGCTGTTCAGATTTATGATCGTGGTGAATGCCCGGAGTGGAGGAGCCCTCCGTGGTTGAAACAGCATTTGTAAAGAGTGCACTACAGCTCAACTCGCATCCGCGCAAACGCCGGAGGCCAATGGTGCTGCGGCTCAAGAATGCCTCATTAGTACATCACGTAGCCGGATGGCGAAAAAAAATTTCTTAGCGATGGTAGTCTTGTTGATGCATGAAGATTTGATGCAATCAATGGCAACAATACCACTAACAAAATCGGCAGCCGTTGCTCCCAACTAGTAGGCTAGAAACCTAGGGGTTTGTACCCCCCCCCTAGCATTGCAATTGGATTAGGCGTTTATGGAGAGAGAAGAATAGGCCCCAATGGTGGCATTTGCACCTTGAGATAATATTCATGGTTGTGTCACAGAAGTTGGTTTGTACAAAAACAGAGTACATGTTGTGCAGTTTGCATTGTGCATAATGCGTACAGTGCGCGCTGCCAAACCTTGTAACATTTGGTTCCCTGCGCAATGGTGCATAGTGTGCAAATACATTTGCGCACTGCACAATCTGCCATATGAACATTGTGCACTGTACAATGTTCAAAGCACATAGGTTGTGCAGTGTGAAATGCGTGCACTATGTAGACTCCTATTGCCGAATGGGTGGCGTGCAATGTGTGCATTGTGCAAAAAGGATGTTGTGCAATTTTCAATGGCATGGTTTGGAATATGTGGGCTGTATAGTGTGCGGTGCAGGTGGTGGTTCCAAGAATAATCAAACGCGCAAATTTGGTGTTGTTCGACAAATTATGGTACAAGGAATACACATATACCCCCAAAAATGAATTTGCGACACATGTTGGAATTCGGTAGTTAGGGGTGTCATTCTTGGAGATATGTAGCATCATTCTGGCCCTTGGCGAATCTTGTAGTAAAACGGGTGTTCTATACTCGTTCTGTTCCGTTCCGCACGCAATCCAGGATTCTAAATTCCCATCCTGCAAGTTCTCCAGATTGCAGCGGTTGGCAGGGAACGGCAAAAATAAAAAACGCCCCCCCCCCCCCCCCACAACAATATTCCATACTAGTCCTCCAACACCAAACCTGATAGGTGTGTTACAAAACCGGAGGCAGAGGGGGGGGGTCCATGAAATTTCTCGGAGAAAAATTGTGTGGTCGCCACAATTGTTCATAAATCTTCCTTAAAAAAAAACACTTCCAACGTTACCTATAAACACAATATTACGGAAAAATTGTTCAACCTTACCTATAAACACAACATTACGGAAAAATTGTTCAACAGTGCACCCTGAAATGTGTAGGGCTAAAAAAACTTCAATGCCCAATGCAATGCCGTGAAAAGAAAAATGTTTTGCACCGTGTGATGTTATATGACATGGATGCAAATGGAAAGCAAAGACCAATGAAACTTCTTGGGAAAAAATTTGTGTGGTCACCACAAGCAGCTGTTCTAAGCAGTTCACAAAACACTGTTCCGGAACGGCACCAGTACTGTTCAAGACTGTTCTGCAACGGTGCGTTGGATTTGATCCTGACCCCTGCCCCTTGTGGAACGGTTGTTCCGAAACAGTTTTGAGCTGAAAAACAGTACCACCCCCTCCCAACTGTTCTGTACCTAACCTCCAACTAATCAGACTTCCGTGAGCGGACAAAACAACATCACAATTTTGTGACATTGCCCAGGGCAAATGAAACTCCAATATTGCGGCTCTCCTGTTGTCCTCATTGTGGAGGCAAATTTGAAGAACAAAACACTAACCTCACTGTTCAGACAACCCCCCCCCCCCCGGAAAAAAATCTGAAGCAGGTTGTCATAATGTTGTAATCGTATATGTTGCACACACAGCCTTGAGCTGAGGCTCCTAAGACCTCACTTCACTTCTTGCATGATTGGATATGCCTTTGCTGTGAAGCATGCCAAAATGCTCAGTCAGCAATACTTCTCCAGTTGAACTGCAGTCACTTGGTTGTAAATCGTTTGCCGCTATGCAAGACAGACAAATCACAAATTGAAGCATTATCAGAGGGGCACTGCCCTGTGAGTGCAACATGATAGACCGAGCACTGAGAAGCAATATACATGGAAGATACATCCGACTGAATGCACACAAAAGTGGTAACCATCTTAATGCCCCAGGAGACTGTGATATGAGCACTTCAAAAGAGGCACAGCTCATACGGGGGTTGGCCATCACCTATGTGTGTACCTCGTGTGTACCCCTTCAATAAATTGCTCATAGTAATATGATATGTACCTAGTAGACCCATGCCAGCATTTTTTGCGTGGGCTGGGCTCTTGCTCGTCCCATGGGGTGTCCAGCAGGACATTTTCATTTTGAACGTAAGAAAACTGAATCACGGGGAGAGGAGCCAACTGACATGCATACCACAAAAACACTTGCTAGAATGCAGTAATACGTTTCATCGCTTAGAGCAGGTACAACTGCGGCTGCAAGCGAGCAAAACGCCTGTTTTGCCATTTGCTGGGCATCCGGCTTTCTGCACCTGCAACATAATACAACCGCCACAAAGGTCGCACATCCTAAGGATATCAGCACCTTGTGGCAACAGATGGCATTTTGGCACACGTGAAATGCTCCAGAGAGGGGGGCAAAAAGGGGTCCAGCCGTAAACTGTCATCCTGTAACAGCAACCTGAAACCCCCTGGATGGAGGGCAGCAGATACATGAATAGGAAACCATGCAGCAAATGCATAGAAAATCATCCTCGCATCTGGGGACAAAAGGTCAATTTCAGCAAATCTGCACCATATAAGGGAGGAAGCCACTCCATTTGATAACCAATTGGGTGCATATGCTGCTTAAAAAAACAAACAAACAAACACTAATGAAAGCTGCGTCACAGCACGTCCCCGTTCTTTCTGCATTGCAATGTCAATTCTGTGGCGACCCCACAATCACTTGGTGTTCTTGGCCCTTGAATTTATTCCTCGTCAGATTCCAGCATAGGTGACATGTACACAGGAGTGTCAACCGGCGTGGGAGGGTAGGAAAGGGGCAACGTGGGCTCCAGCTTTGGGTACTCATCACCCGCAACTGGGATGGGGTCGTTCTGCGAAGCAAAACCCGATTGAGCTCCGGGCTGTGGCAGACGTCTGTCCTCCTCATCACAGGCTTCCGCCTTGTTGCCTTTGTGCTTCATCAACATAAAGGCGCACAGGCACACCAGTGGAATGAGGAGCAATGCGAGCAGAGCGTACAGACTGCTGTCGCTTTCATCGCTGGAGCCATCCGTCTGGGAGTAGGAGCTGATGCAGTAGTAGTTGGAGGTGTTACTGGTGCCCTGGACCAGATCCCAACTGCAAGAGCAGGAATAGCCGGATGGGCAGTCTGTCACGACACAACTTGTCGTCGGGCACAAAACCGATGCGTTACTGACCCTGATCACCAGGACTTTGGTGCTGCTCAGGGCGCCGGATTCGTCACTGTCCACCTCAAAATTGCCGTTGAAAGAGCCCAGACCGCTCGCATACATCGCCAAACTGCCCGCGGTGACTGAAAGAAGCTGAAGGTATGCACCAGAAGCGAGGTCCAGAGTGCCGACCGCCTGGGCGACCGAAGCCCCGACCTCAGCGGTGTCCGTCCACGTCTGGTTGCTGTTGGAGCAGTTGGTCAGATCCACCTGCACCGCGGTGCCGCTCCCAATGCTCAGGGCCCCGGCATCGTTGCCTCCGCACAGAGTGGTCAACTGAGATGACCCGACGGAAGTCACGCGGAAAATACTCTGCGTCAGCCCGAGGATGCGGTCGAAGGCGAGCTGGGTCGCGATCAACTGCAGTTCGCTCAAACCGTCGGCGCCGAACTCGTTGGTGGCGCTGGCGTTGAGCACGTAGCCCGTCACGCGCGCAAAAGCGTGCAGCGGGCGACCTGACACAGTGGAGCCCTTGCCAAGGCGCACCTGCGGGAAAACACGTGCTGGTGAAGCCATGAATCAAACGTTTCCCCCCAAATATTAATATCTGCCTCGCACACAGGTTGTGCAAGCAAGTGTGCAAACCAATTCTTCAGCACACTAATTTTCCTTACATTTACCACAAAGCGCGTGCTTTTTACAGCACAAAACACAAAATATCAGCCTCATCCCCACCATTATCTCGCGTTGGCAGGCAGCCGTGTTGGTTGCATCGGACACATGTTCCCATGGTCCATAAGGGCAGTCACGGACCTGACTCTGAAGGTACACTTGAAGCGCAACGAAATGTGCACTAACCGACGCAACTCACTCACGCAGCCATGTTTCTGACCAGTTCCCAATGCCAGAAATGAGCAAAACCCCGTTTGAACGGGTTTAGCGCCACATCCAAGTCCCTTCCACTCCCCACGACACACACACACAAACACGCACACACACGCACACATGCAAGATGGGGGCAGTGGGCATCCTTCTGCACACGGTATCCTTCCCACCCGACCTCATTCATTTGGCACCAGACCCAGGTTTAGTCAACTGGGTATGTCTTGTTTATGCATCTTGCCAGTCATTAAATGGTGCCACCGTATCACCTCCTGCCAGACACACACACACCTCATGTCATGTCATGTCATGTCATGGAGCGCTAGAGCCATCGTCCGCTGGTCCGCCCAGTGGGCGTCCATCGGCAGAACGTCTAGCCGTTACACACACACGCACTCCGATGGAATGGGCCCCAGGTGAGGGGGGGCCGAGAGCACCATGCATGGCGCGAAGGAGAGAGGCGCCCGGACCAAGCTAGGCCCACCACGGGCAGGCGAGCGGATGCTCAGAAACACCAGTCCCGCCGACAGGCCCCGGTTCTCTGGGAACTGGTGGGTCTCACCTTAGACGGTCGACGCGCGCACTCGAGGCACACTTGGTGAGGTAGTGGTGCGTCTGCCCCTCACAGGCTGCACCGCTGACCCCGGGGGGCGCCCAGGGTGGGTGGCGGCGTCGTCGGCCGGCCTGACTTGGAGACACACACACACCTTCAGATACAACTTTGGATGGAAAGGTCCTGTGAAGTGATGCACAGTTGAGTGGCTGGACCCCAACAGGTCTCAAACGCCATACAGATGCGGAGCACACACGCGGCCTAATGACACTGTACACAAACCCACTGGACTCGTTGTGGACTGTGCCTCTGTGCGTGCGTGCACTACCCACTACAACCCTGCAGTGTGCCAGTCTGCCGAAGGTTACCGCTGCCCACTGCATCCCTGCAGTGTGGCCTGGTCAATCAAAATTTCTCACTAGCAGTGTGAACTTTGCAGAGAAACGCGAAACAGGGCCAGCAAAAGTTGCACCACGCATGTAAACTTCGGAGCTTCTGTGGCATCCAAGCAAATAATGCCAAACTCACACTCAGGCGAAGTGGCTTGGCCATAAAAAGGACCAGAAAACGGGGTGTTTGGGAAAGGGACTGGGGGTGGTACCTTGCCGCTGTTCAACTGAATGTCACCGTCCATCCATACACTGCCATACAGAAGCTCCGCGAGCCCACCGTTGGAGATTTGCATGGAGACGGTCTGGAAAGTGACCTGAATGTCGTAGTACGCGTTGGCAGTGATGAACAGGGAGGACAGTGCGTAGATCAATTCGCCGCCGCCGTTGCCATAGAACGAGAAGTCCCCAGCAATGTAAACCATACAGTTTGCGCAGGTGTTGACTCCATCATAGGCGGCGGAGCCCCCCCCAGAATAACTATACGTGCAGCTGTCACAGGAGAAATTGCCACTGACGGTCTCATTGGTTCCATTAACTGTAACGTTGAGACCTGAGGTGGTGTTGCTACCGTTTGCAGATAACCACTGAAAGTCGTCCCGAAATTTGTAAAAATCCTCCGGCTCGGCGTCGCCATGCCAGTTCAGGTACGACGATAGCTCGCTGATGCCCGAGGTTGCTTCCGGAGCGTCGTCCAATGCAACGTACGTGAGGGCAAAGATGAGAGCCATCAACATCACAGTGGCGCAGTACTTGAGTTCGGTACGTAGATGCATCTTTGGTGAGGACGCAGACACAGCTGAAAGAAAAAGGAAGTGACAGAAAGACAAACTTGATAGGCCAAGGTGTGTGTGCATGGTGCAAGTTTGACTTGTATGTATGGTAGTGTATTTCCTTCCCCCCCCCTCCCGCGCGCAACAGGCGAAGAGGAAATATTCACACAGCCCAGGCAGTCAATTTGTCGGCTCTCAGAGGGGTTTGCTTTCTTCCAAAAAAAAAAACAGTCTCTCCAAAGCGGGTAGTACTAGAAGTGCAACCATCACTCCTACTTACATGGGGCAACACATGCTTTTGAAAAACGTCATGTAAACCGGCAATAAGGAGGAGAGTGCTCTTTGTGATCATTGGGCAAGGTGTCCAATGGAGGCATATTGAAAAATGCACCGTCGAGATTCTGCCACCAATCCTTCACAAAATGTGCCCACATCATCACAAAGTTCTCTCTACTCTACAACATGCGACACACTCAACTGATTAAGTGATGGATCATAATGAACACTACAGAAACACTGATGAGATGGATATGAAAAAAGCAACCGTACTGTTTAGGAAGATAATTTCTCCGTTGACGTCAAGCCCAACCCAGGGCCGCGGTGTTCAGCGCTCTCCACCACACAGGGCCAGGGATGCAATAAGGTAAAACCTCGCCCCTGAGACTACCTCACTACTGAGACTGGCACGTGCAAAAATTGGGCCCCCCAATCGTGGGCAAATCAGGGTGACTGTGGTGCCGCAAGACCCGCTGTGCATCGCAGTGCAGGGACTCTGTCCCAGGTTTGCCACTTTCCAGTCCCAAGCTCTAACGCACATAAACAGCCCACAGGAGTAGTATCTGTGGCTGACGAACACAGAGATGTACAATCTCATCGCAGTCTGGGTAATTTGGGGTCGCTGTAGCCAGTGCTACAACCAAACTATCTGCCAAGGTGCCCAGACGCCAGTGATACATGCCAAGGGAATGTAGTCCTGTTTCTTCCTTTCTTGAAACCGCAGTTCTTTGTGTGATTGATCCGAGCAGAGCACAAGACTGTCACTTTTGCGCGAACCTTGAATGTATATTGCTGACTGCAAATGCCTCTCCTCTTTCCTTGCATATCTGGCACCCTCCAAATCTTCCCTCATTGCCCAATGAGCATTTGCAGCCTTTGAAATGTTTTGTCTGGCACTATGTGGGGCCGGTAGCTCCGGAGCCCTCGTCGGACCCTCTCAGGTGAAGGCGCTCATTGGGCTGGTTGGAAGTCCGAGAAGGGGGCCTTGTGTGGGCGTTTCAGGTCCTCCTTTGGCATGGCAAGGCCCTTCCATGGTGCCTGATCGGGGGATTCCCCTGGTCAGTAGCAGGGGAAAGTGCATGGACAGGCTCCCCTGTGTTCTATAGAGCGACAAACATACTCCTACATATGTTTTCTTGGATGCTCAAACTCCATCTGATGGATGTGATCCCCCAAAAAACAACAAATCTGCGTCTCAGCAGCTGCTGGGGTAACTGGCCTTTTTGTATTATAGCAAAAGCATTCGGTGGACGTCAGCACTGTGCGAATGCTCTGAGCTCCCCAAGCGCAGTCTTCACCCCTTTTCACTGACTGAAAATATCGTACACTGAAACAACACACACCCACCCACACACACACACACACACACACACATGGTTGCACAGGGAGTAGGTATGTAGGAATGTTGAACCTCGCAGTTTGCACATGTCTGGAATTGATACCTTGGCGCGCGCGCACACACACACACACACACACAACAACATACACTGAAACCACACACACACACACACACACACACACACACACACACACACACACACACACACACACACACACACACACACACACACACACACACACACACACACACACACACACACACACACACACACACACACACACACACACACACACACACACACACACACACACACACACACACACACACACACACACACACACACACACACACACACACACACACACACACACACACATACACATACACACACACACACACACACACACTACATCAGCCCATTTTCAGGATATTGCCCCTGTAACGTTGCAAAATGGGGAATTCTGAGCCCTGACACACTAGCAATGTCTTTGCAATAGAGCAGCACTCGCATAATGCTTGCTCATGCAATCAACAACCGTTGATGTAGCATGCAGCTTAAGCTATCAGGTACGAAGAACCTGCATGTTTAACGAGGACAACACAAGAAGCATGGAGGGCATGGCCCTGTGTACCTGAAGGCTAAGCAGTAAAAGGATGCTAAACCAAGCCTCTGGACATGCATACATGTTTTATGTCCTTTACGCCCACTCTGGGCAGCAAGGCTTAGGCTTAGGCCTTGCTTTGTGGACAGGTTGCCCCTGCAGGATCATGGTACGAAGGGCATCTCAGGGCATCTAAGCCAAATTTTGCAGGGCACACTTGTCGCAGATTTTCTCCAAAGGAACGCGTCATCTGTCACTCATCCAGCGTTGTGCTTTGTCATGCTTGGGATTAACCATGTTGCTGGAGGATGGCGGGGGGTCCATAAGTAGGAGGAGTTTTTCTGAAGAACAACAGGGTTGCCAATTGGGCGCAGCCTCGATGAACACATCTTCCTTCCAAAACAGAGCGAGCTATGAGCCCGTAACCTATTGACACGACACCCTTCAGAAAGCAAGCAAAGTCATTTGCACACACGGGACAAGAGTTCTCATCATTGACGTTTTGCAATTAGCAACATGTACTAAGTGCAAGTATGACAAATCCAGCTTTCGAGAGCAGCCATGCATCGTATCAGTGTGGGTACGCCTGTATGTAGAGTCATCGGTGGCCGATTCTGAGGCATTGTGCCCCAGCGGCACTGAGGACATGATCCCCCATCCCACCAGTCCAAAAAGGGCCGTTGCAATCCTGATCATCAAAGCTGCAAACAATCACAGGGCGCGCCAGTGCCAAACTGCAAAGAGACAGGGTGCATGTAGCGCCTGGAAGATGCATTTGTCAGTGATGAACAACCCCTGGGTGATCGTCGTACAAATACGATCGGTGGTGCAGTGGTGGGGTAAACTGCAATGCTGTGAGGCAAAAGATTGAAGGTGTTGCATGGTGTGAACAGTAAGGCAAAAAATGGCATAAGTAGCAAGTACGCAGGGCCCGTGCAATTTAAGTCATGCCTATTTTGTGCCAACACGAAACTGAGGATTTCTCACGTGATTTATGATCAAATGCAAAGGACAAAAAGACGCGAAATTTTTGATTGTCTTGGTTGATGTGTTTAGATGCGTGGTTTCAAAAGAAGGGCACGCCAATGGATCACGGAGGTAACAAAAGGTCACAAATGCAGCATGATGAAGACGCGTGACAAGAAATCGGTCCCAAAGCCTCTCGTTGTGAGAAAATCTGTCAGACCTGAAACGCGTTGACGCGAAGGCCTTGATGAAGCGCTGCAGTGTTTGCGCTGGCGTGAAGAAGGTGGGAGCTCACAAAAACATGCTAACTGGTGCCATAGAACGACGGAGGTGTGCACGACGCATTCCGTTGACCTTCGCGTTCGTGTTCACCTCGTCACGCATTGATATGTTTGCGGTCACGCATCCACACATCCACGTGTTTGAAGCAAACACACTGCCTTGGTCATGCTCTTGTGTGCAAGCACCTGAGGAGGCTGGTCTAGCCAAGAGGTGTTTCGGGTATGTTGCAAAAAGCACACAGCATGGTTATGGAGTAGAAATTCCGCCTAAATTTCTAGCCCATAATCAGGCTGTATCTTCACTGTTTTTTACACTATGCATTTTTGTTCATGTAGATATTGCAGATGTGCAATTTGCACATCACTCACCATGTCCATTTCAAGATTGCTCTCTCTCTCTCTCTCTCTCTCTCTCTCTCTCTCTCTCTCTCTCTCTCTATCTCTATCTCTACCAAAACATCTACTACCTCTACCATGACCTGAGTATGCCTTCAACTCAGTCCTACACCCTTCTTTCTTCCATATGCTTCACCAATTACAACTTTTTCTTTTTCTTTTTTTTCTCGGCTCAGACCAAGGTGAGCTGGCGTAGCCTGCTCACTTCACAAATTACAACTTTTTCCTAGCTCTTTATCAACCTAACTTGAAAGTTTTTGGGAAAAACAAACATTGCACACTTTGGGCAATCAAAGATCCATCAGGTTCATTATACATCTTTTGATGTGTTGAAAATGGCGCGAAAATGGGACGTAGCTACTTGGCAAACCAAATATGTGGCCGGATGGTGAAGGAGAATTTCTCAGAGATGGCATCCTTGTCGATGTGTGAAAATTCTATTGCCTGCGGCAGTGCACCTCGAAGAGAGGTTGACAGTCAGCCAATCAGTCCCTGAGCCAGCAAGCAGGCACTCAGACAGATACACACAGTTTGGGTTTTTTGTCAGTGGCAGATGCGGCCCCAAGCAGCAGGGAGGCCCTTCGCTACAATCCAAGCAGTGGCCGAGTGGTAATGCAGCCGACCGGCATCCGTGTGGTCGGCGGTTCGAACCCCAGTCCGGCCACTTTCGCGCCGCCGGCGGCGGCGGCGCTAAAATTCAGCAGAGCAGGATTCGAACCAACGCCTACAAATCTGGATCTGGCTGCGTTACCATTGGACCGCTGTCCGTGTTACTAGCACTACGCGTCCCCACTGTTTGTAGCCTATTAAGCAAAAACTTTTGACCCCCCCCCCCCACCCCCCCACCCCCACCCCCCCCCCTCAAAAAAGTGATATCCAGTTTTAGGGGGTAGAGGCCTCAAAATCAAAAAATCCATTGGGGGATGGTCTTATTGGGCAAAATAATGATTTTACAAGGGGTTGGACATCCAATATCATGCCTTGGGGTATGCTACGCGAATGACCCCAAAAAAGGGGGGTATATGACGCCCGCGCCTGCGCTTGATCTAACAACCTCTCTTCGAGGTGATTTTGCTGCAATGAACGGCAAAGATAGTACTATCAAAACCGGTAGCCGTTGCTACCAGCTCGCAGGAGAGAGACCCTGTTGCCTGTACCCCCCCCCCCTTTGCAGTAACATTATAATTTGATTGAACGTGTATGGGGGGAGGGGAATAGGTGCCCCTGGCGGCATTTGCACCTTGAGATGATGTTCATCTCTAAGTCATGAAAATTGACTTGGATTTGTCTGTGGGTGTGCTTGAAAGCCCACAAGCTCGTGTGGCTACATCTGACCCACATCTGATGGCAACCACATTGATTTGACAGAGTCTCTAGGCTACCACAGTCCAGTGTGTACAAAACAGAGTGCATGCTGTGCAGTTTGCATTGTGCACAATGCGTACAGTGCGCAGTGCACATTGCGGAACATTTGGTTCCCTGCACGAGTGCACGGTGTACAGTGTGCAAATACATGTTACACACCGCACAATCTGCCATATGAACATTGTGCACTGTACAACTTTCAAAGCGCATAGGTTGTGCAGTGTGAAATGCGTGCACTATGTAGACTCCTAGTGCCAAATGGGTGGCGTGCAATGTGTGCATTGTGCAAAAGGGATGTTGTGTGATGTACACTGGCATGGTTTGGAATATGTGGGCTGTACAGGGTGTAGTACAGGTGGTGGGTTCCAAATACAGTCAAAAATGGCGAAATTTGCTGTTTTTTGACAGCTTGTGGTACAAGGAATGCACATACACGTCCAAACATGAGTTTGCAACACCTGCTGGAATTTGGGATGTCAGGGTGTCATCCTGGAGACATGTAGCATCGTTGTCGCTATTGGGGAATCTTGTAGTAAGGTGGGTCTTGGGTATGCCATTCCGTTCCGCACGAAATCCAGGATACTAAATACGCCCCCCACCCCCGCCCCCCCTCATGGAATGGCTGGCACCGAACGGTTTTGGGCCGAAAAAAATCCCCCCTCCCCAAACTGTTCTGTACTGGACCCCCAGGCCCCAACCCGAGGGATGTGTTAGAAAACCAGAGGCAGAGGGGGGGGGGGGGATGAAACTTCTTGGGAAAAAATTGTGTGGTCACCACAATTGTTCATAAATCTGCCTTAAAAGGAAAAACACTTCCAAAAATAGCGAAATACACAACAATACGCCCCCCCCCCCAGCAACAATATTCCATACTAGTCCTCCAACACCAAACCTGATAGGTGTGTTACAAAACCGGAGGCAGAGGGGGGGGCCATGAAATTTCTCGGAGAAAAATTGTGTGGTCGCCACAATTGTTCATAAATCTTCCTTAAAAAAAACACTTCCAACGTTACCTATAAACACAATATTACGGAAAAATTGTTCAACAGTGCACCCTGAAATGTGTAGGGCTAAAAAAACTTCAATGCCCAATGCAATGCCGTGAAAAGAAAAATGTTTTGCACCGCGTGATGTTATATGACATGGATGCAAATGGAAAGCAAAGACCAATGAAACTTCTTGGGAAAAAATTTGTGTGGTCACCACAAGCAGCTGTTCTAAGCAGTTCACAAAACACTGTTCCGGAACGGCACCAGTACTGATCAAGACTGTTCTGCAACGGTGCGTTGGATTTGATCCTGACCCCTGCCCCTTGTGGAACGGTTGTTCCGAAACAGTTTTGAGCCGAAAAACAGTACCACCCCCTCCCAACTGTTCCGTACCTAACCTCCAACTAATCAGACTTCCGTGAGCGGACAAAACAACATCACAATTTTGTGACATTGCCCAGGGCAAATGAAACTCCAATATTGCGGCTCTCCTGTTGTCCTCATTGTGGAGGCAAATTTGAAGAACAAAACACTAACCTCACTGTTCAGACAACCCCCCCCCCCCCCCGGAAAAAAATCTGAAGCAGGTTGTCATAATGTTGTAATCGTATATGTTGCACACACAGCCTTGAGCTGAGGCTCCTAAGACCTCACTTCACTTCTTGCATGATTGGACATGCCTTTGCTGTGAAGCATGCCAAAATGCTCAGTCAGCAATACTTCTCCAGTTGAACTGCAGTCACTTGGTTGTAAATCGTTTGCCGCTATGCAAGACAGACAAATCACAAATTGAAGCATTATCAGAGGGGCACTGCCCTGTGAGTGCAACATGATAGACCGAGCACTGAGAAGCAATATACATGGAAGATACATCCGACTGAATGCACACAAAAGTGGTAACCATCTTAATGCCCCAGGAGACTGTGATATGAGCACTTCAAAAGAGGCACAGCTCATACGGGGGTTGGCCATCACCTATGTGTGTACCTCGTGTGTACCCCTTCAATAAATTGCTCATAGTAATATGATATGTACCTAGTAGACCCATGCCATCATTTTTTGCATGGGCTGGGCTCTTGCTCGTCCCATGGGGTGTCCAGCAGGACATTTTCATTTTGAACGTAAGAAAACTGAATCACGGGGAGAGGAGCCAACTGACATGCATACCACAAAAACACTTGCTAGAATGCAGTAATACGTTTCATCGCTTAGAGCAGGTACAACTGCGGCTGCAAGCGAGCAAAACGCCTGTTTTGCCATTTGCTGGGCATCCGGCTTTCTGCACCTGCAACATAATACAACCGCCACAAAGGTCGCACATCCTAAGGATATCAGCACCTTGTGGCAACAGATGGCATTTTGGCACACGTGAAATGCTCCAGAGAGGGGGGCAAAAAGGGGTCCAGCCGTAAACTGTCATCCTGTAACAGCAACCTGAAACCCCCTGGATGGAGGGCAGCAGATACATGAATAGGAAACCATGCAGCAAATGCATAGAAAATCATCCTCGCATCTGGGGACAAAAGGTCAATTTCAGCAAATCTGCACCATATAAGGGAGGAAGCCACTCCATTTGATAACCAATTGGGTGCATATGCTGCTTAAAAAAACAAACAAACAAACACTAATGAAAGCTGCGTCACAGCACGTCCCCGTTCTTTCTGCATTGCAATGTCAATTCTGTGGGGACCCCACAATCACTTGGAGTTCTTGGCCCTTGAATTTATTCCTCGTCAGATTCCAGCATAGGTGACATGTACACAGGAGTGTCAACCGGCGTGGGAGGGTAGGAAAGGGGCAACGTGGGCTCCAGCTTTGGGTACTCATCACCCGCAACTGGGATGGGGTCGTTCTGCGAAGCAAAACCCGATTGAGCTCCGGGCTGTGGCAGACGTCTGTCCTCCTCATCACAGGCTTCCGCCTTGTTGCCTTTGTGCTTCATCAACATAAAGGCGCACAGGCACACCAGTGGAATGAGGAGCAATGCGAGCAGAGCGTACAGACTGCTGTCGCTTTCATCGCTGGAGCCATCCGTCTGGGAGTAGGAGCTGATGCAGTAGTAGTTGGAGGTGTTACTGGTGCCCTGGACCAGATCCCAACTGCAAGAGCAGGAATAGCCGGATGGGCAGTCTGTCACGACACAACTTGTCGTCGGGCACAAAACCGATGCGTTACTGACCCTGATCACCAGGACTTTGGTGCTGCTCAGGGCGCCGGATTCGTCACTGTCCACCTCAAAATTGCCGTTGAAAGAGCCCAGACCGCTCGCATACATCGCCAAACTGCCCGCGGTGACTGAAAGAAGCTGAAGGTATGCACCAGAAGCGAGGTCCAGAGTGCCGACCGCCTGGGCGACCGAAGCCCCGACCTCAGCGGTGTCCGTCCACGTCTGGTTGCTGTTGGAGCAGTTGGTCAGATCCACCTGCACCGCGGTGCCGCTCCCAATGCTCAGGGCCCCGGCATCGTTGCCTCCGCACAGAGTGGTCAACTGAGATGACCCGACGGAAGTCACGCGGAAAATACTCTGCGTCAGCCCGAGGATGCGGTCGAAGGCGAGCTGGGTCGCGATCAACTGCAGTTCGCTCAAACCGTCGGCGCCGAACTCGTTGGTGGCGCTGGCGTTGAGCACGTAGCCCGTCACGCGCGCAAAAGCGTGCAGCGGGCGACCTGACACAGTGGAGCCCTTGCCAAGGCGCACCTGCGGGAAAACACGTGCTGGTGAAGCCATGAATCAAACGTTTCCCCCCAAATATTAATATCTGCCTCGCACACAGGTTGTGCAAGCAAGTGTGCAAACCAATTCTTCAGCACACTAATTTTCCTTACATTTACCACAAAGCGCGTGCTTTTTACAGCACAAAACACAAAATATCAGCCTCATCCCCACCATTATCTCGCGTTGGCAGGCAGCCGTGTTGGTTGCATCGGACACATGTTCCCATGGTCCATAAGGGCAGTCACGGACCTGACTCTGAAGGCACACTTGAAGCGCAACGAAATGTGCACTAACCGACGCAACTCACTCACGCAGCCATGTTTCTGACCAGTTCCCAATGCCAGAAATGAGCAAAACCCCGTTTGAACGGGTGTAGCGCCACATCCAAGTCCCTTCCACTCCCCACGACACACACACACAAACACGCACACACACGCACACATGCAAGATGGGGGCAGTGGGCATCCTTCTGCACACGGTATCCTTCCCACCCGACCTCATTCATTTGGCACCAGACCCAGGTTTAGTCAACTGGGTATGTCTTGTTTATGCATCTTGCCAGTCATTAAATGGTGCCACCGTATCACCTCCTGCCAGACACACACACACCTCATGTCATGTCATGTCATGTCATGGAGCGCTAGAGCCATCGTCCGCTGGTCCGCCCAGTGGGCGTCCATCGGCAGAACGTCTAGCCGTTACACACACACGCACTCCGATGGAATGGGCCCCAGGTGAGGGGGGGCCGAGAGCACCATGCATGGCGCGAAGGAGAGAGGCGCCCGGACCAAGCTAGGCCCACCACGGGCAGGCGAGCGGATGCTCAGAAACACCAGTCCCGCCGACAGGCCCCGGTTCTCTGGGAACTGGTGGGTCTCACCTTAGACGGTCGACGCGCGCACTCGAGGCACACTTGGTGAGGTGGTGGTGCGTCTGCCCCTCACAGGCTGCACCGCTGACCCCGGGGGGCGCCCAGGGTGGGTGGCGGCGTCGTCGGCCGGCCTGACTTGGAGACACACACACACCTTCAGATACAACTTTGGATGGAAAGGTCCTGTGAAGTGATGCACAGTTGAGTGGCTGGACCCCAACAGGTCTCAAACGCCATACAGATGCGGAGCACACACGCGGCCTAATGACACTGTACACAAACCCACTGGACTCGTTGTGGACTGTGCCTCTGTGCGTGCGTGCACTACCCACTACAACCCTGCAGTGTGCCAGTCTGCCGAAGGTTACCGCTGCCCACTGCATCCCTGCAGTGTGGCCTGGTCAATCAAAATTTCTCACTAGCAGTGTGAACTTTGCAGAGAAACGCGAAACAGGGCCAGCAAAAGTTGCACCACGCATGTAAACTTCGGAGCTTCTGTGGCATCCAAGCGAATAATGCCAAACTCACACTCAGGCGAAGTGGCTTGGCCATAAAAAGGACCAGAAAACGGGGTGTTTGGGAAAGGGACTGGGGGTGGTACCTTGCCGCTGTTCAACTGAATGTCACCGTCCATCCATACACTGCCATACAGAAGCTCCGCGAGCCCACCGTTGGAGATTTGCATGGAGACGGTCTGGAAAGTGACCTGAATGTCGTAGTACGCGTTGGCAGTGATGAACAGGGAGGACAGTGCGTAGATCAATTCGCCGCCGCCGTTGCCATAGAACGAGAAGTCCCCAGCAATGTAAACCATACAGTTTGCGCAGGTGTTGACTCCATCATAGGCGGCGGAGCCCCCCCCAGAATAACTATACGTGCAGCTGTCACAGGAGAAATTGCCACTGACGGTCTCATTGGTTCCATTAACTGTAACGTTGAGACCTGAGGTGGTGTTGCTACCGTTTGCAGATAACCACTGAAAGTCGTCCCGAAATTTGTAAAAATCCTCCGGCTCGGCGTCGCCATGCCAGTTCAGGTACGACGATAGCTCGCTGATGCCCGAGGTTGCTTCCGGAGCGTCGTCCAATGCAACGTACGTGAGGGCAAAGATGAGAGCCATCAACATCACAGTGGCGCAGTACTTGAGTTCGGTACGTAGATGCATCTTTGGTGAGGACGCAGACACAGCTGAAAGAAAAAGGAAGTGACAGAAAGACAAACTTGATAGGCCAAGGTGTGTGTGCATGGTGCAAGTTTGACTTGTATGTATGGTAGTGTATTTCCTTCCCCCCCCCTCCCGCGCGCAACAGGCGAAGAGGAAATATTCACACAGCCCAGGCAGTCAATTTGTCGGCTCTCAGAGGGGTTTGCTTTCTTCCAAAAAAAAAAACAGTCTCTCCAAAGCGGGTAGTACTAGAAGTGCAACCATCACTCCTACTTACATGGGGCAACACATGCTTTTGAAAAACGTCATGTAAACCGGCAATAAGGAGGAGAGTGCTCTTTGTGATCATTGGGCAAGGTGTCCAATGGAGGCATATTGAAAAATGCACCGTCGAGATTCTGCCACCAATCCTTCACAAAATGTGCCCACATCATCACAAAGTTCTCTCTACTCTACAACATGCGACACACTCAACTGATTAAGTGATGGATCATAATGAACACTACAGAAACACTGATGAGATGGATATGAAAAAAGCAACCGTACTGTTTAGGAAGATAATTTCTCCGTTGGCACCAATTTCGATCACCAGACTGCTACACACACGACCTGGCACAAGCTGAGTATATGGTACGACACATTGCGAGAGGGATAAGTGTTTTTCGGCAACCTTTTGTGCTACAGAAGCAGTCCATGGTAGTAAACTTGTTTTTACCTGATCTCAATCACCTCAATCACCAAGTTTTTATTCAATCGCTTGAGTATACCTCGCTTGTACCCTTGTACTGGCTTGTAGGCGCGTACGTAGCTAAACCCCAACCGCCGGTTACAAAAGAACTGGCTTTAAAGGGTCAAGGTGCAATTTTTTCGAGGATGCAACGCTGATTTGCCCACGAACTGAGGGGTGGCCGCGGCTGCCTGCGGCGCCGCAATTTTGCATGTGCCAGTCTCAGTAGTGAGGTACTCTCAGGGGCGAGGTTTTACCTTATTGCATCCCTGGCCCTGTGTGGTGGAGAGCGCCGAACCCTGTAACCCTGGGTTGGGCTTGACATCAGACATACTGGCGTTCCTGAGTGCGCCATTTCGGGAAATGCGTTGTTAATGTCATGGAACTCACCTAGAATCGGTGTTCCAGTCAAGTATTCAAAGGATTCAAAGTTGGAGGCAACTAAATGTTTGTGTTTTTTGAAACTTCATATGAGGTGATTTGGGGCCAGCAGAAAGCAAGGGGATGTGGAACCCTCATTTGTATGATACGCCCTACTTCTTCCAACAGGCTATTGCGTGAGAGCTCATATTGTACTCATCGAACCTGTTGAACCTGTTGAGCGGGAAGAAAAAAAAAGAGGTGATTTGGGGGCAGCAGTAATATAGGCGTGCGGCGTTTGATAGGAATTAGAACACTCGCATGGTCCTAATAGGGGGTCACTTCATAGGGAACTAACAGGGGGTCACTACATAGGGAACTGTAGCCCGAATGGCCAACGTTATTGAAGATCCTACCCTTCTTGAGGAGTGCATGACCCGTGTGAGCACACGCCTTGTTTCTAGGGAATGTGTGTCGATGACATACTGCATGTTGCTGCTCGAGCACCTTCGGGACGAGAAGTTGGTGGCAGTATGGAGCAAGGAGACGGATAGCAAAAATTGCAACGCTTGTTGAATGCTGTTTTGGTCCCTTACGACACCTCTTGCATTATGTATGGATCTTAAGGGTGCCACCAAGCTACTGCGCCGCAGATAGGCTGAGAGTGGGTGGAGGATGCGGATGTCATGTGAGCAGCCCATGCTTTCATTGTGCTTTTATGCCTTTTGCAATGGAGGGAGGGATGGTTCCATAGGAGATTTGGGTTCCATGAGGTGCACAGGTATGCAGAAAATTAGATCCAAAGATGTTGTGGAACCGGCTCCGAAGACGCAATCAAGTAGCCACGGGGCGGCCCCAAAACAGCCCTTTAAGAATTGTGGCGCAAAATTTGAGTCCCACCGAATACGCACCATGGGCACTGTTCTCTGCCTTAGCTTTCTTCTTTTCCATGGTTTCCACCTTGGCATTTGGCCTCCCAATCTCTACCTTTTGAGCCTCCAACTCACCCTAAGGGTTGCGTGGCTTTCCCAAAGGGTCCAAGCTGCCTCCTCTTGCTTGTCACTAATTTGCCTTGAAAGATTGAGCTTGGACTTGGCCAAACCCTGAGTCATAGCATTTGCAATTGCTGTGGGAGTGGGGGCATCCAACTCTACAAGCATGTCATCAACAACATGCTTTGCACCTCGCTCAACAGCGCTCTCCATGGTCCCCACATTAAAAGACATAGTCTGTTGGGTGCCTGGGCTTGGGGCCTTGCCCTTCTTAGGCTTCAGAGAAGGTTTTGATGGCACTTTGGTGGTGGTGGTGGGGGGGGGGGGGGTTCGACGTCCCCCTCCGGCCTGCCGTTTGCCACCAGGTGTAGCCATGCTGCTCACCTTGTGGTGACCATTAGGTGTGTCTCATATTGCACTATGCGCGAACAGAGCAATATCAAATGCCTAAATAAGGACCGCAAAAATCCGTGCCAACGGCCCAACAATCCTACAAGCGGTGAAGCCAAATCCATTTTGCACCACGCACCACGTGCGCACTGCATTGGCACTGCACGGATGACTAGGGGATGGACAAAGCGGCAAAGTCATTCAACATGGGCCAGCACAAGCTACCACAAGGCATTGGTTGTGATTGTTGGAAAGATCTCATATGATGCGAGGCTTCCCATTTGGGCAAAGTGGACTTACCACACCACCGATGATGGGGATGTCGATGCTTTTGGGTATTGGGGTGCAGCACTTTGGTCCCCCAATAGTGAGAAGGCTAAGTTGTTTCTGTCCTCCATTCGGGAAAAGTGGACCATTGCAGAGTCCATCACCAAAAATGATAGTTTGGCTGATTCTCTGGATCCTCCCTGCCCTCAGGACACGGGCACAGTTTAATTCGAACAACCATCTGACGGGCGGGAGCGCGCGGCCCCGGTGTGCGAGTGCACTGTAAGTAGATCAGTCTAAGAGGGTGCGGGTTCGGGGGTGGGTGGGTGGGTGGAAAATATACTGCACACTGTGGAGAAGAGAGGCAGTGATGCCAAACTTGGGTTTCTGGGGAAACCTGGGTTTGGCTGATTCTCTGGATCCTCCCTGCCCTCAGGACACGGGCACAGTTTAATTCGAACAACCATCTGACGGGCGGGAGCGCGCGGCCCCGCACTGTCACACCCTGTCACCACCGTCCACACACGCCTGGCGGCCTGGCCGCCACTGGGAACCTGGACCTATGGGAGGAAAATCAAACGAGAAAAAAGTGTGAGGCCGAGATCAAGATCAACAAGCAAACAATCTTGCGTGAAGCACTTGACGAAGACGCCGAGAGAGAAAAGGACTTGGCGGACCAAGTGTCGGACTTACGGCTTTTGCTTCAACACATGAGACTACCCCGTGACCACTCCAAGACCAAAAAGCGTAAAGGAGGTTCTTCCAATCGTTCATCGCGTCACAACTCCTCTAATGGTCGTTCTAGCCACTCTTCTAGAAGTTCCTCATCACGCTCATCACGCTCTTCGCGCACGTCGCGCTCTTCTAATTCTACGACATCTACACGCTCTTCTCGCTCTTCCCGCTCTTCCAATTTGAGAGTGAGGTTTCAAAATCCGACAAGGCCGAAACGGGGACGGAAAAGAAGCCATTCGGAAAACAATGCCGCCCCGCGAGCACGCCGCCCACGAAGTCATTAAATAGCCTTCGCCGCAAGAAGGCTTACGATGAGAAGCGGCGCTTCATTGCTTTGCATGCACCGCACATGGTGACTCGTTCAAGACCTATTGCCCCGCGCTTGAAACAACGAGATTTCATGCCTACCACTTTGCATGGGGACAAATTCTCCACGCCCGTGCCGCCATATTTGTCTTTTCTTCTTTCTTACGGTGGCAAACTCACCCCATTCACACCGGCGGCCAAGACCGCACGGATATGGAAAAAACAAACAACGGATGAAGTGCACCGACTTGAACGAGTGCTTCTTTGGTCACTCTACCATCACAAACACCCAAGAGAAAATTTCTTTGACACGTTTCCGCACAAAGAACTCTTAAAAGCGTCAGGGGTCCCCCCACCCAAATTTGTTCTCGACAAATTAGGGCCAGACGGAGTGTTAGTTTCGAATAAGTTGTGTGCTTTCCGTGATTTGTGCCGCTTCACCTTGGCAGATTTGGACTCTTCCGCTTTTTCGGTTCGAGGGGTTTGTTGGTTGCCACATAAGTTGGAGGATTATTTTGCTGAGCATTGCGTGGTGGCATGCGACAAGGATGGGGATCATATTACCATGAGTTTAGACTCATATTGCCTTGAACAACGAGCCCACATGTTGGGTTTGCATCCATGTGGCCAACCGGTGTATGAAAAATTGAGCCTGCCTTCCCTCTCCTCCCAACAACATTGGATTGACCAAGGAAGGTTGTGGATGTTTGCCGTACGCTCTTTTGTTCTAACTACGGTTCCCGAGCAATTACACAAACCCATGATGACCTTCATGGACGCTTTCGATGTTCGGAAGCTCCCGGTTTTCTATTTGCTGGCCAAAAGCCACAAGGGCACTACAATCACAAACGATCGCTGGCCGAGTAGGCCGGTAGTGGGGTTGTCCCGCTGGTCAACGACATTTTGTTCGGTCCTTTTGTCTACGTTGGGCCCTCTGATGTTAAAACTGGATCGTGTGGTTGACCCGATGAATGCCCCCCTCTTGGATTCTTTGGATTTTGTGCATAGACTACGTACTTGGTCAAAGCGTGACGGTGTGAACGACTTGAGGTTCACTTCTATTGATTTTTCTGCCCTGTATACGAATTTCGTTTGGACAGACGTGCTGCAGGCCTTCTCTTACTGGCGCTGCCACACTCTCACTCGACAGAACCAGGGAATCCTTACGCCTAATGAGGTCCTGTTCGCATCGTGGCTGTTGGCACCTATAAGTGTAGATGACTTCGAATCCCTACAAGCTTCCTTGCCCTATCTGTCCATTCCCCATTCAGATGAGTTAAGCATAGGGCTAGTGTTATTCAACTTCGTGTGGGCCCACAACATTTTCCACGCACCTACTGAAGGGGTCTACCGCCAGGTCTTTGGGTTTTCCATGGGCACCAACTGTGCCGCACCCTGGGCCAACCTGATCCTCCGCTATTACGAGAGAGTTAATTGTTTTGACAAGCCTGAGCATCCCCCCATTGGGGTGGCGCGTTTCATCGATGACGTATGCCTGGTGCACCCATCGTCACATACCCCTCACGTTGTGTCACATCTACAATCCGTCTTTCCGCCCCACCTCCCTTTCACTGTGGACGTGGTGGGGGTCACAGGAGGTTTCAATTTCCTGGACGTACGGGTGGTATCTGTTTCGCCGCTGATTCACTGTGTACATTTTAAGGAGACACACTCGTGCAATTACATCCCCTTTAACAGTGACACGCCTGTTCACATTCGAAGGGGATGGATCCATGGGGAATGTGTACGCTACCTACGTTTGAATTCCCACAGTGCATTTTACACTGCATGCCTGAGACGCCTACGCCTGGCCTTGCTGCGCCTGAGCTATCCATCTTCTTGGTTTTCGCCCTTTCCCTTGGCGTGGTCCTCACGGCACATGTATATGCATCGTAAGATGAGGCCACCGAGAGAGGTGGTTCACGTTTTCAAGTTGAACTACAATGGGGTTATACGTGTGAACTGGGGCAAACCGGTCAAAAGTCTGTGCTATAACCTTCGTCAGGTGATGCCTGCTTTGCGCCTTTTTTGCATTTTGCAACCCTCTCTTAACCTACGGAGGTGCTTTCATGGCGCCAAGATCCGATCTTTATTGGCGCTTGAACGCCGCATAATGCGCCAAGTGGATATTGTGGACATGCCAACACAAGAGTTGTTACTGAATTTACGTTGAACTCCTGATGGGTGTGGATGGTGGGACCAAAATTTTCGAAAATTTCAGGCTGTGATTTTTTGCTGAATTTTGGTATCAGGAGTATATCGCGCGCCTTCACCGCGCGCCGGGGCGACACACGTGACGGTGATATTTTGTTCGATTGTTTTGATTTTCTGTGCACCTGTGAATTAACCGGTTGCTCTACATGTGAATCATGATTTTACACTGTCTGTGCAAGCCCCCATATATGTGTGCACAACATGCCTACTGTATGCCCGTTCAGAACTGATGAGGAGCCAGTCGGCTCGAAACATGTCTTCATAGGCACATCTGTGGAGCCCTCTTGCGCATTTCTGTGCCTGTCTTGAGGTTCGTCTTCGACTAGGCTACTTGGGGCAAATTACATAGCTACCAACATCAAACAATAGTATACCTCGCTTGTACCCTTGTACTGGCTTGTAGGCGCGTACGTAGCTAAACCCCAACCGCCGGTTACAAAAGAACTGGCTTTAAAGGGTCAAGGTGCAATTTTTTCGAGGATGCAACGCTGATTTGCCCACGAACTGAGGGGTGGCCGCGGCTGCCTGCGGCGCCGCAATTTTGCATGTGCCAGTCTCAGTAGTGAGGTACTCTCAGGGGCGAGGTTTTACCTTATTGCATCCCTGGCCCTGTGTGGTGGAGAGCGCCGAACCCTGTAACCCTGGGTTGGGCTTGACATCAGACATACTGGCGTTCCTGAGTGCGCCATTTCGGGAAATACGTTGTTAATGTCATGGAACTCACCTAGAATCGGTGTTCCAGTCAAGTATTCAAAGGATTCAAAGTTGGAGGCAACTAAATGTTTGTGTTTTTTGAAACTTCATATGAGGTGATTTGGGGCCAGCAGAAAGCAAGGGGATGTGGAACCCTCATTTGTATGATACGCCCTACTTCTTCCAACAGGCTATTGCGTGAGAGCTCATATTGTACTCATCGAACCTGTTGAACCTGTTGAGCGGGAAGAAAAAAAATGAGGTGATTTGGGGGCAGCAGTAATATAGGCGTGCGGCGTTTGATAGGAATTAGAACACTCGCATGGTCCTAATAGGGGGTCACTTCATAGGGAACTAACAGGGGGTCACTACATAGGGAACTGTAGCCCGAATGGCCAACGTTATTGAAGATCCTACCCTTCTTGAGGAGTGCATGACCCGTGTGAGCACACGCCTTGTTTCTAGAGAATGTGTGTCGATGACATACTGCATGTTGCTGCTCGAGCACCTTCGGGACGAGAAGTTGGTGGCAGTATGGAGCAAGGAGACGGATAGCAAAAATTGCAACGCTTGTTGAATGCTGTTTTGGTCCCTTACGACACCTCTTGCATTATGTATGGATCTTAAGGGTGCCACCAAGCTACTGCGCCGCAGATAGGCTGAGAGTGGGTGGAGGATGCGGATGTCATGTGAGCAGCCCATGCTTTCATTGTGCTTTTATGCCTTTTGCAATGGAGGGAGGGATGGTTCCATAGGAGATTTGGGTTCCATGAGGTGCACAGGTATGCAGAAAATTAGATCCAAAGATGTTGTGGAACCGGCTCCGAAGACGCAATCAAGTAGCCACGGGGCGGCCCCAAAACAGCCCTTTAAGAATTGTGGCGCAAAATTTGAGTCCCACCGAATACGCACCATGGGCACTGTTCTCTGCCTTAGCTTTCTTCTTTTCCATGGTTTCCACCTTGGCATTTGGCCTCCCAATCTCTACCTTTTGAGCCTCCAACTCACCCTAAGGGTTGCGTGGCTTTCCCAAAGGGTCCAAGCTGCCTCCTCTTGCTTGTCACTAATTTGCCTTGAAAGATTGAGCTTGGACTTGGCCAAACCCTGAGTCATAGCATTTGCAATTGCTGTGGGAGTGGGGGCATCCAACTCTACAAGCATGTCATCAACAACATGCTTTGCACCTCGCTCAACAGCGCTCTCCATGGTCCCCACATTAAAAGACATAGTCTGTTGGGTGCCTGGGCTTGGGGCCTTGCCCTTCTTAGGCTTCAGAGAAGGTTTTGATGGCACTTTGGTGGTGGTGGTGGGGGGGGGGGGGTTCGACGTCCCCCTCCGGCCTGCCGTTTGCCACCAGGTGTAGCCATGCTGCTCACCTTGTGGTGACCATTAGGTGTGTCTCATATTGCACTATGCGCGAACAGAGCAATATCAAATGCCTAAATAAGGACCGCAAAAATCCGTGCCAACGGCCCAACAATCCTACAAGCGGTGAAGCCAAATCCATTTTGCACCACGCACCACGTGCGCACTGCATTGGCACTGCACGGATGACTAGGGGATGGACAAAGCGGCAAAATCATTCAACATGGGCCAGCACAAGCTACCACAAGGCATTGGTTGTGATTGTTGGAAAGATCTCATATGATGCGAGGCTTCCCATTTGGGCAAAGTGGACTTACCACACCACCGATGATGGGGATGTCGATGCTTTTGGGTATTGGGGTGCAGCACTTTGGTCCCCCAATAGTGAGAAGGCTAAGTTGTTTCTGTCCTCCATTCGGGAAAAGTGGACCATTGCAGAGTCCATCACCAAAAATGATAGTTTGGCTGATTCTCTGGATCCTCCCTGCCCTCAGGACACGGGCACAGTTTAATTCGAACAACCATCTGACGGGCGGGAGCGCGCGGCCCCGGTGTGCGAGTGCACTGTAAGTAGATCAGTCTAAGAGGGTGCGGGTTCGGGGGTGGGTGGGTGGGTGGAAAATATACTGCACACTGTGGAGAAGAGAGGCAGTGATGCCAAACTTGGGTTTCTGGGGAAACCTGGGTTTGGCTGATTCTCTGGATCCTCCCTGCCCTCAGGACACGGGCACAGTTTAATTCGAACAACCATCTGACGGGCGGGAGCGCGCGGCCCCGCCCTGTCACACCCTGTCACCACCGTCCACACACGCCTGGCGGCCTGGCCGCCACTGGGAACCTGGACCTATCTGGATGAAAGACACAGAGAAGGAATAAAGTACACCGCATGCAGGGTTCAGGCGCGCTGAAGCGGCATTCCACACCTGCGGCAGAGGGAAGGAATAGATGAGCCACAGGTGGGCCAACCTGCCAGCGGTTGGAGAAAAATAGATACAGGCGCGCAACCTTGACCACCGTCATGCGAAAGGTTAATTTGTCAAACAAGAGCCGGGCGGGGGGAGGCAATTTTATAGGCGGGAGTGGTGCGAGGCCGCTGTGGTCCACCGTCTCGCGGCCATGCACGCTCTCAGAGCCCTGCCCGTCTACAAGACACGGCAAGGGCTGGCATACTCAGGCCTGCCAAGACTGGGCCTGGCGCCTGTCAGGGCAGTGGTATGCAGGTCTGGCAGGACGGCGCCTTGTGCTGACCATGGCAGCCACATGCAGGCCTGGTAGGAAGTTCTGTTGCTGAGCACGCCAGGCGCCGGCCGATCGCCGGCAGGGCTGTCAAAGCTGGTCCTGGCGCAGTGCAGGTGGTATATGCAGGCCTGGCAAGACTGGGCCTGGTACTGATGCCGGGCAGGGCTGGGCAGGCCTGACAAGACTGGGCCCGACGCAGAGCAGGGTAAAGGTATGTATGTCTGGCAAGACGGGCCCGGTGCTGAGCAAGGCAGGTGCGCGTAGGCCTGGCAAGACTGGGCCTGGCGCTGCTCCCCGGTAACGCATCTGGCGGAAATATACTGCACACTGTGGAGAAGAGAGGCAGTGATGCCAAACTTGGGTTTCTGGGGAAACCTGGGTTCAGCAAAACAGGTTGCCAGTGCCCTGGATCTTAGTCCGAGGCTCCAAACACACCTTACTTTCGGTTGCTCTGTAGTTGGTGTCATGTGGAAACCCAAAATATTTCTCAATTTTCAAAAAAAAATTCTACTCTCCGTCTGTACATGGTCCCTGAGGACATGTATGTCAGTACCAGCCAGTGGTCCAGTGGCATATGCCCTGGTCTAAAAATTAATTGGCGGTGGTGCAGAAGCCAGAAGCCCCAACAAGTCAGCAGAACGAAACGGTCAAATCACAGAAACCCCACAAATCGGTTCAATTCCAGACCCATTGTTTTTTGCACTTTTTGTCACTTGTCCTGAGGAGAAAAATGTTTTTCACTGCACAAACAAAGCTTGCTGGAAAAGATGACTGCACACAGGCTTCCCATTCCCATCTGACTGTGTGCTGGGTGGGTGTGCAGCAGACCCTGTGGCTCTGATCTGCAACCAAAGCTGTCCTGCAGTAGTCAATCTGATGGGACCCTGTGGCAGGCCCTGTGGCAGCAGTAGAAGACTCTGCAACAGACGCTGAAGGCTCCACAACCCCAGATTCCACTGACTCTGTGGCCAAAGACGTGGCTGCACCAGACACAACTAGAGGACCCAAAGGCACCTGCAGCCCAGAATCCACTGATTGGGGGACTGACAATGAGGTGCTGGAAGAATGGCAGCTGAAGAACGCACTGGGGCGTGCCGAGCGAACACACAAGTCACAAACTGCCCCCTGACCAGCATCAGGGTACTTGTCCTGCAGAAAAATTTGATTATTGGGGGACAATGAATCCCAGAGGACCACAGACGCGTCTTTTTGTGGGCAGTAAAAACACTTCATGGTGCCAATCTGAACAACCAAGAGAGAAAGAAAAGGTATCATCCAGTGTCCCAAAGTAAATGAGCACATCACAGAGTGACGCCTCCAAATTGGGTAACCTAGAATCCCAGAGGCCCCAACAAGTCAGTAGAACGAAACGGTCAAATCACAGAAACCCCACAAATCGGTTCAATTCCAGACCCATTGTTTTTTTGCACTTTTTTCACTTGTCCTGAGGAGAAGAATGGTTTTCGATGCACAAACAAAGCTTGCCGGAAGAAGATGAATGCACACAGGCTTCCACTGACTCTGTGTCGGCAAAACGAATCGGCAATTCACAGAAACCCTGCAAATCAGCAGAAGAAATGGGCGAAATTCAGAAATCCAACAAACCGGCAGAACAAATCGGCAAAGTCGGCCGAATTCTGCCGCCAATGTGGGGGGGGGGGGTTGCCCCCCGCCGCCCGCCGCCTTCGGCACCCTAGCAGCGTGGCTGGGCGCTGCACATTTTCCCACACTGCATCCCTGTCAAGCAATGGATACATCGCTTTCATGTCAAGTTCGAAAAACTCAACAGGTGCTTGCGATCCGCGGGGGACCAGGTACTCCGATCCACTGGTCCCGGAAGGTCCCGGAAACCGCCCCCACCACCCCCCTTAGGGCATGGATCATGGATCCGAGGTCCAACCCCCCCTCTGCCTAGGCGTGCATGCCAAAAATTTTCGAAAACCACTGAAACACCCCTCCAGGGTGTCCACTCGTCCCTGCAGCTTGTCCCTCTTGCTTTCTGCCTCGCAATTCTCCACCTGCACCTCATGGAGGCGCCGCTGCAGGTCCTTGACCTCGGCCTCTACCGTCAAGGGGTGGGTCTGCAACTGACTCGCAGACTGCTGAAGAGGGGGACAAAGACATGTCCGCGAATGACGTACGTCGAGACGGCTGCCGCTGCTGTCGGTGATTCGTGCTACTGCTGGTGCTGGTGCTGCTGGTGATGCAGCAGGTGCAGGTGGTGGTGCCTGGTGGTGATGGTAGAGGTGGTGGTGGTTCCAAACAAAGATTACCTGATATCACTTCTGTACCGTTCGGCCACCGCATGCCCCTTCATCCGGGGTACACCTAATTTTGGAGTCAACTGCCGCCGTGGGCCAGTCTGTGGGGCTTGACGTGCAGTGGCCGGTGGGGGTGGGGGTGGGGCTGGGGGTGGTAGTCACCCGCTGCCGGTACTGTTGGTGCCTGTGGTTCTGCCGCTTGCCGATGGTGCTGGTGCGGGTACTGCTGGTTGCTCCATGCAGATCGACGACGACGACGACCTGTGGGAAACCAACCCGGGCAAGGTATCAGACGTCCGACGCTGCACTGCCTTGGAACAGCGCCGTGCGCGGTGCACTGGAGCTTTGTATCGCTCCTGCCGCTCTCGGGATGCGCCGGCCCCCTCCGCTTGCAACAGCTCTGAGCTGCTGCGTGCTTCCGCGGTGCAGACTTCATTCGACCAGTACGCGGACGTGACCCGCTGCACCATCTCGGCGGGGGCCAGACCTTTGTCGAGGAAGCAGTGCGCCCCGGAGGCGCGGTACAGGGCCTGATCGCTTTCGGAGCCGTTCGCCGACCGGATGCACAGCAGCCCCGGGTACCCGTTGGCAATGAGCTCGGACACCAGGTCGCTGCCAAGGACGGTCTGCGACTCGAATTCCAGGTTCTGGTCCAGGATGGCGACGTCCGCCCCGGCCGCAACGGCCTCCGTGAAGTCCGCCACATCCTCGAGGCGCTCACCGTATTGCCACACTGTGCTCTGCGGGAACCCCTTCTCGATGGCGCTGGTCACGAGCAGGCGTGCGATGGCGTTGTCGTCAATGCAGCAGAAGGTCAGCCCCGTGGGAACTGCGAGCGGGGCGGGACTTGCACTGAGATCGCGTGCGGGCCCTTGGCCGACCACCTGCGCTTTGGTGGTCAAGGTGAACATCACAAGGTCGGCCTCCTGCACCAGCGACACCTGCATCCCGACCGCAGTGGCCGCCATGAAAATGTGCTGCAGGCCCAGCCCTTCCGATACGCCATTGGGGGCCGCACTGTGCGGCCGCTCGCCACAGAGGCAGCGCCTCACAAAGTCGTCTGTGATTCGGGGGTTGCTGGGGTCTGCGTAATTGGTCACGCGGAATACGACCTCCTGAAGGGTCTCGCCAGGGTCTTCAGACAGTGGGCGCAGCTCCGCGCTCAGGCAGACGTCGGGGTCACTGGCGCGCCCATGTCGCGTGGCATTACTCAGCGCGTTCTCCAGCACCAGCGCACACACTGCCTCATCCAGCGACACGACCTCCTCGCCGCACGGCAGCTGCCTCACGCTCCGGCCCTGCACCAACGTGTCCATGAAACACTGAAGGCCCACAGGCTTGAGCATGGGCACGTAATTGCCTGCCATGAGGCGCGTGATCAACGAGCGCTGCTTACTCCAATTAATGCCCCATTGTAGGCGCGCCAGGGCCTGGCATAGCAGCGACTCGCGCCCCTCAAGCCGCTGCAAAAAAATGTCGATGAGACCCCAGGCGTCGGCCATGCAGTTCTTGAAGCTATGGTGGAGCACGCTGTCGGCATCCCGCGCGGCCTCGAGCATACGGACCTCGCTCGCTTTGCGCGCCAGCTGCTCCGCAAGGTACAGCCTCCGCACTGCGAAGGTGTGCGTGAGCTTGTTCCACAGGGATACCACCACGAACATCACAGAAGCGACGAGGGGGGGCAACTGGAATTCAAGATTGGGGGAGAGGACCATGGTCAGAACAAGACCGACAGGCAGCAGCAGGTGCACCAACAACGTCATCTTGTCAAACACGATGTTGGTCTGGAGCATGAGTGGGAGCGTGGCATGGAATAGAGCAGGCCACATGACCTCCGGAGTTGAGCACCGGCCGCTGCAGCCCAACACCTCAGCTGATGCACTGTCAGCGGCGATCAAGGGAGTGCTCAGCATTAGGCTCATGAGGCCCAGTAGGTTGATGGTGCCTTCGATGTAGGAGTTGTAGCGAAGGGCCAAGGCACGCCATCGCCACAGCATGATGAAGTAGCCGATGATCGCTGCCGGGCACAGGAGCAGTGACATGGCCCGCGGATCGAAGCCGATTTGGCGGCACAGGTGCACGAAGCCAGCGACATACCACATCCCAAGTATTGCGTTTTTTATCATCACCATCTTCACACTGTGTAGCCCCTTTTGGAACTCCTGCTCTTGTTCAGTAGACGTGAACTGGAAGTCCTTCTAGAAGGACATCATTTTCAAATCGTTTGCATCGCTTGGCATTGACACAGGCATCACAGTGGTCCAACAAATAACAATGGCTAACAAATAACAATATACTGCACACTGTGGAGAAGAGAGGCAGTGATGCCAAACTTGGGTTTCTGGGGAAACCTGGGTTTCGGCGGAGACCTCGTCCCCAGTGCCATTGCCAATGCCCTGCAGGCTGAATTGGCATCCCGCGCTGGGAAGGCCTTGGGAGGGCGGGGGTCGAAAAGGATTGGTGGGAAACCGCAGTGCAATGGCCTCCTCCGCGGCTTCCCCACGGACAACCCGAGCAGTGGAACCAGTGGCGGGCTGTAGCTCCTCCTGGACCACAACTTCCAATTGGTCTCATTCGAGGTTTTCAAACGCTCCCCTCAGCCCCTCAAAGCTGGGATCGTAGCCACTGTAGTGTTTAGGAGATTCTTGGAGTTCAGTATGTACAATCAGAGGTGCATAAGTGCTGGCTCTGTGGCAGCCTGCTCTGCCTGCGATCTGTTCCATCCTGCTGCCTCCCACTACTTGTCCCCTTGTACCCTCGCTAAACCTAAAGTGTCAAACAACAGATAGGGCCCGCAAAGGCAGGCCCTAAACTGCTTATGCTCTCATCATGCTCTCATCTTCCTAGCAAAACAGGTATACCTGCCCTAGGCGATAAGACACCCTGAGCTGCGCCCGTGACAAAACACACGGCTGCTTTCCGCTAATACTGCCTGACTGATGGGAGAGTCAGCAACAACAAGTAGAGAAAACGTGTCGCATCCCCTGAAATGGGGTCACTTGTATGGAATAATGTCTGTTGAAAGTGCCTCAGCACTTCTCGCATCCCTGCAAACCAGATGTAATAATAATCCCCGGACCTGCCGGCTGAGGTGCGCACTGGCTGGCGCCCTACTGCAGTGGGTACCATCAAAATAGCCTCCCAATTGAAGGTGTGCATCTGGTCTTCTCTTTTCCGGGTCCAACTGATGCGCATATTTTCACAAACACGCTGTTTAAGCAACCAGTACATGGCGACCATCAGCGAAAACAGCTCCTGATGCGACATTGGTTTTGGCGTGCCGCGTGTTGTTACGATTTCAACCATCATGCGGGATGGTCCCCGGATTTGTAGCCTGATCCACACTTGTTGGTTTCGACGCCACTGGATGGCGTCATGAAGTTGAGGAACCCTAGGGCCTCATCTTCAACCTCCTGCAGTTTTTTGAGTGCTTGCACTTTGAATCGCTGGTGTGTTTCTTGTGGTGTAGGCGGTCTGGGCGGTCTCGGCCGTCCAGGCTATTGCCCTCTCCCACGTTTTGTGTGCTGTCCTCCCCGTGTCATGACGCTGGGGTGTGCTCCCGTGACAGGACACATGCCAATGTGGTTGCAACAATCGAAGTGCAATGGGACAAGAGTATGCACCGCATTGTGTCTCACTGGGTGTGGCGGGGGCCTAGCTGGGAATTATGGCGAAGACCGTCGACTCTTCAGCTTAGCTCTCTTCGACCTGGCATAACAGGTATCACTGGCATTAGTGCTGCACTCATCTGAATCGACAAAGAGGCATCGTTCTACCGAATCTTGGGGCTGAGGGCCCGGTAGGGTTGATGCGCGCAAGTACATTGGTTGGGACGTCGGCGACAAGGCCTCTTTATCCCCAGAAGGAAGGCAAGTGTTGGACATGGGTTCCAGTCCCAACGCCCTCCAAACTGCCAGGGGGGAGGGGGTCGCATAGGGAGGGGGTGAACCCAACAGCGAACTCACCACAGAGTGTGGTGTTGGAAAGTCATCTGTTTCCTGATCGTCTGAGCTGGCCTGCGAAGGTGTGTTGAATAGGGTCATGGCCACGGCTGCTTCCATATCGGAATCACAGTCAAACAAAAATTGTGTACGCCCCTTGGCGTTCCAATTGGTAGTGGACCAAGGTGCGGTGCGGATCAAATTGGGCCCGAGAGGAGAAATATGAATGTCTGGTTGTGTGAGAAAAAAATATGATTGACTGGCGGAAAATGGTACACAAAAATAGCCCGGATCCTTAAAAAAAATAGTAAAAACATGGGGAAATCATTTCTAAATAATATGCAAAATGACTATACATGGATATGACCCAATGTTGTGACCTCTTGCTTGACTACTGCTCGCGAATACAACTAGCAAAAGGTCAAATATATGCAATTATATGATGAATATATATGCATGGAAAGACACCAATATTGAACAATGTATCATCATCTGCCAATCCTATTACATTCCTCTTCCTATGCCATAAGGCTTGGAACCTTGTAGTGTAGATAATAAGCGGTTTTTTGTTGATTGATTGTACAAAAAAAAAAACCAGTTTTGTTGATTCTTGGGGTGAGTCTTTGCACTGCGCGCGCACTGCGCGCTACTTTTAGACTATGTTCTCCCCGAAGAGCCCCCAAGCACACCCCTTGGAAATGCCCTTAGAATTAAGTGACCCAAGCTGCAAGTTGCAATTGATTTTATAATGAAAACTGGCATCCGTCTGGCCTCAAAGATAGTCCCAAGCACTTCATGTGCACACTTTGACATGCAATGAAGTTGGTTAGGAATCTGGGGCAAGTAGGTTGGGCCAGACACAGGATATGGCTTGGCCAGCATGGCCAAGCAACTGAATTCAGAATCAGTTAAAAGGTAGGCCCACAATAAGTAGGTAAAACAATTGAGTATAGGGGTCCTGAGGTGGGAGACCACTAGGCTTAACCTACAAGGCCCAAGGCCCACCCCTGCATTCTCAGGGGTCCCCAACAAAGGGAACAAAATCAGAAGTCAAAGTCTACGCTAGGGGTCACCATGATGCCCCTAGGGGCCCCTAGTATCTCAAAGTATGGGTCTCTAGTACGGCCAGACGCCCAAATAGTTGCACTGCGCGCGCACTGCGCTTGAGGCGCCCCCTTGGTTTGGACAACAACCGGTTTTCGGATTATTTGCTCCTTGGTAACCAAAATTCTCAAATCAATTGCAAGTGAGGCCATATAGGCCGGAGCAGGACAGCAAATACGACGTACAAGGTTGTATTTTGCAATCTATTAGCAATTGTCGATACGATACCTTCTTCTTGGTGCACAAACTGGACACAATGTATTACTGAAAACAATCTTGACAATGAGGAATCGCTCCGATTAACTGGTTTGAATTAGTGTTGGAAATAACTCGATGTGCCGATTGTTTTGAAAATGGCCTCCAATTATTGCCGACTTGGTAAACCTGGTTGCAAACCTTATTATGCCCTTCATATGCCATGCACACTCCATGCATCAAAACCATATTGCCATGGTTTGTGCGCTCAAACACATCAGACCATTTTCATGTGTTTATCCATACATGCACAAATCTATCACATCTTTTTTTTTCGTTTTCTCTTACTTTGCTATTTCCGTGTTTTATATTGGCCACTTTGTTTGCACCAAATGAATTCATTGGGTGGCACATCCATCATGTTACAAGAACTACTTGTCGCCTATCACAGGGGGGAATGTTTGCCCGGCGCGCTACTTTTCTATTAACTATCCCGACTTCAGCCCCAGATTTACCCTCCCATGGAGAAGCCCCCCAAGTAGACCACATTGCACTGCACACCTTCCTTACAAAGCACGTTGCAAAATAAAGCAGGATCTGTGATTTCAACCACTCCAACTGTCATTTGTAGTGTAATTAACAAACAACATTGGTCCCACAAGTGTGGGTGTCAATACATTCATTACAATAGTGCTCCTTACACTCATCACAAACTGCGACGGTGGAGCGCCTTTGGCAACACAAAACACACACTTCCGCCTCATCCTCTGCCTCATCTTGCGTGGCGGCCGAGTTGCTTTGGTCAGTCCAAACCTGAGGCGGGACATGCTCCCATGGTCCGTAGGGGGGGTGACGGACTTGCCTCCGGATGCAAAACTGAGTGAAATGCAACAAAATGCGGACTGACTGGTGCAACTCATTGGGGCCGCCACGCCAGATGTTCCTAACCAAACCCCAATGCCACAACCGAGCAAACAACTGCTCAATGTGTGCCCTGTACCACCCATGGACATCATTGTAACATTGTTGGCGGGCTGTCAAAGTGCCATTCTTTCTTCCAATGAATGGCACAATGACATGAAACCGGCCTTTATAAGCACCGTCATGGCCCCCAACTTCAAAATCAAAGAAATCACCTCGGGTACGAGAAGGTCCATACCCATCCCAAATCAAAACATCTACTGATGTCCCGGGGGCCAAGGGGCAAATCCATATAATGTTGCCCAACATATCAACGGCAACAGTCACCTTGTAAACATGCGACGCATACTTAGGATTCCACAGGTCTGCACTCCATATCCCGCCAATGGAACTGATGGGCATGGAGTCTGTGAAATGCGTCATAAAGAATGGAAAATGGGGACAATGGTTGAAAGGATTCAACCTGTCGGCCCATCGAATCTCTTGAACAACATGGTTAAGGTATTCGCGAACACGGGCAACACTCTGCCGCCTGGAAACCTCCGAACGTTCCGTGTGAGACATGAAAGCACCGCTCTCTGCAAGTGGGGTGTGTTTCATCCAGAAAAAAATTCGAAACAATGACTCATGGTCGAGGAGCTCGGGGTGCCCGTACTTCATCCAAAATTCCTCCAATGTTTCGGCATCTGCACCCATCCGTGCAACTTGGGTACGCACACAGGTGGACTTACACCCAACAAGCAAAAGTGGTCTGAGGACGCGAAAAGCAAAAATTGATCTCCCGCAGAAGACACGCTGAATGTATCACCATATTACCAGCTCAGCGTGCCCGTTTCGAAGTGGACATGCACGCATTTCAGGAACTACGCAACAAAACACAAAGCAACGCAACGCAAAGCAAAAGCGTAACGAAGATTGTCCCGGTTTCCTCAATAGCACCGGAAGGTTGGGGCCCAAAAGAGGGCGGAAATGCTACGTCACCCCTGCATTCTCGGGGGTCCCCAACAAAGGGAACAAAATCAGAAGTCAAAACCTACGCCAGGGGTCACCATGATGCACCACGCAACAAAGCGTGGATTCAAAGATTGTCCCGGTTTCCTCAATAGCACCGGAAGGTTGAAAGACCACATAAAGCGTGAATTATGAGTCCCTAACCCCAACTTGAGGGGCCACGCTACAAAGCGTGGATTGTGAGTCCCTAACCCCAACTCGAGGGGCCACGCAAAAAAGCGTGGATTGTGAGTCCCTAACCCCAACTCGAGGGGCCACGCAAAAAAGCGTGGATTGTGAGTCCCTAACCCCAACTCGAGGGGCCACGCAACAAAGCGTGGATTGTGAGTCCCTAACCCCAACTCGAGGGGCCACGCAACAAAGCATGGATTGTGAGTCCCTAACCCCAACTTGAGGGGCCACGCAACAAAGCGTGGATTGTGAGTCCCTAACCCCAACTCGAGGGGCCACACAACAAAGCGTGGAGTCAAAGATTGTCCCGGTTTCCTCAATAGCACCGGAAGGTTGGGGCCCAAAAGAGGGCGGAAATGCTATGTCACCCCTGCATTCTCGGGGGTCCCCAACAAAGGGAACAAAATCAGAAGTCAAAACCTACGCCAGGGGTCACCATGATGCACCACGCAACAAAGCGTGGATTCAAAGATTGTCCCGGTTTCCTCAATAGCACCGGAAGGTTGAAAAACCGCATAAAGCGTGAATTATGAGTCCCTAACCCCAACTCGAGGGGCCACGCAACAAAGCGTGGATTGTGAGTCCCTAACCCCAACTCGAGGGGCCACGCAACAAAGCGTGGATTGTGAGTCCCTAACCCCAACTCGAGGGGCTACGCGACAAAGCGTGGATTGTGAGTCCCTAACCCCAACTCGAGGGGCGACGCAACAAAGCGTGGATTGTGAGTCCCTAACCCCAACTCGAGGGGCCACGCAAAAAAGCGTGGATTGTGAGTCCCTAACCCCAACTCGAGGGGCCACGCAAAAAAGCGTGGATTGTGAGTCCCTAACCCCAACTCGAGGGGCCACGCAACAAAGCGTGGATTGTGAGTCCCTAACCCCAACCTGAGGGGCCACGCAAAAAAGCGTGGATTGTGAGTCCCTAACCCCAACTTGAGGGGCCACGCAACAAAGCGTGGATTGTGAGTCCCTAACCCCAACTCGAGGGGCCACACAACAAAGCGTGGATTCAAAGATTGTCCCGGTTTCCTCAATAGCACTGGAAGGTTGGGGCCCAAAAGAGGGCGGAAATGCTATGTCACCCCTGCATTCTCGGGGGTCCCCAACAAAGGGAACAAAATCAGAAGTCAAAACCTACGCCGGGGGTCACCATGATGCACCACACAACAAAGCGTAGATTCAAAGATTGTCCCGGTTTCCTCAATAGCACCGGAAGGTTGAAAGATCGCATAAAGCGTGAATTATGAGTCCCTAACCCCAACTTGAGGGGCCACGCAACAAAGCGTGGATTGTGAGTCCCTAACCCCAACTCGAGGGGCCACGCAACAAAGCGTGGATTGTGAGTCCCTAACCCCAACTCGAGGGGCCACGCAACAAAGCGTGGATTGTGAGTCCCTAACCCAAACTCGAGGGGCCACGCAACAAAGCGTGGATTGTGAGTCCCTAACCCCAACTCGAGGGGCCACACAACAAAGCGTGGATTGTGAGTCCCTAACCCAAACTCGAGGGGCCACGCAAAAAAGCGTGGATTGTGAGTCCCTAACCCCAACTTGAGGGGCCACGCAACAAAGCGTGGATTGTGAGTCCCTAACCCCAACTCGAGTGGCTGCAAAGATTGTCCCGGTTTCCTCAATAGCACCGGAAGGTTGAAAGACCGCATAAAGCGTGAATTATGAGTCCCTGACCCCAACTCGAGGGGGCACGCAACAAAGCGTGGATTGTGAGTCCCTAACCCCAACTCGAGGGGCCACGCAACAAAGCGTGGATTGTGAGTCCCTAACCCCAACTCGAGGGGCCACGCAACTAAGTGTGGATTGTGAGTCCCTAACCCCAACTCGAGAGGCCACGCAAAAAAGCGTGGATTGTGAGTCCCTAACCCCAACTCGAGGGGGCACGCAAAAAAGCGTGGATTGTGAGTCCCTAACCCCAACTCGAGGGGCCACGCAACAAAGCGTGGATTGTGAGTCCCTAACCCCAACTCGAGGGGCCACGCAACAAAGCGTGGATTGTGAGTCCCTAACCCAAACCTGAGGGGCCACGCAAAAAAGCGTGGATTGTGAGTCCCTAACCCCAACTTGAGGGGCCACGCAACAAAGCGTGGATTGTGAGTCCCTAACCCCGACTCGAGGGGCCACACGACAAAGCGTGGATTCAAAGATTGTCCCGGTTTCCTCAATAGCACCGGAAGGTTGGGGCCCAAAAGAGGGCGGAAATGCTATGTCACCCCTGCATTCTCGGGGGTCCCCAACAAAGGGAACAAAATCAGAAGTCAAAAACCTACGCCAGGGGTCACCATGATGCACCACGCAACAAAGCGTAGATTCAAAGATTGTCCCGGTTTCCTCAATAGCACCGGAAGGTTGAAAGACTGCATAAAGCGTGAATTATGAGTCCCTAACGCCAACTTGGGGGGCCACGCTACAAAGCGTGGATTGTGAGTCCCTAACCCCAACTCGAGGGGCCACGCAACAAAGCGTGGATTGTGAGTCCCTAACCCCAACTCGAGGGGCCACGCAAAAAAGCGTGGATTGTGAGTCCCTAACCCCAACTCGAGGGGCCACGCAACAAAGCGTGGATTGTGAGTCCCTAACCCGAACTCGAGGGGCCACGCAACAAAGCATGGATTGTGAGTCCCTAACCCCAACTTGAGGGGCCACGCAACAAAGCGTGGATTGTGAGTCCCTAACCCCAACTCGAGGGGCCACGCAACAAAGCGTGGATTGTGAGTCCCTAACCCCAACTCGAGGGGCCACGCAACAAAGCGTGGATTGTGAGTCCCTAACCCCAACTCGAGGGGCCACGCAACAAAGCGTGGATTGTGAGTCCCTAACCCCGACTCGAGGGGCCACACAACAAAGCGTGGATTCAAAGATTGTCCCGGTTTCCTCAATAGCACCGGAAGGTTGAAAGACCGCATAAAGCGTGAATTATGAGTCCCTAACGCCAACTTGAGGGGCCACGCAAAAAAGCGTGGATTGTGAGTCCCTAACCCCAACTCGAGGGGCCACGCAACAAAGCGTGGATTGTGAGTCCCTAACCCGAACTCGAGGGGCCACGCAACAAAGCATGGATTGTGAGTCCCTAACCCCAACTTGAGGGGCCACGCAACAAAGCGTGGATTGTGAGTCCCTAACCCCAACTCGAGGGGCCACGCAACAAAGCGTGGATTGTGAGTCCCTAACCCCAACTCGAGGGGCCACGCAACAAAGCGTGGATTGTGAGTCCCTAACCCCAACTCGAGGGGCCACGCAACAAAGCGTGGATTGTGAGTCCCTAACCCCAACTCGAGGGGCCACGCAACAAAGCGTGAATTATGAGTCCCTAACCCCAACTCGAGGGGCCACGCAAAAAAGCGTGGATTGTGAGTCCCTAACCCCAACTCGAGGGGCCACGCAACAAAGCGTGGATTGTGAGTCCCTAACCCGAACTCGAGGGGCCACGCAACAAAGCATGGATTGTGAGTCCCTAACCCCAACTTGAGGGGCCACGCAACAAAGCGTGGATTGTGAGTCCCTAACCCCAACTCGAGGGGCCACGCAACAAAGCGTGGATTGTGAGTCCCTAACCCCAACTCGAGGGGCCACGCAACAAAGCGTGGATTGTGAGTCCCTAACCCCAACTTGAGGGGCCACGCAACAAAGCGTGGATTGTGAGTCCCTAACCCCGACTCGAGGGGCCACACAACAAAGCGTGGATTCAAAGATTGTCCCGGTTTCCTCAATAGCACCGGAAGGTTGAAAGACCGCATAAAGCGTGAATTATGAGTCCCTAACGCCAACTTGAGGGGCCACGGTACAAAGCGTGGATTGTGAGTCCCTAACCCCGACTCGAGGGGCCACACAACAAAGCGTGGATTCAAAGATTGTCCCGGTTTCCTCAATAGCACCGGAAGGTTGAAAGACTGCATAAAGCGTGAATTATGAGTCCCTAACGCCAACTTGAGGGGCCACGCTACAAAGCGTGGATTGTGAGTCCCTAACCCCAACTCGAGGGGCCACGCAACAAAGCGTGGATTGTGAGTCCCTAACCCCAACTCGAGGGGCCACGCAAAAAAGCGTGGATTGTGAGTCCCTAACCCCAACTCGAGGGGCCACGCAACAAAGCGTGGATTGTGAGTCCCTAACCCGAACTCGACGGGCCACGCAACAAAGCATGGATTGTGAGTCCCTAACCCCAACTCGAGGGGCCACGCAACAAAGCGTGGATTGTGAGTCCCTAACCCCAACTCGAGGGGCCACACAACAAAGCGTGGATTCAAAGATTGTGCCGGTTTCCTCAATAGCACCGGAAGGTTGAAAGACCGCATAAAGCGTGAATTATGACTCCCTAGCCTCAACTCGAGGGGCCACGCAACAAAGCGTGGATTGTGAGTCCCTAACCCCAACTCGAGGGGCCACGCAACAAAGCGTGGATTGTGAGTCCCTAACCCCAACTCGAGGGGCCACGCAAAAAAGCGTGGATTGTGAGTCCCTAACCCCAACTCGAGGAGCCACGCAACAAAGCGTGGATTGTGAGTTCCTAACCCCAACTCGAGGGGCCACGCAACAAAGCGTGGATTGTGAGTCCCTAACCCCAACTCGAGGGGCCACGCAAAAAAGCGTGGATTATGAGTCCCTAACCCCAACTTGAGGGGCCACGCAAAAAAGCGTGGATTGTGAGTCCCTAACCCCGACTCGAGGGGCCACACAACAAAGCGTGGATTCAAAGATTGTCCCGGTTTCCTCAATAGCACCGGAAGGTTGAAAGACCGCATAAAGCGTGAATTATGAGTCCCTAGCCTCAACTCGAGGGGCCACGCAACAAAGCGTGGATTGTGAGTCCCTAACCCCAACTCGAGGGGCCACGCAACAAAGCGTGGATTGTGAGTGCCTAACCCCAACTCGAGGGGCCACGCAAAAAAGCGTGGATTGTGAGTCCCTAACCCCAACTCGAGGGGCCACGCAACAAAGCGTGGATTGTGAGTCCCTAACCCCAACTCGAGGGGCCACGCAACAAAGCGTGGATTGTGAGTCCCTAACCCCAACTCGAGGGGCCACGCAAAAAAGCGTGGATTGTGAGTCCCTAACCCCAACTTGAGGGGCCACGCAACAAAGCGTGGATTGTGAGTCCCTAACCCCGACTCGAGGGGCCACACAACAAAGCGTGGATTCAAAGATTGTGCCGGTTTCCTCAATAACACCGGAAGGTTGAAAGACCGCATAAAGCGTGAATTATGAGTCCCTAGCCTCAACTCGAGGGGCCACGCAACAAAGCGTGGATTGTGAGTCCCTAACCCCAACTCGAGGGGCCACGCAACAAAGCGTGGATTGTGAGTCCCTAACCCCAACTCGAGGGGCCACGCAAAAAAGCGTGGATTGTGAGTCCCTAGCCCCAACTCGAGGGGCCACGCAACAAAGCGTGGATTGTGAGTCCCTAACCCCAACTCGAGGGGCCACGCAACAAAGCGTGGATTGTGAGTCCCTAACCCCAACTCGAGGGGCCACGCAAAAAAGCGTGGATTGTGAGTCCCTAACCCCAACTTGAGGGGCCACGCAACAAAGCGTGGATTCAAAGATTGTCCCGGTTTCCTCAATAGCACCGGAAGGTTGAAAGACCGCATAAAGCGTGAATTATGAGTCCCTAACGCCAACTTGAGGGGCCACGCTACAAAGCGTGGATTGTGAGTCCCTAACCCCGACTCGAGGGGCCACACAACAAAGCGTGGATTCAAAGATTGTCCCGGTTTCCTCAATAGCACCGGAAGGTTGAAAGACTGCATAAAGCGTGAATTATGAGTCCCTAACGCCAACTTGAGGGGCCACGCTACAAAGCGTGGATTGTGAGTCCCTAACCCCAACTCGAGGGGCCACGCAACAAAGCGTGGATTGTGAGTCCCTAACCCCAACTCGAGGGGCCACGCAAAAAAGCGTGGATTGTGAGTCCCTAACCCCAACTCGAGGGGCCACACAACAAAGCGTGGATTGTGAGTCCCTAACCCGAACTCGAGGGGCCACGCAACAAAGCATGGATTGTGAGTCCCTAACCCCAACTCGAGGGGCCACGCAACAAAGCGTGGATTGTGAGTCCCTAACCCCAACTCGAGGGGCCACACAACAAAGCGTGGATTCAAAGATTGTGCCGGTTTCCTCAATAGCACCGGAAGGTTGAAAGACCGCATAAAGCGTGAATTATGAGTCCCTAGCCTCAACTCGAGGGGCCACGCAACAAAGCGTGGATTGTGAGTCCCTAACCCCAACTCGAGGGGCCACGCAACAAAGCGTGGATTGTGAGTCCCTAACCCCAACTCGAGGGGCCCCGCAAAAAAGCGTGGATTGTGAGTCCCTAACCCCAACTCGAGGGGCCACGCAACAAAGCGTGGATTGTGAGTTCCTAACCCCAACTCGAGGGGCCACGCAACAAAGCGTGGATTGTGAGTCCCTAACCCCAACTCGAGGGGCCACGCAAAAAAGCGTGGATTATGAGTCCCTAACCCCAACTTGAGGGGCCACGCAAAAAAGCGTGGATTGTGAGTCCCTAACCCCGACTCGAGGGGCCACACAACAAAGCGTGGATTCAAAGATTGTGCCGGTTTCCTCAATAGCACCGGAAGGTTGAAAGACCGCATAAAGCGTGAATTATGAGTCCCTAGCCTCAACTCGAGGGGCCACGCAACAAAGCGTGGATTGTGAGTTCCTAACCCCAACTCGAGGGGCCACGCAACAAAGCGTGGATTGTGAGTGCCTAACCCCAACTCGAGGGGCCACGCAAAAAAGCGTGGATTGTGAGTCCCTAACCCCAACTCGAGGGGCCACGCAACAAAGCGTGGATTGTGAGTCCCTAACCCCAACTCGAGGGGCCACGCAACAAAGCGTGGATTGTGAGTCCCTAACCCCAACTCGAGGGGCCACGCAAAAAAGCGTGGATTGTGAGTCCCTAACCCCAACTTGAGGGGCCACGCAACAAAGCGTGGATTGTGAGTCCCTAACCCCGACTCGAGGGGCCACACAACAAAGCGAGGATTCAAAGATTGTCCCGGTTTCCTCAATAGCACCGGAAGGTTGGGGCCCAAAAGAGGGCGGAAATGCTATGTCACCCCTGCATTCTCGGGGGTCCCCAACAAAGGGAACAAAATCAGAAGTCAAAACCTACGCCGGGGGTCACCATGATGCACCACGCAACAAAGCGTAGATTCAAAGATTGTCCCGGTTTCCTCAATAGCACCGGAAGGTTGAAAGATCGCATAAAGCGTGAATTATGAGTCCCTAACCCCAACTTGAGGGGCCACGCAACAAAGCGTGGATTGTGAGTCCCTAACCCCAACTCGAGGGGCCACGCAACAAAGCGTGGATTGTGAGTCCCTAACCCCAACTCGAGGGGCCACGCAACAAAGCGTGGATTGTGAGTCCCTAACCCCAACTCGAGGGGCCACGCAAAAAAGCGTGGATTGTGAGTCCCTAACCCCAACTTGAGGGGCCACGCAACAAAGCGTGGATTGTGAGTCCCTAACCCCAACTCGAGGGGCCACAGAAGAAAGCGTGGATTCAAAGATTGTCCCGGTTTCCTCAATAGCACCGGAAGGTTGGGGCCCAAAAGAGGGCGGAAATGCTATGTCACCCCTGCATTCTCGGGGGTCCCCAACAAAGGGAACAAAATCAGAAGTCAAAACCTACGCCAGGGGTCACCATGATGCACCACGCAACAAAGCGTGGATTCAAAGATTGTCCCGGTTTCCTCAATAGCACCGGAAGGTTGAAAGACCGCATAAAGCGTGAATTATGAGTCCCTAACCCCAACTCGAGGGGGCACGCAACAAAGCGTGGATTGTGAGTCCCTAACCCCAACTCGAGGGGCCACGCAACAAAGCGTGGATTGTGAGTCCCTAACCCCAACTCGAGGGGCCACGCAAAAAAGCGTGGATTGTGAGTCCCTAGCCTCAACTCGAGGGGCCACGCAAAAAAGCGTGGATTGTGAGTCCCTAACCCCAACTCGAGGGGCCACGCAACAAAGCGTGGATTGTGAGTCCCTAACCCCAACTCGAGGGGCCACGCAACAAAGCATGGATTGTGAGTCCCTAACCCCAACTTGAGGGGCCACGCAACAAAGCGTGGATTGTGAGTCCCTAACCCCAACTCGAGGGGCCACACAACAAAGCGTGGATTCAAAGATTGTCCCGGTTTCCTCAATAGCACCGGAAGGTTGGGGCCCAAAAGAGGGCGGAAATGCTATGTCACCCCTGCATTCTCGGGGGTCCCCAACAAAGGGAACAAAATCAGAAGTCAAAACCTACGCCAGGGGTCACCATGATGCACCACGCAACAAAGCGTGGATTCAAAGATTGTCCCCGTTTCCTCAATAGCACCGGAAGGTTGAAAGATCGCATAAAGCGTGAGATATGAGTCCCTAACGCCAACTTGAGGGGCCACGCAACAAAGCGTGGATTGTGAGTCCCTAACGCCAACTTGAGGGGCCACGCAACAAAGCGTGGATTGTGAGTCCCTAACCCCAACTCGAGGGGCCACGCAACAAAGCGTGGATTGTGAGTCCCTAACCCCAACTCGAGGGGCCACGCAAAAAAGCGTGGATTGTGAGTCCCTAACCTCAACTCGAGGGGCCACGCAACAAAGCGTGGATTGTGGGTCCCTAACCCCAACTTGAGGGGCCGAGCAAAAAAGCGTGGATTGTGAGTCCCTAACCCCAACTTGAGGGGCCACGCAACAAAGCGTGGATTGTGAGTCCCTAACCCCAACTCGAGGGGCCACGCAACAAAGCGTGGATTCAAAGATTGTCCCGGTTTCCTCAATAGCACCGGAAGGTTGGGGCCCAAAAGAGGGCGGAAATGCTACGTCACCCCTGCATTCTCGGGGGTCCCCAACAAAGGGAACAAAATCAGAAGTCAAAACCTACGCCGGGCGGTCACCATGATGCACCACGCAACAAAGTGTGGATTCAAAGATTGTCCCGGTTTCCTCAATAGCACCGGAAGGTTGAGGCCCAAAAGAGGGCGGAAATACTACGTCACCCCTGCATTCTCGGGGGTCCCCAACAAAGGGAACAAAATCATAAGTCAAAACCTACGCCGGGGGGTCACCATGATGCACCACGCAACAAAGTGTGGATTCAAAGATTGTCCCGGTTTCTTCAATAGCACCGGAAGGTTGAGGCCCAAAAGAGGGCGGAAATGTTACGTCACCCCTGCATTCTCGGGGGTCCCCAACAAAGGGAACAAAATCATAAGTCAAAACCTACGCCGGGGGGTCACCATGATGCACCACGCAACAAAGTGTGGATTCAAAGATTGTCCCGGTTTCCTCAATAGCACCGGAAGGTTGGGGCCCAAAAGAGGGCGGAAATGCTACGTCACCCCTGCATTCTCGGGGGTCCCCAACAAAGGGAACAAAATCATAAGTCAAAACCTACGCCGGGGGGTCACCATGATGCACCACGCAACAAAGTGTGGATTCAAAGATTGTCCCGGTTTCCTCAATAGCACCGGAAGGTTGAAAGATCGCATAAAGCGTGAATTATGAGTCCCTAACCCCAACTTGAGGGGCCACGCAACAAAGCGTGGATTGTGAGTCCCTAACCCCAACTCGAGGGGCCACGCAACAAAGCGTGGATTGTGAGTCCCTAACCCCAACTCGAGGGGCCACGCAAAAAAGCGTGGATTGTGAGTCCCTAACCTCAACTCGAGGGGCCACGCAACAAAGCGTGGATTGTGGGTCCCTAACCCCAACTTGAGGGGCCACGCAAAAAAGCATGGATTGTGAGTCCCTAACCCCAACTTGAGGGGCCACGCAACAAAGCGTGGATTGTGAGTCCCTAACCCCAAGTTGAGGGGCCACGCAACAAAGCGTGGATTCAAAGATTGTCCCGGTTTCCTCAATAGCACCGGAAGGTTGGGGCCCAAAAGAGGGCGGAAGCTATGTCACCCCTGCATTCTCGGGGGTCCCCAACAAAGGGAACAAAATCAGAAGTCAAAACCTACGCCGGGGGTCACCATGATGCACCACGCAACAAAGCGTGGATTCAAAGATTGTCCCGGTTTCCTCAATAGCACCGGAAGGTTGAGGCCCAAAAGAGGGCGGAAATGCTACGTCACCCCTGCATTCTCGGGGGTCCCCAACAAAGGGAACAAAATCATAAGTCAAAACCTACGCCGGGGGGTCACCATGATGCACCACGCAACAAAGTGTGGATTCAAAGATTGTCCCGGTTTCCTCAATAGCACCGGAAGGTTGGGGCCCAAAAGAGGGCGGAAATGCTACGTCACCCCTGCATTCTCGGGGGTCCCCAACAAAGGAGACAAAATCAGAAGTCAAAACCTACACTAGGGGTCACCATGATGCTCCTAGTATCTCAAAGTGTGGGTCTCTAGTACAGCCAGGCACCCAAATAGCTGCACTGTGCTAAGTGCGCCCCCTTAGTGCACCCCCTAAAAGGCCACTAGAGGGGCACGGGTCGAAAAAGATGCCCGGCGCGCGCCCGGCGCGCTAACGTTCCCCCACAAGCTCTTCTACCACGCCGACGCCGACGAGGACAGCAGCAGCACATTGCAACAGGCCCAGTTCGATATGTTTTCAAGGGCTGCAGACCTAGAAGAAGCAGTTTTTGGAGTTCATTTGAGTTAACAAGATGGTACATCAAATTGGTCATCGTGAACAAGTTCTAGGACTACAATGAAGCCAAAGTGTGAAGGAAGACGCATTGCGAGAGCTGCAGAACGAGGATCGACGACGTCGAGCACGGGAGAAGCAGGAACCCTCATCAAAATAGTGGGAAACACATCAAGGAGAACGGAGGGGTTTGTTCTTCTGGAGATTTGAGTGCTGTTGCTTTGCTTGGGGGATGTCAACCTCTGATTTCTGTGCTTTGCTGTAGTTGGTTTTTTTGGCCCTCTATCCTTCCACCAGCTTGGTGCATGCATTGTTGAGGAAGCCTCTGAAGATGAAGCCTGCCCCCCAAAGACCCTCCATGTACCAACAAGCAACAGATGTTCTTCCTGCACAAGCGGCAAATCTTTGTGCTTCTTCCATAAGAATTCATCCTCCCACAGTGCAAAGAGGGATGGAATGCTCCAGCCATGAAAGTCTCATGATTCACCCTCCACTTGCTCTGCCCCAGAACTACCGTGGCCAGCCCCAGATCAACTGGGGCCAGCTCATGGTGACATTTTGAAACTACCTCTCTATGCCAGTGCGGTTTTTCTCAATGTGCACAGTGCCCATGAAGATCACTTCCATTCTTTTGGTAATAAGAGGGGTTTTCAACACATGAATCAGCAAAATACCGCGCTGCGTGCACTGGACTCAGAGCACTGCCTTGGACAATTCCATGCCAGCACAAGAACAGGGGCACAAATCATTCCGCTGAATCACCTGAGCTCAACAACAAGTTCACAAAAAAGGGGCAGGAGGGGAAAAGTGGGGATCCTGCAATCAAAATGTGAGGCACCACACACCTGGCAGTTGGACATACAATTGCAGAAATGGCACCGCCAACATCCAGAATTACAAAAATAATGGGACCAACATGTGCTGCGACTTACACAGTGCTCCAACAAAGGGCAGAGGGAAAAAGGAGTGTAGAAGAACCACACAATCTTGTTCTTCTGTTTTGGTTCTGCCATGCCCTGTGTCCAAGTGTGCCCTCCAGATAGTCTAGGACCAGATGCCTGTTTAAACAAATTGTGTGATCCTACATACAGGGAGCCTTGACCCCATGGGATACAAATTGGAACAATGGGTGCTTCATAAAACAAAACAAAAAAGAAGAAACAACCCCACACCCCCGAGCCCTACTTCATTGCATGATGTGGTGCCATCCTCTTCCTCCCTTCTAAGAGTATTTGTACTATTGGCACAAGCCAACCCATGTGCAGAGCCTGCCATTTCCAACTGGAGACCACTACACCACACGCATACAGCAAATACAGAGCATAGCTGGCCTTTGCACAGTGCACCCCCACCCCCCACATAAAGTAGTGACGTCGCACAGTAGGCCAACTGGGGGAGGCAGGGGGGGGGTTCAAGAGCCTCCACTCCTTCAACCAGAAGAGCCCCATATATAACATTAAAAGAAGGACGAAGACCATATTTTGCATGTCACGGTGGTGTGCGCACCAGAATCCGCCACCAGCTGGTCTCCCCCCCCCCCCTGTGGGGTGGGTGTCCAGGGTGAGGGATGGGGGGCTGAGCGCCATGTGGCTAAATGCAACATCTGTGTACAGCACGTTCTGCCATTGATATTGTTCAGCCCTTGGCCGATCAACAGAAGGCCCTTGGGGGGGGGGGGGGGGGCAATGTGGGTGTGACCCCCACTGCGAATGGCCTTGGTGCTTCATCATTGAGAGGGATGGGTCAAGTGGGTGGGTTAGCCAAGGCATCCGAAGCCCCAGAATACCCCCCCCCCCCCCCGCAACACCCCCCCCCCTGTGCTGCCCTCGCCAGTGTACTCACCGGTGGTGCGGTCGCTCACCCCCATGCAGCCTTGGTACGCACCCCCAGACTGGGTGTCACTGGTACACGGCCATGACACTTCACAGAGGGCGCTGGACAGCCCAACGGGCTCCACCTCATCGGCGCGGTGAGCAAAACAAAAGAGGGCGCGGCGACTGTTCAACTAATCTGCAGCACATCTGGTTTGTTTGTTGCAGCGGTTTGCTTGTTGCGGTGTTTCCCCAAATAACCTGGTTGAGCACACAGTTTGCTGTGAGGGGCAGTTGAGTCGTGCTGGGGCCTGCTTGCATTGCTGCTCCTGAATTTGTTTCCACACCCCGAAGCTGTGACTCAGTGTGCTAGTGGATGGCTTGCAAGCGAGGCCGGACGAACACGTGACTCATGGTTTCGCCGATGTCTTGTGGGGAACATAGGAATGTTGAACCTCGCAGTTTGAGCTTTCATTGAATTATTTGGGCATCACATACACACACACACACACACACACACACACCGCATGTAACGCCAAACATACGGCGCCACACACATTGCACAGGGGAGCACAGAGCTCCATAGAGTACGGCACGGAAGAGCGCATCTGTTGAAGCGGGAGTCTTCAAGCCCGACAACTATTCTGTGCATTTCTTGCCTGGTGCTAGGAAACCCGATGCCCCCAGGGTTGGCCCAGGCCATTGATCAGGGATTTTCTACCTACTCACTGCCTGTGAGCACTGAATCCCTATTGCTACCAGAAGCTCAGAACACACTACTTGAGAAACAAAAGTGGACCGGGCGAAACCGGGTTTTTGCAGGTTGTTATTCTGTCCCCTTTCATCATCGCCTTTGTGGGGCGGAAAGCGCAAGGCATGTGCAATGGTGTGCCAGATAATGGTGCATGAACCTCAGGAGGAGCGGTGGTGTTGCATAAAGGCTGGTTGAGAACCGCGTATTACAATTTATTGGTGTCCAGTGCCATGTCTTTTGTAAGCCCTCCTCTTGGTTTGTGGAGGTTAGTTCTCGGGGGTGCTGTTTGTGTTGCGTGTGTGTGTGTGCTCGGTGAGAGTGACCTGACTATCCAGGAAGAGATTGAGGAAAACGGACTCAGTGTGATTGATCGAGCCCCACACGACTAAATGGAAGAAGCGGGGCTTGGTGTCAAAAACCTAGCCACCCTGGAGTGTATTGAGGGCACCGGGATGTGCACCAGGGGTGAAGGGTGTGCCCTCTCAGGACTGCTTACTATCATGGGCTGGGGCCCAGCAATTGGGATGACTGAACCAACAACCAGGCGATCAGTCCTGTCATTTCCGGGGACTCCCCTGGCACACAGGACGACCATGACACTTCCATACGGCGCTCTGCCAACTGGTGGTGGACACACTGCATGGTTGGCAGTCAAATGTCGACCCATTGTGGCACTATGGCCCATACTTGGGTCTCCCAAGAGGATTGAAAAAATGGCAAAATATTCGCATAACTGACCGACAAACGGACTACATGCAGCTCCACATCCTGGGGGACTGTGTGTGTGTGTGCGCGCGTGTGTGTTTAGGTGTGTGTGCGTGCGTGTGTGTGGTTGTGTGTGCGTGTACTTACCAACTGGCAATGGCCGGGATGTCTTGCACACGGGAAAATGCGAAACGGGAGGGCTGTATGTATGTACGTGTGCTGTGTGTGGTGTGTGGTGCACCCATGGCTGAGGCATGTCACTCTCTCCTGGGCTGGGCAGTGTGTGTATGTGTGTGTGTGTGTGTGTGTGTGTGTGTGTGTGTGTGTGTGTGTGAGCACGCGTGTGCATGCGTGCGTGCACGTGTGTGTGTGTCTGTGCCGAAGGTGCTGTTACCAATATGGCAAAGGCCGGGATGTTTTGCACACGGGAAAATGCAAAACGGGTGGGCCCTGATTCTTAACCCTAATTCTGGCCGTATGCGATGTGCAGGTGCGGCGGGGGGCCAGGCCCCCCCTGTGAGCCACACGTCGCGTTAATTTAACGTCCCTTAGGGCACACCCTGTTGCTGTGCATGCTGGTGCTGCAGTTGAAGTTGTCGAAAGGCCCACTCCATGCGGACCACTGCGGACCTTCAGGGATTCGTTTAGTACCTGCTGAATGAACTCTCTCCCACTTGCATGCCTTGCCCTCATTTCCAGCGCCCCCATGTACGGAAGCCGGGGGGCAACAATCAGCAAGACAGTCATCAGCATCTCTGAAATACCACCCCCAGCCTCGAGTCACAGGACAAACTTGATCTTCACAGACCACCACAAAAAGGAACCACCAAATTGGATGGTTCCACAAGTTGTGGGATCAACACCTCGTGTCATTCTCGTGAGGGCGTTGTTCTAGCAAAGGGGGGGGGGGGGTTCCACAGACCTGTGTACCCAGCCCCTTTCGTGCCTGCCACCCACTGAGTGGAGGCCGAGTGCCACCTCCTTGAATTGAACGCATTCCGATGCCAGCACTACAGTGCACAAGCATCGCTAGGGAAGGCCATCACTTCATGTGCTGCGCAGTGTGGGCAACGGGTCGTCTTGTAGTAAGAGGAAGGGTTGCGAGAGGAACGGCGGCCAAATGCAGCAGGGCATGCCTCAACAGGTGGGCCACCAGCTGCCGCGCATGGCACCAGCCTTCGGGCTGTGCAGCTTGAAGGGGGGGCAATATACCAATGGAGAGACCCCTAAAGGCAGAGATGCACTTGAGGGGACCAGTGCCAAAGCGGTTACTGGTGGTCGGAAAAGCAGTTGGGGCAGGGTCTGGCAGTTACAAAGCAGTTGGGGGTCCATTGGGGTGGACAGTATGGTTGGGGCGAAATGAAAGTTCACCCCAGAACCAGACTTTGGGGGGGTGGGGGCTTTCAATCACATTCGTGCCCGAGGATTTCACGAAAAAAATGAGACAGGCCAGGGCACGTTCGCCAATGGCATCGTGTGGAAGTCCACACGGCCCAGGAATGTAAGGATGCTCTGTACATGGGATGGCCCGGAAGCATTGATTCGTATCACACCCTCCAGTTCCCTCTGGTTCGAACAAGCTGCTGGCAATGCCGCACTTGCAACCCGGACGGAGGGGGGGGGGGTGGCATTGGAAGCGAAGGGATCCTAGATCAGGGGTGTCAGGAGCAGTTCAGGGAAGCAGTTGCAGGGAAGGAGTCCATTTTAAGGAGCTATAGTCCATGGGTTAGGTGCACATGGTTCCCACCACGGGCCGACCACAGGCGGCCAGCCCCTGCTAGCCGAGAAGGGTACCTATCCTGTATGACAAGAGGCTGCCCCCGCAACAACAGTTACGTTTGTTCACAAGTTGCCTGCCCGTGACCCACCCCTTGGCTCCGCTGCCGCCTGAGCCGGCGTCATGCTCGTCATGCTGTACAGCATGGTTGTGTGCAGTTGAAGTGGGTCAGGGACCCATCCGCGGGCATCCTCGGAAGCAGTTGCAGAGCAGGGGAGGGGGGAAGGGGGGAGGGGTCACTGTCAGTTACAAATGCTGTTGTGGAAACTGTTGGGCACAGAAGGAGGCAGCTGGGTTGCAGGCGATTGGCGCCTAAAGGAGGGGCTCCCCCAATGCAACTCCTTGGGTGGCCTCAACTGTTGACCTTGGTTCCCAGTGCAATTTATCGGCAGTGAATCTGCAGTCGAAGACTCAGCACGAATAACCTCTTTGGCAGGGTCGCTGGTGAGCAACCGGGTCAGACACATTGCATCACTGCCTTATCAAGACTCGAACTAGGACCGAGCTGGGTCCTAGTCTTGCGTAATGCATGGGAAATCACCGTTGAAGAAAGACCGCTTGCTTTAGAGATGTGCCTCCATGGTTACGGTGATTGTCCTGAAGCGCGGCTGGAAAACGGCTCATTTTCACCTCAAAATGGACCGCCGCGTGGCACCACGGCGTGGTACACGCCTTATTGAACACCCATTTGCCATCCTTTGATAGCCCAATTGCCATGAAAGAACAACGGCCCTCATCGGAAACACCTGCTTGCCGTAGCGGCGATCGTCCTGAACTTGCAGGACGATCGTCCTAAAAACAGCCAAAAATAGCCCAAAAACGGCCATTTTTGGGACGCTAAATCGGCCGTAGAACGGGCTAGACGGCTCGAAATGCAACGAAACTTGTTTGCGGTGATGCCCCTTGGCTCCCCGGTCGTTTTGAGCTACTTGCATGCCGGTTTTGAGCCGCGGTGTGGTCTCAAGGACCTTTTAAGCGCCTGCTTGCTGCTTGCTGCTGCTGCTGCTTGCTGCTTGCTAAAACGTGTAGCTCATCCTTGGATAAAACGTGTAGCTCATCCTGGGACCCTAAAAGGTGGTGTAAAACCTCGACAGGGTAAACCCAGCTCGGTAATCGCTGCCCTACAATTGCTACAGTTTGGCATTTGCCACTTGGTATGGGGTCTGACAGTGTGCAAAGGGCTTCCGCTGGTGCATATACCACGTGCGGGGTGGTACAGTACGCCCTGTGCACCGTCCTGTGCAGGGTCTGAGTGCTTGCTGGTGACAGAAATCAGACAGGGGCACCACCTGCAACCATGTCACTGTCCAGAACAGTCTGTTCCCAACCCACTTGTGAGATTTACTGCTATTCAGCCGGAGACTCCACAATTCCTTCTATGGGGCACCTTCAACAACTGCACAACGACCACCTTTACTGCCTAGCGCCATGATTATCACAATACAACAGTTGCCCGTGCAGGAGGTCACCTGAGGGTATGTACAGGAACAGTCAACACACACACACGCCCGCGCGCACTTGTGCAGGAACTAACAAATGACCACTGTTGCTTGGCGGGGGTGGTCATGCAGAAGGCACAGCGTGTTTGTCAGCACCGAGAACACCTAGTCATGCCAGTGAGCAATCAAAACAAGACACACACACACACACATACACACACACACACACACACACACACACACACACACACACACACACACACACACACACACACAGAAAGAGGGAGGGACCAGGCATAAACAAACACACACACACACAAACCACGTGAATGCATGCACGCACTGGAGCGTGCACACACACACACACACACACACACACACACACACACACACACACACACACACACACAGACAATGCACAATAGGGGACCAAAGCGGTCCACACACACAATCTTCACGGGCTGAAATGGGGCAGCAATGCCGTGCACATAATGTCCTTGTTCTCGCATGAATGAGGGTGAACAAACACCCCACAGGGAGCGGCCGAAAGGGGCCCTAGATGCCAAGGGGAAATCCTTGCAGTGTGTGCACTGCACGCATTGCGCACTACTTTTGGACCAAATAACCCCATGAAGAGCCCTAAACACACCTTGTCCAAATGCCCTCAAAGACCAGCCTAGCTCTACAACTTTCCACTCATGCAACATACCGCTCTCAAGTGCCCTCAAGACTGCCGAAGCACCATCATACTCAAGGCAGGGAATGGGGTTAGAGGAGTCAGAGGAATGGGGCTAGGATAGAGGAATGGGGTGAGGCTGGGTTAGGGGCTCTGCATGAGCTGCTTGCACCGACACTTGTGACCCGCGAGGCTAAATTATCCACCCAGGTGTCACACACATGTTATCTGACAGTTCGCACCGCCCCAAATTACCATTAGGGTATCATCGTCTTGGGTATGTGTGGCCATTGGTACCACACACCGCAAGGGGAGGGTCTTTGCGGCAGCCCTATCTACACAAAGCACAAAGCAAAAGCAAAAGTAATGCTCCCACCAATCAGTCTTTCAATTCAAACTCCTCCGGTTCTGACAACATGTCCACAGCCGGAGACATATCGGACCAACCTGCCTCATCCAAATTCATTACAGATGCATCCTCTCCATCGCTGGTGGTGACTAATTCACTAATTGTGTCCGTGCGACTGCTACCACTACTGCCACTGCTACTGCTACTACTACTCACGCCAACGATGGTGATGTGTTTGCACCGTTGTGGACTCCCTCGATTTGGATTGTATGGGCGTTCAGGATTGTTGCCGTAATATCGTCAGAAAACGCATCATTCACTAGCAAACGGGCCACACAAGGCTTGTCACGCTCGGTGGGTTGAACTGTGATGACGATTGGGGGATATTGGATGAGGCGCCCTTTTTTGCCACTGCGGGCGCGCTCGCATCGTTCGCATTCCTTGTCCACTGTTTCACCTGGTCGTGCGTCCATGCGGCTTTTTCTGCGTAAGGCTCCCTCAGCACGGACTTGAGAAGCTGCCACATCCCCTTGATGTTTGCCTCCCGCGGAGTATCGGAATCCGTAGGGGGTAACTGCGCCTCGGGTGGGGGGCAACGGAATTGGACATGGCGCCAGACCATGCCCGATCCGATGCGGTGTCGAGAAGGCGTATTCCGACCCCGGGCCCGAGCTGCTGTGAGTTCTTCCATTTCCATTTTTTTGTTGACTATCCTTTCAAGCGTGCTGTCATACTTTGCTGGTAGATACTGACTCGGCAGGATGGTTTGCAAAAAAATGGCACGGTCATCAGCGGAGATGACACAGAGCGGCTTTGGCGCGAAGCGGAGTTCCACAATTGCACGAAGCAGATCCCCCTTCAAAGTACCCGCCGTATCCTCCTCCTCATTAATGGTATCGGCATTCACCCCAACCTCTATGATAGGGCAGACGATCCTGTCAACAGCGTTCGCAACGCCACGCGAGGCACTCGAGGCGCAATCCGAGGCAGAGTTCTGAGACATGGCTAGATAGACACTATAGAGACACTATAGTGTCAATGGCAGGCAATGGACAGAGGAATGGAACCTTGTTTATGTTTTGAAGTAAGTACGGGTTTCGGTGCCACTGCTAGGTGGGTGCGATGCGGCATGGCCCTTGGGTGGGGTTGACCGCGGCGATAGGGGTGGTACCGTTGCCGGGGTGCGGGGGCAGGCTTGGTTTTCGATTGGTTGGGTGGGTCACCACGGGCCATGTGCGTCAAGGTGCGCTCATCAGGGTTGAGACGAAGGCACCGCTTGACACGGGCTTGTGGTGGTTGTGGGTGCCCTGGCAGCAACGACGTCTGTGGGTACGGGCACGGAGGAGGGGGGGGGGGGGGCAATAACGAGGACCGTTGGTGTGCGATCAGCCCTGGCACAGTTGTTTGACCCGTCGGCAGGGGCCGCCTTGGTGGTGGGGAGTTGGGACGTTAAGGACGGCGGGGCGGGGTGGACAGGGAACAGAATGGGCGAGGATCAACCTGGCCCGCTCTAGGCCCCTTTCTAGGAAGTGGGACCTTGATACTCGTTGTCCCTCGTGCCACAAGGCTACTTGGCCCCAGCACTTCAAGGCAAAGGCGTACCTTGTCCACCCAAGATCAAACCGACCATCGAGTGTTGCTAGGGGCCGGGATAGCCACTACTCGGTCCTTGGGGTGATGGGGTCGGTGGCTGTGGCGAGGGAGGGGGTTTCCGCTTGAGCTGGGACGATCTTTGGCGGGGGGTGAGGTAAGGTGGTGATGGTAGCCCTGGTAGCCCTGGAGATGGCCAGCCATCCCTAGGCCTGCCCCACGCAGTCCCACGATTTGCGGCTAGCCGCGGAGTACTCCCCAACCTGGGCCGGTAAATAGAGGAGGGTCGCCTAGGTTGGGTGCCAGGTGCCCAGCCCCCCGACAGGGCGCGGGCACATGATTCAGCAGTGTACTAACAATGTCCGGTGTAACTGCCTTCGGCGCGAAACACCAAAGGGGCGTCGAGTTTTTCACACGGTCGCCGGCAGTTTTTGGGATACCCGCGGGGGCCCCGCATCCTCCTCTCCCTCCTATCTCGAGTTGACTCACCCATAGTTGAGTTGCCCTCCATGCAGTAGCCCGTGGGGGCAGCCTGGGGCTCAGAAGGGTGGTTGAGGGTGCCCCCCCTTTAGGAGCGAGTGCACAAGCCACTGGCTTGGGGCCTCCCTCCCCCATGGATGGGGGAGACGGCACGGGGAACCGGGACCCCGTAAGTGGTCCTCCTCTCCCTGCACGCCGACCCTCCCTCTAGTTCTCATCTCTTGCCTCACAATCATGATCACAATCTATTGGGCTTTACGGGCCAACTATCGGTCATGGATGGGCACATGGACGGGGTGGCTATGGCCGCAACCCAATGCCTCAGAATCTCCTGCAAGCATGAGCGGGACCTCGGGGCACCATGTTTTGGGCCATTCATGAGCTATGGCCCCACCAGTAGGCGGAGAGGCAAGCGGTGCTATAGCCACTCTAAACTGACCACTGCCACACGAGCAAGTAGGTCTGCACAGGGAGAGGCCCCTCCTCCGCAACCTGCCCTAACTGCAGGGCAGGTTTCTTTCTTTCCTTCTTTCTCGCAAGGCATACCCTAGGGTTAGGTTCAGGGTCCACTTCTCTACTGGTTCATTGGGACGACATCTCACCTGTTGTCTTTCGGTAAGAGCACCTTCAGCACACACGCACACACACACACACACACACACACACACACAAATTGTGCGGGAAAACAGGGGGCGAACACGAGACACACAACATCAATGGAGACAAAAAGTGTAGGCACAGCATTGGTCACCAATGCAAACTCATCAGGCCATTAACACCTAAAGGTAGGCAAGGTCCTTTCCAAAAAAAAACATAGACACACAGAAATTACACACACATACACACACACATACACAATGTACAACATGGGACCAAAGCGGGCGGCATACACAATCTTCATGGGCTGAACTGGGCAAGCAAGGTGGTTGCTAGACCTCTGTGCACGTAACGTCCTTTGTAATTGCAGGGGCCATTAGTGAACACACAACCCACCACAGGATTAGCAGATGCCAATGTCATGGCACGCCCCCTATCGCATACCTGTGGATGTGTGCACTGGGTTCCAAAAAGCCTGCTTCTGGCATTCATGGGAACAGAAATTTACATGTCTGAAGTGGGAGGGGGACTTTGGATTTCTGATGTCGCACATGACGTGCATCAGGGTTGTGGTGTCCTGTGGAATGGGTGTGCCAAAGCCTCGTTGCGGTGGAGGGGCGGCAGCAATTGCAGACGTGGCAGAGGAGGCGGTGCTGGTCAGATCTATGAGGAACACCCTGGGGGAGGGAGTCCAGGCCCAGGTAAGCTGGCAAAGCCGTCTGACCAGATGGTGCCCGAGAAACTCTTGGAATCAAGCAGCAGAGCTGTCTGATGCGACAATTGCCACAGAGCAATGAGGTAGCTGTAGTAGTGGACATAACACGCGGTGAGAATGAGCCGAATCTGATAACAGGAAATGCAGTAGGAGCTGCCATGCCCGTAGGCATCCCGGTGTGATCATGGAACACAACGGTGTGCGATGCACAGAGAGCAGCACACCTGAGTAAAGGGTTAGCCACCACCACAGTGGATTCAGGGCTGTCGGGAGCGCCACAAATTTGGACGTTGGCAACGCACTGGCTGGTCAGGAACTGCTGTCGGTTGCCGGCCGGCGTAGGTTGACCATCAGCTGCCGTCGGTTGACCGCATTCATGCCGCCCAAAATCTGAGGCTGCCGGCAATTGAAACTCGCCAAAAAAAAAAGTGAAGGAAAAAATGTGATGCCGAAAGGACAGCCCTGTGCAGGGCTCTCCTTCTGTGGCTCTCGACACCGACACTCGCCGTGTGCCGTTGCCCAGTTTCAACGAGAACGCTCCATGGGCCATATCCCACCGCAATGTGAGCCACGCTGCACCAGCGCGGAAATCAGGGTGTTCGGCGGTGGGGTCCGAAAAGGGGCGGTCTGGGGGGTGGGGATACCTGAATTCGCGGTGAAAAATTCTGAGCATTTTGACTCTACAGGAATGGGGGTGAAAAAAAAAAACTGGTGACCACTACCAATAACAAGTGGGTACTGCTGACAGACACATATATATGACCCTCCTAAAGCACCCAACGATAATGCCCAGTTACCGAGGAGGGGGGCGGCATATAAAAGGAGCAAACAGTGTGCAGGCATTGGCTCAGCCCACACACAAGTAGAGACGATGCTTCAAAGCACAAACTCAAAGCAGCACATGGTGCCAATAGGTTACTCAACCGCTGGCTCAACCGTTGTCTATGGACTGCAGTGACAGGCCCTGTGAGCTTGTCCGCCACACTGTGCAGGTGACAAAATGCTGCTCCCCAGGGGCACAGGGTGGGGGTCTGGAGGGGGGGCTGCTCCTTTGACCCCAGGACTTTCGGGAGTTGTGGGATGCTCTTGTCCGGTCCAGAGGCAGCGGGGCACTCCAACCACGAGGCCCTGGCCTTTGCTTTGCAGGACTGCACCGGCTGTGCACTGGAGTGCACATGGCCCTGGGACAAGACATGGTGCACTGTTCTGAAACCCAACACACACCACAAACGCCATCGCGCAACGCATCACGACATGAGTTGGGCGCGACGTGTGAAACACTCTGGTCATTCCAAGTGCCATGCGCAGCAAACCTGGAAATTTCAGTGACGGGGTGGTCCGGGCCACTTTGCCGCCAAATCTCTGCTCCAGCCATATGCTGGCCCTCACAGCGTATCTCGCCTGCAATTCATCTGGTGACTGTTTGAGAAATGTGCCGTGTACTTCTGAATTCCGAGTACCTCCACCACTTTCAGGACTGTCCGTCATGCCCCCCCACCCCCACCCCTCACAACCTGCGGACTGCGGGCCTAGAGCTCGACAGCGCACCGGCTGGTCGGTTACCGGTGACCCGGCGGTTAACCATTGACTTCCGTTGGCTGACCACCAACCGCCCGTTGCTTAAGCGCGACTTGCCGTCGGGGCATTGATCCTGCCATCCGAAACCTGAGGCTGTCCGTACTTGCAAAAATAAAGGCAAATGAAAGAATGATCGTATTCCTGCAGGACAGTCCCGATCAGTTTCGCCAAGTGAGCCAGGCTCTAACTCTGCACCATCATATGCAACGCTGTCACTGCTGATAGCTTACACACACGCATACACACACACAAAGAGCAACAGACACACACGTGTATGGAAATGATATGGGCCATGGTTTGCAAAACAGAAAGATATGTAGGACTGATGGAGCGCGTGTATCACAACAAAGTCCGCGTACTGTAGTAACAAGGACTCCAGGGACTGTGGTAACAAGGAGGGCAACACAGTGACCGAGTACTTGCATGCCACCACACAACCACCACACAACCCAGCAGGTGTCGGCAGGTGTGAACAAAATGTTTGGCAGGTGTCGGCAGGTGCCGCGAAAACTTTTGGCAGGTGTTAGCTTCAGGTGTCGGCCAGACTGGGGGCCAAGGAGGGGGTGAACAAAGGGCCATGCCTCTGACATGACATGCCTTCACGCAAGGGGCAGCTACGATACTAAACCCCAAACGACCCCTCCTCACAAGCGACCCCGCGCATCTGCGGCCCGCAGCTCGGGAGATTTCCGGGGCCAAGCCAAAGCCCCCCCCGAACTCTCCCAAAGCGTCCGGCAACGGTGCGGCCTCGCACCGAAGGTTTGACACCGGCGCTGCTGCCGACGTCTATGGCACTGCAGGTGCCAGGCACACAGTCCAAAGTACCCGTTGCACACCGTCTTTGACCCACCAACCGCCATCGGGTTTCCGCCGACCGGAAGGGCGGCCCGCACGACGTCCACGCAACAAGGCCCGGCCGCTCTGAAGGCCCCCCGGCCTCACGAGAGAAGCGCCCCCAAGGCCCCGAGGTAGCCATCGTGGGTGAGGAACAGCGCCTGCATGTCCGCCTTGCTCCAGAACTGGATGGCGTACGTCAGGCGGGTCCACACGTACGGATTGTCCTGTACGAAGCCCCCGCAGAAGAAGATCCGGTTGCACTTGTGCAGCTTGGCGTTGAGGAACGCGACTTGTCCTGCCGTGTGCAAAGAAGAGGGTGGGCGGCCTGGATGCCCTTGAGGGGAGCGGGGGGGGGGGGGGGGCCAGGCTGAAGGTGGATTTCCGAAGGGGTTGTCAAAGTGGGTACTGGGGGATGGGGAAAGCAGTTACCGGACGGTTGGTGGGGTGGTGGGGGCGGGCGGGCAGAAGGGGCTGCTCCATATTTGTACAACATTTGTACAAAATTAATACGAACATGTGATTCACTAGCTTACGTCATCCTCTGGGCCCGCTGTTGTTGTTGTGTGGTGAGGCAGGAGGCGTGTTTGTAGTGGTGGGCAGAGAGGCAGAAGACAAGCGGGGACCAGGAAGCGGGGGATCAAAGGGGAGACATAAAGGAAAGAGGCAAGAGAGAGGAGAGAGGAGGAGGCAGCGCCCAAGGCAAGGACACTGTTGGGCTGTCCCTTTCAGGGGACAGCCCTGCAGCCCACCACAGCTTTGTGTTCTGTTTCATGATGACGCTGATGACATCCGCTCCTCTCAGGGCTCGTCGTGGCGTATTGGAGTTATTGGAAAAACAAAAAGAAGAATCGTCGTGCCAATGTCCATCCCTTGTTTCTTGAGTTCGTGTTCTAGCGATGCTGGATTGTCTGCTAGCTCACTGTGGGGGACGTTCCTGGACATCAGTCTGGCAGCCGCAGTTGTGCTCTAGTGATCGAAAGTGCAATGTTGAACACCACCGCTGCTCGACCCCGATATCGACAAGGGGCAGGATGTGAAGAGCCAATTCGAAATTAGTGTGCCTCTGGATCTCACGCACTCTCATGAGTCCTTATGAAACCCATTGCCAACAGCACCAGTACATTGTTTGCAGGGTCAAAAATGGGTGAACACCTTCCTCACCCCACAACCGGGCCCAAGATGGCTTATCTGGACACCCCCCTCATCGGGTGATTCCAACAACACCATTTGCGCCGTCTGAATGTCAGGCAGGATTTGGGGTTCAGCCCATTGTGCCTGTTTTGGGGGAGTCTGGGCAGGATCTCTGACCCCCTCCCGACCCCTCCCCACAGCCATTGGAAGGCCGCATTCCAGTCAACAACTGACGTTTGCCCACGTGCCCTGCATGCAGTGAAAAGGCGCATGGGGCACACATCACGTGCCGTGGCAGTGATCGTGGTTGTGGTATAAATTGTTGCTTTGAATTTCAGCAAAATAGAGAATTGATTGAAAACTGAAATGCTCGGTATGTAACGTTGTATTGATATCGGCACTGTATTGCTTTGATGATTGGTGATATTTGAAGGCATTTTCAAGTTTTTTTGGTTTTTTGTTTTCGGTTCTATATTTGATTATTTTTTTGACCTCTCTTTTTGAACTTTGAGGTTCAAGCTACAAAATTGGAATAGAATTGGAGCTGCATTAAAGATGTGCATGAGCAACGCGTATCATTGGTTTATTAATCTGCTGTGTGTCGCTTACATTTGCTTTTTTTTTCTTTTTGAGATATCCTCTTTTGTGTCATGTTTTGTTATTGTCTTTTGTCATTCGTGGTTTTGTTGATATAGTGGTTGTGGTAGTGGCAGTGGTCACGGTAACTCCCCAACCGTGGGGAACAGCAGTGGAAACGCACAGGGGTTGCACACGGGCGGAACGTGCGCAAGCACCCGCCCCGCCGGCTTCACCTTGCGCTGCCCCTCTCCACTACCGGAAAGGGGGATATTCCGTGTCTAGAAAATCTGAGTGGACAAATTCTGGCGCGACAAATCCCGCGCCATTTCTTAAAAATGAGCGAACAAATTACGCAGAGTTGGCAATAGTCGCTCATGAGAAACAGTGGACGTTGCCTGTCATTTCGTGGTGGACTTTGGATGGTTGCTGTTATCTGATCAGACAGAAAGCAGCCATGTGTGGACAGCACAAACATGCAGACGTCGGTATTTACTTCAGCACTTGCGCAACTTCCATGGAGACTAATCATCATAAACCGAATCCTCTGGCATGGTACAACCGAGTAAAGGCACAGCCTAATGTACACCTGTGCAAAACCTTAAAAACACCGAGCAAATTGCGTACAACAATTTCGCACAGAATTTGTTCAACAGAAACTGTAGGCCGTTTATTTTACCCCTTTCCGGTACCACAGCCGCCTCGCACAACTGCGGTCTACTGCCCCTGGACCCCGCACACAGTCACTCCGACGCACCGATGTTGTTGGAAATCATGTAGAACAAACTCTTCACAATGTCCTGGGATTTGAACTGATCGCTGCAGCGGATGGGGCGGGGCTTGGACTTGGTGTGCTTGCGGCGCCGGACCCCGGACTGGCCCCCCGACCGCGGGCTGCGGGGCTCCTCCTCCCCGCTGCTGGTGGTCAGCCCATCCTCCCGGGCATTGGCAGGGGGCCGGAAACTGCGGCGGTCGCGTAGAGAGAGGCCGTTGAGTTGCGACAGCTTTCTGTTTCCTGCGGGTGGCACAGGTCCGGCGTGACCCTGAGCCTGACGTACCGACTGGCAGTGCCGGACAGCACTGGACGAGGGGGGGAAGGGGATGGGAGGTGTGGGTGGAAGGAGAGGTTGGGAAGAGGGGGGGAGGGGGCAAGGGTTGCGCGGAGGGAGGGGGAGGGGGTTGGGAGCGGGTTTATGGGTTGGGACGTGGGTACACTGGGGGAGGGCGGGCCCGCTCCCGGTCTCCAGATCGGGTTCCGCATTCCGGGATGAGGGGGAGGGGGGGTGTTTCCGGGACTCACGTGCAAAGGCCAAACCTCCGCCCCCCCCCCCCGCGGCGGAAACGGACAATATTTTCCTCTAGGGAAAATGAAAACTACCACAGGGGCCCACACCAGGCTGTTGCTGAAGCACCCCGGGCCGGGGGGGGGGGGCTGTTTGGGGCCCTGGCCAGCCCCAGCCGACCCACCCGCTCTCCCACATCAGAAAATTTTTCCTCGGGCAAAAAATGAAATACATTAAAGAGGACGGAAATTTGAGGCCGATTTTAGGGACACAAACTTTTTTTTGGCCTCTGACCCCCCCGACCGGGTTTCGCCTGGCCCACACAGCCGTTGAAGGTAGACACACACTTTGTGCAAGGGGCCCCTATGCACGGGGCTCTGCCATGCGGGGGGGGGGGGGGGGCGTAAAGGGCATGAGCCCCATGACACGGAGGTGCTTCCCCCCCCCACTCCAGGGGACTCCTGCGGCAACCCCAACAGGGATGCCCCTGGCAGGCCCCTGATGAGGTATAAGTGCCACATGCACCCTTCACACGTGTTGGTGCCTCACCCACCCCCGATTGGAGGGGCCGGAACACACGCCCGCACACACACACAACACGACACACACGGACGGTCGGGCACACTCTTTGTCTCCTTCGCTTGCTGCCTCTCCCTCTCACTTCCCCCCTCACCATCTCACTCTTGGTTCCTGCATCACTTTCCCTTGCTCGCTGCATCATCGTCCCATGCTACAACCTCTACCAGGCCTTTGCTTAGTGGCTGGTTGATACTATACCGGGGGGTGGGGGTTAGGGCAGGGCGGAGGGGACCCCCCTCCCCTTTCCAGGGCGCCCAGCCTATTCCCAGCCACTGTACCCCTGACAGCAAGTGCAAGCTTCAATGGCATTTGTAACTGACAGTACCCGCCCCCAACCGCTTTGGCGGCCTCCTCCAACCGCCTGTCTAACTGCTGCTGGGGCGGACTCTGAGGTCCCTTCCCTTCTAATACATCCCTGGGGTGGGGGTGGGGGGGCTCTGAGGGTGGGTGGGTGGGCCAATTTCACCCCCCCCCCCCCCAGTATCGCTAAGCAAAGGCCTGATCTCTCTCTCTCTCTCTCTCTCTCTCTCTCTCTCTCTATCTCTGGTCCGCTTGGTTCTCGTTTGCTCGCTCCATCACTTGCATGCCACATGCACACATAGCCATGTGCAAGGACACAATACCTGATTTCTTGTTGTCTGGAGTCTTCAGTGGCGAAGCAGGGCTTGTGGGGGTTGCAGCACAATCCTGCATTTTATCTGCACAGGGGCGAGGTGTACACAGTGCCCCTCACTTCTACAAATCAGCTCGGCTGAAAATATGTTTGTGGCCCGTGTCTGCAATGCCGATGTTCTAGCTGCCCCGTCATCCAGGGGTTAGGCTGCAGAGGCAAAGCTGATGTACACATGACCAAAACAGCCAGAAAGCCACATGACAGTCTGGGTGGAGCCTCTGGAAGGCTGACCCTGGGGGACGGAGCCATCCACCACAGACATCTGGACCCGGTGCACTCGGAGGCACATGACTGATATCAATTGCGCGTCCTGCTTTCGTTTTCTTCCGTGGTCCAAGCCCCCCCCCCAAAATCGGCGAAGAAATCCCAACAACCGGCGGAACAAATCGGTGGACCGATTTTTCGGCAAAACAGCTTCCCAGTGGCCTGGATCTCGGTCCCAGGCCCCAAACACACTTTCCTTTTGGTTGCCATGCAGTCAGAGTCATGTGGAACCTAAAATGTCTCTCAGTTTTCGAAAAAAATTGTCATCCCTCAGTTAATACATGGCCCTTGAGCAGTAATATGCCAGCTGCAGTCATTAGTCCAGTGGTAAATGCATTGCTCAGAATGCTGGTTCAATTTTACGGCAAAAATTTTTGTTACATACCCTGCAGCAGTCAATCTGATGAGAAAATTGGTTTTTCATGCAGACAAAGCCTGCCTGAAGTGCACAGGCTTGCCATTACATCACTGGTCTTGGAGTGGTCAATTTGATGGGAACAAGAAGACAAAGGCACCTGCAGCCCAGAATCCACTGAGTGGGGCGCTGATGATGTGCCTGAAGAACGGTGGCTAAAGAACGAACTGGGGCGTACAGAGCGAAGACACAAGTCGCAAACTGCACCCTGCCCAGCATCAGCGTACTTGTCCCGCAAAAGAGTTTGATCAGTGGGGGACAACGAATTCCAGGGGACCAGGGACGCGTCTCTTTACGCGCAGTAAAAACACTTCGTGGTGTCAATCTGAAGCAACAGATATAAAAGGACATGAATCGTCCAGTGTCGCAAAGTAAATGATGCACAGTGACGCCTCCTGCCAGTGAAGCACGAATCAGGTGTCCCAGGTGTGCCTTTGCCCTTGTAAAGCAACCCCCCCCCCCCATATCAGCGGCCGAATTCAGCCGACTTCGCCAATTTGTTCTGCCGATTTGTTGGGTTTCTGAATTTTGCCGATTTGTTGTGCCGGTTCGTTGAGTTTCTGGGATTTTGCCCATTCGTGCTACCGATTGGTAAGGTATCTGGAGGGGGTGGGGGGTGCAGAGGGCATGCAGGAGGGCATGCAGAGTGCGAGGGGCAATGCAGGTCTGCAAGGCGCTGCGACATACCAAGGTAGTATAGATTAGTATATGAAATGGAGCTCTTGGACAGCGCCTCACAAGCTGCGAAATTGCGCTTCTCACGACGGCGCGTGTCATCATCGCTGCTGTCCCCACTGTCATATTCACTGGTGCTGTGTTCGCTGGCGCTGTCGCCCATCGTTGCAGCTTTGCCAAAGCTACTGGCAATCACGTTGCGGGAGAGGCCGATGTCCGGTATATCACGACCACCATAGATATCACCTTTGCAAATGTGGGTGCAAAGTACAGCGGTGTTGCGCAGGACCGGGGCGCAACGCTTGTGGCATGCTTTGCAGGGGTTGAGGGTGGGCTTGCTAAAGAAATTGTGGTGGCCCAAAAGGGCGGAGGAGAAGGTGCAGGATTCCAATCTTTTACCCAAACATGTCTGAAAATGATCAGCGCAGCGTGGGGACAATTTCGAGGTATTATCTGTTTTAAACCTCGCAGTTGAACCGGTCTGGATGGCTCGCTTGGGGCTTGAAAAGATTGTCCACTCTCAGGCGGTATTGGAATTTTGGCGTCCTCTGGTGAGTTTGTTTGCGGATAAATTCTATTGCCTTCGGCAAGGCACCTCGAAGAGAGACTAGAGTCAGCCAGTTTGGCTGACAGTCAGCCAATCAGTCAATTAGTCAGGCAAGCACTCAATTAGGCAGCCAGGCAGTCGGTCGGGCAAGTAGTCAGGCAAGAAGGTAGGCACACAGGCAGGCAGAAACACACAGTTTGGCTTTTTTTGGTGGCAGCCTACAACTACCACCAGTGGGGAACACTCTGGCTGAAGGAACAATCAGTGTTCGGGTGGTAGAACACTCACTTGACGACCTGCGTGGCGTCAGTTTGAATCCCGGCCGGCGGTTGCCGGCCCGGGCTGATTGGCTCATCAGCTTTCTTACCTGATCTTAGTTCAAATCCATCAAAGCACAAACTTTTGACCACCACCCCACCCCAAAATGTGGCGTTCAGTTTCCAACGAATAGAGGCGTCAAAATCAAAAAATCCATTGGGGGATCGTTTTGTCGGGCAAAATAATGATTTTACAATGGGTTAGACATCCAACATCATGCCTTGGAGTATGCTACGCGATTGAACCCCCCCAAAAAGGGGGAATGTATGGCATCCGCGCCTACGCTTGATCTAACAACCTCTCTTCGAGGTGACTTTCCCCTGCCCTTTGTGGGAGGGCTCATACTAACTTCCCCCACAGGTGTGTGAACTGTGCAACATGCTTGGGCAGCCCCCACCCCCCCAATTAAAACTCTAGTGTTCAGCACCCTCTTCTTGTGGGCTTTCTCGGTCATTATTGGGGAGCTATCTTTCAAAAAGGGGGGGTAAGGTCACAGCCATGGACTGCACCCGTTGGGCCCCCAAGCCCCGTATTAGCAATCCTGCAATGAAATACAATGTGCAGAGTATGTGAGTGTAATGTGCAGGGTGCACACTGTGCACTATTCAAAGAGCGCAGGGCAATGCGCACAAAGCACATTGTGCACTTGTAGGGTGCGATGTAACGAATGCAGAGCATAGAGTGTATGTGTAGTACTGAGTGCACCCTTTGCGGATATCCAAATCATGAGGGTGGTATTTAGTTCAGTTCTGGACCCCAACCCTTGCGGCATGGGCAAGGGGGTCCGGAGGGCATGGGGTGCGGAGTAAAATTTTCTTGAGATTTGGGGAGTATTATGAAAGCCCCTTTTTCTTTGTGAGCATTTACTGGGGTAAAATCTTCTTTCACCATTCACCACAAATGAAAAATAGTAGGGCATTTTTTGGTAGACGCAATTGAACTAGCAAAGGAACCCGCTGATAGTGTAAGACACATAGCAGTTCAAAATCATCTATTGGTACCATTCCACTGCGTACAAGCCATCATTCAACGGGCACTACACCATCCCATCCACCACATGTAGAAACAATCGGGTTGCACAAGCCGTACAACCTTCCTTAACAAGGTTGGCTAATACAAGGGCCAATGGCATACTCACAGCTGCACTTGGGGTTGGGACAACCACAATCCTTACAATGTGTTGCGTTATGCCTCACCATCTCCTCCATCCCAGCCACCCACCCTTCGCATATCCCGTGCTGTCTCGAGGAGAAAGGAAATGGGCGCCTAGCTTGTGCCATCTCGGGGAGAAATGAAATGACAATGTAACCCCTACCATCTCGGAGAAAAGTAGAATGGCTTCGTAAGCCATAACATCTCGGGCTAGCTGAAATGGCTGGCCACATAACCCCTGCACTCACATTACTCATTTTTCAATTGTCCACGCAAATCTGAGCATTTTGGGTGTAAACACAGTGGGGGAGAAAATTCTATGCCCAAGTCCACAAAAGCCAAAAAAAAAAATTCTGGGCAAGGGGGGGTTGGGAGTGCCATTGGGGCTTTGTGCTTTAACGAGGGCCATCCTTGGGTCATAGGCCATGAAGCCAACTAATGCCCATGACTCTAACATCCAAATGGCTGGCCCACAATGTCCTGCAGCCCAACGCTAGCCAGAATCATGGCCCAACTAGGGCCACCTCAACACACTGAAGCACATTGATGCTCGGCCCCAATCCCAAGAACCTTGCTAGAAGGAGAGCCAATTAGGTGCCCCTTCAAGTGTTAGAGCCCAAAATTGGTGCCCTGTGCTGTGCAAGAGCCCAACTAGGACCCAGGAGGGAGGAGCAAAGGAAAGGGGATGGAGGCGAGAGGAGAGGAGTCTACTTTGTAAACTCGGTGGGTGTGCCTTGCAGATGCCCCTGCACCACAGGCCACTTGTGGAGGCTACGTCCTGAAGGACACCTCTACTACAAGCGACTCAACCAAGGACAAGTAGGGCACTGAGGTAAAGGAGGGAGGGTTTATCCTAGGCACTCCCCTATGCACCAAGCTACCCCTACATCCTGCAAGTTGTGTCCCAAGAGGCACTTCAAGTACGCACGACTCTCCTAGGGGCGCGGTGGGGAGGGGGCTAGGGGCCTTGGGTGCCTACTTGTGCAAAAAGTCCCAACGTTCCCGAAAAATTACAGCAATTCTGAGCGTAACACAAAGAAATATGCGGCAGGGCAAGAGGGGTGCCATTGAGGCTGAGGGATTTTGATGAGGGCAGGTTGGTCGGGTTTGGACTGGACCGGTAACCCCATCCTCCATCAGCAAAGCCACTTTCATTAGGGCCCAGGCAAGGTGCTACCAAGTTCTCAGACCCCTTTCTTGAGGGCCCAAATGAGGTACCGTAAAATTGTCAAAGCCTGACCTAAGGGCACAGACGAGGTATTGCAAAAGTATCAAAGCCACTTTCCTATGGGCCCAGACAAGGTACTGCACAAGTGTCAAATCCACTTTCCTTAGTCTCGAGATGAGGTACTGCAAAACAAGGGAGAAGGGAGCACCAGGTACCGTGGACAGCTATTACATCCGGGTGTGGCAGAGTGTGTAGAGAATAACTATGAATGACCCTGGGCAATGGAGGAGCCCTAGTGTAGGCTGCATTTGCGGGTGCCACCTGCACATATTGCCGCTGTGCCCCATAACGGGATGACCAGCCCCACCCTCGTGCGTTTTTATTTGGGGGGCATAGACAACCCCCACTTCAACCAGTATCAAGTGTAGTTTTCCTTTGCTATTGTAGGTTTCACCGTTTCTGCGTTTCAGAGAGCTTCCGGTGCACCTTGCAACTTGCCTGCGGCGCACATCGTTAGTCCCCCATGTATTCAGAACGACCTGCTGGCTGATGGAGGTCAATTCAGGGTGAAAGAGTGTGTAGGAGGGGGATCAAATGTCTCTCCTGTGGTGTCCACTTCCCCGCTAGCAGTGAGAAGCTTTGCCGTAGTGCCCCCTAGACCATGAAATTTGGAAGGCACTCTCAACATCCAATGTGTAAAGCATACCACAGGGCAAGGGCATTCTAATCACTACTGTGGCATGGCGGTAGTGTGCTGCAGTTTCTAAAATTTGCCCCTAGTGTTGCTCTTCCCAGTGGTTCTGTCTCGAGGTGAGGATCAGTGGCCGAGTGCAGAGCCATGGGTGGGGGTGCGTGGGGGTGGGGGCATGAAGGCTTCACAAGGGTGCCAATGAGTAGTAAGCAGTGCGTGTGCTGCGTAGTGGTGGGGGTGTTGCCATAAAGACTAAGTAAGCAGGCTACATAGGCATGCCGGGCGGTACTTCCAGGTGTGCGTTTTGAGAAATGAGTTGTTTTACATTACTTGTTATGAGCCACCAGGGGAAAATAGAATTGGTAGGTGAGAGTTGGACATTTTCCCCTCTGCTCACAAATGCTGCGTCCACCCATCCCCCCTTGGCGCCCCTCCTAGTGGCGCCGGGGGGGGGGGCGTCCATCCCCCATCAAGGAGGGCAAGGCCCCCTGTTCGCATTTTGCGCTTGTTTGCTGCTACCGTTGACAAATGTCAATGATGAAAAATACAAACAAAAAGAAAAAAATCCCTTGCCCCTTCATCCCTGGAAACTCGTGGTGCCAAAAAGTTGGGCTTTTGGCTGGTTCATGGGCATGGACAATTTGTGATGTGCACAAGACGTCCATGCTGATCCAACGGTATGTCCAGGAACTACGGGCGCAGGACGGTTGCTGCTGCTGTTGCGGCTGTTGCGCAAGGGGCGGCTCCACTGCACACCAGGGGCTGCCCCACCGCACCCTTAATATGACTGCATAGGCTATTGCTTGCAGTCCTCCATTGTTGGCTGTCACTCGCCAACGAAAAACCAAAAACACACAGGACACGATGGGAAAACCAGGCAAAATCGCATGCAAAACAAGGCAAAACCAAAAACGGGAACGTAGAAAAAAAACAGAAAATGCATCAAAACGTTGTTATTATGATTTGACCAAAACGTTGGGCAAAATGGGGGGGGGGGGCGTAGGGATGCGGTGGCCCAAGGAGGAGAGCAGGGAAGAAGAAGGCAACAAGAGAAGGGTGGAGAGGGGCACGTTTCCTGGATAGGCACAGGGTGTACGGCCGCATGCACCTGAAAAGGGGCAGGTTTGCGCTTGAGGGTGCGGGGCAGGGGTAGCCCCGCAAAGAGACATTCCGCCCCATCTGCGTACATCCGCCACCAACGTCCCACCAACCGTTTTGCAACTGCCAGACCTCGACCCTCTTCGCTTTGGCAACCACCAGCGGCCGCTTTGGCACCTGCTTTTGAAAACCCCCCCTCCAGCCTCCTGACCCCTCAGGTGCATAAATCACAAGGTGATGGCGCAGCATACCCACAAGCAAATCCACAAGTTTGTTGTCCCCAGGACCGTCATGCAGCGTGAGTGCGTTGATGTCATCCCAGGACCGCGTGTCAGTTAGAAGCTTCGCCAGACCCCAGAAAGTCCCACCCCCAACTGACGTCCCAGAAATACGCTGGAACTTGTTCTGCCCCGTCACCTGCAGCGATAGGGGCACCATGAGCATGGAATGCGCAAAAGCCTCCACACACTTGTGGATTTCCGCGTCTGGATGGGCAACAATAGGTGATACCACTGGGGGGAGTCCTTGAACCGGGAAAAAAAAAGCATTTGGCCACAGTGATGCAGCACTCAGCAGCAGTCAGTCAACGAACAGCGCCTGGCCCAACAGCAACAACAGGCGGCTGGTCACTGACAGCAGTTGCTGGCTATGCCACAGCGCTTTGCAACTGACCGTCCACCGTTGATGGCTAAACGATGACATTCTCGCCAGGCATGTGAAAAATACAGGAAAAAAAACCTAGGCATGCTTAAAATAAGGTATTTGGCCATTGTGAGTGGTCACAATATCGGAAAAAAAATGGTCAGTTTCAGAAATTTCCATTTTAAACCCCTTAAACCCCTCCCCCCTTCTGATACCAAATGGGATGAAAAACACATAAGAGGGCCTAAAAAATCCATTACACGAGACATATGGTCTATGTGAGTGGTCACAATATCAACAAAATTGGGCTTTGGAAATTTGCAGTTTTGAGGGTGCAAAACTGCGGTTTGTACACTGGTGCCTTGGGAACCCCCACCCCCAGCACCCAATCCCCCAATACAGCGGGGGTAGGTTTCGTGTCTAGTCAGTTTCGCAGCAGTAAATTTCGCAGTGGAAAATTTTGCGGACAGTCCCAGAAATGTTGTGGTGTCTAGGGCATTGCGGGCTCGGTGGAGCTTAGCCAGAGGTGTCATTCACAATGCAGGAAAGACCCACCACCAATACTCCGCCAGTGATGAGGGTCAAGTTGGCCTCAGGCCTCAGGCCTGACATGTGTTCAAACTCCCAAACTCCAAGGGGACTCCAAAAGCACCTGCCTACCACTGCGTCACCGCCAGAAAAGGTGCGGCCAGCATGTGGGAAATTTCTCAGAAGCCCTTGGATTCTCCGTGGTAAATTTGGCGGCCAATTTGAAACGCCAAATTCTATGGCCTTCGGCAAGGCACCTCGAAGAGAGACTGCAGTCAGTTAGTTAAGCTGATAGTCAGTCAATCAGTCAGTCGGTCAGGCAAGCAGTCAGTCAGGCAGTCAATCGGGCAAGCAGGCAGGCAGACAGGCGGGTAGAAACACACAGTTTGGCTTTTTGGTGGGGGACCCAAAAATTTGTGCACCAAAATGGCCCAACCAGATTTTCCCAATTGTAAGTGTCGTTTTTCCCCACGATGGTCCCTTTGGTTTGGGGGGGGGGGTACCCCCCCTGCCCAAATGGTGCACGGCCATTCTAATACTTCCCTGCTCGGGACTCCTCAGATGGGGATAGCATAGTAGATGGGGGGCGGCGGGGCAGGCCCACCTTGAGGATACTGACCCCAGATCCGATATTGACCACGATGTAGGGGTACACTTTATCCAGCTTCACGGCGTGCCGCTCCTTCGTCTGCAGGTCCACTGTAAACACCTGCCAGGAACCAGCGATTGCGCGGAGGTGCAGACAAGAAGTCCATGGGGACAGACGGGGATTGGCGGAGCTAGAGGCCGTGCGATGCAATGGGAGACACAGGGAGCGCTAGGAGAGGAGGGTGTCCGGTCAGGGGCTGCCTCGGGCTCGAGGAAATACCTGGGGGCGCTTCAGAGCAAACAGAGGGGGGAGGGGGATTGTAAGGGGGTCTGGATAATGAGGGAAACAATCGCACTGCGTACCCCGCGTATCGCACCGCGTGCTAGGTCTTCATTGCTATTTTACGCACTTTTGGCAGATTTCCAGGGTGGCAGGGACGCGGTGGCCTAAGGGGTTAGCATACCTCAAACGAAGCCTCCACTCTACCTCCTCACCAATGTCATGGTGGTGGTCGCCGCCCAAACCCCGTGCTGCGGGGAGCCTTTGAGCATAGAGTACCAAAATAAGGATGCAAAGGTAGGCTTGTGGGACAGTGGTGTTTTCCTGCCCGCAGTGACTAAATGAATAAATAATGCATTCATAACACAGAACCAGATACCGTGCCCACTGCGCATCGAGGGGGGAGTTGACCCTCCTCCTTGTGAACGCTTTAGGCAGCGCCAGGCCACTACAACACAGTGACACGGCTGTTCGTATGTCTGATGGAATGAGGAAACCTCAGAAACAGTCACAAATGGGATGAGTGGAAATAAAGAAGAAGACACAAACTGGCCCCGAAAAAAGCTCCAAAAAACGTACTCCTATCCATAGTGAACAAACGTGGCAATAACTCTCAAAATAACATGGGGGTGCGACTGATTTGGCTGGGGGGAGGGGTTCAGGGCGTGTGCCAGGGTTGTGGTGGTACTGCTGGATCCTGCGCCATTCTGTGCGAGAGAGTAGAGGTGGGGGGCTGCGCATGGGTGCCAGGCACTTAAGACTCTGGGTTTTTGGTAATGGAATTATTTTGGCGCCAATTGTGGGGGGGGGGGGAGGGAGCAATGAAAGTCCACTTTATTGCGGACTCTTCCTAAATAGCAATTTGAATACGCTTGTGGTTGTTGGCTTTGTGTGCAGCCATATCATCACACAGATCAAGCAGCACGCCCTGCAATGATGTCCTATAGATACCATGTTGATATATCTTTAGGTTGCACATACCCCCCCACCCCCAAGGGCCATGATGCTTACTTCCGACAGGGGGGGGGTCCAGCGACTGGAGGGGGGGGGGGGTTGGGGGGGCATGATTCGTCTTTCCGGGTTGGGCGGCCGATGACACGCGCACAGGGGGGCGACGACTCGAAATATCATCAACTTTTAACAAAAACTTTTGTGTGGGTACTTTCCAGCCTGTGCACCTGCTTGAAGCATCATATGGACGCATGCTTTGCACCTATTGCGTCTTTGTGATGGTTGTGGAGCTCACCTTGGCCACTGCTGTTTTGTGAGTTTCAAATTTTCGGTGATTCAACTGCGTGTGCTTCTCCAACTGCCTCCAGGGGGGGGGGGGGTGGCACAAGGACTTGGTGGTTGGCTCCAGGGGGGGGGGAGGTGATTCTCCTTTCTGGATCGGCGGGGGGGGGGGATTGCCGGGGGGTCCATTGCAAGGGGGGGGGGGAGGGTTGTTTGGGGCCCTGGCCAGCCCCGGCCAACCCACCCACCCTCCCACATCAGAAAAATTTTCCTCGGGCAAAAAATGAAATGTATCAAAGGGCCGGAAATTTGAGGCCGATTTAAGGTACAAAAACTTTTTTTTTGGCCTTTGACCCCCCCCCCCCCACACCCCCTCACCCCTGGGGGAGGGGGGGGGGTTGTCCATAAGCAATAGCCTGGTCCATTGCCGGGGGGGGGGACGGGGGGCGCAGAGACCGTGACTCTCATGGACGTGGGCGTGCCTTGGCCAAACTTCGACAATGCTCGTCACCCTGCGGAATCCATCCCGTGAACACTCACGGCTTTGATCGGGCGTGGCTTTGGCAACAAATCAGCGATGGTCCCTACCCTCCAGAACCACCCTGACAACTCACTCAGTGCATTGTTAAGCAATGTCAACAAAGCGGCGAATGTGTGTGGGCGGGTAACGGCGCCCGTTGCCCCCCGCCGCGGGATTCTGATGCCAAAGAGATGGGTTGTGTGATGGGTGAACTGCCCACGAACCCGAGGTAAGTACACTGTAGAGTGCCTGCCAAGCCAGAGGCATGGACAGAATTCTCTCGACACATGGAAAGTAATACTACGGCGCAGGCCCGTTTCAGGCTATTGCTTAAGGAGCCCTAGTGGGGGATTGTTTGGGGTGGCCCTGGCCGACCCACCCAGCCCCCCCACATCAGAAAATTTTCCTCCGGCAAAAAATGAAATTCATCAAAGAGGACGGAAATTTGAGGCCGATTTTGGGGACACAAACTTTTTTTTGGCCTCTGACCCCCCCCCACCCGGGGTTTTTCTGCATAAGCATTCGCCTGGCCCCGTTTGAATGGCACTCTCGGCAACCAGGTGGTTGCACTTCATCTGGACAGCCAATCCCTTTCCGGTCAGCGCCAGCAGAATTCAGGAGCTTTGGTCATTTCATGTTTTTGTTCAGAAGACCACAAAATTGTGCTCCCTCTGGCCTAAGCACTGCACATAGCCTTGGAAGTAAAGGGCAGGTACGTGGGTGTGTCTTCCACCGTCACATCTGGCGGGACTGAGCTGGGATCCACCCCTGCCACCCCGGCCGGCGCACCTCATCTGGCTTTGTGTGCAGCAGGAAATTGAGCCCACGGATCAGGCACTCCATCTCAGGGTGAGGTTGCAAAGTGATGCCTGTGGAAGCACAGGCTGGAATTCTGCATCCGAGCAAAGAGCCATGAGCAACTTTCCTTTACTCTGAAGCACCCCAGTTTCAACAGGCAGATTGTTCACCTCCTGTGGCAGCAACCCCCTTTCTGGGAGCCCCAGGACAAGGTCCCTCCCTCCCAAAATCAAATGAAAGATCAAATGGGCGCTGCATAAATGCATCTTATTGGAAGGGTGCCGTGTCCCTGACCGAGAGACTTTGCGATGCTCTGCATGGCCAACCGTTTGCCTTCGCAGTACTGTTCGCCTTCCCTTGAATTCTCTCCCTCTGCATGCATCCGGCATGGCTGGCATTGATTGTCGAATACTGGGGTCGGAAAATTTCGTCTGGGACAATTTGGCGGGGAACATTTTGGGAGGGAAAAATTTCGACACACCTCCAATTCTGGTGCAGGGCCATCATACACCGGAAACTTCGACACCCCCAACCCTTGGTTCCTTGTGGACAATCAGTTGTATGAAACTTTGGCAGGCACAAATTTTGAACAACACCAAATCATCCGACCACTCAAACCAAGCTCACAAACATTTTCGATGAGGACCAACTTGTCACTCCCAAGCAAGGAAGATAAAATGGACGTGACAAACGGGCTGACTGCCGACAACAGCGCAACAATACCTGGCTACCGCCGCCACTGAGGATGCACAAACAGCAGGAAGTGCCCCAAATTGTGGAAAAAAAAAACTCGTAGGGAAAATTTCCACACCAACCTGAAAAACGAAGTTTCCCAGTGAACTTGTCCCGTGACGAAGTTTTCCCACCCCTGTAACCATGTGAGCTTGCCACTGCAGCTTCGTGCTAACAGCCATGCCATGAGGAGGTAGGGTTTCACAACCCCCAGCCCAGTACCCTTGTATTGCCAGCCAAACATCTACCTTGGTAAACTCTTCTCCCCACAAATCTGGTGCAAGCAACCACCAACAACATGAACAACAACAGCAGCAGCAGCAGCAGCAGCAGCAGCAACAACAACTACAACAATAACAACAACAACAACAACAACAACAACAACAGCAGCAGCAACAACAAGAACAAAGACAACAACAACAACAGCAGCAGCAGCAGCAGCAGCAACAACAACAACAACCACAACAACAACAACAACAACCACAACAGCAGCAGCAGCAGCCGCCGCAGCAGCAACAACAATAACAGTAGCAGCAGCGACAACAACAACAAGAACAAACAACAGCAGCAGCAGCAGCAGCAGCAACAACAATCACACCACCGAGTCACTTGGACCATCACGTCCCACTTCAGGCTTTATTCGACTCTACCCATGTTTGCCATGTGGCCTTCTTTACCCCAGTGTTGCCTCAGAAATGCCCCAAGAATAATATTATCCAAAAGATGATCAGTTTCGACCACTTTTGATGCTCAAACAAACGCTTTAACTCGTTTTCAGCCCATTTTTGGCCTGACTTTGAGCCCTTCAGAGTCCAGAAATACCTTGGAAAGTGGCCATCTGGGGACCAACAACAGGTCAACAAAACGGATCAAACATATCGTCTTCCCAAAGCGATCTCAGACCACTTGGCATACCCACTGCAGTATTTTTCGTCACTTCAATTGCATTGTGGCCCAATTGAAGCCCACACAAAACGCGGTGAAAACAGGCCATTTTGTGACCAAAAAAGAGCCGCAAGCCCGTCGTATCGTTGCCGTGTGAAACTCCCACAGCACAATTTCACACAGCACAATGGGAAAGCACTCTCAGCAACAGCACGGCTCGCCATTGGCACAACGTGGTCATGCAGAAGCAAACGTTTTGTAAGTCCCCGTACACCTCTTTTCGCTTGTTTGTGTCTGTGATTAAGCTGTGGAACATCCCATCCCCTGTGCCCATCTGAATGATCCATTGGGGTGGCTCCTGTGACGTATAGCCTCAAAATGGCATCTCTGAGGGCCAAGGGTGCGTATGCATGTTGGGGCACTGTAGACAGACCCAGCATGGATTTGATGGTGGCGGCATATTTGAAAGCGCCCCCACCCGTCGCATTCATCTCCCGCATGTGCTCATGGTTGAACTTCCGGTGCAGATTGTGCTTGTTCACAAAATCTGCAAATTTGATCTGAGGAACGGGAGTCATGCATGGAGCAAACGATTGAAGGCTGGAGATACAGCCTCCAGCTCCCTCGTACTTGAAGAAAATTGGCGGAATAAAGGGATGGGTGAGACCGAATTGAGGCGAGCCAAGCGAAAGTGTAGGTGGAATCTTTGGTAGAATCATTTTGTGTTACAGAGCCACCTCCCAAGAGCTACTGGATTGCAACCACTCTGAGGCCCACCACTGCAAAAAAGAGCTGGCTTGTGAAAAACGCAGCGCCGAACCGCACCGTCAGAGCAAGAACCCAATCAATATCTGCTTTGCAGCTGGTGTCAAAGCAAAAAAAAAACGGTTGGAGAAAACTCCTTAGGAGCTGCAGAGCAGGCGCAGACGTCATTTGGTCTGTTGATAGAGATGGCAATGTGCAGCCCTGGACTATGGGTTTGGTGTGATACAGTTTGCACCCTCACCTACTTCCCACGGCCGATCTGCACTGATCAATGGACCAGGAAATCATCCACCGACGAGTTCGTGTTCAGGACTGACCAATGCCACCAGTGTAAGGTGCAACCACCGAACCACAAACACACAAAACGGTGTGGCCCTGGCACGCAGCAGACACGCACGCGCGCGTGTGCACACACACACACACACACAATGAGAACCGCAAAAACAAGAACAGAGCAAGAAAAGCGGTGAAAGAAAACTCCTCAGGAGCTGCAGGGCAGCCCTAGAAGTCTTTTGGTCTGGTGACAAATGCAGTAATGTGCAGCGCTGGGTTCGGTTAAAGTTCTTCCCTTGATCCCTGCCCTGCTCCTGAAACTGTGCTGCACTACCAACAGACCATAATTCACCTACAGAGGAGGTCGTGTCTTAACGTCCAAACTATGCAACCTGTGCTAGGTGCTTCCACCTAGCCGCACACACACAAGAGGGGCGTGGCTGGGAGAATGCTCACGGGCCTGTCCCACGAACACGCAGCAAGTGTATGTCTGTGCTCCAAGTCGGCTCGTACCCCTCGGGCCGTCGTTCTGTGTGTATCACAATGTCTGTGTAGTGTTTGTTGTTCCATTTGGCATGTCGCCCAAACCAGTGCATCATTTTTGTGACCACATCGGACTGTGCACATGGCTGGTGGTGTGCTATTGTATAGTGTATTGTATAGTGTTTTCCGCGTTCCATGGAACGCGGAGTACACACAGCGCACTGATTTGTGCATCGCGCGCATCACCGTCATCCGTGCGTAGTCGCCTACCAGTGCAACTTGTGCCCATGCCAGAGCTACAGAATCTGGGATGCCCAGCTGTGCAGCCATGGCAATGCAGCCGTCGGGCTGCTGGTAAAGATGCAGGCAAGGTATTCTGGGGCTGCACAGCTGGGCGATATTAGTGGTTTCCCATATCTCAGTGACCAGTCCTCCTTCAACGCAGAGGGGTGGGTGGTGCTCAGTCCTACTCCCTCCCCGACTGTCATGCTGATTCCCAAGGCTTGTGCTGTTTGTGACACACACATACACACACACATACACACATGTTGAGAACCGCAAAACAAGACCAAAGCAAGAAACGCGGTTGAAGAAAACTCCGTAGGAGGTGCAGAGCAGCCCTAGACGTTGTTCGGTCTGTCAAAGAGTGCGCTAAGTATGGCAATCACAATGGTGGCACAGACCGTCACCAGACCTAAATAAATCCACGGAGGAGGTTGTGATTGTTCACACCAAAAAGCCATCTACTTACAATGCAAACTGTGTTGGGTGCTCCCAGCCAACCACACACACACAAGAAACATTCAGGGGTCAGAACCATGGACCAGCCGGCCAAGGAGGGCTGCATCGTTACACACACACACACACACACACACACACACACACACACACACACACACACACACACACACACACACACCCCACATCATCCAAGGTCAACGATGCAAGGTACCCACCCGCACAGCCGCGGCATGACGCTCTGAACGAACCCTAATATGATCCGCGTAAATGGAGGCCCTGAAGTATTTGATGGTGAGGCTACAATGCTTTTGCGCCATAATGTATGCTCTGGTTCCAAACCTCGGCACACCCTCGACCAAACAGCAAAGCGTACCACTTTGCGCGTCGGCATCTTCAAGAAGGTCAGTGTGCCAGCTCTATCAGCCTCGGAATCGTCAGTATCAAGGCCCTGTTGCAAAGGGAGAGGTGAGCCCCTCTGAAAGGGCTGGGCTGTGCATTTGAGGGTGGGTTCTACTCGTATCATCGCCAGTCTGCTGGGGAGGCCCTGGCCTGCATGAGTCCTGAGGCCGTCTTGTTTGGAAATGGCGGTGCTTTGGTCAATGGGTACACATGGGGGCGTGTACAGCAGAAAAAGCTATTGCCACCGGTGTGGTTGTTCAGGGGAGGGTCACAGGTGACACGTCGTGCACTGACATTCTTGGCTTGTGGGAGCAAAACCTTTGCTTGGTAACAACTGAGTCACAATAGCTGTCTCTTACAACCCCCCCCCCCCTTGTTCTTTGTGCTTGTGTGTGCACGCGCTGCACTATTGATGTGGGCAGGCGTCTTTTATAGTCCGGGACACTCTTGGGAGACCCATGCATATTTAGCTCCGATGACAGAAAACCGCCCCCCGGGGCGTTGCTTGAGCGGAGGGGGGAGGGGGGGAGGGGGTCCAGGGGAGGGGGGGAGGTGGTCCAGGGGGGGGAGCCCCCCCCCCCCCCCCCCCTGCCGGAATGAACCATATCGGCCAAGAATTGCAAAAATGCACCACATTGACCCATTCAGTATATACATTTGTCATAATGTCTGAACACAGGTAATCAAATCATCTTTTTGGGTCCATACATTGTGCCCTCACCTAAACACCACCAGGCAACACAAACAGGAAACATAGTGGAATGCTCATTGTTATCAAATTGTTTGCTGAAGATCAATCAGAGTTGGACTTGCATGAGCAAAACTCATGCGGCAGGCAGCGCACCTCGCGGTCTTGGCGTGCCATTACGGCTGCTTGTGTTATAAACTCATGCAGAGTTGCCATTGGAGTGTTCAGAAACAGTGTGGAACATGCTTTCCGTGCCACATTATGCGCCTCTTGCCTTTCCTTCCCAGTCCATCTATCTTGGAAACGAAAATAGAGGATCGCGTTTACAACGTCGTCGCGTTTTACGCGGGGACATGGTTGGACCGGGGTGCCGAAGAACGCACTTATGGGACGCTGGGACATGGTGTTTGCAAAAGAGGGAAGAAAGGATACAGTGGAGTGACCAAAGAACCCTGCTATAAGTGTGCCGAAGGCGCGGAGGAAAAAATTGGCCCATACGAAAAAACATTCCCAAAACCCTGATTCTCAGGTGAATGAGAGTGGAGGGGGGAGGGGGGAGGGGTTCCAGGGGAGGGAGGGAGGTGGTCCAAGGGGGAGGACCCCCCCCCCCTGCCGGAATGAAAATTAAAGCAACGCCCTGACCGCCCCCCCTCTCCTGGGTCAGAACCTCGGGATGAGGTTTGGAGCTACATCTCTCCGTTTCCGCTCTCCCGTGCCTGGATATGTTTTGTGGGTAGGTCTTCGCTCTCTTGATCTGTCAGTCCAAGTCGGACTGGTGCCAGCAGAAACCTTGGTAGTTTGTTGGGGAGCAGGAGTGACTGGTTGCACGGATGCCCATATTCATGTCAGCTTGCTGAGTGGCTGGGGTGTGCACATGGTGCCCCTTGGGCAGCAGTGTCTACTTCCCGCTGTTTGTGCAGCACGGGCAACTCAGTAGCTCGTGTTCCTGGCAGAATGAATTGTTGTCTTTGCAGCAGAAAATCATCCACACGGTGGCCCACAGAGCAGTGGCTTCCAGTGGCTTCGATCCGTTACATGTGACTGAGCACACATGTGTACATGTGGGCCTACATGCCTACATGCCTGTGTGCATGTGTGCACGAGCATGTGTGTGTGTGTGTCTGTGTGCGCGTGCTCGCCCGCGTGTGCGTGAATGTGCCGAAGGCGCTATTACCATCAGGCAATGGCCGGGATGTCATACCAGTGGAAACTGGTAGACGGGTGGGCCCCCGACGAACAGATTTGTCCATGCATGTGTTTATAATCACTGTCACTGTTATCTGAGGAGCAACTAACATTGCTACTGCCACTGCTGCTGGAAATAGGTCTGCAGCACGACAGCAGCAAACAAAAACATTGAAACATTATAGTTCGCAAAAAATTCCCACTGTCACTGTCACCGTCAGTGCCAGCTCCATCTGTCACTATCAATTACAAACACGTGCTGCAGTGCGGCACTTGGCCGTCATCCCCATCTGTCACCCACCATGTGTCGCTGAGTGACAGATAGCCAGACTCCCTCCCAGCCCCCCACCCCCAGCAAGAATTTTGACCTGTTCTTATGGCTATCCCTGATATGTATGGCTTGCTGAAGCACAGGTGCCTTGGCATTAACTCTTGTCGTCCTCCCACACCCTCCTTCTGTTGGCTTCTGCACTTAATAGTGGTGTGTGTGGGATATTTGTATGCCAATTGCCCATTGCCCCGCCGCAGGGGATGATTTCATGTCATTCAGTGCATGCCTTTGGCAGTCTGGAATGCCATTGTCCAACATTGATGCTGATATCATCTGGCTTGGATATTGGGTTTCGCCTTCAGGTCCCTGTCCCCAATCTGGCTCTGGATTCCGCAATTCGAATGGCCCTTGCTGCTTCCTCTTGCTCCTGCACACTGCAACCCATGCTGTTCCATCTCTGTCACTGTCCAACGCTTGTATGCACATGTATGTGTGTGTGCCAATTGCCCCACCACGGGGGTGTTTTCATCGCCTTTAGTTCTCGCCAGTGGCAGTTCTTTGAAGTCCATTGATGTTCTAGATCACACACACACACACACACACACACACACACACACACACACACGTGCGTGTCTGTCAGAACAACATGGGCCATCCTGACACACCTTCATTGTTGGGGAAAAGAAATGCATGTGTTTGGGAATTGGTACGAAATCGGCAGCATCCTTGCGGGCAAACCGCGGCACTTTCAGAGCTGCTGGGATATTCGGCGGATGGAAATACACCATCTTGGCATTTGACCCTCCTGTACAAAGTCAATGCATGTGCGGGTTTCTAGTTGGTGAAAAATGTAACTCGTGTACAAAAAAAAAATCGTCGAGTCGCGACGTGACGATTGTTTTTGTCACATGCATTTACCGCAAAAAGAAAATTACACGAATTACAACACACACTTCTCATTGGGGTGTGAATTGAAATGAAGATGTTGCATGTGAAGATGCACCCCTCCTTACGAGGTTAACGAGATCGATATTGCGCTGCATGCAGGCAATAGAGGAACATTCGCCGAAAATTCATTGGCACCAAACACACCAAAAATCCAAAAATAGCACTTTGTCATGCAGTGCAAGCGGTAGTGCGTCATGGCTGCAAGAAAGCACCTCAGACTACAAGATTGAGATCAGATTGAGATGGATCGAGGTGACAGCCCACAAGGCTGGGCATGCAAAACCAGGCAAACTGTGCACCACGACAACACCTGGCTCACCAGACACGGTCTTCCATGGACATACCGGCTCGGCAGACAAGCGGCTGGCCGCTGAGCCGCTCGTCCAGTTCATTCTGGCAATCCCCCCTTTGTGCAAATGTAACGGTAATCTCAAGTGTCCTTTTACCGCCAAGCGCCCTTTTACCGCCAACTGTCCTTTTACCGCCAAGCGTCCTTTTACCGCCAAGTGTCCTTTTACCGCCAAGCGCCCTTTTACCCCGAAGCGTCCTTTTACCGCCAAGCGCCCTTTTACCGTCAAGTGTCCTTCTACCACCAAGTGGACTTTTCCAACCAAAACATAACCCCATTTCTTTTAGCACGTTTACTTGTTGACCGTGGGAGGAGGGCGTAGGCAGTTTCTGTGGTCAGGACAGCGTAGCATGACATGCATGACCCCACTATTGCGGGAAGGGGTTGGTCGCGCCACGGGTTGGGCTTGAAGGGGAGGGTAGCCCCGCGCCCCCTCTCTTCCTCAGCCTTTTGCGTACAAAGAGGGGAACATTGCCTCCCGTTTGGGATGACTGTCAAGCACATTGCTGACATGAGACCCTTCAGAGGCATAACCCAGCCAGCCATTGCTCAAGCACCGCACAGGGTGCACCAAGGCTGAAGGAGTATGCAGGTTGGTACTTCCGGGTGTAAAGGGTTAGCCTTTTGACGAGGGAATCCTCCTCAAAAGGGGCGGGGGAGTCTTCATGACGGAGCGTTTCCCTGGTGCACACCCAGCGTGTTACTTTGTACCAGGCTTCGTGACTTAAACCCCAGCTTTACCCTTCCCGAGAGTAACCCACCAAGCAGACCAGAATCAACCCCAACCCTTCTCTACAGAGCACACAACATAAGACCAAATCTGTGATTTCCAGTTGCTCAACACACGTGACATAAATTGTGGCCAGAACACAATTTTGTCCCCACAAATGTGCGCCTACGGAAGCAACAATGCTCCAAATCTGACCCTGGCACACCAATGTCAATTGCGACAGGCCCCTTGATCACGTATGCCGGGGGAATCTTGCCGATGGGATTGATGTTGATTTGAATGAGGAAATATACGAACCCTGCGAACAAACAGGACATGAGGCGGTGTGCTCACGTGACACAAGTGACAATGGCTTACCACACGCACATGCACAGTGCACAAATTCTGTCGGCAACGGAAGCGATGGCTGTCTGATCTTGGCTGTATGCAAATGTGGTCTTGGCTGTGCTCCAACAGTTGTGGGGCATACATGCTGGAGGGGTATGTTGTAAAGGGCATGGGGCCTCCCCCCCTCCCCCCCTGCAAGAGCAACACCAAATTTCTAAAATCACCTCAAAGAGGGTTGTTAGATCAAGTGCAGGTGCAGATGCCTTTTCACCCCCTATTTGGGGGTCATTCGTGTTGGATACCCCAAGGTATGGTACCAGATGATTGATCCCGTGTAAAATCATCATTTTGGAAGAGAAAATGATCCCCCACTGGTGCTCAAGTACCCATATTGTCACCAAATGATCACCCAAACCCATCCCAGGGGCGACACACAGGTTTTGGAAAAAGTCAAAATTTGAAATTTCTCAAATGCCACTAAACAGCCTAACCAGGTGAAAACGGCTAAGTACTCACTGGCAAGTGGGGGCATACTGGGGGGGGGGGGGGGGGCAACTCGGGGTGCCCGGAGTTGGGACCCAGAACCCCTGCCATGGGTTAGGGGGTCCACAGACAAGAAAAAAGTTGTTCGGGACCTAGGTCTAAATCCACAGACAGTGGCCGCAATGTGCAAAGAAGTTTTGACACCTCCTCACACCACACCCACCGCACCCAAAAAGCGGTACCCGGGTACCGGGGTGTAGGAGGGTCAAAATCGAAAAATTCACCCACGCAGTGGCAGCTGCGCCCATGTAGCCCGAGCCATGGGCCCCAGAAGCCCTAAAATTGCTGTAGCTCCCTGACCTCTGTACATAGGCCAGTGGACGTTAATCGACAAATGCCCAAAATTGCTGTTGTGTAGGCTGTTTAGTGACACCTGCAAATTTTTCAAAATTCGCCTTTTTTTTCCAGAAACCCTTCCGTCGCCCTTGGGATGGGTTTGGGTGATAATTTGGTGACAATACGGATACTTGAGCACCCACAGGGACCCATGTAGTGGCCGTTAGGCCCATGTAGCCTGAGCCATGGCCCCCCCAAAAGCCTCAAATTTGTTGTTTGCAGGTGGTTCAGTGGCATTTAGAGGGGTGTTTGCGCGTCGCCCAGGGTTTTGCTTAGCCACCCTAGGGGGGGGGGGGGGGGTTAATTCAGGGACCCACCCACCCAGAATTTTGGCATACCCACAGACCGACAAATGTCCCACCCCCCCCCCCCCCCAGGGGGGGGGGGGGGCTGACACCCACCCACCCACCCACCCATCCTAGCCCCTTTATGGGCGTGGGGCAGACACAGGAACTGTGGGGTTCTAGCGTTACCCCCTCCGCATCCGGCACAAAGCACAAACAATCCTAGCCCCTTTATGGGCGTGGGGCAGAGACAAGAACTGTGGGGTTCTAGCGTTACCCCCTCCGCATCCGGCACAAAGCACAAACAATCCTAGCCCATGTTACACGGAACCTGCAACAGAAGAAAGAAAGAAGTGGCACTGGCTCAATAGACCCAAGGCCCCCACAAAGTCCCACCCTACCCCGGGGGGGGGGGGGGGGGGTTGGACACCCACCCACCCTGAAATTCTGCCAGACCCACCCACCCACCCCCCCCCCAGGGTAGGGTAGGACGGACATTAAGCAAAACCCTAGCGTCGCCCGCCCAGCATGCTACTTTTGTATTAAGTATCCCGGCTTTAACCCCGGATTTACCCTCCCCCCCAAGTTGACCAATTGGACTGCACACCTTCCCTACAAGCACGCTGCACAAGTTGAAATATTTGAATTCAACAACAATCCGTATCCATCATGTATTGGCTAATAAACAACTTGTTCCCCACAAGTGTGGGCATAAATACATTCGTCACAATAATGCTCATGGCACTCACCACAAACTGTGATGGTGGAGCGCTTGTGACAACACAACGCACACACATCTGCCCCATCCTCTCCCTCATCTTGCGTGACAATTGAGTTGCTTTTATCGGTCCAAACATGAGGCGGGACATGGTCCCATGGCCCATAAGGAGGGTGACGGACCTGCCTCCGAATGCAAAATTGTGTGAAATGCAACAAAACACGCACGGACCTGGCGCAACTCATTGGGGCCGCCACGCCTCATGTTCCTAACCAAACCCCAATGCCACACTTGTCCAAAGAAATGCTCAATGCGTGCCCTATACCACCCATGCACATCATTGTACGACTGTTGCCGGGCTGTCAAAGTTCCATTCGTTCTTCCAATCAATGGCACAATGACATCAATCCGGCCTTTATAAGCGCCTTCTCGTTCTCCCCATGGTGGGGATAGATCAACATGGCTACATTGCCCCTGCCCTGCGGGTTCCCGATGGTGTTGAGAAAACAAGGATGGGAAATGGATAAAAATGGGTGACGATGCAAATGCCACATCCAAAATGCATCGCAAGCAAAAAATAACCCTGGTATGGAACAAAATACTTGTGGAAAGGGGCATTCCCCATATCCCCAACTGGAAAGGGGCCATGCAAAAAGCGTGGATCACGGCTCCGTATCAAAAGTGGCCCAAAAAGATGCCCGCCGTGCTGCCGCCGCCCCTTTGGTGTGCGCACAAATTGCATAAGCAGTTTTCCACCCTTTGCAGCTCAAAAATGAATTTTTTCAATTTTTTTTTTGATATTCTGACCATTCACAATAGTAAAATATTCTATGTAAAGCATGTTTCAGACCCTCGTTGTGTGTTTTTCACCCTATTTGGGTGTGGGGGGGGGGGGGTCACAAGGGGGCTGGGGCACAACCTTCTTATGCATTTTTCCACTCACAGCTCAAAAACAGAAATTTTCAAGTGCCCCCTCTCTCTTCGAGGTGTCTTGCCAATAGGCAATAGAATTTGACAGAAACAAACCCCAAATCTTAGGTACCCCTCCCTAAACTTTAGGTAACCCCCCTGAACTTTAGGCACTCCCCCCAAAACATTAGGTAACCCCTCCCCCAAAACTTTATGGACCCCCCCCCAAAACTTTAGGTGCCCCTCCCCCAAGCTTCAGGTACCCCACCCCAGACTTTAGCTACCTCCCCCCAAACTTTAGGTACCCCCTCCTCAACGTTAGGCAACCCCCCCCCCATCTTTAGGTCCCCCCCCAAACTTTTGTTACTCCCCCCAAACTTTCAGAAGACACAAGCGGTGACCGTTGCGTCGCAAATGCACTAGTCTTCAGGTGATTACCCAGTCTCCACCTCCGAAGGACAAGAAGGGATAAAAGTGGAGAAAAAACTTGGTATTCAAGGGCCACAGTTCCAAAAGTTGCGGAAACAACACCTATCATTTCTCCGACAAGGGCATTGCTCTGGCGGGGGGGGGGGGGGCCTGTAGAGAAGCCCCACTGCAGACTAGAAACTTGCCACCCTATCAACCAAATCAACCCCAAAATCGTCCCTGTACAGCACACAACAAAACACCAAATCTGCCATTTCACATTGCACAAATCATGTGACACTCACTGTGCCTCGTTGGCTCCACACATCTATGGGTCAATGCAGTCAGCGCAGTAGCTTTTCTTACATTCACTACAACGTGCGGTGGTTTGCTTTGACAGCACAAACGTCAACCTCATCCCCATCATGCTACTTCGTGGCATCAGTGTTGGTCGCACAAGAGGACACAGGAAGGGTTGATTGGTCCCATGGTCCAACAAAATGTAGCCAGACGTGAGCACCACGTCTGCCTTTTGAACTTCACCCATTTTCCCCATGCCCATGAAGGTCTTGAGAGCGGAGGGGAGTAGCATGGCTATATAGCCCCTACCATATTGAGGTCTCTAAAGTGGGGAGGTGTAATGTGGCTACAAAGGTTTTCTCATTGGTGAGACATGTCCGGGGCCTGTTCGGCGCCTGATCCAAGAGTTGTGGTGTCTCAAGGGTTTTTCCTCGGACTCCTCAAGTTCAGACTCAGGGAACCAGGCGATTTCTTCATCCTCTAAACCATCACCAGTGCACTCGTCGTCTTCTGTACTCAACTCTGCCAAGGGCTCTTCCCCAAAAGCACATGCCACAACACATTTCGAACCTCATAGGCTCTAGTATTGTGAACTGCTGTCGAAAACGGATTAAAAAATGGGTGGGGGACTGGCTGCAGTCTGTGACCCCGGACCTGTATCCTGCCCTTATGCCTCTTCTTGCAGCTGCGGTTTGCTCTGCTGATGTCGCCTGCGGTTCTCTTGAACGCCTGTCTGTCTGCGGGCCCTCGCAGCCGTGCACTGGCGATGGCAGCAGCGGATTCCCTGCGCTGTGCGAACCCTGGGCAGCTGCTCCGGCGGCAGGTGCTTCTGGTGCCATCTCCCGCCACTGCCCAAGAAGCTTTAAACGCCACCCAGTGCACGCCTGGTGCAGCAACGTGCCCCCAGGGGGCATGGAGCTTGGAGCTTGGGGCATGGCAGAGGGCATGGGGCATTCCAGGGAGCATGGAGCATGAGTAATGGGGTTGGGTGGGGGGAGGGCTTTCCAGGGGGCATGGGGCTTTGGGCATGACAGGGGGCAGGGGGTGTTCTAGGGGGGGGTGGCAGGGGGCACAGGGCAGATGGTGCTTGGGGCATGGCAGAGGGCATACATGCTGCAAGGCCAATGATGATGATGATTCTCAGAATCACTCCCCACGATAGTGATGAAGCTGCAGTAAACTGACAGGGAGAAAACAGTGGGAAAAGGTCAGAGTTAACGTTCATCCCGTGCTGTTGGTCTGTGTGCAGCCTGAGCCCGGTATGAGGAAGGCTAAAGCCATAAATGATGGCGTGCCAGACATCGCATGTGGTCTGGTGCACACTAGCAATGCCTCAGCTCATCGGGTTGCTATTCTGTCATACCTGCAACCCGCTTTTCACACGCTACCCAAAGATGATGTGATGCGCGACATAGGCCACATTTTGTTGCAGAGTAGCCCCCCATGCACCAGCACGCCCGAAATCATGAGAAACAACTTCTTCGCAGCCATGACGGACTACAACCGGGGGCGCAAGGAAAGCGGATGTATAGCTAACTCATGGGCTCTGTAACAGGCCCCCATGCAACCAATTAAAAGAGCTGTGGGTGGATGAGGTCCCCACTGCAATGTTAGAGCAAGAGGCTCATGGTAATAAGGCTGAGGTTTGCTTTGAGGTGGCTTGGCCATGCCTGCTTGTGTGTGGCATCCTGCTTCACATACTGCTCTGTGCACATGCTGCACACCATCGTGTACTGTGACAGTGTCATGCTGGGCACTCCATTCTTTAGCCCCCCTTGAAAGTGCCTAATGTGCTGCCACCATGCCCCAGAACCCCTTTTTGTCGCGAATCCTGCCCCTCTTTCTGGCCAGTGTAAACATAAATCAGCGCAAGCACACAACCTACGCACCATTGGCACTACTACCCCCATACCTCATCTACGGTGTCAATGAGAGATGTGGTGTTTACGGCGTAGTAAAAGGACTCGTAGAAAGACATACTCAGGCGGTCTTTCAAAAGCATCTGTGCCATGGGAGTGGGGCAGGCACGGACCATCACCGACTGCAGCTGCCTTTTTCCATCTGATGTCAATTTTGCTATTCTCTTGAAAGTGAGATGGGGTTGTCAGTGGCTACAGTCGTGGGCATATACCAAGGCTTCCATTCGAATCATGCTCAAACTGCGAGGTTCAACAATCCTACATCCTACATCGCTGCAATAACCTTGAGTTCGTAGTTCATGTGTGGGCCTTGCAGTAGCCCCTAGCACACTGATTCACTTCTATCTAGCCACCCATGTGCCGCAGACGTCACACTCACCATGTCACTCCAATCACCAACAGCACCATTCACATCCATTCCCTTCAATTGGGGGACATTGCGTATTTCTAGATCCAACATCCCCCAAGTGTCATGAGCCTCTTGTGGGTTCATGATGGTGTCCACCTTAAACGGTTATGTGGACATGTGGCACGGCGCACTACCTTCTTTGGTGCAGGCACACCCTGTGCCTAGGTACACTAGGTTGAAGCACATCCCATGCAAAGTGCAAGGCAATGGTCTTCTCAAAAGTTCCACCATCTGAACCTCTCTGCCGGACTGGCAGGCTTTTCATGCCGTGCCTCCACTATCACAATGAGGAGGCCAAACCATAAATGGGAAGAAGCTTGCCACCAAAACAGCTAGATTGAGCGAAAACCGCCAGATTGGTTCTAAGGCTGCAACTTCATCTCCACTCTGGGGCGTCCTTGCACTGCACGCGCAGTGCCCGCTACTTGTAGACTACAGGCCTGCCGAAGAAGGAAGGTCCCAGGCACGCCCCTTCCAAATGCCCACAAATTTAGGCGACCCCAACTGTCCTCCCTCAACATAGTTGCTCGCAAACTTCCCTTCCCATAAGACATCATGCAAAATGCAACATTTGTCCACCGTCCACCGTCCACCGTCAACGTACAAGGGAGAACATGCAGTGAAAGTGAGCAAAATATGGGTGAAAATGGGTGAGGCTGAGTGAACATCCACATATGCCATATCCTCAGTGTGAAAGAAACATAAAAAACTTGTTATCAAACAACAATGATGCCACTAGTATCATGAAGTATAGGGTTCTACTGCGGCCAGACATGCAAATAGTTGCACTGCGCGCTCACTGTGCTAAAGACGCCCCCTCTGCATTATGCACATCATGCAGAGGTACTCCCCAGTCCAAACAACAGTAAAGGGGCAAAAAATTGCAGAAAACACACCCCATGATGTTCAAACATGCTGGTGTTTGCTGTTTGCTTGCAGTACAACAGCTAGTGGCTGGCTTTGGGGCTCGCTCCATCCTCATCTTCCTTGTCCTCCCCCTTGTCCTCCTCATTGACCACCCTTTTACACCTTCATTGTATATTGGTGGATAGCCTCAGTTTTTGGAACGATTATCGTGAAAGCAGCCCAAAGCAATGCTCGTTTTCACCTCTAAACGGACCACCACAGCACCAATGTGTGGAACAAGGCTCATTGAACACCCATTTGCAATCATTTTAGTGTCCAAAGGTTGTGCAAAAGCAACGCACATTGGACCTGCTTTGCATGTCAGCATTTATCCTGAACGTTCAGGATGCTCGTCCTGAAAACAGGCTGAAATGGCCGTTTTGGGAGCGAAGTTGCGAACAGTTGCTGTTTGATAAGCCTATCAATATGCCAAACCACTGGTTCAATTTTGAAACGGTCTGTTGAATACAAAAAAAATTCCGAGCAAACAGAAAAACTGATTTTTTCTCAGTTGAAAATTATTAGTTTGTCAAGCGGATTAACTAGGTAGATTGGGGCCTCTCACTGCACGGACCTGCACACAGGTCGCCCCAGGATCACGTGCGTCATTTCGTCATTCCCCAGGTCTGCTTGAGGCCACCATCCCTTCGCCAATTGTTGGCAGGATGGGTGGCGCAAAGCCGACTGTCGACCCCGTTGGTAGGCACAAAATGGAAACAACTTGTTTCAGAAGGCGAAAAGGACAGCGACAGTGACAGCGATTGTTTGACGGGTTACCGGAGGGATGCCGCTGCACCGAGGCGTGTGGATTCGCCCCTCTCCACTCCCTTGGCAGGCAGGGCTGGCTGTGGGGGGACAAAGATGGAGGGCGGACTGCATAAAGCATCAACCAAATCCCTTGTCAAATGCAATTCACCACCAATATCACATGCAATTCATGCAAAATGACATCAATTGCTTTGATATCCACCGCAGCACAAAAAGGGTGCTGAAATCACTGCGCGCGCCGCGCACGTCAGAGGATGTAACACTTTAGTGCAATGAATACCCTTCTTCGTTGTCGCTACAGGACTCATCCTTAGAGGAAGTGGCTGACCACTCCGAACAATCACTCTCCGGCACAACAGCGCGCTTGTTGAACATTGCCCAGGAAAATGTTTCCAAGGCCCAAATGGTTGGTAGCCGAGGTTCCACTTATTCACAAACTGCTGAATATGCACAACCGCATGCACCATCATGTGGAGGTGCTGAATGCAGTCTTCCAGGTGAAGAACACTTTGCCTCATCCCAACTCTACAATTGTGTGAAGGGGTGTTCAGCCCTGCCCCTAATAAAGGTGTGGCCGTCATTATATTGGGCACACCAATTGGGGGGGTTTCTTTTTTGGGTTTGGGGTAGGGGATCACACCATGGGCACGTCCTGGAAACCCCCCTTTAAGGAGAACAACGTCTCCAAATAAGCCCCCCCCCCCCAAGCGTGTTCTACCGATACACACAAATAGCACCAACGAATTGTTGCATTTAGTGCCCACTGTCCACTTTTCAGCAACATCTAGTGTTAACATAATGTGTATGCAGACCGGGCTGACATTGCACCGCATGCCGCAACGTTCATGGGTGCAAAAAGTCACGGAAACAACACGACCCTGTTACCCATGTGGCACACCAAAGCCCATGAAGTGTGGTGTCAAGGAGGGTAATACATGCCCGCGCACCACAAGGTCCGGCAGGTGTCGGCAGGATAGCCTCAGGTATGGTACTGTGTGGTCATCTGAGATCGCCACCATCCGAGCGTCAACCACTACTTAGTCACTCAGAGGACACTGTGACATCCACTGACAGCTCCAAATAGTAGCGCCCAGGGCGGTAATCCGCGTAACCATCAGGGCGGTTGTTGTTGACGGAACAAGGCCCTGGAGGAGGGTTTGGCTGGTCCGTGACTGGCCGCCGCTGATCGTACAGCACCGAGTGTCCGTCCGGCGAGTACCATTTGTCATAATACCGGTTGGGATGCTGCTTGCTCGTGTTGAGCGTCCAGTTCTGCAGCCACACGTGCTCCGCGCCGAACTCGACATACGGCCCATGGTCGCCGTAGAGCACGCGGCTGTAACCCACAGCCAACACGGAGCCGTCACTGGACCTGAAACTGGGGGGTCGCGTGCACCCGAACTCGGGCAACTTCCACCGCGTCTCGAACGATTCCTTGTTCCGGCGGCGATTTGCGGTGTCGGCGGTCGACACCTGGCCGGGCGCTGGAGGCAAGGCATGCAGCAAAAAATCCTCTGGTTCAGCACACGCCGCCCCAGGCGGCCTAGCACCCGATCCTACCGGGCACGCCAACGCCAACGCCTGCCGCTTCCTGAGGTAGGCCGTGGCCTCGCGTTGCCGGAGTCCCACAAACTTGTTCGGCTCGGCAACCTGAACGTCGCTCAACGTGCCGGTATGGGGGTGTGGGTATCGCAACCGTATCAATGCCACAAACAAGCCTCGACAGCTCTTGTAACTCTTCGCTCCGGCGTCCGCGTTCGCGTTGCCGGCCCCGACGATGCTAAGGCCGTGCTGGTGCAACCGTGACCGCAGAAGGGCTTGGGTAACATCCGGGCATTCCAGGTCCAACGTTGTCAGATATCGCGCGGCATTACTCCTTGTCACCTCCACAACCACCCCTTCTACCTTGGCAGTCCGCCGTGCATCCTCCCCGCCAGATGCCCGCACTGGTGAGCCGTCGCGGACCGGTGTCCCGTCCCCCTCCGATCTGGCACTCACATGTTCGTGGGTGTCATCCAGCGCAGGGAAGCGCACGCGCGTGCCTGGCGAACAACAACCTGATGGCAACCCTTGGATCACCACGCGGTACGTTGCGCACATGTGCCCTTGCAGGGCATTGCGCTGCAAGGCCTCTAATGAGCTGTGGGTCTTCGCCACAAGCACAAGCCCCGATACGGAGCGACACAACCGATTCACAATCCTCGGTGAAGGCAATGCGTCCGTCGCATTGGAGGCCGCCAAGCAATACGGGAGCGCTAAGGCCAAGGTGCAATGGCCTCGCATGTCAGCGACAACCCCCGAGTCCTTCCAAACGACGGCCAGGTGGTTGTCCTCGCACAGCACACGTACCTCAAGCTTGTCCGTTCGCTCTGCAATGGCCCCCGAGTCGATGCGAAGCTGCACCACATCGCCTGCACTCACAATCGTCGCGGAGTCCACCTTCACCACACCATTCACCTCCACATCGCCACGACGGATGGCCTCCTCACATCCTTTGGTTGAGGACAGATGGCCTCTAAAATGCTGTTTGCACACCTTTCGGAGTCGCAGATTGCCCTCCACAACTACATTGACATTAGCAAAGTCCAAGGGTCCTTCTGAGGGGTTTACCATGCCCTGTTGCTCGAGGGCAGGTGCAGGGTTTGTGTCACATGTGGGCCTGGAAGACAATGCATGTGTATCCTCTGACCCCCATCCGCAGGGCCATGAACAATACTGAATCACCCTCCCCCAAAAGGGGGGGGGATGTTTAGAAATTTCCTACGCACAAACAGCAAGGCCGGGGTTTTCGGGGGGCCCATGGTCTTGGGTACATGGACCTGGCAGCTGCTATGTGGGACCCCATGGGCACTAGAGGACCCATATTGGCACCCAACAATGGTATTGCCCACCGCGGCGCAAACAGCCCAAAATGGCGCTGTTCTGCCCGAATGGGCACCACTAAGAGGCCTCGTTGGTGCTACATGGCTCCCCATGGGTTCATGTGCACCCCCATTTATCCGTGCCGCGCACTACTTCTACGGTGGGTTTACCCAGAATCCATTGGCTTTTACCCCCTCCCAAAACGCAATCTCGGGAGAGCCAACCCTTGGGTACAAGACCTATGTAAACATCCCTCCTTCCCACAACATTGCACAAGCCAAAGGGAACTCGGTGAATTAATTAATTTGCTGCATATCAGCAATCTGTCCCCACGTGTGTGGGTGCCAAAAGAAAAAGCACAAGAATATAGCTAGCAACCTACTCTATCTGTGCCAGCAATACATCCCCACATGTGTGGATGCTGAAATAATTGCTACAATAATGGAGATGACAAGTATTGCACTCAAACACATGCCTCCAAACAGTGTCCCCAACACAGGGATGAATGCAAAATGGCTACATAACCACGAGATGAGGGGTCCCCGAAGCAGTAATTGCGGGTGCTTGTGGGCCAAACCACCTATTCTCCGCGCCGCATGCGCACCACATCAGGTGCTCCCCGGGTCCCCGGCGGTTGTCAGTCACCCAAAAATTGCAACCTTTCAGCCAACCCATTGTGGCCTGAAAAAGTCCTCACCGGTGTGGCCCCATAGGGGGGGGGGGGGGCAATCTCGGATACCCGGGGTTAGAACCCATGATCTCTGCAATTGGTTAGGGGTCCCACATAGAAGAAAAAAGTTCTCTTGGACTTGGGTCTGGATCCACACATCCTAGCCACAAAGGCCAACAAAGTTTTGCCCCCCCCCCCCACTACCACCATCAAAAGCGGTACCCAGGCACTAGGGGGAAGGGGTGGGACACGTCAAAATCGGAAATCATTAAGGGGACCATTTTGTCTCCCAAAATGACAACTTTACAGGGGGATGTTGGACATCCGATTTCGTACACTGGGTATGCCACATGAATAACCCCGCAAAAGGGGGAGGGGGGGGGGGGGCATGGCACCCACGCTTGCACTTTGGATGACAATGTCTCTTCGAGGTGATCCAATGGGTGGGCAAATGCAATGATGTTGCCATGATGAAATATCCACCATGATCCTGACCTCATGCGAGACTTATTTCGTTCGATTCAAATTTGTTGCTTGTCCGCAATTGCACTACAAGCCAAACCAACACCGAATGGTGCCTTAAGGTTGCCGCACAGGTGTGGCTATCGAATGTTTCATGGGATCTTCCCCCTCCCAAAGCACTGCTCCCGTCCCCACCATACCAAGGTTAGCTCTCGCTACGTATACGGGGTTCTCGGTACGTATACTGGGTTGGGACCTGTCACTCATGTGCCAAGGCCACAATCTTTTTTATAAATTGTCCGGTTCCATTAACAGTTGTGCAAGATTGTTCCGGCTCTTCAAACTCATTGTTTGTGCCAAGGCCACAATATCGGGCATGATCATGCTCGGGGGCACTCCCCGACTCTGCACCAGAACCCCCCAACCCCGATGACCCCCCATCACTATCTGTACTTTCCAAACCTCCCAAACCCAGACCATAGTGGGTCAATGACGTAATAAATGTAAGTTGTGTACAAAAAAATCGTCTAGTCGTGTAATTTTTTTTTGCGGTACATGCGTGTAATTTTTTTTTGCGGTAAGTCGTGTGAATTATAAAAAAAAATTGAATTTTTTTATTTTTGCGGTAAGGGCGTGTAATTTCTTTTTTGCGGTAAGTTGTGTAAATTATTAAAAAAAATTGAAAAATTGAAAGAAATGCAACCTTTGCAATACATGCGCAATATGTACAGCCGCCGGTTCCATACGACACCCCATAGCGACCTTAACGATGGGACGCCGAGTCCACAAAGCACATAGTACTCTGCGTGGCCACCAATTAGTTGGGACTCGGCCAATATAACATAGTTTCACATGCTGTCATTGGCACTAGACTCAAAATCACGCCCAAGAAAAGAGTCCTAACAGGGCCATGGCCAACGCTAGTGCCACCATTATAGGCCACCAAGGCACTGGTGTGGGGCCAATATAACATAGTTTCACAGGGTGTCATGGGCACGAGACACAAAATTAGGCTCAAGAAAAGAGTCTTGACAGGGCCATGGCCAACATCCAGTGTGCCTGCACTGGGAACAAAATCAGGCTCAAGAAAAAGAGTCCTGACAGGGCCATGGCCTACGCTAGTGCCACCATTATAGGCCACCAAGGCACTGGTATGGGGCCAATATAATAGCAATCTTATACGCTCCGCCGTTGGTGCACCAAACAAGCGGAGGAAAATAGAGCCCACAAAACATGCACCTGCCACAAGTAGTTGCAAAATGCACGCTTGTAGATCAAGTCCATTTTTGTGTCGCTGGACCTGGGCTTTGCACGAGGATTGGGGTTAAACTAACAAGCGGCGTGCAACTCTGCTACTAGTTGTTTGGATAGGTCATTGATGAAAAGCTGGTCACGCTCTAGACAGCCAGATGCATCTGCCATCTGGCACCTTGCGCCACTCTCCACGGATGAGGACCTTGGGACGGGTGTCCTCCTCTGTGGGAGTGGCCATGGAAGGTTGCGGCCTTGCCTCCAGGCTTTCCACGCTCTGCTCGGCGGAGGCCTCCTTGCCTTCGAGTGGGTGGGGGTGGCCTGAACACTCTCCTCCATAGCCGAAAGTGCACCTTCAACTTGGGTGCTAGGGGGGGGACTCAGGAGGGCCAGGAAGCTCGGTCATGCCCTCCACATCATCACCGGGCGCTTGAACAACCCGCACAACACGATCAGCATTAACAATGCTGAGCACATAGTCCACAAAACCGGCACCCATTGTGAGTCCCTAGCCCCAACTCGAGGGGCCACGCAACTGAGCGTGGATTGTGAGTCCCTAGCCCCAACTCGAGGGGCCACACAACAAAGTGTGTCCCTAACCGCAACTCGAGGGGCCACGCAACAAAGCCTAGATTGTGAGTCCCTAACCCCAACTCGAGGGGCCACGCGACAAAGCCTGGATTGTGAGTCCCTAACCCCAACTCGAGGGGCCACACAACAGAGCCTGGATTGTGAGTCCCTAACCCCAACTCGAGGGGCCACGCAACAAAGCGTGGATTGTGAGTCCGTGGCCCCAACTCGAGGGGCCACGCAACAAAGTGTGGATTGTGAGTCCCTAACCCCAACTCAAGGGGCCACACAACAAAGCGTGGATTGTGAGTCCCTAACCCCAACTCGAGGGGCCACGCAACAAAGCGTGGATTGTGAGTCCCTAACCCCAACTCGAGGGGCCACGCAACATAGCGTGGATTGTGAGTCCCTAACCTAACCTTAACAAAAAAAAAACTGGGTCCTTAAGGACCGCCCTGCAAAGGGGGGAAAAACCACAAGTGGCTAACCCTCCCTTCTCGGGGGCCCAGAAGAGAGCAGAAGTGCTACGTCACCCCTGCATTCTCGGGGGTCCCCAACGCCAAGCGCGGGGGAAAAATCAGAAGTGGCCCACAGGTGGGCACATTGCCTACAGGCATGCATTTGCAGTAAAATTGGTAATTGTTTCTTTGCGGTAAGGTCGTGTAATTCTTTTATTTTTGCGGGAAACGCGTGTCGGAAAAAATCGTCACATAGTGTAATTTTTTTTGCGGCAAGTCGTGTAATTTTTTTTTGCGGTAAATGCGTGTAACAAAAAAATCGTCATGTCGTGTAATTTTTTTTGCGGTAAATGCGTGTGACGGGCTTACACGACTTACCGCAAAAAAAAATTACACGGCTAGACGATTTTTTTGTTACACGCATTTACCGTAAAAAAAATTACACGAATTACAACATACATGTCAATGACATTTTTTTGTCATTGTGTCACTATTGTGTCACTACCCTCACCTGACAACACTACCTCTGGTGTCCCCAACTCTGGCATGAGCACCGCACCCGCCAATCGGATGACCGTACCACTCTCCACCTTCCACAACAAGCTTTGGCACATGCCAGCCACCGGTAGACTAGTGGCAATTTTGATACGTTCAAGCCCCATGTGTGCTGGTGCCCTCAGCCACCACACCCAGTCCTACATGCCGGCCAGCAAATCCAACCCTCAACCCACAGGGACACATTGGACAAGGGTCCCCTTGAACCAACCCAACGATAGGACCGCCATTTCGGTGCCTTACCAGTGGCACCCAAAAGTACATACTCTGAATCCGTTGGTACACATACTTTGCAAGCCATGGACTCAAGAAGGCGTAGAGCCTTAATCAACACTACCACCTCTGCTGCATTGTTCGTCTTTGGTTCATCCACATGTAATGGTTCTAAAACCCACACCTCCACACTTAAATCCATTGGCGGTGCATGCACCCCCACTCCCTCGTGACTTAGTTCGTTTGGATGGCCAATCTGCATACACCACCAAGAACCCCTCCGACGGTGCTAAAGAAATCTGCTGCATTACCGGCTCTACCAACACTGGCACTACCTTACGCCGTTTGGCCAAAACAAGGACCTCATCTTCCTCCTGCTCGCAAGTAGCCCCGCCCCCCTTGGCCAGGGCATTTGGTAAAACCTAGTACGTGTTGTCGTAAAACCTAGTAAAAATTTTGGTACAAACAATGTTTTTAAAAAGCTTTTTTTACTAGGTGAAAAAACCAAAAAATTGAAAAAAAATTTACCAACTTACTAGGTAGACACAAATTTGGACTTGAAATTGAACAAAACACACAAAGTTTATGGTGGGGGGGGGGGTCAACGATAGGTGGTATTTTTGTTTCAGGGCATGGTGCCCCCTAGTCGATTCCAGGCCACTTGTGTAGGGGCGCCCCACCCAGGCCAGACCGTGTATTGCAAGGTCAGCAAAAACAAAATCAGGCTCAAGAAAAGAGTCCTGATAGGGCCATGGCCAACACGAGCGCGATGGCATTGGGAACAAAACCCATGCTTTTATATCATATATATATACATATATAAAGGGGTGCGCACACGTGTGTTTTGTGAGAAATCGCAAAACACACGCTTGTAGATGAGGTCCGCCTTTTTATCCTTGTAGGTGGGTTGTGCTGGGGGCGGGTTGTACTTGCACATGTTGCCTAGCACGTCCGTGATCTTCATATCCAACTCTTCAATAATTTTTCGTCGTATTGCAATCTACCAGAAGCATTTTTGGGGTAATGCCAGGGCTGTCCTTAACGCAAAAAAAAAATCAAAAAATCCCGTCCGGTACGGGGTAATTTCAAAAGAGCCCGCGGACAGTACGTGTCTTCACCCCGGTGTTCCCAATTGTTCAACCATGAGTCCCTAGCCCCAAATTGGTCTCAGCACATAACCATATGATCCTTGCCCCACATGTGTTGCATGACCCTACCTCACACCCTGCACAATTCAACATGAAGAAGAGCAATACTTTTTTTGAATCAAATATAGTGATGCAGCGTTCGACCACCCGAATGTTCTATCGCCGGTGGCACAGCTGGAAACAAACTCCCTACTGCTGGTACAACCTGTGGAAGTGCACCCTGACACGCTCCATAAGCTCACCCTTCCCCCCTCTCACTTGAATCGTGCTTGTACATCCTCAATCAAACTACGAAGAAACTTCATCCGGCTACCCTTGATGACGCTACTCCCTACGTCAACACCCAACGATTCCTCCCACCCCCCTGGAATGACATGACGCATGGTGTGCAACAGCTGTGTGCACATCACGTTCATCAAACCCTGGACGGCGGCGACCCGTGCCCCCCTGGTCGCTTGAACTTTCTTGCTTGTGGCACAAACCACAGCAAAAACATCGCAAAAAAAGGCTGCCGTCCACTTGAAGAGGAGGTGTGAAAGTGCATCGAACAAGCCCTGGGCCTTCTCCCTCCGCCCCAGGTCAGCCTCATGACTAATGTACTCGGGCAAGTGTTCCACAACAGCAGGCATATTCTCTAGCACAATATCAAGCTCGTGGAACATTGCTTCCACCCAACGCACACCAGCGGCTACCTCACCCCTGCCGTATCGGGGAGCCCCACCGCCTCAGAGCGGGGGGCAAAATCAGAAGTAACCCACAAGTGGGCAAATTGGCTACCTCACCCCTGCCGTATCGGGGAGCCCCACCGCCTCAGAGCGGGGAGCAAAATCAGAAGTGGCCCACAAGTGGGCAAATTGGCTACCTCACCCCTGCCGTATCGGGGAGCCCCACCGCTTCAGAGCGGGGGGCAAAATCAGAAGTGGCCCACAAGTGGGCAAATTGGCTACCTCACCCCTGCCGTATCGGGGAGCCCCACCGCCTCAGAGCGGGGAGCAAAATCAGAAGTGGCCCACAAGTGGGCAAATTGGCTACCTCACCCCTGCCGTATCGGGGAGCCCCACCGCCTCAGAGCGGGGAGCAAAATCAGAAGTGGCCCACAAGTGGGCAAATTGGCTACCTCACCCCGGCCGTATCGGGGAGCCCCACCGCCTCAGAGCGGGGGGCAAAATCAGAAGTGGCCCACAAGTGGGCAAATTGGCTACCTCACCCCTGCCGTATCGGGGAGCCCCACCGCCTCAGAGCGGGGAGCAAAATCAGAAGTGGCCCACAAGTGGGCAAATTGGCTACCTCACCCCTGCCGTATCGGGGAGCCCCACCGCCTCAGAGCGGGGAGCAAAATCAGAAGTGGCCCACAAGTGGGCAAATTGGCTACCTCACCCCTGCCGTATCGGGGAGCCCCACCGCCTCAGAGCGGGGAGCAAAATCAGAAGTGGCCCACAAGTGGGCAAATTGGCTACCTCACCCTTGCCGTATCGGGGAGCCCCACCGCCTCAGAGCGGGGAGCAAGATCAGAAGTGGCCCACAAGTGGGCAAATTGGCTACCTCACCCCTGCCGTATCGGGGAGCCCCACCGCCTCAGAGCGGGGAGCAAAATCAGAAGTGGCCCACAAGTGGGCAAATTGGCTACCTCACCCCTGCCGTATCGGGGAGCCCCACCGCCTCAGAGCGGGGGGCAAAATCAGAAGTGGCCCACAAGTGGGCAAATTGGCTACCTCACCCCTGCCGTATCGGGGAGCCCCACCGCCTCAGAGCGGGGGGCAAAATCAGAAGTGGCCCACAAGTGGGCAAATTGGCTACCTCACCCCTGCCGTATCGGGGAGCCCCACCGCCTCAGAGCGGGGGGCAAAATCAGAAGTGGCCCACAAGTGGGCAAATTGGCTACCTCACCCCTGCCGTATCGGGGAGCCCCACCGCCTCAGAGCGGGGGGCAAAATCAGAAGTGGCCCACAAGTGGGCAAATTGGCTACCTCACCCCTGCCGTATCGGGGATCCCCACCGCCTCAGAGCGGGGAGCAAAATCAGAAGTGGCCCACAAGTGGGCAAATTGGCTACCTCACCCCTGCCGTATCGGGGAGCCCCACCGCTTCAGAGCGGGGGGCAAAATCAGAAGTGGCCCACAAGTGGGCAAATTGGCTACCTCACCCCTGCCGTATCGGGGAGCCCCACCGCCTCAGAGCGGGGGGCAAAATCAGAAGTGGCCCACAAGTGGGCAAATTGGCTACCTCACCCCTGCCGTATCGGGGAGCCCCACCGCCTCAGAGCGGGGGGCAAAATCAGAAGTGGCCCACAAGTGGGCAAATTGGCTACCTCACCCCTGCCGTATCGGGGATCCCCACCGCCTCAGAGCGGGGGGCAAAATCAGAAGTGGCCCACAAGTGGGCAAATTGGCTACCTCACCCTTGCCGTATCGGGGAGCCCCACCGCCTCAGAGCGGGGAGCAAGATCAGAAGTGGCCCACAAGTGGGCAAATTGGCTACCTCACCCCTGCCGTATCGGGGAGCCCCACCGCCTCAGAGCGGGGAGCAAAATCAGAAGTGGCCCACAAGTGGGCAAATTGGCTACCTCACCCCTGCCGTATCGGGGAGCCCCACCGCCTCAGAGCGGGGGGCAAAATCAGAAGTGGCCCACAAGTGGGCAAATTGGCTACCTCACCCCTGCCGTATCAGGGAGCCCCACCGCCTCAGAGCGGGGGGCAAAATCAGAAGTGGCCCACAAGTGGGCAAATTGGCTACCTCACCCCTGCCGTATCGGGGAGCCCCACCGCCTCAGAGCGGGGGGCAAAATCAGAAGTGGCCCACAAGTGGGCAAATTGGCTACCTCACCCCTGCCGTATCGGGGAGCCCCACCGCCTCAGAGCGGGGGGCAAAATCAGAAGTGGCCCACAAGTGGGCAAATTGGCTACCTCACCCCTGCCGTATCGGGGATCCCCACCGCCTCAGAGCGGGGAGCAAAATCAGAAGTGGCCCACAAGTGGGCAAATTGGCTACCTCACCCCTGCCGTATCGGGGAGCCCCACCGCTTCAGAGCGGGGGGCAAAATCAGAAGTGGCCCACAAGTGGGCAAATTGGCTACCTCACCCCTGCCGTATCGGGGAGCCCCACCGCCTCAGAGCGGGGGGCAAAATCAGAAGTGGTGCCCAAAAGAGGGCGGCGGGGGGGGTAGACATGGCCCGCGTTCGGCCGGGGGAAAAAGGCCTCTAGGGGCTGTCCTTAAGGGCTGTCCTTAACAAAAAAAAAAAATCTCGTCCCTTAAGGACAGCCCTGGGTAATGCTCTAGAACAAAAAATTCCTGACCACGGATAACCACCTTTGGACAGACCTCATCTTCTAAAAGCGGGTTGTCAACCGCGCACCGCTCACCCAACGCGAATGCCAATACAATGCATGCCGGTGTGGCAGTAAATTGCACTCTCCATTTGCGCAATGCCACACATATCTCCGATGGACACAAAACGGAAGGGCATGTAGGGCACGCTGATAAACTCCACATTCAGGGCGGGCTATGTGGACGGTGTCATCGCAAAAAAAAGCACGACGAACGGCTGGGTGGGTAATAGGGTGTAGCATACATCCGTGCCATTGCCCCACTCGGTGTGGTCTCCATAGGGGGGGCGTGCGTAGAATTGCGATAGTGCAAAGTTGCCTGTGCAATCCCACGCAACAACCACAATCTATCTTGGGGAAGTTGCACGTTGCCGTTGACAACACGCTTGGACAAAAGGCAATGCAGCATCAGAAGGCAGGCGAAATGGCAGCCCACACCGTCCTTTTGACATAGGAAGGTGGAGTAGAGGGGGCGATAGCAAAAGCTACATTGCCAAACTCACCCAAAAACCTATCCCACTTCTTCTGCGGCCTTGGCTCAATGCCTTCTTGTTCGGCAATGAGGTTGACTATGGCCAACTCCTCAATGTTTGCACCCGCTATGTACAAATCTGTTAGACGGCTGATCGAACACGGAGCATAAGAAAGTGTGCATTGGGGAAACCAACAACAAGCGCAGCAAAACATAACACACAACATACAATGGCTGGAAGAGAGCCGAGCCGCGGGCCTGAAGTAACCCACAAAAAGTCCAATGAGTGCAGCACCCCACAATAGATGGCATACATTTTGAATGTCGGTCCCCCACATGCATTGCACCTGGGCCTGTGTCTGTCACTCTTTACCCATGAATGATGAGTAAGCTCCTTCATCAGATCAAGGGCCGTATGTCACAAACAACCAAGCAATAAAAGTACACTACATGCGTATTCTAAGGGTGTCATCTGTGCCCACAAGACTCATTGTGGCCGCGGCGGGTGGGAACCCGCAAGCGCATAGTGCAAGGTTGCACAGGGGCGCGATGTGGGAAGGCACAAGGGCACAGTGTAACGGGCACAACGTAGGGTTGTGGTGCTAGGCCACACAGGGATGCAGCTTGCGATGGCGCTCCAGCGCACAGCAGGGTCGCGCAGGGGCACAATATTAAATCGTGTTGGGCCGTACTGTGGGACTGATTTATTCATGCATACCTCGGTGCCTTCCGCAGAGTCTTACTTGGTGCACACTAATGCAAACACCGAGAGCAGAAGGAAAAGGGGGGGCACAGAAGAGGGCGCAAATGCTACGTCACCCCTGCTTTCTCGGGGATGCCCAACAACAAGCGCGGGGAGCAAAACCAGAAGTGGTCACCAATAAAGGTAAACATAATCAGAAGTGGCTGCCTTACCCCCGCCTTCTCGGGTGCCCAAAAGAGGGCGGAAATGCTACGTCACCCCTGCATTCTCGGGGATCCCCAACGCCAAGCACGGGGAGCAAAATCTGAAGTCGCTGCCTCACCCCTACCTTCTCGGGGGTTCAAATGAGGGCGAAATTGCTACGTAACGCGTGCATTCTCGGGGATCCCAAACGCCAAGCACGGGGAGCAAAATCCGAAGTCACTGCCTCAACCCTGCCTTCTCGGGGGTTCAAATGAGGGCGAAAATGCTACGTAACGCCTGCATTCTCGGGGATCCCCAAAGCCAAGGGCAGGGAGCAAAATCAGAAGTGGTTCCCAACAAAGGGGAACAAAATCAGGTGGCTGCCTCACCCCTGCCTTCTCAGGGGCCCAAAAGAGAGCGGAAATGCTACGCCACCCCTGCATTCGTGGGGATCCCCAACGCCAAGCGCGGGGAGCAAAATCAGAAGTGGTCCCCAACAAAGGGGAACAAAATCTGAAGTGGTTGCCCCACCCGTCCGTTCTCGGAGGCCCAAAAGAGGGCGGAAATGCTTCGTCACCCCGGCATTCTCGGGGATTCCCAATGCCAAGCGCGGAGAGCAAAATCAGAGGTGGTCCCCAATAAAGGGGAACGAAATGTGAAGTGGCTGCCTCACCCCTGCCTTCTCGGGGGCCCAAAAGAGGGCGGAAATGCTACGTCACCCTTGCATTCTCGGTGGTCCCCGAACAGGGGTTCAAAAAGGGCCCTCACGAAGCTAGTGGAAAAAGACCCCTTCGAGCGGGGGTCAAGATGAGAAGTGGCCAACAAGTGGCCCGAAAGTTCTAAAGCCTGGTCCTTTTTTTTGGAGGTTCTGAAACCTGGTAAAAAATTTTTACTAGGTTCTGAAACTTAGTAAAAAAAATTTTTACCAGGATCTGAAACCTAGTAAAAACAAAAACCTTTTTTTACTAGGTTATGAAACCTAGTAAAACAAAAAAAAATTTACTACGCTCCCGTTACCTAGTAAACACTAGTGAACCTAGTAAATTGTTACCTTGTAAAAAAAATTTTGTTTAGAAAAAAAATTTACTAGGTTTTCCTACAGAGCCCCTTGGCCACCGGGACAACAGCCCACTGCACTGTGGGGGGTGGCACTCCTGTGTCCAATAGCTGCCTGAAGAGCAGCAAAAATCTGTTGCTCTTCCGTCCACTATCCCCCACTGCCCCACCCCGAAACCCATCTAGACAACACCTCCACCCAAACCGACGAGCGAAACAGTCGCCCCTTCCTTCACCACCCAATGAAATCTCCAGAAAGCCTCCCTAGCCAACCATATCATTAGCCCCACCTTCGACATCAGGGACAACTCGGTATGGGGCGTCTGAAACAGATCCGCCACTGACACACCTTTCTCTCCCGCCAGCCAGTAAACACCCAACAGGTGCCTGACTACATTATGAAAGCGCATGCTGATGACTCTGGCAACATGATGGATCTCATTTCCATGTCAAGAGTGATTTATCGTAGGCTAACAGGGGCTGGGGGGGGGGGGGGGGGCAGGGGCTGATAGAGAGGAGGCATTGGGCGAAATGCGTGAAGCAGAAACGGCACAAAAGTGGCCGTGTATTTTGGCATATGTCTGGAGCAGTCGGGAGGGTGTCATCATTGCTCATTCTTACCGAAAAAACAATGCCAACGTGCATTCCCTGCATGACAGAGGAAGCACGCCCTTTGTGGAGTGTGCTGTATCAGCGGGCATGTGTGGCGGACCAGTGACAGTCCAATGGCACACATTTAACTCACCGGAAGGTGTCACTGACAAAATGATGTTGCGGTTCTTTGGAACAGCAGATCAAAGGAATCGGTAGCACTGGGCAGGGGCCCTGTCAGTTTGGGAATGACCCCTGTCTGTGGACTGCAGTTGGTGCTTTGGAGGGAGAGTTTGTACACGTAGTTGGTGAGGCACCTCACCTGGCATGTTGGTGTGGACGTGTGATCGTCATCTTAGCAACTACACCCCTCAGCTTTACCCTGTTCCATAGCAATGATCCAGATGAACATAGACCGGGACGGGATGCGTATCTGTCTGACAGTACTGTAGCTGCACTTGTACCGACCTCCAGTTTCAGAGCAAGAATCTGGTGCTTCCTCGCACTCCTGATCTTTAGGGCTGCAGGTCAACGGCCAATGCAATCCAAAAGTACTGCCTTTAACAGCCACTGATTTGACGCCTCCCTTACAAGCACTGAAAACAACAGAAGCAAACACCCCGCAACCGAACAAATGCACACTCACGGACGCGAACGCGCGCTCGCCAGCAGACTTTCTCCATGTGCCTGCTAAGACCCAAACAGATGTCTCAAACATTTTCCCCAAGTCCCAGCAAGAACCTCCCAGCAAAAGCCCATCCAAGTGGTCAAAGTTTGGACCTCCCGGCTGCTGCAGCACAAGACTGGGAAGAGCGAGGCTTGACAGCGCGCCTCCATAAATGCCGCACGTCTCAGGCGCAGAAGGTTCGATGCAATGGACACACACACCCTAGAACACACGAGTAGGCAAGCTGTTGTGATGACGCTGCAGCCTCCCCTTGACCACATTTGCCAAGCAGGTGCGATGGCACCTAAAACTTTCTGATTCATAACGTTGCTTTTATGGCCGAACCTCAGGAGTATGGGCTGGTAGGAGTCCAGTACACAGAGGGAAATAAAACAGCAACCCACTTCCATCAGCAGGGTCAGATAACTAGGTGGCACCCGATGGACATGGGCAAGAAGATAGCGCAACAGGAAGCAGCATGTCAGTGGCCGTGATACTCTTACTTGCACTTGCACTTTACAGCGTTAGATTGTCGAGTTGTCCCCGAGCCGCTGCTCGCCCAAAAAATCACGTTTTAAAGAATTGGACCTATTGTCGTGGCTCTTTGGACAATAGAACACAACACTAACCCCCGTGCACTGGGCCAGCAATATGGCTAGCAAACAATAAGTTACCAATTCCCTGGCTGCACATGCCTGCAGAAAAGATTCCCGCATGAATCCCCTCATATTACATGTTGGCACGTACCTCTTGAACCCGTGCACCATGGTTCACAGAGCCTGCCCTGATCCTCAGACCATCAAAATTGTGGCTCTTTGATCTCCTGAGGAATGTTTGCCCGGCACACGCCCGGCGCGCTACCTTTGTATTAAGTATCCTGGCTCTAGCCCCGAGTTTATCTTCACCCAGGGGAGTCCCGGAAGTAGACCGCACTGGACCACGAACCCCTCCTGCAAAGCAAGTTGCATCAGCCAAAATATGAGAATTCAACAACACAAAATGTCACTCAGAATGTGCTTCACAAATAATACCACTCCCACAAATGTGGGTGTCAAGACATTCAGAACGTTAGAGCTCCTGACACTCACCACAAACTGTGACGTTGGAGCGGAAGTAACAACACAACGCACACACTTCTACCTCATCCTCTCCCTCATCATGCCTGGTGGCCGAGTTGCTCTTGTCCGTCCAAACATTCCCCAAAGGTACTTCCTGAACACTTGTCCCAGAAGTGCACAGCATACGTACTTCGGCTTCCTTTGTCACTGAAGAGTGGCTGCTTAACCCCTGCCGTCTCGGGGGCCCACATGTGGGCGGAATGGCTACATCACCCCTGCCTTCTCGGGGGCCCATCGGTGGGCGCATTGGCTACATCACCCCTGCCTTCTCAGGGGTCCCCAATAGAAGGCGACCAAATCAGAAGTGGCCACATCACCCCTGCCTTCTTGGGGGCAGATTGTTTGGTGAGGGGGGGCAAAAACAAGCACAGGTGGGGAGTGATAAAAAAAAAATGCCCGGCGCATGCCCGGCGCACTAACACTCCCCCCCCCGGGGGGGGCGACCCCTCGGTTCTGGACGCCAACTACCCCCCCAACTAACTGTCGGCCGGAGGCCCCTTGGGGGGGGGGGGAGGGGGGGCCTAGGAGGGGGGGGGTTTGGGAGGGGGTGGGGTTCTGGGAGGGGGTGGTTCTAGTAGGGGCGCCGGGGAGGGCGGTTCCCGGGGGGGGGGGGGTGTCGGGCACCTCCGAACAGTTGGGTATGCGGCCCAGGTGTGATCCGACAGTTCGCACCGCCCCTTCCCACAATAGAGGGTAGGGTATCATCGGCTTGGGTATTCCCAGCCACACTGGGAACCTCAGGGGGGTGGGCTCCTGAGGCGGCCATGGGATTAGAGTTACACCATGCCACAAGACATACATACATGATGAGACCGGGCGGTTGGGGGCCAAAAGAGGGCGGAAATGCTACATCACCCCTGCATTCTCGGGGTTCCCCAACAAAAGGAACAAAATCAGAAGTCAAAACCTACGTCGGGGGTCACCCTGATGCACCACGCAACAAAGCGTGGATTCAAAGATTGTCCCGGTTTCCTCAATAGCACCGGACGGTTGGGGCCCAAAAGAGGGCGGAAATGCTACATCACCCCTGCATTCTCGGGGTTCCCCAACAAAGGGAACAAAATCAGAAGTCAAAACCTACGCCGGGGGTCACCCTGATGCACCACGCAACAAAGCGTGGATTCAAAGATTGTCCCGGTTTCCTCAATAGCACCGGACGGTTGGGGCCCAAAAGAGGGCGGAAATGCTACATCACCCCTGCATTCTCGGGGGTCCCCAACAAAGGGAACAAAATCAGAAGTCAAAACCTACGCCGGGGGTCACCCTGATGCCCCTAGGGGCCCCTAGTATCTCAAAGTATGGGTCTCTAGTACGGCCAGACGCCCAAATAGCCACCGCTATAGAGCGGGGGGGCAGAATCAGAATTGGCCCACTTGTGGGCAAGGTGGCTACATAACCCCTGCCGCCTAGGGGATCCCCACCGCCTCAGAGCGGGGGGCAGAATCAGAAAAGGGCCCACAAGTGGGCAAGGTGGCTACATAACCCCATTGGGCGCCTTCGGCGCCGGGGCGCCTTCGGCGCCCGTTGGCTCCTTGGGCTCATACCTTTGACAACTAACTGTCGGCCGGAGGCCCCTTGGGGGGGGGGGGGGGGTAGTTGGCGTCCTAGGACCCGCGGAGTCGCCCCCCCCGGGCTCCCCCCTGAATCATTTCACACCTGAAAAACTGTTTGATCATGTAAATGTGACAGTTGCATGCACAGCCAAAATGCACACACGCGTGCACCACGGTGACTGCAACCGGTCCTGATGCGACCAATCCCCCCGCTATCTGTTAAAACTTGGGGGGGTGAGGGGCAGTTGGGTAGGAGGGGGGAGTTGGCATGTCGCCTGGGGGGAAGGGGGGATTGGTGGTACGGCGGCGGGGGGGGGGGGGCTTCTTGAACACCATGCAATTCCCTCGCTCAGCAACTTCTCAAGGTCAAGTGTTGCCATGGTGTGTCACTGGGCTGTACAAAGGGAGCAGAACAAGGACCAAAGGCATAGTACCCCATTCAAAGAGAGCAGAACAAGGACCAAACACATGTACTCCCTCCAACTAAGCATGGACAAAAAAAATTCGGCACTGTGGGCACCATGGCCCCCGCACCAATATCTCTCAAACTCGAGAGGGGGGGGGGGGGGGGGGGCTGGGGGAGGTCGCATACAAGGACCAGCCCGGCCGCCCCCCGAGGTGTGCACGCGCACACACATAAACACAATGCGGTGCCCACAAACACAGACAGCAAGACCAGCTCCAAACACACACACAAACACACAGATTATGGACGGACAGCCAGACACATTGACATGCATACAGACTCACAGATAGACTCCCAGTTACACAAGCATAACCCAGCCGCACCCTACGACAAAGGATGGGATCAGAACCAGAGTCTTGTGAATGCCATGACAACAACAAGGGGCAGCTTTTTCCATCGCCTGAAAGGCATCAAACTGGACCCCAAGGGGCACCTTCCAAGTGCCCGCTGGTGGTCAGTTGCCCATTGCCGCGCTCGCTTGGATATGCAGGCATATCGAACAAGACCCAGAAGATGTATCCGACCATTGATGTCCCCATTGGACCTGGTCAGTGCACTGAGAGCTGAAAAATACTGCACCCTTGATGACTGGATTATGCACCCCGTAAGGACTGAATCAACTGCTCGTCGCCTGATTGGCACCGCTGCCACATGGCCGTCAACAGCCTTCTGAAGAATAACGCCACAGATGTCACTCACAGACCGGCTTGCAATGTGTCAATGGCACGGGTGCCAACTGACAAGGCTAATGGTTGAGAGGGTGCAGACTACCGGGACTTGGTCATGGCTTCCATTTGTTCTCGCAGCGATGGAACGAACTGCAATTTCATGTCCAAGTTTCATGTCGAGAAAAGCAACAATTCGACCCATTGCCTGTTTGTTGGCACGGCGGTGAGGCCAGGGGGGGCAGGACGACGACTTTGCCCATTTACAGCCGTTGGCTCATAAAGCACACGCCAAACTGAATGGGCTTTGCCAACTCCAAACCTGTCGCAGAAAAAAATTTTGTCAGATTGCAATGTGCCAAGGTCTTCCTTTTAATGACATGGAGGAGTGCAATACAACTGGCACAGTGCTAGACCCCCACCAGAAGAAAGGACTCAATTGACGCCCCCCCCAAAGTGCTACCGAGAATGACTCCCGTGCCCTGGAGGTGACCCGGACCCCAAATCCAGCAACAAAAATGAAAATGAGATTTTGGAATCAGCGCGTCGAGGGGGTTCAGAAAAGTCATCATTTGCCATGTGTTTGGTGAAAAAAAATTGCCCATTTTCAATGCTAAATAAAATTTTCGGCGCCTTTGGCACCAGATTTCATTTTCTCTAACTAATGGATCTGTCGATTGACCCCTTTTCCTGAGCCATCCCCCCCCCCCCCAGTTTTGGGGGGCTCTATCCCCACCCCCCGCCGGAGTTGAAAACCCGAACTTATACCGCACTTTGGCAACACAGAGTGCAGTCCCCCTTGTGCAGTTTACGGCCCCGTTTGGGCGGAGGTTCCATTCGGTGGGTACGAGACGGTGTCTCAGTCTTATTGCAAGCTGCACCAGGCACGAGTGGGTGGCAGAAATTGGGCCACGTGAATCGTCCGCTTTGTCACTGCTCCACTAGCAACTATGCGACAGGGGCTGTGGCACCTTTCGTGCAACAGTCATCACCACTGACCTCCAACAACCATTAAGAAGTAGGAGCAGCAGCAGCCATTACACGGCCCTAAAAGATGTCTTATCCGTTTGGATGGGGCCTCTGGGAGGCTAGGCCCTATTGAACACAGCCATCCACCAGAGATGTCTGGCACCGGTCCACTTGGGGGCACATCTGTTGCCTTTTTCTTTCTGTGGTGGACCTTCATTTGCCCGAGAAGGGATGAGTAGGAGGGCGGGTGGGTCGCGCCGATGTTTGTTCGTGGAGGAGGTCCTATGTGTTGTTGCTCAGATAGCTCGATGCCATGGACAGACACACCCTCAAACACACTAGTACCCAAGCTCCTCTCTCCAAATCCACACAAACCGGACAAAACACCAAGAGGAATTGTGCCAATGTTAAGTAGGAGATACGCCCAGTAATCATAAAAGGGTTGGGATGCGCTGTTGTCTAATGAGGACCGACAATTGATTGTAGGTCCCCACCCCCCACCCCGCATGTTAGCGCCCCCGACCGCAGGTTGTAGGTAACAGATGGCAGACGAGAAACTGCAGACCACAGACCAATGACCAAAGAACCAGTTCACGGACAGCAAGTTGCCAACCCCCCCCCCCACCCCACCCCTGAAGGGTCAGCCCCCCCCCATCCCCACCAGCCACCCTCCATGCGTTGTGCATCATTTGTGCATTGTGCCCCACCAGCTACCCTCCATGCGTTGTGCATCATTTGTGCATTGTGCGTGAAGTGATTTTGGAGGGTTTCCTTGTTCTGGCGACGTTCCGGTAAGTTGTTCCGGCGACTTCATGCATTTTTAGGTGTTTCAGATTGGAACACTGCGGGAACAACTTACGAGAACGTCGCCGGAATAACATTTCTTTAAATTTGGCAAGACAACTTTAGCCCCTCGGGCCGCATTTGGCAGTGTTTTGTGGTTCCTGGCGTGTGTGGCCTGTGGTTTGTGGTCTGTGGCTTATGGTCTGTGGTCATTTGTCTGTGGTCATTGGTCTGTGGTCATTAGTGTGTTGTGTGCAGTCTGTGGTCTATGGAAACTTATACGTGGTCTGGTGTCGTGTGCAGTGTGTGGTCCATGGAAAGTTGTCAGAGTGTTCTGGCCCCGAGCCGCTTATTCACATTGCAGCCACGCATACTGACCCTTTCCCGTTTGACAGGCCCACTTTCTTGGGTTGGCCCTTACGCCTATGAATGCTAGCACATTGCAGCCACGCATACTGACCCTTTCCCGTTTGACAGGCCCACTTTCTTGGGTTGGCCCTTACGCCTATGAATGCTAGCCTACTTATGCCTATCTATACCTGTTGAGTCCTGAACTACTATAAAAGGGGAGGCGGTGGCCTAAAGTGTGCTATGGGCCTGCAAAATGCTCGGTTTGCTATAGGCCAGAAAAACTATCCTACCCACGTCCCTTGCCCACACGGGAAAGCATGCGGGACGAAAGACACACACACTAAAGCGTCCTACACTCACTATGAAGCACCCCATATGATGCAAGTGACATGGCGGTGACCTCCGGTGCCACACACCATGCCACCTTAGCAAAATATGCAGCAAATCCAAAGGGTTCGCATCTCTGGAGGAGTGAGACCCATGTTAGAGGAAGAGGGTGAGACCCTCAGGCATTTTTTACTATTCTGTTATCTCATATGTTAGCTATCTCTTCAAAACTGCATTTGTTTTCACTCTATCTTGTCACGGCCCTTCATGTTTGGAACCTATTTTGATTTTGAGTTCTTTGCCTACTAAGGAGGAGGTGTTCGGAAACAAGCAAGCTAGCGCAGTGGCAAGCAAAGGAAAGAATCAACGAAATAAAGTATTCTTTTCTGGGTAGGTGGAGGGACCTCTACGGAAATCAGGCTAAGCATCCGCAATGCACAGGCAATGGAAGGGTGCACCAGGCGGTTGTGTCCAGTGATTGGTGTATTGTGGCATGGGCCCTAGTCAGATTGGCAACACTAGCCACCAGCCGCACCACCACTTAAAACTATGGTGTTCCATAGTTTTCATTGTTGAAGGAGGAAGTATGCTAGGGGAAGCCTCAATACCCCATGGGCCTATCACCTAGGATCCGCAGAATTCATGCGTATTTTGTGCTAGGCTGCACAACTCCGAACAGTGGGGCCCACACAAACCAAGGCGTGCGGCAGCAAAGGATTGCCTACTTACACCGGGTCCCCATCGGGTGGCACTGCCGAAAATAAACTTTGTCCTACTCACACCGGCCACCGTATAGGTGAGCAAACACACACACGCATAAACAAATATCACACACCCGAAAACGCACGGGACACCAACCAACCCACTGACCCACCAACACACCCTCCACACTGACACGCAAAACGAGGGCAAAAGGCAACATGCCTATAGAAACATCCATGCAACCCTCATACTCATCCTTGTACCGGATGAGACATGTGCAAGAAGAGAGGCAAGGATAGTTGGCAGGGAGAAGCAAGGAAGGGAGGTGGGGGGTAGGCAAGACAAAGAGGGGAGGGAACAAGCCAGGGGAGCTCACCAACCGAAAAACAAAACTCAATATCGCACCCATCGACCAAACCTACCAACCAACCAACCAATTGACTATCCAGGCAAACCGCCAACCTACGTACAAACTAACAACACCAACATACATCAGGAGGAGGGGGGTGTGTGCCTACGGAAGAAACTAGTGTAACCGTGTTATATTAGGAGTGCAAGCGCCGGGTTGCAGTGGTAGTGGTAGGGGGTAAGGGGTGCCGTGGTGAAAGTTCCAGTGCGCTAGATGGGAGCCCCCGAACCTAAGGCTTTGACTTGACCCAGGCCCAAAGGGAGAACCAAATGACCCCTTGCCTACACCCTCACCTAAATGCTAGGTAGCATGGATTACCCACACATACTTCACTGAAATTATGTTGTGCTTGTTCCAATAGTGTTCCGGTAACTTGTTCCGGCGGTGTTCCGGTGGTGTTCCGGCAAAACGTGTTTTTGAAACCAACTTTTTAATGTCTAACAATGCGGAAAACGACAAATATGAAAGTACCAACGGGCTGCCCCTAGGCAAGCAAACAACATATTTTCCTATCATGTATGGGTGGGCTTGGTTGGGGGTCAAACAAACAGGGAACTTTTTTTGTTTCGATAATATTCATTTGAACACCGGAAAAACTTGGCCGGAACAACCTTTAGGTGCGTGCCAAGGGACGAAACGATCGCCCACAGAGCCTTGACCTGTGAGTTGTACTTCACAGCGAACGGATGAGGGACATCCGTCATAGGCCCCTCCCCTTCGTTTGATGCCGGTGCCGACGGTACCCAAGGCGTTGTACTTCCCGGAGCCCCATCCAGAATTGGGAAAGATCCCTACTTGGTTGGAGTCCATTGCCTCATACATGTCACATCTGTTGGGGCAGGCGGCACTCCCATAAACGCACTGTGCAACACATCTAGAGCCCTCACGACACACTACAGCTCGGATTGGAAAGCGGCCACTTTCTCAAACTCGGCCCATCAGAATTGTGGCACGGGGTTTTCCTTGGTGCTATCCTTCATACGTACGCCACCCAACTTCTTAGCAAGCAACGACTCTAGGTTCTAGTGCAGAACCGTGAGCCTTCACTGGCTCCAGCAGCTCCATCATCGTGTGATCTATGTGGGCAAGGGCACTAACCTTGGCTGGGCCCCAATGCACTGCTTTCCCGCAACATCCAGTCCAAGATTCTCTCGGGCGCAGCAGCACACCGTTGCCTCTAGCAAGTCCTCTGGTGCCCCCATGAAGTTGAACGACAAGGCAAATTCCACCAACCATGGTTGCTTGTTGTCGCCCAAGCTGTCCACATCCCTCCACATGGTCGCCTAAGGGAGATCACATCGCGTGCCGGGGCCGGAGCGGCCCATTTTGGCATGCGTGTCTCCTTGGTGACAGTCTAAAAAACTGAGTCAGGGGGCAGACATGAGACCTGTCGTTGTATGTTCAGAAAAACAATAGATTGGAAACACAAAGATGCAAACTGTGCAAAGCGAGAGCTTGAGTGTTTCAAACTTCACATTAGCTTCTCAAGGGGAGTGCGCCAATACTCATTTTCTCCCATAGCTCCCCCATTAGGTCGCTCGTAAGCCTCCTTGGTCAATGCTTTCCCCAATTTGCTGAACCGCACCCATAGGTCCTACCCATGGAAGGCCTGTAAAATTTGCAAGCACTATATGCCCCTAGGCTGCATACACGTCCAGAGTATGCTGCTTGTAATTGGCGAAAAGCTCCACGGTTGGGTCTTCCAAGGTGTAGCCCGGTGTTTTCAAAGCGTCGACCAAGACCCCCTTCACAAGCTAGTAATCTTCAGTCTTCACTGCCTGCAATAGCCGGATTGAAATCGCCTCCAAAGTCCGCAAATGGCAGGAGTCCTGGTCGCTGTGCTCGAGCCGGTTGCATTGCGTTACACTCTTTGTTGAATGGAATTGTCCTCTGGCAACCTAGCCCAAAGTATTGACAACCTATGCTCTAGTGTCGCCAAGATCCACTTGGCACCTCGTTGGACGTTGTCCAACCGATGGCGCAATGAGCGCTTGCACATGCTAGAGAAAGCCGCTACGGCAATTCTACGGGAACCATCACCATGGTCGACATGTAGGATGTAGAGTGGTTGCACCATGAGGGTTTTCACCTCATACGACCCCTACCTGTTAGTGCAATTTTCCACCCGCCCATGTCTGTGTGGGTACACGAAACCAGTTGTGGGGATGTTTTGTCTTTGGGAGCGCTTACTGCGCGCGGCAGGCGCGCCACGGGCGCCGCAGGGTAAGGGTAATTAGCTTTAGTGTACACTGTCTAGAAATATACACGAGAACAAAAATGTTTTGTGCACGTTGATCTGTTGACACCATCACTCTCTACAAAGTGAGAGACTACGGCCCCGGCTCAACGTGCAAAGCGTGGTAGGGAATCCCACCCTTCTACTGTGGTTAAGGAGGAGGGACGTCAACCCCTCAGTCAAAAGTAGCACAGCCCCAATGCTACTCCTTCCCCCATACCCGATGAATCAGGCAACCGGTATGATTGTACAGGAGCCCTCTGCTGTGCTATGATTGTGTGTAAGTGTGTAAGTGTGTATGGGTGTGTCTCGCGGCATTACGTGGTTGTTTTGCGCGCACATCAACAACAAACACTACTTATTTTTGCAATGTCATTTATTGAGAGGTTCACAAACTAGCACAACATGCTTTATCGCAAAATTTTTTCAAAAGAAGCATTGAGTGCACTCCGGGATGTGCAATGTGCCGCATAAACTTACGTCCAATGCCCCCACCATAGTACAACATTGGGCCCACCATCACACTTTGTTGCCTGACCTCTTACATCATAGGGTGCCCAATCCCATGATGCAGGCGTTTCGAGTTGTTTCGCGTTTCGAAGGTTGGTCACAAGGAGCCCATCCCCTATGACATTCGTTTCGGGTCGTTTCGCGTTTCGCTTATAACAAAGACTACTCTTCATCGGGTAAGTAGGCATTTCCGCCCTCTTTTGGGCCCCTTGAGTTGGGGTTAGGGACTCGCAATCCACGCTTTGTTGTGTGGCCCCTTGAGTTGGGGTTAGGGACTCTCAATCCACGCTTTGTTGTGTGGCCCCTTGAGTTGGGGTTAGGTACTCAAAGGGTCCGGAGAGCATGAGGTCAAGCTCGACCCCGAGTCGGAATCGGTGTTGGGGTTAGAGTTGGAGCTGGAGCTAGAGTGAGAATCTGAGTTGGAGTTGGAGTTGGAGTCAGATGTGGACGAGTCACTGTCAGCGGAACAAGGTTTTGTCCCGAACATCCGCTTGGGCAAAGCGTGGATTGCGAGTCCCTAACCCCAACTCAAGGGGCCACACAACAAAGCGTGGATTGAGTCTACGTCACCCCTGCATTCTTGGGGATCCCCAACAAAGGGGAACAAAATCAGAAGTAGCTGCCTCACCCCTGCCTTCTCGGGGGCCCAAAAGAGGGCGGAAATGCTACGTCACCCTTGCATTCTCGGGGATCCCCAACAAAGGGGAACAAAATCTGAAGTGGCTACCTCACCCCTGCCTTCTCGGGGGCCCAAAAGAGGGCGGAAATGCTACGTCACCCTTGCATTCTCGGGAATCCCCAACGCCAAGCGCGGGGATTGAAATCCTCAAAGCTCATACACGGCCAATTCCATATTGGGGACGGTCCACAAAGGCACCATTTGTGGGGGGAAGAGGCCCACAAAGGCAAGAATAGTAACAAAAATAGGGGGGAAAGGGTGTGTAGAGGTATACGTTACATAATTACATAAAAATTGCATTTGTGTATGTACCACTATATTGCTTGTATTCCAGGATAATTACCCAAACTGTGCGCTGCAGGGCGCGCCGATGGATAAGCACTCCCCTTGGCTAACCGGTGCGTACTTGCAGGACCACTTAAAGCCGCCTATCCACTCCCCCGATGCCCCTCTCCCTCGCAAACATCTTAGCTCATAGCATCCTTAGAATTGAAAGAAATGTTTGGTATCTTGACAGGGTGCACACTCGAAGGCGCAAGGCAAATTTCTGCATGTACAAGTACGCACACACACCTCCTCAAGCTTGTTTGTCAACATCGTACTCAGGGAAGAAGGTTGCTTTGTCCAGAGTTGCTACCAACACTCCATTTGGCTCACCTGCAAAGACCACAGATGCCTGTGTGAAGCCTGGGGGGGGGGGGTTCCAGAGCGTTGCGCATCCAGCGAATTTGGCACGTTTGTGGGTACTGCAAACACGGTCGGATGATTTGTACGGAGGGGAGGGGTGAAGACAGGGGAGGAAGGAGGGAGCTGGTAGGGATCAGCTCCATACCACCTGGGCTGCATAACTGTTCGGAGGCGCCTTACAGCCCCAGCCCTCCTACCCTTCATGCCCCCCTGGGAGCCCACCCCCTCTCGAGCCCACCCCCTCTCTGGACCCCCAAAGTTCTTCGACACGGTCGGGTGTCCATATTCTCCCTGAACCAGGTCCTGAAACTCTTGGTAGACCCCTTCATTGAGAGGTTGCCAATGGCACACATCTCACATGACTTGAGAATGGTGTGTATTGTTGTGCTCAGTGTAATCGACGGTTTCTTATGCACTTGCGGACCCCCCCCCCCCAATAGAAGCGTCCTATGTATGGCTGGTTCACTAGGTTTCCGCTACAGCATGATCAGCATCTCACCGTTTCTCTTTGTCATCTTTGACTTTGAGTCCATGGTTGTCAAGTAGAATTTTTGCCTGGATGGTGGCAGGTCTGGCACCCTACACAGCCCTGGAGGGCTCATGGGGGCGGGCCTTTTTGCACGGGGGCGGGCAAAGCACAGGGATGCAGGTACCCCTCCCCTGGGCCTCCTTCGTCTCATTCGCCCCCCTACTAATGCGTTTTTCTGAGTGTGGGGTGTTTTTCTGAGTGTGGGGTGTTCACTCCCCCTCAGAGTGAGTGCACTCACTCAAGGGTGCCGGATGCACCCACACAGTTGTGTGCATTCCTATGGAAACAGTTCAAGGAGGGCAACCTGGTTCAGAATCAGCAGCCCCCATCCCCCCCCCCTCCCCCGCCCTCCAGACCCAAGGAAATTCTAAAACCTGCTTTCGACGAATTGAGACTTTCAGGGAAACTGGCGGTTCTCCAAGTGCCAGTATTTTTTCCCCACGCATACTGCATGGGGAACAATTTTTTTTTCAAAATGCTCAGAATACATACGGGATTTCAGGAGTAATACAAAATTTGCGAAAATGCATATGCCTGCATAGCCCCTGCCTTCGTGAGGTCCCCATAAAAGGGAGGAACAAATATGGCTGCATAATGCCTGCCTTCGTGGGGTCCAACCGGGAGGAATGAATATGGCTGCATAACCCCAGCATTGGTGATGTCACCATAACAGGGAGTAATGAATATGGCTACATGACCCGTGCCCTCGTGGGGTCCCCATAACAGGGAGGAATATACATGGCTGCATAACCCCTGCCTTCTCAGGGGACCCATCGTGTCCACCAAAGTGGCCGGATTTTTTTCCAACAATATAAACTGTGAGGGGAGTAACCCCCTGGTAGGGGGTGCAAAAAGGAACCCAAGCCACAAATCTTTTTCCCATCCACCCCCTGTGGATCACAACGTAAATTAGTATGGTGGGCGGGTTGACAGATGTGAGTGAGTTGTGCACACATGATATCGTGCAGACCATGCGAAGGAGGTTGTGAGGGCAGGGGGGGGGTCATGGACAAAGGCTGTGCCCAGCACACGTCGCCGGCTGTGTGTTCAAGGAAATTGCATGGTGTGGATATCTTTTGTCAGGTATGCACCTGAGCTGGGATCACAGCACCACACATACGCACTCAGCAAAACGCAACGTATACCTTCAACGCGGACCGGGTCCTCAGCAATGACTTCATACCCCACCTTCTTCAGCAGAGCCCCACATTCATTTCGCGTCTGGTGAATGGCAATCACCCAATTCTTGACGACCCCAAAAAGCTCCGTGGCGGCAGACAGCATCTTCAACTCGAAGCCCTGGACAAGACCATACGGCTGCTGAGTACTGGGACGCTTGGTCTTTCCGAAGGACTCCCCGAGACAATGCACATTGCAGGCGGTGAGGGTTGGGGGGGGGGGGGGCAGGCCACAAATGAAATCCAGCATTCGCACTAGACATAGCGATATCATGCAGTCTGGGTCCCAGACAATCAGTGAAACTACGCTGTGGAGAGGACCAAGGGTTTGGTGATGAGCAAAAAGCGGATCCCATTGTAAACCTTGAACCCCAAAGGTACCCCCCCCCGTGTCCAGGAAACGGCAATGTTCGACCGCGGAACCAGGGGTTGGTTCTTGCGCATGACCGTGGGCAGCCCCGCACCGCGGAAAAAAAATTTCCGGCACGTTGCGCCGCGGCATGCGCACCCTCTCCTTTCCCACACTTAGCCACACTGACAAATGAACACCAAAGAACTGAATCTCAGCTGACTGGGCTGTAGTGTGCCTTCCAACGTGCATGGAATGATCTAATGTTCAACTGTGTTTAACTGACTTTTATTTGTTTCCTTGTCAGGGGCTGGTTGCTTCGGGGAAGGGGTCGAGAGCAGGGGGGGAGGGGTTTAAGGGGTATGTGCGACTGTGACTGACTGATAGGGTCCCCCCTGATGGGGGGACCCGTAGCAACACACACGAAATGTTGTCCTGCACACCTGAATAGCTGTCCCACATCCACCAGAACCATGAAAAACCCATTACCCTGGCAAAAAAAGGTGATGTGGAAAATTCGACCGCGGAACCAGGGGGCGGTTCTTGCGCAAGGTGGTTCTTGGACGGGGGGGGGGGGATGAAATTTCATGCCCTTCTCGTTCTCTAGACCCTGACGCTGTGGGCATCTTTGCACACACCTCCACGTCAGCCTTTACAAGTAGAAGCCTCTTCCAGCCCTTCAACGTGGGCAGGAATTCGTTCAGTGTTATGGTATTGATGGTGCCATTCTTGTTGGGCTGGATCCGTCCCCCAAATCCTGCCGAGGTGATCTTGATCCCCTGCATCGTGGAAGCACCATTGAATGTTGAGTATGCATCCACAAGTCATCTCACTGGGTCAAGCCTGCGCCGTGCCAGAGGGAAGATGGGGAGGGGGGGCGGTCGTTTTGGCCACACCCCACCTCACCGGCAGCCAGCAGAGCAAGCCAACAAAAAGAACAATCACTTCTGCTGGTGCTCCGCCTGGGTGAACAATACTTGGGGGTCATCCCCCCCCCCTCCCAGGCGGGTCCAGTGTCCCAGTGCCCCCTCCCAAGGGCCTTCCTGAACATGCTCACCACTTTCCACAGGAATGCTTTGGACAACACCCTTGGGCGGTGGCTTGGCCCTTTTGGGTTTCACCAAGTGACGGTCCCCTACCCCCACTTGGGGAAGGACAAGGGGCGGGGAAGGACAAGGGGGGGGGGGGGTACTGTACATCAAAACGGATGAAGTCCATGAATCCAGCGAATGAAATGTTTGTGAAATATTCAGTATATCCTGTGCCCAACCTGTCCAGTTTTTTGTCCACCCTGTTCAACACAAATAAGTGTTGTTTCCCTCTCTTATCTATGGTGTCAAAAAGAAGTTTATGAAATGTCTCTGATGATTCAAACCCCTGTCCAAAGTAGGAAAAATCTTTGCCAAGTCAAGCCCAAAAAGCTCCACTGGTGGATGTTCGTCATTTTCATAGAACCATTTGTTCCACTTGTGCACAAACCCGTGTAACACGCCGTGTGGACAATATGGCAGTGGAAGGCAGCAAGCGCTTGCCTCCTTCTAGTGACAATGTCTATGCCCTGCCCACCAGTCTGCCCCAGTGCAGCATGGGTGAGGATATTGTGAAATGCACCGCTCATCGGATCGAAACTCATAGAAGCGTGCAAGCACTATTAGGCCACTCCTAGTGGTCATCACCACCAGGACTGGCCATGACGTGCAACAATGCACCGGCACAAAAAAAAGGAGCTCGAGCCATACGGCCATAGAAGAGTTGTGGGGTGTGGCAACCCCCCATCTGGGACTTCGTATGATGGCCACAACAAAAGGAGGTCGTGTCACACCTGCAATTTAGCACCCACCCACTAACACCACCACCACCACCACCACCAGTCTCCAGTTTGTCCGGCAACCTCCAAAAATGATGGTGTTACCTCAAGCTTCAACACTTTTCACAACCTGCAGCCGAGGCCACGCTCTAGTCAACGACCGCCAACCATGTACAGTTCCCTCCATCCCTGTCTCTCTTTGGGAAAAGGGGTGAACACTATGGTGTATCAACATCTCATGTTTGCAGGTCATATGTGCCAATTTGCATGATATTTGCCTTCTCTTTCAACACATTAGCTCTCGTTTGCTTGATTGGGTTTTGACACCCTCCTGTGCAGCATGAAGGGCTTGCAATACGACATGCCGCTACAACAGCTAAATATTTGCGGGATCGCTATGATGCCTTGGTGCACAACCTGGTGGGATCAAATATGCATCCACACCACTGCATGTTACATTGCTGAACTTCCAGCATATATGTGGTTGGAATCGGCAAGAGAAGGCACAGGGCCCTGAGGTCAATACACTGCTTGCACAATTACAGATACACCAAGAAGGATCAAAGTCACCATATGAACAAATGAAAATGGCCCAACAGCACACATCAGGTTTGCCCATAGAACAGATGAAATATTGTTTTCCTCGCGTACAGCCACAGCACTTCCTGGAGGGGTAAGCCGCTGCATCAAGAATCCACTCCAAACCAGACATGACAGTCCGGCACACGCACATGCGTGTCCGCACACACACGTATCCACACTGGCCCGCAATCTGCACACTGCACGCACGCACGATGCATGTTTAACGCACGCACTGTGCAGACTGCACGCACGCACTGTGCACACTGCACACACGCAATGTGCACGTTCCACGCACACTGTGTGCACACTGCAGTCACGCAGTCTGCACACTGCACGCACGCACTATGCACACTGCACGGACGCAGCGCAGCGTGCACACTGCACGCGCACGGTCTGCACATTGCGCACACGCACTATGCATGTTTAACGCACAAACTGTGCAGCACTGTGCAGAACTGCACGCACGCACTGTGCACCATTCACGTTCACGCAGGCACTGTGCACACTCGCACTTTGCACACTGCCTGCACGCGCTGTGCACACTTCACACTCACTGTGCACACTTCACACACGCATTGTGCACACTGCATGCACGGAGTGTGCGCACTGCCCTACGGAGGTTTGCCGACGCATACTGGTCTTGCACGATTGCTTGGATATTTGGGGAAGCTTGCTCAGGTGCCTGCCGTCCCAGTGTAACCACGGATCACCTTTATCAGTCTAACTCTGAGTGTTCGGGGTGCAACTTGCCATTTTTCATAAAAAATGGGCCAAACTGGGCAAGATGGTGTTTTTTGCCCCCAGCCCAACACTCAAGGACGCCACCCCCCTATTTTCAGGGTGCTGGAAGCGAAGAGACGTGCTGTAGGCAGACAAGAATTCAAAAAATCCAGTTATTAGCATCCGTATGCACCAAAATGTGCCATCTTTCATCAAAAAATGGGCAAAAAATACATTTTTGGGGGCAACAATGGTGTTTTCTGCCCACCCCCCCCCCCCATTCGGAGGGTGCTGAATCCGAAAAGAGACATATAGGATGTTCATTCATCCAGAAAAACAGAGTATCGGGGCGGTCATCACTGAAAAAACGCATTTCCTGGCGAAATTGGCCAAAAATTGGCATTTCGGGGGCAAAAATGAGTGTTTTTGGCATCCCTGGACAGGGTCATGAACCCCCCCATTTGGTGGGTGCCAAACCCGAAAGATGACATAAGAGATGATCATTCAGTCCAAAAAAAAGATTATCAGGGCGGTGACCACAGAAAAATGGCACCTTTGGGGCGAAAATTGCCCAAATTTTTGCATTTTGGGGGCCAAAAGAAGTGTTTTTGGCATCCCTGGACAGGGTCATGAGCCCCCTTCCCTACATTTTGGGTGCTGAATCCCCAAAAAACCATTTTGAGACATTCAGTCACTCCAAAGAACAGATTATCAGGGCGGGCATCACAGAAAAACGGCATTTTTTGGCGAAAATTGGCCAAAAATTGCCATTTTGGGGGGCCAAAATGAGTGTTTTTGGCAGGGAACCTGCATTGACTTGTCCGCAATGGCCAGTTGGTGGATGGTGATATCATCCACCCCATTCAACTTCATATTGTTGCGCATCCGCTCAATGAACTTCGGATGCGGATTAAAAGCATGGATCTCAATGTCTGGCGAAATGCGGCGTGCCAGCAGGGAGTAGTAGCCCAATGCAGCACCTGATCACAGCAGCAAGGACAGATGTAAGCGGGCCCTCAAAGGGGTCTTCCCCCATTTTGATTGGTACATCGCGCATGACTATCAGCCCACCGTGTTTCATTCGCTGTTGCAGTGAAAGTAGGGATAAGCTGGTCGGGATGATTGGCTGAGGCGTTGCTGCTACCCATGCCCCACCTTGGTGGTTTTGTGGATGAAGACCGCTTTCGTTTGGTTTGTTTGATGTTTTGGGGACGGAGGACAGGGTTACAGGGCATGTACATGCCTTGAGTTGCGCTTTGCGCCCCTAAGCAGGTTTCCCAGCGCCCCCACCGTCACTTATTCACTCAGGGCTGAACGACGGTTTCGATTGCAGCTGGTGGCGAACGGACAGCACTTCGACGTCAGACAAATAGTGGTTGGCTGCCAGTTGACAGCAGCCAGTGCCGGTGCACGGTGACCGCGTGGTGCGCCAGCAACGGTTATCAGACGTTGGCCTTCGACAAAGTTCTGTCTCGTTTCCAAGTCCGCCTTTTTTTTCTCTTCAAGGAGTGCCTGCTCACACATCGGACTCGCTTGCATCACCCACAATCTACGACCGTCCCTTCTCGCCACCAGAAGCGCCCCATGGAGCGGCCATTCCGTGCCATGCGTGCCAAGTACACACCGCAATCGATGAACAGGTCCCCTTTCTGCGCGTGCTGCAGCACTTTGGTGATCAGGGGCTCGTCCAGCTGCTCCCAAAGGTTTTTGACTGCAAATCGCTCCCGCTGGGCCTTGCGCAAGTAGTGCTTCCACACTTTGACCCCAGAGTTGAACACGTGCACTTCCGTAGGCCCCCCCGCCCACAACGGCTCGACGTCGATCGTTTGGCTCTTTTCAATCGCCTGCAGTAGCGCAGTGGGGCCGTTTCCTTATGGATGGTTCGCCAGCCTCTTGAAGTGCTCCCCAACGATGGGCCAAGAAAAGTCTGCACATTCTGCCCCCCCCCCCCTCCCCCCTCTGGTATCTAACTGCGCTCCCAGTATCTGGTGGCCGCACCTCTGCCTCAAGGCAGCCCCGAGGCCTCTGCATACGTGCAGATGATGCGCCGCTTTGCCCCAGGGCTGGGGAGTGCATGCGGCCTCCTGGACCTTGAATGAGGGTACCCTGGACGGCGCCAGATGCCAAAAAAATGCGTCATAATTGCATTCCTTGCGCATACTGTTTGTTTGACAGCGGGATCTGACTTGAAAATGTGGCTGAGTCTTTCATGGGCTTCCAACCCCCTGCACAGCTAGCAGACAAACGGTGGGATCACCCTCCAACGCTAGAAGACAAATACAAACCACCCTCGAAAGCTAGCAGACAAACAGTGGAGACCGCGCTCCTTAGCTCGTAGACAAACAATGCAAACCACCTGACAAAGGTATGCCGGCCCCTTGTATAATATCTAGTTGACCAAACCAATATCCACTACTTCATACTATTTTGGGGCATCAACATTAATATCCAGAACCTCCATTGGTTCTCGAAACAGGCACACACGAAATGCAGGATGTGTGATCCATTCCTTCAATGCTGGCAAACAACCAATGTGAACCACCCTTCAAAGCTAGTAGACAAATAGTGCAAATCATACACGAAAGCTAGTAGACAACTCATGTGGACCACCCTCCAAAGCTAGCAAAGAAATACTGGGAACCACCCTCCAAAGCGAGCCGACTTTAATCCAATGGCTAAACCACCCTCCAAAGCTGATGGACAAACACTGTGAACCATCTTCCAAAGATAGTACACTAAAAATGGTGCTGACCCTCCAAAGCAGGTGGACAAACACCACCCTCCAACAAGGCTTACAAAGGGCCCTGAGGGATTGTTTAAGGTCCTTTGCAAATTCGCAAACAATGGCCAACCCCTGGGCCCCCGGTTTGGAGTGCATTCCCCGCCCCCCTCCTTGAGCAAGGAAATGGTAAGTGCACTTGGCCCTCCAAGGCGACAGCCATGTGCCTAACAATCTTGCCAACGTTGCTTCTCACAGCCATAAAGGTGGGAACACCCAACCGATGGCGAGCTTTCAAGGGTGGAACTATGAGAGCTGGAGTTGGAGCTACTGGCAGTACCCTCCAACATCGCTAATTTATACAAATGCACTATTAGAGTCTCATGCTTGTGCTTGCCCCCCTCCTTGAGTAAGGAAATGGTAAGTGCACTTGGCCCTCCGCGCGACAGCCATGTGCCACACAATCTTGCCAACGTCGCTTCTCAAAGCCATAAAGGTGGGAACGCCCAACCGACAGCGAGCTTTCAAGGGTGGAACCTTGAGATCTGGAGTTGGAGCTACTGGTAGTACCCTCCAACATCGCTCATTTATACAAATTTATTAGAGTCTCATGCCTGTGCTTGCCTCCCTCTGAGGCACCAACATAGGGTTGTTCCTCATATAGTTACCCTACCAGTGCACCCTAGCAATTTGCAGAACCCTTGGGGATCTACTTTAGCACTCTCTTTTCTCATGAAGCATCCCCAAAAATGTCGGATCTTCCTTGTAACATTCAAGGTTCACTCAGCCAGCCTTGGCTGTACCATGGTGTTCCCGGTCACCTTTAGGGTCTAGATATATTGGTAAATTGTATGGTGCGTTGGCGACATACATGGCTAGAGCCGGGCACAAGAAAGCAGGACTCTAACCACGGTTCAACTAGACAAGACTTCTTGCTACCACTTTGTGCCGTGGCACATTCTGCAAGCACCTCTGCTTATGCTACAGATTTGGCACGTTTGCCCTTTGGTTTGGGCTTGGGTTTGGGCTTTGGAATGGGCAGGCCTTCGTGGAAGGCCTCACAATAGGTGTGGGTGTATGAAAAAAAAATTGTTCCTTGTCATTGCCAAATATATGCCTCCCGCAACCACATTTGTTCATCAATCTGACCCTTCACATAGTGTTAGAAGGTTGGGTACTGGAAGGGAGGAAACCATGAGGAGTGGTATGTAGCACATTTGCACCCCCTTGTCCATCCCAAGAACAACCCCTGCTCATTGGTGACCCCCAAAAAACCCTTGCTCAGTGGTCAGCTCGCCCTCCTCTTCAATGTCATCTATCGTGCAGCCAATTTGGGGGCAATTGAGGCCTCATTCACTGCATGTGCTATAGATACTGAAGATTGGGCTGCGGCACATCATGCAACTGATTCGTGGGCATCAAGATTTCAGGCCTCACTCGCAACAAGCGCTGTAGATGTCACAGATTGGACCACGGCACATTTTGCAACCTATTTGCAGCACCTGCAAATCCCATTGCTCTCAAGTTTTTGTGCAGTACCTTCACCCATTTGCTCACATACTGCCAAAGCTCAATGACTAACACCTACACGGTTGCAGAGTGTGCCCAAGAAGGCCCCTAGACAAGAGTGTCTGCTAAATCCGCAAAACAACACGACACGACACGACACAACACAACACAACACAACACAACACCAAAAAGGGGGGCGGGGCACAACACAACGGGGGCGTTCCAAGCCGCGGCTGGGTTGGTTGACCCCCCCTCCCCCCCCTTGGCTGGCCGTGGCTGGCCAGAAACGGCTGGGTGGGGAGTATGTCCAAAATCAAGGGAAATGAAGCAAAAACGGCCACACTTGGGGTCCCTAGGGGTGCAAGCCATCCCCTTTTGACTTGTGGCTATGTATGCTACTGCATTTGGGGCGAGTAGGTTGTGGGGCCTCTTTTGAAGTGCAAAATGACCCCCCTCCCTCCATGCTCAACTTCACGTGCGGCTACGTGGCAAGGTGGCTGGGTGGCTGGGTGGCGAGGCGGCTGGCGGTTGGGTGGCTGGATGGCTAGAGCCCCCCACCCCCCACCCCTCCCCCATCCCCTCCCCCCCACAGACCGGAACAGGCCCAACACAACACAACACAACACAACACACAACACAACACAACACAACACCAAACAACACAACACTACACGGCAGCTGGGGGACGTGTTAACAAAACCGCCACACGAACGTTGAAAAATACACCCCCTGCCCCTCCTATGTGCCCCTCTTTTGTCATGTTACTAGTGCCCCAACACAGAGGCAAAAAATCCCCTTCCCCTGTGCCCCGGGAGGTTGGTCAGGAGGGTGGTTGTAGCTTGGGAGGGGGTTTGCACGATTGGAGGGATGATGTACACTAGCTTTGGAGGGTGGTTTGCATTGTTTATCAGCTAGCTTTTTGAGGGTGGTCCGCGTTGTTCGCCTCCAAGCTTGGGGGGTGGTTCCGCTGTGGACAAATTCACGAACGGCAAGCACCAGATAGAAATCAATCGATTTCAGGCTGTCCAACAAGTGGCATAAGCATGAACTTGTACTTCGGGTGTACTTCATGCAAATGTCATCATGCCATCCCATCCCCCCTTTTCCCGGTCGTGTGCATGTGTAGCATCCTCCCATTGCGGTACGCTAGTGTGGCCTATTGTGAGCGGACACTATGCGTTTTGGTGCATTGTGTGGTAGGCGGTGCACGGATCACTGATCCGCGGGAGTCCAACCCCCCCCCCCCCCACCAAATGATCCGCGGATCACGGATCACCCACCCCATACCCCCCCCCCCCCCCGCCCGCCTAGCAAAATGATCCGCAACTTTCCGGACCACCCATTCGGACAAGTGGACAGTCCTAGGGGCTGGTGAAGACACTCCTAGGGGCCCAAGAACCCGGGGTCGTGATGTGTACATCTATGGAATCATGCCAACACAAAGAAGGCGGGCACATGCAAAGCAAAGCAATGGAAATGTTGGATAACCTGGATAAAAACCCCGCCACCGGCATGGGAAAAAAGGTTTCCACTATACATACATACACTGTACATTTTAGTTTTGGACCAACAATGTGTCTTAAAAAAAAGAACCCAAAATGGAAATTCACTTGTTCCAACAATTTAACTTCCAAAAAATGATCCACAAGTCCACAACACCATTGGCAAAGAGTTGAAAGTGCAAACAGCAAAATGGGCCAAGAATGATCCAAAAGTGATCAACGGATCACCACCCTCGGAACCCCCCCCCCTCCCCACTGCCTAGTGTGTGGATCAAAAATGATCCAGATCACCCACCCCATGAACCCCCCCCCCCCTGCTTGAGGCACATTGCATTGTGTTGGGCTTTTGGCCAAGGACCATTTGCACTATTTTCTTAGGTATACTTTCTTGTGGACTCTAGAGTATCTCTTGGAGTGTGCCTTGGATATTTCGGATCATAATCGTGGGAGGGGGCATAAGACAGACACTTCTGTACTAATCCCAAAATTGACAACCATAGGGCGCTCTTTGTGTTGGTTGTGTGCGGCATGTAAACCATGCCTTCAAGGCCCTATGGCCGCCATTCAGCAGTTCATGGATAGCAGGCAAAGAGCAAGCACTTGTCAGGAAAATGACACGTCAAATTCTATCATGGTCTAGCGGTTTTGTTACTTGTGCCTTTGTAAATGTAAAGCAAAAGAACACTTCTATGACACCTTCATGAATGTATGCAACCAGGGTGTCCCGTTACTTGAGAACCAAGCTTGGGTGGGATTGGGGCGACCAAGCAGATTTCACAAGAGGACGGGGAACACCCATATGTGAGGTTTTGTTGTGGTGGTTTTTCGGGGTTTCGGCATTGATCAATTTCCCCCTCCCCTAGGGACCCGGCACCACACCAAGACTTGCCTTGGGACGTGCTTGAAAAACCCAAATGTGATGTGCAGATCCATACAATGTGTTGAAAACCAACAAATTCGTTTTCACTAAAGAACACACAGCCTAGCAATAACCAGGCTTCTAAGTTGGGAACATTGCCACGAGGAAAATGAAAAAAAAAGCCAAATGGTGAAATAATTTTGTTTTGGCGAAGATTCTTCGCATAAAAATGGTGAAATGGATCGGTTCCCTGAAGGTTGCGTTGTGCTCTTTGATCGGATCCTAGTGTTCATATTAGACTTTCTTCACATTTTGCACACGTGATTAGTCCGTGGCCTTCCCAATCTCAGATTTCCACATTTGTCGGTGTGCATGGCTTGTTTGACTTTCTACCAAGGGACACCATCAACAAACATCTTGATAGACACTTGTGGACTGAAAAATTTTGCCACACGCATCTTGTGTAGTTTTACAAGGAAATTGGAGGCTCAATAATGTCATGTAGCTCCCTAATACCGAATGAAAAATGGAAAAAAACTCATATCTCCCCAACGACTGCTTGAAACCAAATTGCACGGGCCCACATCACACAAGTTGCTGGACTCATCTTTGGAACACCAAAGCTAAATTTCAAAATGACATGGCGACCACGCGGTCAATCGCTAAGACGACGAAAATTGGGTGGAATGTGGGAGTGTCTCGAACGCCCATTGGAACATACCATGGGCCAACCTCAGAGGTGAAGATGGAAAAATGAACTTATTTCCCTCCGCATGCCAAAATGGTTTGGATAGACGGGGGGGGCAGAAACGGAAACCCAACTGCACCCCGCCTATGTTTTTTCCCTCTCCCCCCTTGTGTTTACTTTTAATGCATACCCCTCAAGAACAAATTCAAGGTAATACAATATGTGTCCACAAATGGTGCATTGTCATTCATCTCTTCCCATGTGGACATGTGGAAGAGTTGACTTGACAAAGTCGAAAACGAGGCATGGGTGGGTGATTGAACAATCTACTGGAAAGCCACGCAGGTAATGGCGTTCGTGCGTTTTTGCAACTTCTTCTTGTTCTCGCTGCACACAGTGGCCGCATGCCGAGTTGTAAAGACGACTCGGCCGAAGGCCAAGCACAATGCGCATCGTTAGGGAATCCTTTTGACGAGAACGAGGTAGAGGCTATTCAACAACCCCGCTCCACTTCACCACAACATACCTCGAAAGAGTTGCTGATTGGAAGGGCACCGGTGACCTTTGGCGCGTTCTAGTGAACGAAATAATGATACATTGCAACAGAACGATGTGTAAGACATCGAGCATTGGGTTTGATGTGCTCGTTTGCGTGGGCAACAAGCTTCGTAAGCCATGGTTACATGTCAAAATGTCTGCCACCACTCTCACGCGTACATCCCACGGGTCACCCACCACGAGACATTGCAAGACCACGAGAGCACTCTAACATACTTGCATTGCGGTCTGCAACGCCTTCAGTTGTGTGGTAAGATCGGCCACTTTTGTTTGCATTGAAGCTTGCCCCTCTTTAATAGCGACGACCTAGTGAAATTGTGTGGCAACCGCGATGGGATTTCGATCCTCAGTATGGTTGAGCACATGCATATCGACTTATGGCTTTGGAGTCCACCTACTGTTAAACTTTGGGCTCGCGAGGAAAACAAAACAATTGTCCATACATCAGGTTCAAGATGATTCAACTTCTCTTCCACCATTGCCAATCGCCGCTCCAAAATTGGCGACGTGCGGTTCCCCATAGGGTTGGTCATGATCGTGACGAACACAACACATGATACCAAAGCAACCAAGATTAGGTTGCGAGTGACCATTGTTTTCTCACATTAGCACCGCATTTTAATCACCAAAATGCTATGGATTGAAATGAAAGCGAATGCATTTGCTCTTATGTAGCACGCATGTGGCACAGTGATCCCTTGAGTCAAATTATGCACACAACGGCTGCAACCCCCTTCCAGCTCGAGAAAATCGGCATCATTGCGTGGATTGCAGGGGGGAGGAGGAGGGGGAGGGGAGCAGCGACACGTTTTCTGAATAGTCTGAATCTGAGGAAGGATACTCACTGGTAATTCTGTAGTATTCCAGCCCTGTTCTCTTTTTTCTCGCTCTGCTGGCCTTCTGCTCAATCTTGCAATCTTGCAATAAACACTCGCGACATGCAAGTTGTAGACTAATCCTAGCGAAATGCCGGAAGTAAGTGTCCACAATTATGCGACAAGCTGCTGTTGTCTTGTGCCTTGCCTCCCCCAAACGGTTCTCACATTCAAATATGCTGAATTCTAATTGTTGAAGAACGAACAGGATGTCAAAGAATGTTCACCTCCCATGAGATGAAGCTGATGAAGCTACGACGCACTTCTTTCAATCGGTTTGCAACATTGGGTGTCAACGGACAGTTCATTCTGAGCGAGGCCGAATGGTTAGAAGATTCTAATATTGATTTCCTTCTTCAATTGGAGTCGGTGTACTTGAAAAACTTTGAGTTACCGTTCCTCATAGGAAGTCATCAACTTGGTGTTGTGGAGTCCGACATGTATGAGACATGGTTCAAAGGCTACATGCAACTGATTTGCCGTTGGTTGGCCAACCCCCGCTGCCATGGTGTCATCACACCCCAACAGGTGCCCACGCTCCACACGCTGTTTGCATTCCTCTTCCTCTCGCTTTTGCGATAGCAACTGTGCCTTCAAATCTGTATCCTCTTTGTAGCTCAACTCTGCGTCCTCGTCCATGGTCCTAGCCAATTCTCTAAAATAATGAGCATGCTCCATGTAACGCCCATACGACCAATCTTTGCTTGAGGCGGACACGGATGTAGGCTTCCATAAGACACCTACGGGTGCAGCTCCCGCTGCTGAAGGCGCGCGTGCGTGTAGCGAAACATGGTTTCGCCAAATCATTTGGTTGGGTTGATGTGTGTGGGTGTGCAGATGCATAGCTTGCGCTTTTGAAAAACGGCATGCAAACACTCAATGTATAGGGTGACCCATTGCTTGTGGAGGTTAGACAACATATGAAACTGAGGGTTGAAGCCAAGCGTTAAGCGTTGCGCATGTCATTACTTGACTTTTCAGCGATAGACTGGATGGCAAATGTGTTGTTGCCATGTGCAAGGAGATGACGGAATACAACAAGGGGGTTGCACTTCAGAGGTCCTGATCTGAAAAAACAAGGCGACACAGGGTCTTGCAGCCAGATTTTGGAATGTACCGCAGGGAAGCATTGATGTTCGCAAACCCAGTAAAATTCAGTCCTGTGTGTCTGGAAAAATGTACATCAAGGTTTTTCAATTGAGAGAGGAGTAGGGATCGTGAAGAGGATGAGATTTTTATTGTGGACACAAGCGCAAAAGGAAATTTTCTCATACTTTCTTGGACCTGCCCCCCCCATTTGGGAATAATTTTTTTTGCCCCTTGCACCTACTACTTGGGGTAACCCTTGCCCCGAAAGGTGGGGTGCAGAAGGAGAGCACGCATGGGGCCAACAGGCATGGGGCCAACACTGCGGGACTTTTGCTGGGGAGAACCAACACGAGCATCCATGCATAAGGGAAGGGGGACAAATTTCTTGCTGTGTGCCATTTGCACGGTATGCACGAGTAATGTGCCTATCTCAAACAAGAGGTGTTGTTGTACCAACCCTTTCTGTACCATGTGCAACCTCATGATCATTTGTTAAATGTTCTCTGTGTGTGTACGTGCTTGCTCGCTAATCTCCGTTAAGCATTGGCACCTCTACAATTCAAGGCGTGTGGCTTCCACTACTCTTTGACAATTTCATGGACACCTTCATCGGCGAGTGCAAGCGGACTCTTCTCACGCTATGGAGAACTTACAGAAAGCCGTGAAGCAATTTGTGATCGAGGCTATACAGGGATGAATCTGCCAGCTGGTACTGCGAGGTACGAACAATCGGAAACCATGGGCGACTTCATTGACGGTTGCGATGATACAATCACCGCCAAAGATCCCGCCCAAGAAATCCCTTTTAATTTGTGGTGCAACGCACGAGACCGGCAGGCACGGGCACCCAAAGAGACGCAGGCCGACAACGTGCTACCGGCATTCGATGATAAGGAGCAGCTGCAGCGGCAGCCCTTTGCGGCGCTAGGAGGGAAGGAGAGTGAGTTGGAAATCGACGACAATCCCCCATGCTATGAGTGTTGCAAATATGGGCACCGTGCTCGCGATCACCGGGGGAGTTTGACAACGCACCGACGAAAGCACTGGGAAGCGCACCGGGCGTCATGGCATGGCATCATGGGCATGCGCCTGTTGGGCCTGGAGACGCCGGCCATTGCACAGGCCGGGGATGTACCACGGAATCAAGTCTCCAAGCCTCGCGACAAGGACACGCTGGCAAGCATCATGCTGGTGCGTGACAACACGGGCCGCAACAGGCTATTGTGCAAGGTGGCTGCGCCATGGCGCCGCGAATGAGGAGTGCCTGGAGATTGGGAATGAGGACGCACAGAAGATGGAGCAAGCAATCCCCAGAAAGAAGCGGGGTGGGCGCAAATGTGATGGGAGCAACTTGGGGACACGATATAATGGTGCGAGATGCGATCCCAGGGGGGCCTAGACTGCAGTTACTAAGGAAGGGCGTAGTGGTGAATGTGCAGAATGTGGACCTGTCCCAGAGTGAATGGGACAAGTGGCAGCCAACTTCACCGCCAAACGCCGGCAAGGTGATGAAAGGTCAAATGACAGCACTAACGCAAAGAAAGCCTGTGGGGGGCACTGGCATGGCATGACGTGCATAACAATTTGTGGTCCTTCTTCTGGGTCTGGGGTATGTAACCTACTCTGCAGCATGGTGGAAACCAGCTGCCAACAGGTTTTTCAACAGCCACGGCTTGAGAGAGCGCTTTCCATGCAGAACCCATGGGGGATGCATGGTACAAGGAAGGGTGAGGGGCAAGTGAGACACACAGAGTCCAGCCAACCGAGCAAGCTGAGGCAGCAGAGTAGGTGGGTGGGGGGCGGGTACCAGAACCATGGGGCAAATGGTTGGACAATGCAACTAGCCAGCAGTCAAAGCGAGAATTTTTTAGGAGGGCCATACCGGGGTTACTGGCCACGCAGCCAGCCAGGCTCGCAACTCTGACATGCGCTCCTTAGGCTCAGAAGCCCAAAGTAGGTGCCCCTTGGAGGGAGGGAGGACCTTGGACCCCACAACGAGGGAGGAAGGGAAGCAGGTTGAAGAGGCATCTACAAAGGAGTGGGATGTCGGGTGGGTGTGTGGGGGGTGCACCCTGCATGGGCATGTAGGGGGTGGATGGTGGGTGTGGCAATATTGGCCATGGCTCCCAATGACATCAACACCAAGCCAAAATGGCTTGCACTCCAATGCCCAATGGGTAGATGCAAATCTTAGATGCATGCACCAGCCCCTCGTTCCTTGTCCTCGTGCACAGTGAGTGGCACAACGGGTGTGCATGGCCTAAGCTGGGCGTATTATTGGGGGCAAACCTGAGCGCTGACTGATGGAGCTCTCGCTCTGTCGGTGCCCGGGGGATCTCTCCCTCATGTCGTCTAGTTGGAAGGCGTTGGGAGGGCTCTTAACCCTATGGCCTACGGGCCGTGCTCCTTTTAGTGCATGCTTTTCTTCCTTCCTTCCTTGCCCGCACACGATGGGCTCACATTCTTGTCAGTTTACATTTTAGACCAAAACTGGGTCCCAAACCTCAGGGCACATGGGGTTGTCATGTCAGAAGTGTCATCGTCTTCCAAAGGGGATGGAAAAATCAGCCCATTGAGCCCCAGAGGGAGTCAACACTTCCTTTCGCACCGTAATTTTTGGGGACCCAATGAATTAGGTTGCAGGTTTAGGTACCAAATGAAGTAGGTATTGAATGGCGTGTTCAGCGAACACTCCTGTTCGGACCGTATTTTTTGAGGATTTATTGTTCGTTGGACAGAGGGGGCGGGGGGCAAACACATGGCGCTGGTGGGCAAACGGATAGCGGCTATAGGCAGATGGACGTGCCCAAACGGCAGCGCCGGGGGGGGGGGGGGGCAGGGTGCTCTGAATCCAATCCATGCGGTCCCCTCCTGCAAGCACTGCATCGCATGCCAAACCCAGCCCCCCCCCCCCACACACCCTGAGCTCTTGGTAACCCATACACCATGTTCCAAACCAGAGGTCTTCCCTTCCGATTCCCAAAGGTGACAGAGCCCTTTGCGAGTCGAAAGCACAGCACGTCGTTCTGGCATTTCTGCGTACATGAGGTGATTCAAGGGATGTCCGTCCAACAACCGGCCCAGGCCATAGCTTGGTTGGTGGGTAGGACCCATTTTTTGACCATTTTCCAGAGTGTGTGTGCTTTGTATCCCCAGTGGGCAGAGGGAGGCCGAGTGAGTGCCAGCATAAGTAGCCCTCGATCCAACCCGACTACCCAGCACAGAACATGATGGCCTTCGGTGACTCCGTACATGGATTTTCCGAGGAAGTAGGGTCGGGCGGCAGGCAGTGTGATAATGCACCCCGAATATGTATGATATGTTGAGCACCGGGCTTAGGAGGTGATACATACACGATGGCGCATAGCCGAACTGTTTGTATTCTTCATAAGTCTGTGTCTGTGTCTGTGTGTGTGTGTCTGTGTGTGTCTGTGTGTGTGAACAAACAATATGTGATTAAATTCAGCTTTTTTTTTTTGGTTGAAACACTGTTTTATTTTGGAAAATATGAACCCCAAATTTTGAGAAATCTTCGAGTACTCAGTTCTGAACCTTGGGTCAGTCCAAAAACAAACAGATAAACCCGAATGGGTGATCCCTCGTTCTACACTCCCCCTGCAGCACCACCTTCTCTGTCCCCCTGTTGGCAGGCCTCGCGATGGATGAAAACTACAACAGTTCTTTTTCCCCCAGTCCAACCTGGAACACCAACACGCTTTTCAACCGCTGTCCGACCTTCACCATCGCCTCGCCGTCGGGGTCGGCGTCAGGGTCACCGTCGGGGTCGCCATCGGGGACGTCCCTGCAGCCCTCATCTTCCGGGCTCCATGTTGCCCTGCGGTCACAGGCCCCACAGCCAGGCAGCCACAGCCCCCAGAGCGACGCTTTCTTTCCCTCCAGGCAGGAGTCGGAGGTTTTGGACTCGCGCCAACAAAGCGACCCATGGCTGTCGCGGGTCGCCTTGATTGGTGGTATCGGCCCGCAATCCGCCTCCGCGCGAGACAGCTGCCAGGTGCCAAGGTCGCGCAGAGACTCGACAAAGATGACAAAGGAATCGTCCGTTCCAAGCAAGAGGCTCCGCAAGGGGGCAGGGGGGACTGTGGAGAAGCCTGCGCAAAAGGAGAGCGCCGCGCACTGCGTGCGACCGCTGTATTACTGGTCTGCAATGGTCGGCGGCCTGTTGATGGTGCAGACCGTATTTGACTGTCTCAGCCACCAGTTCAAGTACGTCCCGCCCTGGGCAGAGCTGTGTGGCAGCTTGCTGCTGCTGTACCCCTTGGCAGCGGCGGCGGCTGTGCGCTTCATCCCCAGGGCCCAACCATGCGCCCTGTACCTGATGGCGCTGGGGTCCGTCCTGCTGACGTGCCATATCGCATGGTATTGGGATCACCACGTGTCCGAGTTCAAGCAGGACATCGTCTCGCAGCAGAACGTCTCACGCCCTTTGCTTTGCAACATGGGTCCCCATCAGACCAGCCGGCCCCTGTATTACTCGAGGTACAGCGCAGTCTTTGGCTGCTCGACACTCAACCTTCTGGACGCCGCCACATTCCTTGTCACCGTGTTTCACAATTGTCTGCAGTCGTGGTTCCTGTCCCGCTTGGGTGTCCGGGCCACTGCTGTTACCAGTGTCATCCAGTGGGCCATACTCGCGTGCTGGCCGCTCATATCCCCAGGGCTATACCCGGCGTGGGTCCTTCGCATCGTTGTCTCCGGGGTCTGGACCGCCCACCTCATCCACTGCAGTTGTTTGTTTGACTCTATGCTGAAATGCCAGCAAGCTGCAGCCCAGGAGCTCGAGAACAGGGAGCATGCGGATGGCATGCTGACCCACATGCTGAAGAACACAATGGCGGATGCTCTGGGATGCATCGATAGGGGCGCGATTTCGCCGGATGCTGAAAGGGATGGGCTTCTTCAGAAAGCTTCGGATATCCTCTTCCGAGGAATGTCGTGGTGCAAGCTCCGTATCGCCATGATCAGCATCGTGGCCGGCCGCTATGAATCCATCTGCAGTATTGTTGACATCCAGAAGTTTACTGAAGACCTTCTGAGAGGTCGAGAGGTAGTCGCGAATCAGGCTTTACTGTGGGTGGGGCATGGGATGGGATGAGAGTGTGTTGACCTGAAGCGCTCTGTTGCCTCGACCAAGCAGCTGATCTGGTGTCGTGGTGGTGTGTGGGGGGGGGGGGGGGGGGTTGGAAGACTGGACGCTCAAGTATACTGTGACCATGCAAAGCCCGTGGGCGGCCAACCATTTACACATTCAGAACATTGTGTTAGGGGCTGTTTTACAGGGTGGGTGGAGGGATTTGGTGGGCAGTAAATTTGGTGTGGGAAATTTGGCGTTTCAAATTGGCCGCCCAATTCACCACGCAAAATCCGGGGGCTTCTGTCAAATTTCCCGCAGGCAAACCAAAACCCCAAATCCCTCCTTCCTGCCAGACCTGGTGGTCCTTTTTCCACCTACTACTGGGGCGGGTAGTGTGTTGCAGGACAAACACGCCTGTGCATGGTTTTTCTGTAGGAAAAAATGCCTGCAATGAACTGTACGTGAGAGAGATGCAATATTGAGAGGAGGGAGGGAAGCTGGGAGAGATGCCCCATGCATGGTAATGGTAGTATGTCTTACCCAGTGGGCTGACTTTCAGGTACTACCCTTGAGGACTGCCGCCAAGGGCATTTTTCCACCGGCCTGCTCCGGCCCGAAGCGGGCCATTTTTGTCCCCCTTTTTGGGGACCCCCCGGCAAGGCAGGTTTTGTAGCCATTCAGCCCAATGCTGGCCCCCGGGAAGGCAAGGGTCATGTAGCCATTCTGCCCCCGAGAAGGCAAGGGTTGTGTAGCCTTTTCTGATTTTGTCCCCTTCTTTGGGGACCCCCGAGAAGGCAGGGGTTGTGTAGCCACACTACCCAATTCTGGGCTGCTGAGAAGGTAGGGGTTGTGCAGCCACTTCTGATTTTGTCCACCTTTTGGGTAACCCCAAGAAGGCAGGGGTCATGTAGCCAGCCACACTACCCAATATTGGCCCCCCGAAAAGGTAGGGGTTATGTGGCCACCCTAAGAATGGGGTCCCTGGGGTGAAGGTTCCACCCCCAAAGAGCGCTATGTTATTGATGCTCATGCAGCAAGTGCTGCACATCAACGCTGGTTGCCGCCCGCCGCCCCTCTCGCAGCCCCTGCAGGAAATCTTGTGGCCCACAACGCCCCGCGTAGCATCCCAGTTCTTGTGCAAAGGGCCACATCGAACTGCTTCGCAACACTACAAGCTGGCAAGGGGCAGAAGTTCTACGGCCGTTGTGCCGCTTGGATGGCATCCAACTCAGGGATGGGAACCCAAACTACGGCAGCGGCTCGGCGTACCAACGGCTACGCGGTTTGATCGGTGGTCAAGATCGACGTCGAACCCAGGCCCGGGCGTTGAAGCACCGGAAGGTGGCCGTTGTAGTCGACACTAGCGCTCGAAAAGTGGCAAACCGAGTCGCTCATGGTTTTTGTGGGAACACCGGAGGAAGTAATTTTTGCAGGTTTTTTCTGACACAGACCTCCGTTTTGTTCTTGTTTCTCATAATTTTCTTGAGCTATTTTCTCTCCAAATCGTCATAGGCATTGCGGACATGGTGCGACCCCAAAAGAGTGAGGCCACCGATCATGATCCAGATGCTGCCAATGCCTAGTTGTATGATGAGACCGTTGAAAAGATTTTTAAGAAGGTGGACATTGATTGGAAGGTCATTGAGGAGCACCTAGTTGCAGCGGTCTCCGATGGGGCAAGCACCATGGGCGCTTATGTGGATCGGCTAAACGCTGCAAGGGAGAGGATGAGGAAGGAGGCAATTGCTTGGATAAGGGATGCCACCCGTTGCTTGGATCAGGAATTCCACCCATTGCCTCATGCATGCAATTAGCAAAGCACACGGAAGCGTCAAATTTTGGTACGATGCATTAGATCTTGTTGTGTCGCCGTTGGCCTGTTTCTACAGAACTAGTTCGAAAAGAATCTGCCGGTTGTGGCGCAAAGGTAGGAAGTTTTGTTTCTCGCGTTGCCATGGTGTGCGATGGGTTGAGGCCATCTTCCATGAGCTTGACATTGTTCTCCAGAACCTTCCTGCTGTCCTTCTACACCTACTTGAATACATTACCAACGAGACTCACCTTGGGCATAGGGCAAAGGCTGAGGATCTGTTGGTTGCTCTCTTGCACCCCCCTTTTAGGGGGATGGCAGCCCGTTTTTTGCGATGTTTTTGCTGTGGTTTGTGCATTAGCAAGAAAGTTCAAACCACAAGAGGTGCACAAGTGGATGCCGGGGTTTGATGAACGTTATGCGCACCCGGCTTTCCCATACCAAGCATTCAAGGGGCCGGGGAGAATCATTTGGTGTTGAGGTGGAGAGGAGCCCCATCAAGGGCAGCCGGATGACGTTCCTTCGCACTCTAGTTGAGAATGTGCAAGCCGGCTTTAATGGGTTTGAGTAGGTTGGCACTGTTTCGTTTGAGAGTTGGGTTGAAGCAAGTTCATCTTTGTGTGAGAGAGTGTTCAGCTACATGATGACCACTGACTATGGTTGGAGCACGGAGCGCATGTGTGAGAGTTTGAGGTGTCATGGGGAAGCACTAGAGGATTGGGGCCCATTTGAGGCGTTTGACGAGCTCTGCGAGACCCCTTTTCGTCCACGGAAGCGGAAGCAAGGGCATGAGGATGAGGTGGAGGAAGGAGGTTTGCTTGGGTTTGCTGCTTTCAAGGACTTGCTGTTTTCTTTGGAAGAGGGTGCACAAACGGAGGTTCCTTTTGGACATTCAAGGTTTGTGGGTTGTCCTCAAAAAGGCAATTTGCGACACCGATATTGAGGATGTGTATGTTGTTGGGTTGGGGGATGACGACGAGGATAGTGAGGATGAGGATTTGGACGGACCGCATGAAGTTGCCAGTACCTCCTCTTCTGACCTTCAGACCCAACTAGCCCCATCTCCTCCCGTGACCCAAGCTCAATCCTCTAACTCCTCAAACCTTGCCCCGCATTGGTGTTCGCATGTCAGTAAGGCGGTGTTGTAAGCAATTTAGACGGGGGCGGGGAGTTACATGAGCGGGCTATTGTTGAGTTCAAGGCCATTTGCAAGAAGCATGGGTTGTCCGTGAGAGGGGGGAAGGGTGAGCTGATGGAATGTGTCAAGGTGCACTTCCAAGAGTTGCACCAGAAGTAGGGAGGTTGTTACTAAATGTGCCACTGGCGATGGAACAGGAGGGTGGTCGAACGTTGTTTCACCTCATTTGACAAAAAAAATTGCTTTTGTTCATGGTGAATTCTGCAGGGTGTCGGGTAGGGTTGGGATGCAATCATTGAACACATGTGGGGGTAGGAACAAGTGGTTGAATGATTGAACAGATGTTGGGCTAGGGACCAATAGAAGCCCACTTTGAAGCATTTTGCACTCGATATGGCGTCCTTCCTCCGTTCTTTGGGCTAATGTGGCGACGCTTGGGGACAGTCCCGCAGGCAGCAAGGGGATACATTGCTACCAGCCTGCAAGCTTTCTCGCGGGCGCGGCACGATGTTCGTGTCTGCTGCACTATGGAAGCCCCGCTATGGCACTCGTGCCTTTTCACCAATAAATATGGTCACACATATTTCAATTCGACTCTGATTCGGGCCGGAGTTCACAAAGTAAAACACCTCTTTAATGAGGCGGGCCAGCCCCACCATCGACTCATCAAACATCTCCTGCCTTCGTGGCAGACTATTCACTCAACAGGTTTCCGCATCTACCACCCACTCCTGCTCAATGACTGGTTTGTGCCGTCAATGTGGGCGGGAACATGGGCCAAAGCCCACTCCTTGGCCCTTGTGGCTCCATCGAAACGTGTAACGCTCCGCTCAGAGCTAGACACATGGTCTCTGTTTTGGAGTGCCCCGGTGCCTCCCTCCCTACGGGATTTCATTTATCCGAGCATGTGGTGTAAACTAAGGGTCAGGGTCCGCCTCTTCCCCTAGTTACAAACCAAAGACTGCCTGCTGTGCGGAAAGGAGGAAACGGTGAGGCATGCCCTCAAATATTGCAGCATGTTCAGCAAGCTATGCATTCATGTTTTGGGGAGTGGCCTATCTAGGGCAAAACAGGGCCCTGGGTGCAGCTACCCATCGCAGAAACACTTCAAACAGCGCCTGGTTTGGTGCTGTGGTGTGCGCGCAAAGCGCACTAGGGCGGTGTGTAGCATCAATTAGTCAATGGGGGCCATGCCTGACATTGACAAATTCGTTGAAAAGTGGGCGGGGGAAATAAGCGTGGCGATCCGGTGGGAGCCTTTGCAGCACCACAGTAAAGCTCTACTAGAATTCCACGGAGCCTTGCTCTTTTTCCAGAGAGAAAGGACTGTTCCCAAACGGCATATCAATCGCATATCGGCAGTATAACCCCAACGTACTGCCAGATACATTGACCGATGTCAAAAAGCAGAGAAGAGAGGTTTGCAATGCCTGAGTGGCTGGACAAGTGAAATCTCTAGTCTACACCTACCTCCGGGAGGGGTGGCACACCTTTTTCTTTGATGGGTCAGCCAAACGCTATGAGAAAAGTGGATATGTGGGGGGGTATGACTGTTGTTTCCCGGGCAACTGGGAATTCACTGCCCCCCTGGAGGAAGATGAACACCAAACCAATAACAGGGCCAAACTCAAGGCTGCGATTGTAGCAGTCCTCAAAGTGACCCAACACACTGTGATTTTTCGGGACTCCAAGTTTGTCCTTGATCAAGTGCAGGGGGACGCATATAAGTGGCGACGTTGGTGTGCTTCTAAAGGCCCAATACCTAACTCCATGCTGTGCTATTGCAGGTGATAGATTTGACCCCCCACCTCATCCAGTGGGCCTGGTCCCCATCGCACCCTGGCATTGAACAAGCATACACGTCAGCTGAGCGGGGTTGCCGCATGCAACCCTTCTACATACATCCATTTCACCCCCGCCCCCAGCAGGGCCACAATTCCCACCCCGTTTTGATGTGCCGCGCAAGCTTGTGGCGTCCCGTGTGCTCCTCATGGATGAGGAGGATATTGCCCTGCTTCAAGCACCACTTTTCACAGCGCCTTCTATTGTCACTTTGTCTCCTAGTGTTCAACGTGACGGCTACTCACAAACCATCTCAGAGCCAGAACCACCATCCACAGCCACAACAACCAGTTGTCTACTCACGCCGTCACCGATGGCCATATGGAAAAAACTGGGTCTTGAACCCATGACTGGCAGCTACCACCCATTCCCAATGTATTTGAGTGCTCAAGTGTTACCCGATACAGCTGCGGGCGAGCCCGCAATGGAACGGGTCCTGTTCCATGATGGCTGTGAGTACAACACTGATGTCAGTGACAGGCAGGGGCGGACTAAGCGTAAGAGGAAGAAGGGTAAACATTGCGGGTAGGAATGCAGGTTAGGGGGTCACAATCACAACATTCGCAGGGGTTGTACATACGGAACATACCAGGGGCCTCGGTTGGCCGAGTGAGTGCCAGCATTGCAAGCCGGACCCCTCTACATTACCGGGAGCAACACAAACAATGAATGCATTTGAGAATTGTGAGTGGCGTCGATCCCAGCTAGAGAGGCTGGAGTAGCCGGAAAAACCTTGTGATTCGGCCAATGGAAGAACACTTGGTAACCCATCGGTAAAGGATGAAGGCTGGGAACCAATGGTTGAACACATGTAGTGCCCGTGGGCTTTTTGGGGAAAACTATATTTTGGAACACTTTTTTTTTTTGCCTTAGGGACCGCCTTGACGATCTCCACAGGTCCTCAAATTTACCACACAAAATCCACGGTCCTCCGCCAAATATCCCACAGCCAAATTTCCCACCGCCAAAATGACTACGCACCCCCCCCCCTCCCCCCCTTTACACCCCTTTCTGCACACATGGCCTGGCCTCCTCCACAACATATCGTCCGGTTTGCAACAAGACCTCCTGTCAGGTCACCCAAAGTTCACGGTGCAGGGCGCCTTATGGGGTGCGGTGCCGCGCATTGTCAGCCGCAGTTGCTGTGGATGCCACGCTCCGCGGGTGTGCACATAACATACTTTCCCTCTTCTCCACTCATGAGACAGTGCACACCATCTTACTCCGATGGCACTGGAGTACTGCCCAGTGGCATGACGGTGCACATGCATCGTGGCACATGCTGCATCCGTCCGTGTGCCACGATCTCTATGCGGACTGGTTGTGTGACTGCCCTTCCTTGTGCCTGCTGAGGGCGCGTCCATTGACCGCATCTTAGAGGCGGGGGTAGGGGGTCCAGCACTTTCCTGTTGAATGTGTGGTAACAAAGGTCCAAACACTGTTAAACCAAAGTTTAGGACATCCTGCACCTCCTCTTTTAGTAATGTTGGCCGGCATTGGCTGGCGAAAACAACAGCAGCCCGCCCGAACATGGCAGATCGGGGGGGGGGGGGGGCAAAGGCGGGTGGAGAGGGGCGGACAAAGCTCCACCCTAAACGTAGGGGATAAAGACTTCAGCATGGCGTCAGCAGTCATGCATATCCTCACCTGTGACCTGTGAGCAGGCACCCAATCAGTGTTCTGTCGTTGGCAGAAAGGTACCATGGTCTGTTTTTGGCCACCGATGAGCATGTGTCTGATGTGTGTTGCTGTGTGTGTGCCCTTGCACTTCTTGCGGCTGGTGCAGTTGGGGGGGGGGGGGGGGGCTATGGACGGCCTGTGGACAGAGGCGCGGGGACAGCAAAGACAGTCAAACGACCCCGGCAACAACCAGCACATCCTCAATGCGCCAACTATTGGGCGCCGCTGACGCGCAAACGGCACACCATGCCACATTCAGCACAGCCCCAACACACCAACTACTGGGCTCCGCGAACGCGGAAACGACACCAGCAAGAGCACCGGCCGCAGCGGCCGGCAGAAAGCAGCAACCCGACGCAACATGCGAAGGGAAGAACGGGTGACTGTCCAGGGCCCCGTAAAGGAGCAACAACCAGACGGAATGTCACACGGGGGGGGCTATTGTAACAGGTCGTTTTTTATGAGGGGCTGTGGTATTGCGGGGGGGTTGTTTTAGTGGGGGGTTTGTAATGGGTGGCTGTAGTATTGTGGGCTGGGAAATGGATAGGGCACCCTGGCCTTAACCCAAACCTGGGCCTGTCACTGACCCTTGACCTACTTTGTGAACAGCGGAGCCTTGCCCCTGTCAACGGATTCCCCATTGGCCGCCTCGCAGGTGGAGTGCGAGTGTTGCCCCGAGGCGGTGGAGCTTGACCTCACCGCATGCCACATTGTGCTGGACAACGCGGTGACCAACGCGCTCCGGCACGGCTGCCCGGACAACCCGCGGGTGAAGCTCGCTGTACACCTCATGGACCCCGACCCCGCGTCCCCCGTCCCGGAAGGGGACGCCATGACCGGCCCCTCGGGCCCCTCGCAGGCCCGTGCGAAGACGCTGCAGTTCCTGCTAACCAACCGGGCCAACCCCCAACGGGCCCCCCTGACTGACCGGTGGTCCAGCCGGGGCACGAGCGACTGCCTGCCCCAGGACGCGGCCCGGCCGGCCCTGTCCGACGGACTTGGGCTGCAGCACATCCGCATGGTCGCGAGCACGTGCGGCATGGTCGCGCAGCTGTGGCAGGTCGGCCCTGACGTGTTCTTTGAGCTCTGCGCGCCGGTGACGACGGCCGCCGCCACCGCTGCCGGGCTGGCGCACCTCCATCCGGCGCCGCTGGTGCAGCCTTTCCCGGATGGCCTGACCATCCTTTGCCTCGACGACAGCGGCGTCGCTCGGGAAAGCCTGCAGTGCATGTTGGAGGCGGAGGTGCCCGGTGCAACAGTGGCGACGTTCGGGAGGGACGCTGTGGAGGTTCCCTCTGAAACCCTCAGCTCTTTGGCCACGACATCACGTGGCTCAGCGGTTGTAACATGTCATGCGTGAAACAGAGGTCCCCGGGTCAAAGCCAAGGGGACCCTTTATCCCCACAGCAGCATCCCTTCCGTAGTCAGTACGGAGAACATTGTACAAGGCAAACCATCGACCCACAAGGAAACTGTGAAGAAGCCATTTCCGGCTATTTCTTTCATTACCTTGCGTCACTTGATCTAAGTCACGCTGATCTTAACAACCTTTTCTTGTGGGTCATGCCACGGCCTGCCGCTACCTCATCAAGGAAGGTTGGTGTTCGTTGGATTGCTCGGGAACAAGGGGGGCGGCCTGTTCGAATTCCAGACCCCCCCCCACCCCCCCCTCCGACCCCCCCCCCCTCCAGACCCCTTGGAGGGGCCAGTCCGGTGGTGTGCCCTACGGGCCCCCAGGACTAACGGGGCAGTAGCGCCGCACCCGGGAACCTTCCCGGGCAGGTCCCAGGGTAGGGAAGCGCTCAGCGCGCCCAGGGACCCCTCCACCTGCCACCAGCGCCCCAGGCCGTGGGAGTGCGGGAACCAGCTAGTACAGCGGCGCCACCTGTGCCTACAGGCAGTCAAGGAGCGCGGGTCCCCCCCAGTCGTGCCCGGCGCACACCCGTCCCCGTGCGTACGCAGTCGTGGGACGGGCGGGCAGCGTGTCTCTGTGACCAGGAGGATGCGATGCCCTGGCCCACTACTCCCCGGTGGGCTCAGCGTCAGGCTCCCATGGCCTCCCCACCGGGCCTGGAGCACCAGGCCACACTTGCCCCCCACGCGCAAGGCCCAGCCCCCGCCCACACCCCTACCCGCGCGCGCGCCTACACACAGGACGACGGTATCTTCCGCCCACCTGCGCTTCGGTGGGGTCTGGTGGCTGTCGATAGTCCGCTCGGCCTTGGAACCGGACAGTCAGGTAGGGCCGGGAAGGAAGCCCACACCCGAGGGCCTGCTCCTGCATGAGGCCGCCAGCCCAACCCAACCCAACCCCCCCTCCAGACCCCCCAAAGTTTTCGAACCCGTCCTTCTCCAATTTGAGATTTTGGGGGAAAGGGTCGGCACCAAAGGCGCCGAAAATTTTTTTTTTTGCCCTTCCTGAGGGGGTATTTTTTTTTCCACCCTATGTGTCTATACTCAAAATACTCAGAATTTTGTGGAGAATTCAAAATTTTTTGAAAAACACAGAAATGTTTTTGACCCCTGACCTGACCTCCGGGTCTGACCTTGGCTGATAGGAGCCTGAGCCAATGGGCAAATTTTTTCTGAAAAAATTTTTACCCCATTTGTGTATGTTCAAAATGATCAGCGCGTCATGGGGATCATTTTGAGGTTTGTATTTTGGGGTACCCACTGACCCCCCTCTAGGGACCCGGCCGGCTGACCGGCCGACCCACTTACCCCCCCCCCTCCTCCCCCCCCATCCAGACCCCCAAAAGTTTTCGCACCCAGTTGGGGTCTAGAATTTGAACAGGCCGCCCCCCTTGCTCAAGAAACTAGAGGCTGGTGTGCCACCCCCTCTAAATTTGGTTTCTCCCACTCAGGAACCACATGGAACACCACAGGACTCTACCAAGTATGCCACTGGCCACGGCCAATGAGACCCGTTTCCACAATTGCCCAACCTGACCGCTCCTGTACCCCCCACCCCTTGCGCAAGCACCGCCTTGTCTAAGCACCGGGACCCGGTCTGACCGTCACTTTTACCGAATTTTCTGACCACAGCTTTTACGGCCAGAAAGTAGGCAAAGCGTGATTGTGTGCCGATTGTAGAGGGAAAGAGGGGCTGTTTCATGCTTGTGATGAGTCCTCCTGCTCATAACAACATTCTGCTTGGCACTGCACCCCACTGCTCTTTGTTTGGGTGTGATTTTCAGCCATGACTATGTCATTACCCCTGGCTTGGCTGTCACGTACATCCGGTCCACCGGTGAGCATGCGCCTGCCACTATCATCGGTTGTTCTACTTGTGGGGAAGATTTCATTCATTTGAAGTACATGAGGAATGGGCATGAGATTGAGCATCATGCCCCTTTTGACCGTGTACTCTTCCCAATCCGCAGCCCATCCCCATCACTAGGTTTTTGGGACATGCTTTCTTTTGGTACCGCGCATCGCGCGGTTGCACCGTCTTGTCTAAACACCAGGACCCGGTCTGACCGTCACTTTCCTGACCTGGCTGGTGCTTGCGCAAGGGGGGGGGGTACTGGTTTTGGGCGCTCTCCCCTTCCAAAAAACGTCTGCGTTCAACGACACTCGCCAACCATCGCCACCCTCTTAGGTGGACAATTTCAAGGCTGCCGCACTGGGGTCCGGCGACATCATCATTGTGGATCAGCACTTGAACGTCGCTGGGAAGGAGCTCCTCGGCACTGATATCATTGCGGAGCTGATTGAGGCGGGGTACGCCGGGTTTGCGAGCATTCGATCCGGCGACTCCGCAGAGGCTGACCAGGCCCTGTCGCGCGCTGCCGGTGCCCACTGGCACGTGGGAAAAGAGGTGCGGCTGCGTGATATGGTTTACCAGTTGCAGGTGCAGTACAGCAGGTTCTTGCAGAGCAGCCGTCCTGTTTCCAGCGCTGGAATCCCCTCTGCTTCAACTGCGGACGTGCCGGGTGCCCATCAAAGCTGGGCCGTCCCATGCATGCACCCAGACGGGCCGGAGCACTAGGACGCCACGTGGAGCCAGCGCCAGAGTTGCCCCCGGGTACCCGGAGTCACAATTGACACACAGCAGCCGCAATTCGCAAAACATTGTTGACCTCCCCCGACCCCCAACCCCCCCAGCCCCTCCCCAAACGGGCTACCCAGGTACTGGGGGGTATGGGGGTCCAAGTGGATAAAATTCATTGGGGATAATTTTGTCTCCCAAAATTATGATTGTACATAGCTACGGCAGTGGCGGGCCCCGGATGCCTCACGAGCCCGAAGAGGCAACCATAGTACCCCCTCCTCCCCTTGTCCAGTAAGCGCCCTTGTCTAGTAAGCGGGGGGGGTGGGGGGTGTGGAGGGAACCGCCACCTTCCATTTTCCAAATTTTCTTAGAAGGTTGGATATTGAGGTTCTCCTGTGTGTTTGTTGGTTGGACAAGGTACTGTTGTTGGTGCATTGTTGTGTACTTCAAATTTCTTGCATGGAAGGCACTGCACTGCACCCTGTATCATGCAACATTTACCCGCCCCGCCCCCTTGTGCCACCCCCCCCCCCCCTTGCATAGCAATCGCCCATGCATAGTAATGGGGGGGGGGGCGAGGGAACCATCACTTTCCCGTTTGCAAATTTACCCAAAATGTTGTATTTTGAGCTTCTCCGATGCGTTTGCGGCCTGGCCAGGTGGTATTATTGGTGCATTGCTGTGCACTTCAGGTTTCTTGCATCCAACACACTCCACGTACCCTGTATCATGCAGAACCTTTCAGTTTTTCATGACTTCAGTCATGGATTAGGCAGAAAGATAAGGTACCATGAGATGGAACAAAAGCTTTGTGCATGGATGGCAGCACGAAGGAACAAGCGGGTCATCGTGACCAAGAACATGTGCTTAGCTTTCGCCAGGAAATGGGACAGTGCATCAGACACTGAGATTGTGTGGGCAAAGAGTGCGCGTGGTGTATGGGGTTTGGCAAATTTTTTTGCCAACGGAAGCATGGACCCTGAACCCGACGATTGTATGAATGAACACCCAATAAGAGCTGTGCCTGCTTTGTGTGTTGAAGGGACAAAGCCTCAACCTGCTGCCAAGGCTGCCACCAAAGCTGCCAAACCTCGTGCCAAACCCTCCAAGCATGCAGCCAAACCAAGCATGCAGCCAAACCTGCAGCTGGAGAGCCCATTCCCGTGGCCCCTGTTGAGCATGTGCAGCTCTTTAAGGCGCAACACTCGCGTCAAAAAAAGTGACACACCGAGCCTGTTGCTCAGTAGACCTGACATGCATCCGTGCAGGCAGTTTTCTGGTCATTTTGTGGTCACATGCCCTCGTGTTCGCTCTCTTGTGCTGTGTTGCGCATCTCTTGTCTAGTAATCGGGGGGCTGAGGGACACGTCACCCGGGGTAGATTCCCTTGAGGGAAAAAAAAAAAGAAAAGGAAAAAAAAAGGAAAAAAAAGAGAAGAAAAAAAAACCGTCACGCGCAGCCGCTTACTGGACAAGGGGGAGGAGGGGTACAACTGGTGAGACACGTGGTGGTGCTTGCCTGGTGCTCGGTGCAAGGGCTCATACCCATACCCATACCCATACCCCTCTCGTGGGTAAGCACATCCCTGGCCAGCGCCTGCCAAAGCCATGTCTTACGCCTGCCAGCACCCGCCAAAGCGAAACTATGACGCCTGCGTACACCTGCGAAAAAGACTGTGTGACACCAGCCGACAGCTGCCGACACTGGGGGGTGCTTGGCATAAGGGTACGGCATGTCTGACGGGCGGATGCACGTGCGACTGTCTTCTGCCGAGTGGTCCATCTCGCGCCTGGTTCGGGACCGTGTGGTATTGCCAGTGTCCAGTGACATGTCGCTTGATACACCAAACATGGCCTTCCTCCTTAAATTCCGATTCGGCGAATGCCTCGCTCTTACCCTATTCCCATCAGTCCCCTTCCCAAATTAGTCGGAATCGGAGGAAAACCACCACAAAAGTAATGCACTCTCACTATCTGGGTTGATATGGACTCAACGAACACTGTGTTTCATTACCAATAAAAATGCCTCCCTGAGACAACCTGATCTCCTGCTTGTGAGATTTCCAGTGCCAGATCTTTGCTGCAATCGCATGCATCAGATTCCAAAATTGTTCACAACCGTTGCCCTTAGGTCTTCTGTAGCATTGGATGTTCCGTACACAGATAGTGTTGAGGGCAGCGCTGCTGATGTAGAGTCCAGGAACCTTTTCCCAAGTGCCCTACTGGACCATACCGCTGGGTTGTATTCAAGCCTTCAGAAACAATCCGATGGGTTTTACCGTTGTGTGAAGTGGTTTGTCCCCTTTGGTATGCCACACATCACATCAGAGGCGTGTTCAGGGCGTGTTGTTGGGGCTTATCTTGTGAGACAGACAGTGGCAATGGTGCATCGGGGGGCTAACGCCACAAAGCTCAAATGCTGCTCAGCAACTCAAAGCACATCTACAAAGGAGTTGGAGCACTGGATAGTGTGACACCGCAATGTCCGCAGAGCTGCAGGCCCATATGGGGGCAGGGGAAGGCTGGTGGCTATCTTGGCCCATTTGTCAACTTCATCATTGCATCTTATGGCCTCGCAGTCCTCAGCACTGGTAGCCTCAGAGACGTTTCTGTGGCTGGGGATCCAGGTGAAAGGCACCGGCCACGGTTCCAAATGCTGTGTCACCTGCTGTCGGAGGTCCATATCAGCACATTCTCGATGGGGAGGCCTGGGGGCCCAGAGTACAATAGCTTGGTTGCCCATGGTCAGAGAGTCACCTTCCTTCGCTACGGCTGTCACAAGTACGGCCCCTTGAAACTCACCTCTGTACGAAGTTTCTGGGCCTGTCACACGGGCTATGACAATGAGTGGCCCACAGGACAATGCCACACTGCTCTGTCCGCATGTCCCTCCAAGGAAGGGACCTGTAGTTTACTGCCATCACTAAACCACACTGTTCCTTCTTTGGGTTTTCCATTTGTGTAACAATGATGCCCGGCAATATTGATAGGGGAGAACCCCGGCAGGACCGTGCCTGCATCTTGTATGTGTGGGGCCGCTTTGTGATTCCTGTGCCGTGTTGCATACTCTGGCAAGGCGACATTGGCAGTTTGGGCCTGAAAGAGTTGTCCGTGACTTGATGACAACTCTGGTTTTCCCCGCGGGACCACTCGCTGTGGTCCCTCGGCCTTTGACGCACGGTGCTGTTGAGTTGCTTGCTGCAAACGTCTTTGCAGATCTTCACTGCCGCCGGCAGGAGAGCGGACACCAAGGGAGCAGCATGCGGCAACGGTGAGCAGTGGCTCCAACACTCCACTCTCAACCACAAAGTTGCACTCACACACCCCAACTTTCCGTGGACACAAACGCTGCAACAACCGGGATCAGCAAAAGCAGGTCACACAAAAGACACGAGTGGGGTAGTGGTGGGGTTTGTCACGGGCCTCAGAGACAGTTGGAGACCACAAAACACCGTCCAGGGTGTCCCTGCACTATAAAGGCACGCGTGGGCAAAACACATCACCAGGTGGTGTGTCAGTGGGCCTCAGCAGCCTTTGAAGGTCAAGAGGGCGCAGCACAGCGATGGAAAAGGGAGGAGGGTCTGATCGAGGGCTTAATGGGTTATCAGTTACATGTCATACTCAGGCTCACAACCTTTCTGTGTGTCTTCGTCATGTTTGTTGTCCTGGCAGGCTTTGTATGTGCATGGAAAACAATTTTTTCAGCAGGCTGACCATTTTAAGGCAGGTGATAAAAATGCCCACAGCAGGACAGCGGCAGCCTACACCACTATGCTGCAGTTGTGAGATAAGTGCTATGACCGCTGGGTCACTAATCTTCATACCCTACCACTGATCAAGGACCATTTTCAGACCAGAGGGTGAACATTTTATTTTGAAAATGAGGGAATTTGGGTTTCCATGTGAGTTCAGCAACCGAAAAAAAAAAAGCAGCGTTTGCGTATTGGAACCGAGATCCAGATCAGTGGGAAGCTGTATTGCCAACGAACGCGCTGAAAACCTGCTGAGAGTGGTCCCCCGATCTGTTGCCCCGATATCAGCAGGTGCTGTTTCCACAACTTCTGGACCCTCCCTCCCCGTGCTGCCCGCAGCTTGTCCCAGGCGCATTGGAATCGATCTGTGATTCGGGGTTGGGGATGGTCTTTTGGGAATGCCAAGACGGTGGCACTCAAAAGTTCTGAGCTGGAGCGCAATCGGTTCGGTATTTGGTGACCTTCTTGGACACCAGGCCCCCCCTCGCCGGGTCCTCCCCCTGGTTCAGCCGGCTTCCATTCCTTTTGTCGGTCTCCTACCTGGAGGCGCTCCCAGAGGGTCCGATGCACAAAGGTGAATGGCGATTCCATTGGCCAATCCACAATGACTGCTCAATCAAAATACCACCGAACACAGTGCCCCCTATCTTAAAGACGGGCTGGCCACTCACGGGCGTTTGCCTTTGTCCAGAACGCAGGTGGAGTCTCTGTGCGCTCTGATCCGGCGCTTTGTCTTCGGTATAGCTGGCCTGCCCTCCCTGGTCGCAAAAAAAAAAACACTTAGCACTCATCACAGCCGTGCGTCCCCCTCCACCACCCTCCTAAACCGCAATAGGGACAGCTGTGTTCTCTGCCCCGTAGCGAATACTGACCAACTGTGCCTGAATGCCGTCTCCCTCCCTGTCTGGTGCTGCTGTTGTATATACTGCAACCCGCTGATTCATCTCGGCCTTCAGTCCTCTACGTGCTCCAGTAGCGCCTTGGGATGCCTACGGGCGTGGCAGTTCCCGTTGCATCTTCTAGTTTTCGATTTCGCTTGCCCCACCTACGTGTCATGTCCGCTACCACGGTGAGCTGCAGGGGTGGATATAATAGTGACGACATTACCAAGGTGCGGGTGGGGGGGTGGGGGGGGCTGTTGAGCCAGGAGGCAGTGATGACGGAATGACAATTACCATTTGCTCCTTTTACAGCTTTACAGGCACAGATGATTCGGAATTGCAAGCCATTTTGGCAAAATGTGTCGAAATGATTGCACTGTATGGACTGTCTTCATGGGATACACCAACCGCTGTGCAATGTATTGTCTTGGGTTCAGTGTTGGTGGATTGGCCCAGTAGTACAATGGTATATGCGTAGGCAATGGATTCATTTGTCCTGCTCAGGCACTGTTTTTGGCCATTAGTCCTCTTATAAAACTGCTGGCAAACTGCTAGTTCAGTCAAACGGGTAAATCGTAATTGTAATCGTCATCGGGGGGGGGGGGGGGCTGGGGGGGGGGGCACCCCCCCTCCCCACTATATCCACCCCTGTTGCAGTTTGAATGATGATTGCGCCTATATCCACCCCTGGTGAGCTGTGGGACAATCGTAGCACTGGACTGCTCTGCTTCCTGATTTCGAGAGCGCACTTGAGTACCGTTTGCTAAGAGGACTTTGCCAGCTTACCCAGGTCTGAACCCCAAAAAAAAGCACCTGAACATTCATCACAGCCGTGGCTTGGGCCTGGACCATCTGCCAGTCCTTGACTCCGCACGAATTCTGGACCTGCTCTACCGTATCACACACCTCCCCGCGTTTGCCACCAGCCCCTGTAGGCCGCTTTCGCCCTTCAACCTCTTCCACACTGCTGTCTACCTCCTTTGGCCCCACCCCCGGTTCTACTTGAGTCCCCCTCACCACCACTTCGCAGGCCAAGAGGTTGTTGTGAGGGGCCATTCTCGGTCACTGGACTCACTGCCTATCTTGTCCCCAGCGAGCATCGGCCGGATGGCGCCTGCATTGATGGCAGTAAACTGGGCGACACCCCCTCGTCTCGCGCCTCTGCTGTGCTCAGGCACGGCACGATAGTTGTCTGCTGGGTCCCTGGCGTGCCTAACTCGTGCAAAGCCGATTTAATTCGCATGCTGCTTGGCTCCCACTTCTCCCCCGTTGGGGAGAAGATTCGGCTTGACTGCCAAGGGGCTATTGCCTCTGCCCAAGGCTCCAAGAGGCTAGTTGAACAATTCAGAGGGGTCTCTGCGGCCAGGCGTTCCCTCCATTAAAAACAACAGGACCTTGAGTGGGTTGAAGGGCATGTGGGCATCGAGCACAATGAGGTTTCGGACCAATGCGGGTGGGGACTGGTCAAAAAATGATGCCCGGCGCGTTAATACTCCCCCTGACGATGTTGCCGCACTTCCCGCGCAAGAAGGTCCCATTACTCTACATCCCACAAAGCTTTTTGCAACAGGCGCCTGGGGCCTAAGGCCTTCCAGCTCTTGACAAGCCTTTCTTTCACTCTTGTGAACTGCATGTGCTGCATGTTGTGCTGGCGTCTCGCCAACCAACACCACACATGTGACAGCTCATATGGCACCATATGGGGGGAGGGGGGGGGGGTAAACGGCTTTTGCCGCACAAGTCTGCGCCATGCCGTGCCCCGCCGTGTGTGTGGGGGGGGGGTTGTCAAAGCGTTGTGCCGTGGATTTCGGAGTGCTACGCAGCACAGAGGACTCACTGGCTCTATGCAGTTGCATAGAAAGCGCTCTTCAGAGGTCTCATAGATAGCGAGACAAATCTGCATAGATATGGCAAGATGGGCACATCAATGGTCCAAATGCGCAGCAACAAAGTCTTTGCCCCATGTCGTTTCCTTGTACTCCCGTTGCCCTTTGGCTGCAGCAATTTGCGCTTTGGCCTTGCTTACCTTCTACGCCTCTCAATGCATGTGTTTTTTCAGCTGCAATTTATCATTTCAGATTGGGCAACTATAGAAGGCCACCTTATGTTGTTGGCAGTGACAGCGATGTCAGTCGCGCCCAAGGTATGAGGGATCGTATTTTTCTGTGCAGCCATTAGAGGTTGCTCCGCCAGTTTTTCTGGTTGAGGAGTTGGAATGACCGCCGTATGGGCAAGTCTCGCGTGGGTACTGAGGTGAACCCTGCAGACCCGCCTGGTAGGCTACGATCGTTTTGGTTAGGCGGTGCTATTACCGCCGGATGTAAGTGCCGGTTGGTGGCTTGGAGAGAGGAGACAAATTTTTACACATGTCTTAAATTCCTGCCGAGATTAGCGTGGTGTGTGGCTTAGCGACGTTTCCTATGGTGACTTGCATTTTTTTTCCCATTCGCATGCGCTCATAAAAGGGTCGGTGGTTTGGACTGTCTGTGGAAAAAACACATTATGCAGTGCTGTCTCTTTGCTTGCGCTGTGCTGTGTCGTCTGCGTGCACACAGCATGGAATGAAGCCTGAACCGTTGTAGTTGTACTGAAGTCAGTTCAGTGAGGGTAATGCTGTGTGGACCTCTGGATGTGGGATGCCAAGTCTGTGCGCTTCCCCCACTCACACTAATGAAACGTGCACATTGTGTGTACAAAACAATTCTCCCCCCCTCTTCCTCCCTCTTTGTCTTTCCTGCCCCCGAACTGGTCTTTTTCGGCGTTGACCTCAGCCAGCCATGCCCCCCGAGGATGTGTGGGGGGCGATCTCCCGCACGGAGCCTCTCTGTCCTTTTCTTTGCACTGCATACCATAGTCTACCCTTACTCCACCTTGCTGGCTCCCCTGACCAATGACTTGGGAGGTCGGTACACGTGTGCGTAGGGCTGGCCTCCTGATGAACTGAGTGTTGATGGACGTTGGATTTGTTTTACAAGAAAACAAAATGCCTTGTGGTGTCATGTTTCGAGGTGTAGGGTTGGCTTATGTCTGCAACATGTGCTCCACGGTGCGTACCGCGTGGTAACACAGGCTTGTCGAAACACAGGGACCCCGCGTTTCTGCACTATGGCCCGTTCAACCAGAACCTGGCCCGTGTTACGACAAGGGAGGGAGGGGCAATTGGCGGTTCTCTTTTGGCCTAAGGGTCCTACCACCCCCCCCCCCCATGCCAATGGACCCCCCATGCCAATGGCCCCCCCCTCTCGAAAGAAGAAACATGGCCCCCCTTGCTAATGGACCCCCCCTCTCGAAAGAAGAAACATGCCCCCCCCCTCAGATTTTTTCACCAAATCGCCCAGTGTCTCAGCTCACTGAACTGTGGCTGTGCATCATGGGACAGCCCTCCATGGCCTTTGCTGTCACAAGAGGTTTTGTGGACTACCAGGGTTGAACCCTCGGAGTGTCTTGAGGGCCTGGAGCCCGTGGATCCGTAGATGCTCACGAGTATGTGGCTGGTGGCTCGCCCTGACAAGTCAATCCTCCAAGAGGGAGCAAGAGACCCTTACGAGAGGGGGCTTGTGACTCTCAGCCATTGGCTCAGGAGAGCATGGACCAGGCAGTGTCCATGCCTCACCGTGTAACAATCTATAGTGTGAACAGCCCGATACATGGGCCGCTCTGAGGGTCTACATTGTCTGAGAATCCCTGATTTCGCCGCTAGCAACACCCCCTCCTTGTTACATGCTACTGATTGTTTGCTATGAGAGACATTCTTCGCGTGCTGCCCATCATCTACTAACATGCAGGACCTGTGCCTCAAAAGATGTCCATCATTGGCTTCGCGGCACCTACACTTTACATGCGACCCATCATCTGCTATGCAACACCCAAACTTGACAAGCTGCCCATCGACTGCTATAAACGAGCGATACTGTACATGCTGCGCATGGATGCAGTGACTGTTGTGCTCTCCTCTGCCAACCCCTGCAACCAACGGAGGCCCAATCCATTCCAAGCAATTGATTGGGACACTCCCCACTCTCCTCTTTCCTAATCAGCCCCCCCCCCCTCTGTGAAGTGCCAACAGGGCCCTGTGTCTACCCCACAGGCTGTCAGTGCACCCCGTCTGGCTGGCACATGCCCACGACTGTTTGCTGCACCCCCCCACCCCACGCTGCCCCCTTTCACAATGGACCCCCTTCGCCTAGACCTTTCCCCCCCTCTCTCCCGTACAAAGCGAAGCATGGGGCAGGAACAACCAGTTGCGTTCTCTTGATAATGAGGGAAAAGGGTGTACAAGAAGGGGCCGCACACAAGTCAAAGAGTGCTCCACACATGCACGTCCTAGTATGCATATGCAGCAATGTTTGGCAGTTCCAATCAGATCATCCAATTTACATTGGCTCATTGTTCATAGCTTGGCCGTATTTTGTCAGCCACAACCTCTAGCTTAAATACAACTACAGCAAATCACCTTCACCTCGATTTGCAGGTCCTTGCTCTGAGGCTGGCACTCCTTCGGCCAGACCCGCCGGTCAGGGTTTAGGCTTGGTGGGTAGGAGGGTGAGAGGGGGAGTTGGGGTGGTTGGCACTGCCAAACAGGCTACTCATAGGTAGTGTACCCCTCAACATCGGTACTGTCTTTTCTGTGTAGAGCTGACATCTGTGCTAAACTCACGCTCATCTGACGATTCCTCTCTCGTGTGGTTCGTGTAATTGTCGGACCCAGGTGATTCTATCTCTGATGGACTAGATGGTTCAGATACTCAGTCTTTGATTGAGCACGTAGAATCTTCTGAATCCACTCAGAGAACAAGCGGCGTTGCACAGGGTCCACCGGACCCCATTCAGAGGCATGCACTAGCTGTCGTAACAACAAAGGCGTGGCAATGTCTAATTCGCAGACTGACCTCAGTTCATGGTTCAAAGGCACTCTCCCACACTGTTGACTTCCTCTCTTTGTGCTACCGGAGACACAGGGGGGTTCTGGGCAGGTGGTGCTTCACATTAGCGTAGAGCAGGGACGCTTTGCGGCCATTGGCCGCCAGCACATCCGCCATTTCATTTCCCGCAATGTCTACATGACTTGGGGCCTTCAACCAGTCCCAGGTCACGGTCGTGGCATCGCGAAGATTCATAAGGGTAATCCACAAATATCATTCGTAACCGGGCCTTGAGGGGTGACCTAGGCACTTGCCCTCCAACTGCCCCTCCCTGCAACCGTCCATGTACATATGATGAGTCTGTGCACACTGCTATCTTCAGATTGCTAAACCGATAATGTAGTACTACCTCGATCACCGCCTGTAACTCTGCACGATTGATTGTTTGTTGCATGTTGGGGGGGGGGGATATGAGGCTTTTTCCCACCCATCGGCAGAACAGCAGCCCCACCCCCCAATCCAACCCACTGTGGAGACAAATTCTGCTGACCCATCATGACCCATCAGTATAGTCCAGGGGATAAACCTCTGCTTCCCTTCGTTGGATGGCACCTAGGGCCTCCGATGCTAATTCTTGCTTTCGGGCAACTTTTCGTCTCTTCATCTCACGTCGTTCCTCTGCTGATGACTGATCTGGCTGATAAACAATGGTATGGATAATGAGAGACCCATGATAAAGCAGATGAGACAGTGAGGTCTGAAACTGAGTGAAGACAGCCGAGAAGTGTTCCAAGGGCTCCCAAGTGGCAACCGCCTGTACCGTTCGGATCCAAAATGTGAGGAAAATTTCAAAGGTGGGTATGCCACCTCTTACCAAGGAGTTGCGCAGTGTTCAATGGGCAGCCCTGGCTGCCCACACCATAATACCCTGGTGTCCACTTCTTGGTAGATCTGTGTGAGTTGCCTATAGACATGATAGCTTCGGCTGTGCTCGATTGCGCACAATATCGACTAGCATGAGTGGCACCAGCACAGCAAATGATGTCTACCTACCTCCAGTTGGTTTGTTCCCTCGTGCTCCCAGGTTGACCTTGAACCATGACTAGCACATACACAGACCTGTTCTTGCCAAGTGCAAGTGACAGAATTCCCCAGTCGACCTTAATCTAACAACGGAGCTGCCATCAGGCCCCTGTGAAAAGTGGAGGCTAGTCTGTGGACTCTCTCTGGCTTTCAATCCAGTCTGCCAGCCTGATTTTGTTGTGTTGCTGCCCGCAGTTACCCCTGCAGCAGAGCCTCAGTGGATTTTTGGGGCCTCCCTGCTTGACAGGTTTCGCTGCATGCTTCCCCTTTTGTATACGTGGCTGTTTGTATAGGTTTGATTGCCGTGTGGTCAGTCTGTTTTTCTATAAATGGACCGTCATGCCCCCCCCCCCCGACTGCCCAAAGACACGGCACACCCGCCAGGATTTCATTAAGTCTATGTCCATAAACTGTGTTTATGGAGCGTGCTGCTCAGGGCGCGCCTGGGGACGATACGTCAGGAGGCTTGATTTCATGGCTGAAGTGCATGGCTTCTGTTCATTGGTGATGGCTGAAATTCGTGGCTTAAATTCATGGCTTGAGCTCATGGCTGAAGTGCATGTCTTGAGCTCATGGCTGAAGTGCATGGCCTAAGTTCATGGCTGAAGTGCATGGCTTCAGTTCATGGCTGAAGTGCATGGCCCACGGGGGGGGGGGAGGGCAACTACAATCGGTCCGGATGCGACCCACCCCCCGGCTATCTGTCAAAACTTGCGGGGGCGGGGGGGGGGTTGGCAGGAGGTTGGGGGGGGGGTGTATTGGCAGCTCGGCCGGGGGGTCCCAAGGGGGGGGGGGCTTGTGCACGACCCACTACTACCACATGCATACCTCAAGGGTGTGTGTGTGTCTGGGGGCATGGGGGTATAGAGGTATGTATGCGATAATAACGATTTCTCGGCTTTGCCAGGAAGAAAGTCTTAAGGGTCTTAAGGACCAAAGGCATAGTACCCCCTTTCAACTAAGCATGGGACAAAAAATTTGGCGCTGTTGGCGCCATGGCCCCCGCACCGCTATCTTTCAAAACTCGGGGGGCGGGGGGGAGGGGGGGGGGGGCTGGGGGGGGGTCGCATACAAGGACCGGGCCCGGCCGCCCCCCCCGTGGCATGGCCTAAGTTCATGGCTCAAGCCATGCACTTCAGCCATTGTGTGTACTGCATTCAAACCTTTTGTTAGTGCTCCTCTTTTTCCCTCCAGGAAAGCCAGTTTTGGGCTTGTTACAGCAAACAGTGGAGCTGCAACCTGCAACCTGCAACTCATTCAGGACAACGGCAATAGCTCGGATATCCACCATTACCCCCCCCCCCCCCCCCGTGTCAATGGCCCGGGCCATGTTTCTTCTTTCGAGAGGGAGGGGGCATTGACACGCGCATGGGGGGTCCATTGACTCGAGTTCTCGTAAAAAATCCAAAAAAAAAATCTTTGTGTATGCATTTTCTAGCTTGTGCCATTGGTGTAAACGTGGTGGGGACCCATGCTTGGTACCTCTTGTATCTTTGTGGTGGTTGTGGAGCTCATGTAAGCCACCTTTTGCAATTTTTTCATGCTTTTACACCATTTTTCTTGTGGTGCTCAACATTTGTTTCCCATGCCTTTCCTTCTTCACACATGCAAGCACACAATAGCAAATACGAAGAAAACGCACAACTGCAACTTTTGAGGCGATGATGGTTGAAACTGATGACCCCAGGCCTGCTTCAAAAAGTTTCAGCACCATATACTTCATGTGGCAGTCAAAGAAGCTGACAAACGTGGTTGAATGCTACAAAATAACGGCGTGCGTTAGATCGCAACATACCACTGGGGCCAGATGTGGCCCTGATCAGGGAAGCGTTGTGGAAAACAGGCACACAACACGGCTGAAAGTGGTGGCCCCAGGCCTGCTTGAAAAATTTTCAGCACTGTGAAGTGCTCAACAATAATGTTTTCAAATAGACATGAAGGAGATGCAACTGCAATTGGCTGACTGACGGAATGAACCACGGCACTTTGACCTGAGCAAAGCATGTTGACATCTGTGGCCCCAGGCATGCTTGAAAAATTTTCAGCACTGTGAAGTGCTCAACAATAATGTTTTCAAATAGACATGAAGGAGATGCAACTGCAATTGGCTGACTGACGGAATGAACCACGGCACTTTGACCTGAGCAAAGCATGCTGACATCTCTGGCCCCAGGCATGCTTGAAAAATTTTCAGCACTGTGAAGTGCTCAACAATAATGTTTTCAAATAGACATGAAGGAGATGCAACTGCAATTGGCTGACTGACGGAATGAACCACGGCACTTTGACCTGAGCAAAGCATGCTGAAATCTGTGGCCCCAGGCCTGCTTGAAAAATTTTCAGCACTGTGAAGTGCTCAACAATAATGTTTTCAAATAGACATGAAGGAGATGCAACTGCAATTGGCTGACTGACGGAATGAACCACGGCACTTTGACCTGAGCAAAGCATGCTGAAATCTCTGGCCCCAGGCATGCTTGAAAAATTTTCAGCACTGTGAAGTGCTCAACAATAATGTTTTCAAATAGACATGAAGGAGATGCAACTGCAATTGGCTGACTGACGGAATGAACCACGGCACTTTGACTTGAGCAAAGCATGCTGACATCTGTGGCCCCAGGCATGCTTGAAAAATTTTCAGCACTGTGAAGTGCTCAACAATAATGTTTTCAAATAGACATGAAGGAGATGCAACTGCAATTGGCTGACTGACGGAATGAACCACGGCACTTTGACCTGAGCAAAGCATGTTGACATCTGTGGCCCCAGGCATGCTTGAAAAATTTTCAGCACTGTGAAGTGCTCAACAATAATGTTTTCAAATAGACATGAAGGAGATGCAACTGCAATTGGCTGACTGACGGAATGAACCACGGCACTTTGACCTGAGCAAAGCATGCTGACATCTCTGGCCCCAGGCATGCTTGAAAAATTTTCAGCACTGTGAAGTGCTCAACAATAATGTTTTCAAATAGACATGAAGGAGATGCAACTGCAATTGGCTGACTGACGGAATGAACCACGGCACTTTGACCTGAGCAAAGCATGCTGAAATCTGTGGCCCCAGGCATGCTTGAAAATTTTTCAGCACTGTGAAGTGCTCAACAATAATGTTTTCAAATAGACATGAAGGAGATGCAACTGCAATTGGCTGACTGACGGAATGAACCACGGCACTTTGACCTGAGCAAAGCATGCTGACATCTCTGGCCCCAGGCATGCTTGAAAAATTTTCAGCACTGTGAAGTGCTCAACAATAATGTTTTCAAATAGACATGAAGGAGATGCAACTGCAATTGGCTGACTGACGGAATGAACCACGGCACTTTGACCTGAGCAAAGCATGCTGAAATCTGTGGCCCCAGGCATGCTTGAAAAATTTTCAGCACTGTGAAGTGCTCAACAATAATGTTTTCAAATAGACATGAAGGAGATGCAACTGCAATTGGCTGACTGACGGAATGAACCACGGCACTTTGACCTGAGCAAAGCATGTTGACATCTGTGGCCCCAGGCATGCTTGAAAATTTTTCAGCACTGTGAAGTGCTCAACAATAATGTTTTCAAATAGACATGAAGGAGATGCAACTGCAATTGGCTGACTGACGGAATGAACCACGGCACTTTGACCTGAGCAAAGCATGTTGACATCTGTGGCCCCGGGCATGCTTGAAAAATTTTCAGCACTGTGAAGTGCTCAACAATAATGTTTTCAAATAGACATGAAGGAGATGCAACTGCAATTGGCTGACTGACGGAATGAACCACGGCACTTTGACCTGAGCAAAGCATGCTGACATCTCTGGCCCCAGGCATGCTTGAAAAATTTTCAGCACTGTGAAGTGCTCAACAATAATGTTTTCAAATAGACATGAAGGAGATGCAACTGCAATTGGCTGACTGACGGAATGAACCACGGCACTTTGACCTGAGCAAAGCATGTTGACATCTGTGGCCCCAGGCATGCTTGAAAAATTTTCAGCACTGTGAAGTGCTCAACAATAATGTTTTCAAATAGACATGAAGGAGATGCAACTGCAATTGGCTGACTGACGGAATGAACCACGGCACTTTGACCTGAGCAAAGCATGTTGACATCTGTGGCCCCGGGCATGCTTGAAAAATTTTCAGCACTGTGAAGTGCTCAACAATAATGTTTTCAAATAGACATGAAGGAGATGCAACTGCAATTGGCTGACTGACGGAATGAACCACGGCACTTTGACCTGAGCAAAGCATGCTGACATCTGTGGCCCCAGGCATGCTTGAAAAATTTTCAGCACTGTGAAGTGCTCAACAATAATGTTTTCAAATAGACATGAAGGAGATGCAACTGCAATTGGCTGACTGACGGAATGAACCACGGCACTTTGACCTGAGCAAAGCATGTTGACATCTGTGGCCCCAGGCATGCTTGAAAAATTTTCAGCACTGTGAAGTGCTCAACAATAATGTTTTCAAATAGACATGAAGGAGATGCAACTGCAATTGGCTGACTGACGGAATGAACCACGGCACTTTGACCTGAGCAAAGCATGCTGAAATCTCTGGCCCCAGGCATGCTTCAAAAATTTTCAGCACTGTGAAGTGCTCAACAATAATGTTTTCAAATAGACATGAAGGAGATGCAACTGCAATTGGCTGACTGACGGAATGAACCACGGCACTTTGACCTGAGCAAAGCATGCTGACATCTGTGGCCCCAGGCATGCTTGAAAAATTTTCAGCACTGTGAAGTGCTCAACAATAATGTTTTCAAATAGACATGAAGGAGATGCAACTGCAATTGGCTGACTGACGGAATGAACCACGGCACTTTGACCTGAGCAAAGCATGCTGACATCTCTGGCCCCAGGCCTGCTTGAAAAATTTTCAGCACTGTGAAGTGCTCAACAATAATGTTTTCAAATAGACATGAAGGAGATGCAACTGCAATTGGCTGACTGACGGAATGAACCACGGCACTTTGACTTGAGCAAAGCATGCTGACATCTGTGGCCCCAGGCCTGCTTGAAAAATTTTCAGCACTGTGAAGTGCTCAACAATAATGTTTTCAAATAGACATGAAGGAGATGCAACTGCAATTGGCTGACTGACGGAATGAACCACGGCACTTTGACCTGAGCAAAGCATGCTGACATCTCTGGCCCCAGGCATGCTTGAAAAATTTTCAGCACTGTGAAGTGCTCAACAATAATGTTTTCAAATAGACATGAAGGAGATGCAACTGCAATTGGCTGACTGACGGAATGAACCACGGCACTTTGACCTGAGCAAAGCATGCTGAAATCTGTGGCCCCAGGCATGCTTGAAAAATTTTCAGCACTGTGAAGTGCTCAACAATAATGTTTTCAAATAGACATGAAGGAGATGCAACTGCAATTGGCTGACTGACGGAATGAACCACGGCACTTTGACCTGAGCAAAGCATGCTGACATCTGTGGCCCCAGGCATGCTTGAAAAATTTTCAGCACTGTGAAGTGCTCAACAATAATGTTTTCAAATAGACATGAAGGAGATGCAACTGCAATTGGCTGACTCACGGAATGAACCACGGCACTTTGACCTGAGCAAAGCTTGTTGACATCTGTGGCCCCAGGCCTGCTTGAAAAATTTTCAGCACTGTGAAGTGCTCAACAATAATGTTTTCAAATAGACATGAAGGAGATGCAACTGCAATTGGCTGACTGACGGAATGAACCACGGCACTTTGACCTGAGCAAAGCATGTTGACATCTGTGGCCCCAGGCATGCTTGAAAAATTTTCAGCACTGTGAAGTGCTCAACAATAATGTTTTCAAATAGACATGAAGGAGATGCAACTGCAATTGGCTGACTGACGGAATGAACCACGGCACTTTGACCTGAGCAAAGCATGCTGAAATCTCTGGCCCCAGGCATGCTTCAAAAATTTTCAGCACTGTGAAGTGCTCAACAATAATGTTTTCAAATAGACATGAAGGAGATGCAACTGCAATTGGCTGACTGACGGAATGAACCACGGCACTTTGACCTGAGCAAAGCATGCTGACATCTGTGGCCCCAGGCATGCTTGAAAAATTTTCAGCACTGTGAAGTGCTCAACAATAATGTTTTCAAATAGACATGAAGGAGATGCAACTGCAATTGGCTGACTGACGGAATGAACCACGGCACTTTGACCTGAGCAAAGCATGCTGACATCTCTGGCCCCAGGCCTGCTTGAAAAATTTTCAGCACTGTGAAGTGCTCAACAATAATGTTTTCAAATAGACATGAAGGAGATGCAACTGCAATTGGCTGACTGACGGAATGAACCACGGCACTTTGACTTGAGCAAAGCATGCTGACATCTGTGGCCCCAGGCCTGCTTGAAAAATTTTCAGCACTGTGAAGTGCTCAACAATAATGTTTTCAAATAGACATGAAGGAGATGCAACTGCAATTGGCTGACTGACGGAATGAACCACGGCACTTTGACCTGAGCAAAGCATGCTGACATCTCTGGCCCCAGGCATGCTTGAAAAATTTTCAGCACTGTGAAGTGCTCAACAATAATGTTTTCAAATAGACATGAAGGAGATGCAACTGCAATTGGCTGACTGACGGAATGAACCACGGCACTTTGACCTGAGCAAAGCATGCTGAAATCTGTGGCCCCAGGCATGCTTGAAAAATTTTCAGCACTGTGAAGTGCTCAACAATAATGTTTTCAAATAGACATGAAGGAGATGCAACTGCAATTGGCTGACTGACGGAATGAACCACGGCACTTTGACCTGAGCAAAGCATGCTGACATCTGTGGCCCCAGGCATGCTTGAAAAATTTTCAGCACTGTGAAGTGCTCAACAATAATGTTTTCAAATAGACATGAAGGAGATGCAACTGCAATTGGCTGACTCACGGAATGAACCACGGCACTTTGACCTGAGCAAAGCTTGTTGACATCTGTGGCCCCAGGCCTGCTTGAAAAATTTTCAGCACTGTGAAGTGCTCAACAATAATGTTTTCAAATAGACATGAAGGAGATGCAACTGCAATTGGCTGACTGACGGAATGAACCACGGCACTTTGACCTGAGCAAAGCATGTTGACATCTGTGGCCCCAGGCCTGCTTGAAAAATTTTCAGCACTGTGAAGTGCTCAACAATAATGTTTTCAAATAGACATGAAGGAGATGCAACTGCAATTGGCTGACTGACGGAATGAACCACGGCACTTTGACCTGAGCAAAGCATGCTGACATCTCTGGCCCCAGGCCTGCTTGAAAAATTTTCAGCACTGTGAAGTGCTCAACAATAATGTTTTCAAATAGACATGAAGGAGATGCAACTGCAATTGGCTGACTGACGGAATGAACCACGGCAATTTGACCTGAGCAAAGCATGTTGACATCTGTGGCCCCAGGCCTGCTTGAAAAATTTTCAGCACTGTGAAGTGCTCAACAATAATGTTTTCAAATAGACATGAAGGAGATGCAACTGCAATTGGCTGACTGACGGAATGAACCACGGCACTTTGACCTGAGCAAAGCATGCTGACATCTCTGGCCCCAGGCCTGCTTGAAAAATCACCTCGAAGAGAGGTTGTTAGATCAAGCGCAGGCGCGGGCGTCATATACCCCCCTTTTTTGGGGTCATTCGCGTAGCATACCCCAAGGCATGATATTGGATGTCCAACCCCTTGTAAAATCATTATTTTGCCCAATAAGAGCATCCCCCAATGGATTTTTTGATTTTGAGGCCTCTACCCCCTAAAACTGGATATCACTTTTTTGAGGGGGGGTGGGGGGGGGGTGGGTGGGTGGGGGGGGGGTCAAAAGTTTTTGCTTAATAGGCTACAAGCAGTGAGAACGCACGGCGCTTGTAATACGGTCAGCGGTCCAATGGTAACGCGGCCGCTTCCGGATGTGCAGGCGTCGGTTCGAACCCTAGTCTGCCAAATTTTAGCGCCGCCGCCGGCGGCGGCGCCAAAGTGGGCAGACTGGGGTTCGAACCGCCGATCACACGGATGCCGGCCGGCTGCGTTACCACTCAGCCACTACCTGGATTCCAGCGAAGGGCCTCCGTGCTGCTTGGGGCCGTATCTGCTACTGACAAAAAACCCAAACTGTGTGTATATGTCTGACTGCCTGCTTGCTGGCTCAGGGACTGATTGGCTGACTGTCAACCTCTCTTCGAGGTGCACTGCCGAAGGCAATAGAATTTTCAGCACTGTGAAGTGCTCAACAATAATGTTTTCAAATAGACATGAAGGAGATGCAACTGCAATTGGCTGACTGACGGAATGAACCACGGCATTTTGACCTGAGCAAAGCATGCTGAAATCTGTGGCCCCAGGCCTGCTTGAAAAATTTTCAGCACTGTGAAGTGCTCAACAATAATGTTTTCAAATAGACATGAAGGAGATGCAACTGCAATTGGCTGACTGACGGAATGAACCACGGCACTTTGACCTGAGCAAAGCATGCTGAAATCTGTGGCCCCAGGCATGCTTGAAAAATTTTCAGCACTGTGAAGTGCTCAACAATAATGTTTTCAAATAGACATGAAGGAGATGCAACTGCAATTGGCTGACTGACGGAATGAACCACGGCACTTTGACCTGAGCAAAGCATGCTGAAATCTGTGGCCCCAGGCATGCTTGAAAAATTTTCAGCACTGTGAAGTGCTCAACAATAATGTTTTCAAATAGACATGAAGGAGATGCAACTGCAATTGGCTGACTAACGGAATGAACCACGGCACTTTGACCTGAGCAAAGCATGCTGACATCTGTGGCCCCAGGCCTGCTTGAAAAATTTTCAGCACTGTGAAGTGCTCAACAATAATGTTTTCAAATAGACATGAAGGAGATGCAACTGCAATTGGCTGACTGACGGAATGAACCACGGCACTTTGACCTGAGCAAAGCATGCTGAAATCTGTGGCCCCAGGCATGCTTGAAAAATTTTCAGCACTGTGAAGTGCTCAACAATAATGTTTTCAAATAGACATGAAGGAGATGCAACTGCAATTGGCTGACTGACGGAATGAACCACGGCACTTTGACCTGAGCAAAGCATGCTGAAATCTGTGGCCCCAGGCCTGCTTGAAAAATTTTCAGCACTGTGAAGTGCTCAACAATAATGTTTTCAAATAGACATGAAGGAGATGCAACTGCAATTGGCTGACTGACGGAATGAACCACGGCACTTTGACTTGAGCAAAGCATGCTGACATCTGTGGCCCCAGGCCTGCTTGAAAAATTTTCAGCACTGTGAAGTGCTCAACAACAATGTTTTCAAATAGACATGAAGGAGATGCAACTGCAATTGGCTGACTAACGGAATGAACCACGGCACTTTGACCTGAGCAAAGCATGCTGACATCTGTGGCCCCAGGCCTGCTTGAAAAATTTTCAGCACTGTGAAGTGCTCAACAATAATGTTTTCAAATAGACATGAAGGAGATGCAACTGCAATTGGCTGACTGACGGAATGAACCACGGCACTTTGACCTGAGCAAAGCATGCTGAAATCTGTGGCCCCAGGCCTGCTTGAAAAATTTTCAGCACTGTGAAGTGCTCAACAATAATGTTTTCAAATAGACATGAAGGAGATGCAACTGCAATTGGCTGACTGACGGAATGAACCACGGCACTTTGACCTGAGCAAAGCATGCTGAAATCTGTGGCCCCAGGCCTGCTTGAAAAATTTTCAGCACTGTGAAGTGCTCAACAATAATGTTTTCAAATAGACATGAAGGAGATGCAACTGCAATTGGCTGACTGACGGAATGAACCACGGCACTTTGACCTGAGCAAAGCATGCTGACATCTGTGGCCCCAGGCATGCTTGAAAAATTTTCAGCACTGTGAAGTGCTCAACAATAATGTTTTCAAATAGACATGAAGGAGATGCAACTGCAATTGGCTGACTGACGGAATGAACCACGGCACTTTGACCTGAGCAAAGCATGCTGAAATCTCTGGCCCCAGGCATGCTTGAAAAATTTTGAGCACTGTGAAGTGCTCAACAATAATGTTTTCAAATAGACATGAAGGAGATGCAACTGCAATTGGCTGACTGACGGAATGAACCACGGCACTTTGACCTGAGCAAAGCATGCTGACATCTGTGGTCCCAGGCCTGCTTGAAAAATTTTCAGCACTGTGAAGTGCTCAACAACAATGTTTTCAAATAGACATGAAGGAGATGCAACTGCAATTGGCTGACTGACGGAATGAACCACGGCACTTTGACTTGAGCAAAGCATGCTGACATCTGTGGCCCCAGGCCTGCTTGAAAAATTTTCAGCACTGTGAAGTGCTCAACAATAATGTTTTCAAATAGACATGAAGGAGATGCAACTGCAATTGGCTGACGGACGGAATGAACCACGGCACTTTGACTTGAGCAAAGCATGCTGACATCTGTGGCCCCAGGCCTGCTTGAAAAATTTTCAGCACTGTGAAGTGCTCAACAATAATGTTTTCAAATAGACATGAAGGAGATGCAACTGCAATTGGCTGACTGACGGAATGAACCACGGCACTTTGACCTGAGCAAAGCATGCTGAAATCTGTGGCCCCAGGCCTGCTTGAAAAATTTTCAGCACTGTGAAGTGCTCAACAATAATGTTTTCAAATAGACATGAAGGAGATGCAACTGCAATTGGCTGACTGACGGAATGAACCACGGCACTTTGACCTGAGCAAAGCATGCTGAAATCTGTGGCCCCAGGCCTGCTTGAAAAATTTTCAGCACTGTGAAGTGCTCAACAATAATGTTTTCAAATAGACATGAAGGAGATGCAACTACAATTGGCTGACTGACGGAATGAACCACGGCACTTTGACCTGAGCAAAGCATGCTGACATCTCTGGCCCCAGGCATGCTTGAAAAATTTTCAGCACTGTGAAGTGCTCAACAATAATGTTTTCAAATAGACATGAAGGAGATGCAACTGCAATTGGCTGACTGACGGAATGAACCACGGCACTTTGACCTGAGCAAAGCATGCTGACATCTGTGGCCCCAGGCATGCTTGAAAAATTTTCAGCACTGTGAAGTGCTCAACAATAATGTTTTCAAATAGACATGAAGGAGATGCAACTGCAATTGGCTGACTGACGGAATGAACCACGGCACTTTGACTTGAGCAAAGCATGCTGACATCTGTGGCCCCAGGCCTGCTTGAAAAATTTTCAGCACTGTGAAGTGCTCAACAATAATGTTTTCAAATAGACATGAAGGAGATGCAACTGCAATTGGCTGACGGACGGAATGAACCACGGCACTTTGACTTGAGCAAAGCATGCTGACATCTGTGGCCCCAGGCCTGCTTGAAAAATTTTCAGCACTGTGAAGTGCTCAACAATAATGTTTTCAAATAGACATGAAGGAGATGCAACTGCAATTGGCTGACTGACGGAATGAACCACGGCACTTTGACCTGAGCAAAGCATGCTGAAATCTGTGGCCCCAGGCCTGCTTGAAAAATTTTCAGCACTGTGAAGTGCTCAACAATAATGTTTTCAAATAGACATGAAGGAGATGCAACTGCAATTGGCTGACTGACGGAATGAACCACGGCACTTTGACCTGAGCAAAGCATGCTGAAATCTGTGGCCCCAGGCCTGCTTGAAAAATTTTCAGCACTGTGAAGTGCTCAACAATAATGTTTTCAAATAGACATGAAGGAGATGCAACTGCAATTGGCTGACTGACGGAATGAACCACGGCACTTTGACCTGAGCAAAGCATGCTGACATCTCTGGCCCCAGGCATGCTTGAAAAATTTTCAGCACTGTGAAGTGCTCAACAATAATGTTTTCAAATAGACATGAAGGAGATGCAACTGCAATTGGCTGACTGACGGAATGAACCACGGCACTTTGACCTGAGCAAAGCATGCTGACATCTGTGGCCCCAGGCATGCTTGAAAAATTTTCAGCACTGTGAAGTGCTCAACAATAATGTTTTCAAATAGACATGAAGGAGATGCAACTGCAATTGGCTGACTGACGGAATGAACCACGGCACTTTGACCTGAGCAAAGCATGCTGACATCTGTGGCGCCAGGCATGCTTGAAAAATTTTCAGCACTGTGAAGTGCTCAACAATAATGTTTTCAAATAGACATGAAGGAGATGCAACTGCAATTGGCTGACTGACGGAATGAACCACGGCACTTTGACTTGAGCAAAGCATGTTGACATCTGTGGCCCCAGGCCTGCTTGAAAAATTTTCAGCACTGTGAAGTGCTCAACAATAATGTTTTCAAATAGACATGAAGGAGATGCAACTGCAATTGGCTGACTGACGGAATGAACCACGGCACTTTGACCTGAGCAAAGCATGTTGACATCTGTGGCCCCAGGCCTGCTTGAAAAATTTTCAGCACTGTGAAGTGCTCAACAATAATGTTTTCAAATAGACATGAAGGAGATGCAACTGCAATTGGCTGACTGACGGAATGAACCACGGCACTTTGACCTGAGCAAAGCATGCTGACATCTCTGGCCCCAGGCCTGCTTGAAAAATTTTCAGCACTGTGAAGTGCTCAACAATAATGTTTTCAAATAGACATGAAGGAGATGCAACTGCAATTGGCTGACTGACGGAACGAACCACGGCAATTTGACCTGAGCAAAGCATGTTGACATCTGTGGCCCCAGGCCTGCTTGAAAAATTTTCAGCACCGTGAAGTGCTCAACAATAATGTTTTCAAATAGACATGAAGGAGATGCAACTGCAATTGGCTGACTGACGGAATGAACCACGGCACTTTGACCTGAGCAAAGCATGCTGACATCTCTGGCCCCAGGCATGCTTGAAAAATTTTCAGCACTGTGAAGTGCTCAACAATAATGTTTTCAAATAGACATGAAGGAGATGCAACTGCAATTGGCTGACTGACGGAATGAACCACGGCACTTTGACCTGAGCAAAGCATGCTGAAATCTGTGGCCCCAGGCCTGCTTGAAAAATTTTCAGCACTGTGAAGTGCTCAACAATAATGTTTTCAAATAGACATGAAGGAGATGCAACTGCAATTGGCTGACTGACGGAATGAACCACGGCACTTTGACTTGAGCAAAGCATGCTGACATCTGTGGCCCCAGGCCTGCTTGAAAAATTTTCAGCACTGTGAAGTGCTCAACAACAATGTTTTCAAATAGACATGAAGGAGATGCAACTGCAATTGGCTGACTAACGGAATGAACCACGGCACTTTGACCTGAGCAAAGCATGCTGAAATCTGTGGCCCCAGGCATGCTTGAAAAATTTTCAGCACTGTGAAGTGCTCAACAATAATGTTTTCAAATAGACATGAAGGAGATGCAACTGCAATTGGCTGACTGACGGAATGAACCACGGCACTTTGACCTGAGCAAAGCATGCTGACATCTGTGGCCCCAGGCCTGCTTGAAAAATTTTCAGCACTGTGAAGTGCTCAACAATAATGTTTTCAAATAGACATGAAGGAGATGCAACTGCAATTGGCTGACTGACGGAATGAACCACGGCACTTTGACCTGAGCAAAGCATGCTGACATCTGTGGCCCCAGGCCTGCTTGAAAAATTTTCAGCACTGTGAAGTGCTCAACAATAATGTTTTCAAATAGACATGAAGGAGATGCAACTGCAATTGGCTGACTGACGGAATGAACCACGGCACTTTGACCTGAGCAAAGCATGCTGACATCTGTGGTCCCAGGCCTGCTTGAAAAATTTTCAGCACTGTGAAGTGCTCAACAATAATGTTTTCAAATAGACATGAAGGAGATGCAACTGCAATTGGCTGACTGACGGAATGAACCACGGCACTTTGACCTGAGCAAAGCATGCTGAAATCTGTGGCCCCAGGCCTGCTTGAAAAATTTTCAGCACTGTGAAGTGCTCAACAATAATGTTTTCAAATAGACATGAAGGAGATGCAACTGCAATTGGCTGACTGACGGAATGAACCACGGCACTTTGACCTGAGCAAAGCATGCTGAAATCTGTGGCCCCAGGCCTGCTTGAAAAATTTTCAGCACTGTGAAGTGCTCAACAATAATGTTTTCAAATAGACATGAAGGAGATGCAACTGCAATTGGCTGACTGACGGAATGAACCACGGCACTTTGACTTGAGCAAAGCATGCTGACATCTGTGGCCCCAGGCCTGCTTGAAAAATTTTCAGCACTGTGAAGTGCTCAACAACAATGTTTTCAAATAGACATGAAGGAGATGCAACTGCAATTGGCTGACTAACGGAATGAACCACGGCACTTTGACCTGAGCAAAGCATGCTGACATCTGTGGCCCCAGGCCTGCTTGAAAAATTTTCAGCACTGTGAAGTGCTCAACAATAATGTTTTCAAATAGACATGAAGGAGATGCCACTGCAATTGGCTGACTGACGGAATGAACCACGGCACTTTGACCTGAGCAAAGCATGCTGAAATCTGTGGCCCCAGGCCTGCTTGAAAAATTTTCAGCACTGTGAAGTGCTCAACAATAATGTTTTCAAATAGACATGAAGGAGATGCAACTGCAATTGGCTGACTGACGGAATGAACCACGGCACTTTGACCTGAGCAAAGCATGCTGAAATCTGTGGCCCCAGGCATGCTTGAAAAATTTTGAGCACTGTGAAGTGCTCAACAATAATGTTTTCAAATAGACATGAAGGAGATGCAACTGCAATTGGCTGACTGACGGAATGAACCACGGCACTTTGACCTGAGCAAAGCATGCTGACATCTGTGGCCCCAGGCATGCTTGAAAAATTTTCAGCACTGTGAAGTGCTCAACAATAATGTTTTCAAATAGACATGAAGGAGATGCAACTGCAATTGGCTGACTGACGGAATGAACCACGGCACTTTGACCTGAGCAAAGCATGCTGAAATCTCTGGCCCCAGGCATGCTTGAAAAATTTTCAGCACTGTGAAGTGCTCAACAATAATGTTTTCAAATAGACATGAAGGAGATGCAACTGCAATTGGCTGACTGACGGAATGAACCACGGCACTTTGACCTGAGCAAAGCATGCTGACATCTGTGGTCCCAGGCCTGCTTGAAAAATTTTCAGCACTGTGAAGTGCTCAACAATAATGTTTTCAAATAGACATGAAGGAGATGCAACTGCAATTGGCTGACTGACGGAATGAACCACGGCACTTTGACTTGAGCAAAGCATGCTGACATCTGTGGCCCCAGGCCTGCTTGAAAAATTTTCAGCACTGTGAAGTGCTCAACAATAATGTTTTCAAATAGACATGAAGGAGATGCAACTGCAATTGGCTGACGGACGGAATGAACCACGGCACTTTGACTTGAGCAAAGCATGCTGACATCTGTGGCCCCAGGCCTGCTTGAAAAATTTTCAGCACTGTGAAGTGCTCAACAATAATGTTTTCAAATAGACATGAAGGAGATGCAACTGCAATTGGCTGACTGACGGAATGAACCACGGCACTTTGACCTGAGCAAAGCATGCTGAAATCTGTGGCCCCAGGCCTGCTTGAAAAATTTTCAGCACTGTGAAGTGCTCAACAATAATGTTTTCAAATAGACATGAAGGAGATGCAACTGCAATTGGCTGACTGACGGAATGAACCACGGCACTTTGACTTGAGCAAAGCATGCTGAAATCTGTGGCCCCAGGCCTGCTTGAAAAATTTTCAGCACTGTGAAGTGCTCAACAATAATGTTTTCAAATAGACATGAAGGAGATGCAACTGCAATTGGCTGACTGACGGAATGAACCACGGCACTTTGACCTGAGCAAAGCATGCTGACATCTCTGGCCCCAGGCATGCTTGAAAAATTTTCAGTACTGTGAAGTGCTCAACAATAATGTTTTCAAATAGACATGAAGGAGATGCAACTGCAATTGGCTGACTGACGGAATGAACCACGGCACTTTGACCTGAGCAAAGCATGCTGACATCTGTGGCCCCAGGCATGCTTGAAAAATTTTCAGCACTGTGAAGTGCTCAACAATAATGTTTTCAAATAGACATGAAGGAGATGCAACTGCAATTGGCTGACTGACGGAATGAACCACGGCACTTTGACCTGAGCAAAGCATGCTGAAATCTGTGGCCCCAGGCATGCTTGAAAAATTTTCAGCACTGTGAAGTGCTCAACAATAATGTTTTCAAATAGACATGAAGGAGATGCAACTGCAATTGGCTGACTGACGGAATGAACCACGGCACTTTGACCTGAGCAAAGCATGTTGACATCTGTGGCCCCAGGCCTGCTTGAAAAATTTTCAGCACTGTGAAGTGCTCAACAATAATGTTTTCAAATAGACATGAAGGAGATGCAACTGCAATTGGCTGACTGACGGAATGAACCACGGCACTTTGACCTGAGCAAAGCATGTTGACATCTGTGGCCCCAGGCCTGCTTGAAAAATTTTCAGCACTGTGAAGTGCTCAACAATAATGTTTTCAAATAGACATGAAGGAGATGCAACTGCAATTGGCTGACTGACGGAATGAACCACGGCACTTTGACCTGAGCAAAGCATGCTGACATCTCTGGCCCCAGGCCTGCTTGAAAAATTTTCAGCACTGTGAAGTGCTCAACAATAATGTTTTCAAATAGACATGAAGGAGATGCAACTGCAATTGGCTGACTGACGGAATGAACCACGGCAATTTGACCTGAGCAAAGCATGTTGACATCTGTGGCCCCAGGCCTGCTTGAAAAATTTTCAGCACTGTGAAGTGCTCAACAATAATGTTTTCAAATAGACATGAAGGAGATGCAACTGCAATTGGCTGACTGACGGAATGAACCACGGCACTTTGACCTGAGCAAAGCATGCTGACATCTCTGGCCCCAGGCCTGCTTGAAAAATTTTCAGCACTGTGAAGTGCTCAACAATAATGTTTTCAAATAGACATGAAGGAGATGCAACTGCAATTGGCTGACTGACGGAATGAACCACGGCACTTTGACCTGAGCAAAGCATGCTGACATCTGTGGCCCCAGGCCTGCTTGAAAAATTTTCAGCACTGTGAAGTGCTCAACAATAATGTTTTCAAATAGACATGAAGGAGATGCAACTGCAATTGGCTGACTGACGGAATGAACCACGGCACTTTGACCTGAGCAAAGCATGCTGAAATCTGTGGCCCCAGGCCTGCTTGAAAAATTTTCAGCACTGTGAAGTGCTCAACAATAATGTTTTCAAATAGACATGAAGGAGATGCAACTGCAATTGGCTGACTGACGGAATGAACCACGGCACTTTGACCTGAGCAAAGCATGCTGAAATCTGTGGCCCCAGGCCTGCTTGAAAAATTTTCAGCACTGTGAAGTGCTCAACAATAATGTTTTCAAATAGACATGAAGGAGATGCAACTGCAATTGGCTGACTGACGGAATGAACCACGGCACTTTGACCTGAGCAAAGCATGCTGACATCTCTGGCCCCAGGCATGCTTGAAAAATTTTCAGCACTGTGAAGTGCTCAACAATAATGTTTTCAAATAGACATGAAGGAGATGCAACTGCAATTGGCTGACTGACGGAATGAACCACGGCACTTTGACCTGAGCAAAGCATGCTGACATCTGTGGCCCCAGGCATGCTTGAAAAATTTTCAGCACTGTGAAGTGCTCAACAATAATGTTTTCAAATAGACATGAAGGAGATGCAACTGCAATTGGCTGACTGACGGAATGAACCACGGCACTTTGACCTGAGCAAAGCATGCTGAAATCTGTGGCCCCAGGCATGCTTGAAAAATTTTCAGCACTGTGAAGTGCTCAACAATAATGTTTTCAAATAGACATGAAGGAGATGCAACTGCAATTGGCTGACTGACGGAATGAACCACGGCACTTTGACCTGAGCAAAGCATGTTGACATCTGTGGCCCCAGGCCTGCTTGAAAAATTTTCAGCACTGTGAAGTGCTCAACAATAATGTTTTCAAATAGACATGAAGGAGATGCAACTGCAATTGGCTGACTGACGGAATGAACCACGGCACTTTGACCTGAGCAAAGCATGTTGACATCTGTGGCCCCAGGCCTGCTTGAAAAATTTTCAGCACTGTGAAGTGCTCAACAATAATGTTTTCAAATAGACATGAAGGAGATGCAACTGCAATTGGCTGACTGACGGAATGAACCACGGCACTTTGACCTGAGCAAAGCATGCTGACATCTCTGGCCCCAGGCCTGCTTGAAAAATTTTCAGCACTGTGAAGTGCTCAACAATAATGTTTTCAAATAGACATGAAGGAGATGCAACTGCAATTGGCTGACTGACGGAATGAACCACGGCAATTTGACCTGAGCAAAGCATGTTGACATCTGTGGCCCCAGGCCTGCTTGAAAAATTTTCAGCACTGTGAAGTGCTCAACAATAATGTTTTCAAATAGACATGAAGGAGATGCAACTGCAATTGGCTGACTGACGGAATGAACCACGGCACTTTGACCTGAGCAAAGCATGCTGACATCTCTGGCCCCAGGCCTGCTTGAAAAATTTTCAGCACTGTGAAGTGCTCAACAATAATGTTTTCAAATAGACATGAAGGAGATGCAACTGCAATTGGCTGACTGACGGAATGAACCACGGCACTTTGACCTGAGCAAAGCATGCTGAAATCTGTGGCCCCGGGCCTGCTTGAAAAATTTTCAGCACTGTGAAGTGCTCAACAATAATGTTTTCAAATAGACATGAAGGAGATGCAACTGCAATTGGCTGACTGACGGAATGAACCACGGCACTTTGACTTGAGCAAAGCATGCTGACATCTGTGGCCCCAGGCCTGCTTGAAAAATTTTCAGCACTGTGAAGTGCTCAACAACAATGTTTTCAAATAGACATGAAGGAGATGCAACTGCAATTGGCTGACTAACGGAATGAACCACGGCACTTTGACCTGAGCAAAGCATGCTGAAATCTGTGGCCCCAGGCATGCTTGAAAAATTTTCAGCACTGTGAAGTGCTCAACAATAATGTTTTCAAATAGACATGAAGGAGATGCAACTGCAATTGGCTGACTGACGGAATGAACCACGGCACTTTGACCTGAGCAAAGCATGCTGACATCTGTGGCCCCAGGCCTGCTTGAAAAATTTTCAGCACTGTGAAGTCAACAATAATGTTTTCAAATAGACATGAAGGAGATGCAACTGCAATTGGCTGACTGACGGAATGAACCACGGCACTTTGACCTGAGCAAAGCATGCTGAAATCTCTGGCCCCAGGCATGCTTGAAAAATTTTCAGCACTGTGAAGTGCTCAACAATAATGTTTTCAAATAGACATGAAGGAGATGCAACTGCAATTGGCTGACTGACGGAATGAACCACGGCACTTTGACCTGAGCAAAGCATGTTGACATCTGTGGCCCCAGGCATGCTTGAAAAATTTTCAGCACTGTGAAGTGCTCAACAATAATGTTTTCAAATAGACATGAAGGAGATGCAACTGCAATTGGCTGACTGACGGAATGAACCACGGCACTTTGACCTGAGCAAAGCATGTTGACATCTGTGGCCCCAGGCATGCTTGAAAAATTTTCAGCACTGTGAAGTGCTCAACAATAATGTTTTCAAATAGACATGAAGGAGATGCAACTGCAATTGGCTGACTGACGGAATGAACCACGGCACTTTGACCTGAGCAAAGCATGCTGACATCTGTGGCCCCAGGCATGCTTGGAAAATTTTCAGCACTGTGAAGTGCTCAACAATAATGTTTTCAAATAGACATGAAGGAGATGCAACTGCAATTGGCTGACTGACGGAATGAACCACGGCACTTTGACCTGAGCAAAGCATGCTGAAATCTGTGGCCCCAGGCCTGCTTGAAAAATTTTCAGCACTGTGAAGTGCTCAACAATAATGTTTTCAAATAGACATGAAGGAGATGCAACTGCAATTGGCTGACTGACGGAATGAACCACGGCACTTTGACCTGAGCAAAGCATGCTGAAATCTGTGGCCCCAGGCCTGCTTGAAAAATTTTCAGCACTGTGAAGTGCTCAACAATAATGTTTTCAAATAGACATGAAGGAGATGCAACTGCAATTGGCTGACTGACGGAATGAACCACGGCACTTTGACTTGAGCAAAGCATGTTGACATCTGTGGCCCCAGGCCTGCTTGAAAAATTTTCAGCACTGTGAAGTGCTCAACAACAATGTTTTCAAATAGACATGAAGGAGATGCAACTGCAATTGGCTGACTAACGGAATGAACCACGGCACTTTGACCTGAGCAAAGCATGCTGAAATCTGTGGCCCCAGGCCTGCTTGAAAAATTTTCAGCACTGTGAAGTGCTCAACAATAATGTTTTCAAATAGACATGAAGGAGATGCAACTGCAATTGGCTGACTGACGGAATGAACCACGGCACTTTGACCTGAGCAAAGCATGCTGAAATCTGTGGCCCCAGGCATGCTTGAAAAATTTTCAGCACTGTGAAGTGCTCAACAATAATGTTTTCAAATAGACATGAAGGAGATGCAACTGCAATTGGCTGACTGACGGAATGAACCACGGCACTTTGACCTGAGCAAAGCATGCTGACATCTCTGGCCCCAGGCCTGCTTGAAAAATTTTCAGCACTGTGAAGTGCTCAACAATAATGTTTTCAAATAGACATGAAGGAGATGCAACTGCAATTGGCTGACTGACGGAATGAACCACGGCACTTTGACCTGAGCAAAGCATGCTGAAATCTGTGGCCCCAGGCATGCTTGAAAAATTTTCAGCACTGTGAAGTGCTCAACAATAATGTTTTCAAATAGACATGAAGGAGATGCAACTGCAATTGGCTGACTGACGGAATGAACCACGGCACTTTGACCTGAGCAAAGCATGCTGACATCTGTGGCCCCAGGCATGCTTGAAAAATTTTCAGCACTGTGAAGTGCTCAACAACAATGTTTTCAAATAGACATGAAGGAGATGCAACTGCAATTGGCTGACTGACGGAATGAACCACGGCACTTTGACCTGAGCAAAGCATGCTGAAATCTGTGGCCCCAGGCCTGCTTGAAAAATTTTCAGCACTGTGAAGTGCTCAACAACAATGTTTTCAAATAGACATGAAGGAGATGCAACTGCAATTGGCTGACTGACGGAATGAACCACGACACTTTGACCTGAGCAAAGCATGCTGAAATCTGTGGCCCCAGGCCTGCTTGAAAAATTTTCAGCACTGTGAAGTGCTCAACAATAATGTTTTCAAATAGACATGAAGGAGATGCAACTGCAATTGGCTGACTGACGGAATGAACCACGGCACTTTGACCTGAGCAAAGCATGCTGAAATCTGTGGCCCCAGGCATGCTTGAAAAATTTTCAGCACTGTGAAGTGCTCAACAATAATGTTTTCAAATAGACATGAAGGAGATGCAACTGCAATTGGCTGACTGACGGAATGAACCACGGCACTTTGACCTGAGCAAAGCATGCTGAAATCTGTGGCCCCAGGCATGCTTGAAAAATTTTCAGCACTGTGAAGTGCTCAACAATAATGTTTTCAAATAGACATGAAGGAGATGCAACTGCAATTGGCTGACTGACGGAATGAACCACGGCACTCTGACCTGAGCAAAGCATGCTGACATCTCTGGCCCCAGGCCTGCTTGAAAAATTTTCAGCACTGTGAAGTGCTCAACAACAATGTTTTCAAATAGTCATGAAGGAGATGCAACTGCAATCGGCTGACTGACGGAATGAACCACGGCACTTTGACCTGAGCAAAGCATGCTGACATCTGTGGCCCCAGGCCTGCTTGAAAAATTTTCAGCACTGTGAAGTGCTCAACAATAATGTTTTCAAATAGACATGAAGGAGATGCAACTGCAATTGGCTGACTGACGGAATGAACCACGGCACTTTGACCTGAGCAAAGCATGCTGAAATCTGTGGCCCCAGGCATGCTTGAAAAATTTTCAGCACTGTGAAGTGCTCAACAATAATGTTTTCAAATAGACATGAAGGAGATGCAACTGCAATTGGCTGACTGACGGAATGAACCACGGCACTTTGACCTGAGCAAAGCATGCTGACATCTCTGGCCCCAGGCCTGCTTGAAAAATTTTCAGCACTGTGAAGTGCTCAACAACAATGTTTTCAAATAGACATGAAGGAGATGCAACTGCAATTGGCTGACTGACGGAATGAACCACGGCACTTTGACCTGAGCAAAGCATGCTGAAATCTGTGGCCCCAGGCATGCTTGAAAAATTTTCAGCACTGTGAAGTGCTCAACAATAATGTTTTCAAATAGACATGAAGGAGATGCAACTGCAATTGGCTGACTGACGGAATGAACCACGACACTTTGACCTGAGCAAAGCATGCTGAAATCTGTGGCCCCAGGCCTGCTTGAAAAATTTTCAGCACTGTGAAGTGCTCAACAACAATGTTTTCAAATAGACATGAAGGAGATGCAACTGCAATTGGCTGACTGACGGAATGAACCACGGCACTTTGACCTGAGTAAAGCATGCTGAAATCTCTGGCCCCAGGCATGCTTGAAAAATTTTCAGCACTGTGAAGTGCTCAACAATAATGTTTTCAAATAGACATGAAGGAGATGCAACTGCAATTGGCTGACTGACGGAATGAACCACGGCACTTTGACCTGAGCAAAGCATGCTGACATCTGTGGCCCCAGGCATGCTTGAAAAATTTTCAGCACTGTGAAGTGCTCAACAATAATGTTTTCAAATAGACATGAAGGAGATGCAACTGCAATTGGCTGACTGACGGAATGAACCACGGCACTTTGACCTGAGTAAAGCATGCTGAAATCTCTGGCCCCAGGCATGCTTGAAAAATTTTCAGCACTGTGAAGTGCTCAACAATAATGTTTTCAAATAGACATGAAGGAGATGCAACTGCAATTGGCTGACTGACGGAATGAACCACGGCACTTTGACCTGAGCAAAGCATGCTGACATCTGTGGTCCCAGGCATGCTTGAAAAATTTTCAGCACTGTGAAGTGCTCAACAATAATGTTTTCAAATAGACATGAAGGAGATGCAACTGCAATTGGCTGACTGACGGAATGAACCACGGCACTTTGACCTGAGCAAAGCATGCTGACATCTCTGGCCCCAGGCCTGCTTGAAAAATTTTCAGCACTGTGAAGTGCTCAACAACAATGTTTTCAAATAGACATGAAGGAGATGCAACTGCAATTGGCTGACTGACGGAATGAACCACGGCACTTTGACCTGAGTAAAGCATGCTGAAATCTCTGGCCCCAGGCATGCTTGAAAAATTTTCAGCACTGTGAAGTGCTCAACAATAATGTTTTCAAATAGACATGAAGGAGATGCAACTGCAATTGGCTGACTGACGGAATGAACCACGGCACTTTGACCTGAGCAAAGCATGCTGACATCTGTGGCCCCAGGCATGCTTGAAAAATTTTCAGCACTGTGAAGTGCTCAACAATAATGTTTTCAAATAGACATGAAGGAGATGCAACTGCAATTGGCTGACTGACGGAATGAACCACGGCACTTTGACCTGAGCAAAGCATGCTGAAATCTCTGGCCCCAGGCATGCTTGAAAAATTTTCAGCACTGTGAAGTGCTCAACAATAATGTTTTCAAATAGACATGAAGGAGATGCAACTGCAATTGGCTGACTGACGGAATGAACCACGGCACTTTGACCTGAGCAAAGCATGCTGACATCTCTGGCCCCAGGCATGCTTGAAAAATTTTCAGCACTGTGAAGTGCTCAACAACAATGTTTTCAAATAGACATGAAGGAGATGCAACTGCAATTGGCTGACTGACGGAATGAACCACGGCACTTTGACCTGAGCAAAGCATGCTGAAATCTGTGGCCCCAGGCATGCTTGAAAAATTTTCAGCACTGTGAAGTGCTCAACAATAATGTTTTCAAATAGACATGAAGGAGATGCAACTGCAATTGGCTGACTGACGGAATGAACCACGGCACTTTGACCTGAGCAAAGCATGCTGACATCTCTGGCCCCAGGCCTGCTTGAAAAATTTTCAGCACTGTGAAGTGCTCAACAACAATGTTTTCAAATAGACATGAAGGAGATGCAACTGCAATTGGCTGACTGACGGAATGAACCACGGCACTTTGACCTGAGCAAAGCATGCTGAAATCTGTGGCCCCAGGCATGCTTGAAAAATTTTCAGCACTGTGAAGTGCTCAACAATAATGTTTTCAAATAGACATGAAGGAGATGCAACTGCAATTGGCTGACTGACGGAATGAACCACGACACTTTGACCTGAGCAAAGCATGCTGAAATCTGTGGCCCCAAGCATGCTTGAAAAATTTTCAGCACTGTGAAGTGCTCAACAACAATGTTTTCAAATAGACATGAAGGAGATGCAACTGCAATTGGCTGACTGACGGAATGAACCACGGCACTTTGACCTGAGCAAAGCATGCTGACATCTCTGGCCCCAGGCATGCTTGAAAAATTTTCAGCACTGTGAAGTGCTCAACAATAATGTCTTCAAGTATATATAGAATCACATGCAACTGCAACTGGCTGATTGGCTGAATGCTTGACGCGCTTTGAGCTGTGCAAAATATGGTGAAATGGGCCCCAGGCCTGCATGAAAAAAGCTCAGCACTGTGGACTGCTCAACAATAATGTCACCAACTATATACCAACCACATGCAACTACAACAGACTGACTGTCTCAATGACGGGCTGTGTGAACTCCGTCACACTGGCATTTAGTCCCTCTTCAAGTAGACCTTGCCATTCCGCACAGAGCACAGACCCCAGACACCCTACCATAAACTCCCGTGGTTGCCCAGTCACTGTCACTGTCACCGTCAGTATCAAGAGGCAGGCAGTATACCCCTTCCCGCGAAGCAATCAGTGCAAATAAGTGTCTGTCTGTCTGTCTGTCTGTCTGTCTGTCTGTCTGTCTGTCTGTCTATCTGTCTGTGTTGTGTCTGTGTTGTGTTTGTGTCTGTGTCTGTATCTGTGTATTTAGGACTGCAACAATCAAAAGACCCGAACTGGCCCCTTTATCTGCTTTGGGGCACAGCACCAGGCAAATTCTAATATGTAGGACTGCAACAATCAAAAGACCCAAACTAGCCCCTTTATCTGCTTTGGGGCACAGCAATAGTCAAATTCTGTGAGAGCAAAGCAAGGCGGAGAATTAGGCATGAGACACAGAATGTCACACTCAGGAAAGTAGGCAAAAAAGGGCAATTCATGTGCAAGAAGACATTGCACCTCGCCAAAATTCGATTGAGCTTCCCTGGCTTGCCTGTACATCGTACCTGGAGGGGAATACGCCAAGAGGGGCGGGGCAGAGAGAAGAAAAAGGGTGAGCAGCAGCCCAACAGCTAAACAACAGCCCCCTTACAAAGGCTGCATTGATTTGTTCCTTCACCGACACCACTGTGTAAGCCGCACACACAAACCTAGTTTGGTTAGGTAGCGCTCAGCCAGTCAATACTCTCCGTGCAAGGCATCCACTCCGCTGGTTGCCAATGGAGCCATCCCCCCGGTAACAGCCGCTGTGTACACACACAGCAAGTAGGTAAGCACCGTTTCACCTGTTGTGCAGTGACAGTCCCTGCCCCGATGCCTCATGAGTCCAAACAGGCGACCGCAGTACAGTGAGACATCGCAGAGACACACGGTGGTGCTTGGCGGGTACAAGGACTCCATCCATACCCATACCAATACCCATACCCCCCCCTCCTACACTTGCAGAGAAATTGGCTGCACACAACGGACAATTCGCCCACATCCCCAGGGGAACATGGCCAAAATGACGCTTCCCTCCCCCCGCCCTTGGAAGAAATTAAGAGTTCCATGGCACACAGCAAAGGCATCTCATGCACAAAGTGACCACGGAATTTCACCTTGAAGTGCTGCACCATGCTCATCAGTCTCTGGAAAGCACTCTCCAGCTGCAGGCTTGGCTACAGTGGTGGCTGCTACCTTAGCTTGGCTGCATGCTTGGCTAAGGATTTGGCACAAGGCCTAGCTTCAGCTTTGGTCGTCCATGTGTCTGGAACGGACTACTCACAAGAAAGGGCATTGCAAAACTTGGGGCCGCAAGAATGTACCAGCTTGACGTTCCAAAGGGAAGCTGTGGCGTTTTGATAGGCACGGTGGTCTTATTCTTTGTTCGTTCATGCCCACTCAAGGTGCCATTGTTCTAATGTTGAAGCCCATGCTGTGACATGGCAGAACAAGGCCTGGGGTCACCACCCCGCGAAGCTGCAAGTCCGGAGCCGCGCACCCAAGATGATGAACACAAGGTGATCATTTGCGTTATTAGAGTTGCAGTCGTATGTGGTTTACACGCGTTTCAATTTTCTGGCTGCGGCCGAACATTTGCGCGTCTCATGTCGTACAAATGAATACCACACACCACGACCTGTAGACCTGTAAGGATTTCGCTGTTTGAGACTGCAACGTCTTTCTTGTGCTGGTTCTTGTGGCTTCGATCTGAGCGTGCATCGTGGTGGTTTGTGCACGACGCGTTCTCACTCCTAATCCTCCAGGAAAGCTCGAAGGAGGATTTGGAAAACATCACTCTCGATGACTTGAAAGTTCGATATCTGCGGTACAGGGCAAGGACTGACGAATGGAAGGTGCTCCGCTCAATGGCTGCGTGAAGGGAGAGGGGGTACCCCGTCATAGTACCCACATGGCATGCAAGCGGAAAGGCAGTCGACACCCGAGGCTGGGCCCACTTTCTTGGGCTTCAACACATTTACAGGCCTTTGCAAGGAATTTCTCGTGTTATGCTTGTATTGCTACACAGAAACAAATGTTGTGGTCTATTTCTTTGTGCTATTGAAATGTAGCAAGCTTGAGGTCAAGTTCAACGTCACTTTGATGTTATCTCGGATTGTGCGTGCCATACATCAGACATAAGTCGAGTTGGGCTTTGGAAGGCAAACCCCCCCCCAAATCGGGGCCCCGCTTTCCCCAATTCAGCCCGATTTGTGAGCCCGATTCAGTTGGTTGCCGGATTGAACAGCAGAAAAAGGCATTTTATTTGCAGGAATTCTTCAGCTGACAGATGGGATACCTCAGTGTCCCACATTCCCTCATTTTCAAAAAAAAATTGTTCACCCTCCAGCTTGTACATGGCTATTCATCCCTGTTGAGTACCGAAGCTCAATAGCCTAGTGGTCACGCTGGTTCAAATCCTACTCAGGGCATTCTTATCACCTGCCTTAATGTGGGCAGCCTACTGAAAAAGTTGTTTTTCATGCACAAACAAAGCCTGCTACAACAACAAACAAGCCCTCACAGTGTCCCAAGACCTAATTCTCCACCTCCAGCCCCCTGAATTGAGTGTGTTTTCCTCAAATCATGCCCCCCGATTCATTGGCCCGATTCAGTGAAAGATTTCCCCGATTTAGGGGGGGGGGGGGTTGGGAAGGGGGTGAGGCGGGGCAATTTTCAATTTTTCGAAAGTTGCCACTCAAGTTGGGAGGGAGGGAGGGAGGGGTGGTCTCAACCCCTATGCTCTGCGGGCGGGGGGGGGGGGGGGGGTTCTATTGCAAAACCCGTGAAGCGACCCCGCACCAACCAGCAAAACCCCAGTGTGCCAACCACTGGGCTCCCCGAAAGCGGAAACGACACCAGCATTGTGGGTGGGGATATGGATGCTGTGACCGGATAATCATGGGAGGATGGAAAAAGGGCATGTTCAACATCCTCTAGCACTGCCCAGCGCCGGCATGGCCCGTCAGAAAGATGTGAAACCATGGTTTGCACCGATTGTATTGTCCAAACTGCCTCAACAAGTTTTAACATCAACTGGTCAAAAGTGTCAAAAAAATACAAACCCGAATTTTCTGAGGTTGCGGCCACTCACAATGATCAAATATTGCATGTGAAATATGTTTTACACCCTCTTTACATTCGTGCCGGGGTGGGTCGGCGGGGCCCAGTGCAAAATGTGCCTAAGCTTGTCCCATAAACGATTATTGGCCAGCCTGTGTGACCCAGTTCCTGCGAGGTGGCTGCCAAAAGCCAATTAGATTTCGTGTTTTTGAAAAACTTTTGTCAGGTCCCAAACGAGTGGGGCTTGCAGAGGCGGTGTGGGATGAGCGCAGTTTATGAGCAATGCTCTATGCGGGTGGCTTGCCTCAGGCAAGGGGGGTTTTTAGTTCCCCGTGCAGTTTTTTCATGTTTGATTTCTGTGTCCCTTCCCCCTTCTCCACCAGCGCCCCACATACACCGGGCTTTGACCTCTGTGGGCCCACAGTCGGTTTGCAACCCTTTGGGTCCGCTTGTCTGTGTGGTCGCGATCTGCCACCTCTGGGCGTAGGAGAAAATGAAGTCCATCGCTATGAAGGAACGGTCGCAGCTGACCATCACCACGAATCAACTGCGGCAAAACACCAAAATCCTGCGAGAGACGACGGAGCGGCTGGAGGCCCGGGAGAAGGAATGTGCGAAGGTGTGCAGCAATCCCACTGCCCCTGTGCTCTGGGCCATACTTTCAGTGCTCGGGTCGTGGCATCGGGGCAACGCATGCGGCCGCCATCAGTGACCGGGTGTGGGAGCGTACGTTGGCAGGCGGCAGGCCTGTGCGTAATATTTTCTCCCGCCAGGAGGAGGGTCAACCCCCCCCCCCCGACCCAAGTGACCATCGTGGGAAAAAAGCGAAATTTACAATTGGGAAAATCTGATCGGACCATTTTTGGTACACAAACTTTTGCCCCCCCCCCCCCTCCCCCCCTTTACGCACAGCGGGCGGGTGAGTCGCGGGCTTCCGCTGAGGAAGCCAACACCGCGCAAAGGGAGGGGTGTGTGTGGGGCCATCGCATTCCCTCAGCCACTGGGGAGGCCAGACCCGCGCAGCAGTGGCCAAAAGTCGGGTCAAAGCCGCCTGGGCCCAAACCACACGAAAGCACCGCCGCACGTGGCCCGCAGACATTGCTGCCTCAGGGGTCTGTTCTCTCCATCGGAAGTGTGCCACAGCCCAGGGAATGTGCCCCCTGCAAGGCCCATGCCAGCCCCGCTGGCCATCACTGCGCCCGGCGCGATGTCGAGGGGAAGTGGCTGACGCAGAGCACAACAAGAGCGGCACACACACAGTGGGGGCCGGGGGATAGGGGGCAGACTGGGGTATGGCCCTGATGGGCTTTTTCCGCCCATCGTTCGAGGCATGCGGGCCCCATAGCACACGGGGCCGCAAGGCGTGTGTTTGCGTTCACCTCACGTCCTTCGGACCCCGTGCCACTCCACATTTTGGCCGCAGACTCAGGGGGATTCATCCGATTGGGTATGGCTTTGGACCTCAAAATAGTGGATGGTTGGAGATAGAGCGTTGGCTGCACGCAGGCGCCACCAATTTGCCGACTTTGTTCTGGGAAATGCTCTTTGGCTGCGTGCGTTGCGTGTGTCATCATTATGCATGTCACGGGCAGGGCACGCAGGGCAAACACTCCCTCGTCAATGCAAAGGGCATTTGAGTCACTTTTGATGAATGAACCGCCTGAACGGGGAAAGAAGGCACTCTGAATCATTTGCCTGCGTGAGGGGGGAAACGTCATTTGGCTGCGGGAGGGTGGTACATCTAATTTGGCCACTGCCTCTCAGGTATGTAATTATGGATATTACCAGTGCTGATTTTTATCGATTTTTAAAGACCCAAGCCAGGTCCCATTTGTTCTTCAAAGGGTATTTCGGGTCACCCTTGGCCCATTCTTGGAAACCTCCCTCCAAGAGCAAAAAGAAATCGTGGGCATGGTGCGTCTATAGTGCAGGACAGTATATCACCGGCTGAGGAGAAACAGCAAGCTCAAGCTTGCGACCAGAAGGGATGGAGGCCACGCAGCAACATGAAAGAAACTGTATCAGAAGGGCCCAGATAGGGGCAGCAGGGCGTTGTGGGTTGGAATGGCAGGGAGCTGAGCTCCAGGCCAGCGCCAGAGCGGTGCGGGGCGTCAGCAAGGTGCTGAGCTCTGGGGTTTTGATGGCAGGACAGTGATTGGGTCAGAGGTGGCAGGGCAGCACATGACTCACATGTGCTTGCTTTGTGCTTGCTGTCGTTGGGTGCACACCGACCTCAAGGGATCACCGGACTTGCTGTAGCACAACTCTCCCCCTCAGTTTTGCCTTCTTGCCCCGCAATCAGCGGTACCTCGACCCTTGGAAGTCCTTGGACTTGCCATGCGGCGACTCTCACTCGCAATGTGCTTGCTGTCATTGGGTGCACCCTGACCTATGGGAGTCACAGGATTCGCTGCAGTGTGGCTCTGCCTATGGTTGAAATGGTGTGACACGGGACAGCTCAGTCCATTGTGGATCTGGCTCGTATTTTGAACATAAGGAGTTTAGACCTCCGGAGCTAGTGCATGATGAGAGGAGGAACAAGCTCTGGGATCCCATCACCGGGAACCATTCGCTGTTTAAGCAGCTAGGAGGGGGGTAGGGGGTGAATGCCCAATTCCCACACACCCATGTAGAAAAATCTCCGTGGTCCTAGGCATAGGCATTGCCACAAGAAGTCGGTGCAGTGGCGCTGGCATGATACATTGGCAACACACCACAAGTCAGGTATTTAGACACCAGAACTCGTTCATGTTACCTTCCGTAAAATGTCATCGCGTCTCAGACGGGTGGAGAACGCCCGTTGCAGGTGTATCTTGCGTGACACCCGAGGTTGCTCCACTTGACTTTGGTTCCTTGGCTGTGGGCGTTGAACGTGTCGGAAAGTACTTGCTAGTATTCGGCTTTCTAGATCCCTCGGTCCTCGCACCCGTCTTGACCCCCGATGGTGTATGTTATAATCCGTGTAACTTTTTTTTGCGGTAAATGCGTGTACCAAAAAAATCGTACCGTTGTTTAATTTTTTTCCAATTGGTAATTGCAAGTAAACCGTACTCGCGTTTACCACAAAAAAACAATTACACGAGGGGACAATTTTTTCATACTTGTGTCTACTGCAAAAAAAAATTACACGGGTGGACACTTTTTTTGTACTAGGATTTACCGCAAAAAACAAAACTACACGATTTTACCGCAAAAAATTGCACAATCCCCCCCCCAAACAAAAGATTACACAATTGGGTCATGTAGCCAACCTACCCAACATGTGGGCCATTGCTGATTTTGTCCCCCGCTCTGAAGTGACCCCCCCCCCACCCCCACACACACACGGTAGCCAATCTGCCCAATGTGGGCTACTGTTGATATGGTCCCCCGCTCTAAAGCGATGCCCCCCCCCCCCCCCCATGGTAGGGCTTATGTTGCCAATCTGCCCAATTGTGGGCCAATGCTGATTTTGTCCCCGGCTCCGAAGCGTGGGGGACCCCCCTAGATGACAGGGGTTATGTTGCCAATCTGCCCATTTGTGGGCCAATGCTAATTTTGTCCCCCGATGTGAAGCGTTGGGGACCCCCCAGGCGGCAGGGGTTATTTAGCCAATCTGCCCACTTGTGGGCCACTACTGATTTTGTTCCCCGCTGTGAAGCGTAGGGGACCTCCCAGATGGTAGGGGTTATGTAGCCAAACTGCCCACTTGTGGGCGAGTGCTGAGTTTGTCCCCCGCTTTGAAGTGTAGGAGACCCCCCCATTAGTGGGCCACTTCTGATTTTGTCACCCGCTTTGAAGCGTAGGGGACCCCAGACGGCAAGGGTTATGTAGCCAATCTTCCCTGTTGGCCTCCTTCCGTTTGGGGATATGGATTGGTCCCTTTCCACTTGGGGATATGGATTGGCCGCTTTGCGGTTGGGATATGGACCGGCCCCTTTCCGGTTGGGTGGTTCTCTAGGTGCTCGGCCCTAAAATTTATTGCCTTCTACTTCGGGCTGCTATGCTTATTGGACTTTCTGGGTGTTATTTTCAACCTTTGGCTTGGCTTCCCTCCGTTGTATGTTGTGTGTCTTTTGCTTATCTGTATGTGCATGTGCATGTGCATGTGCATGGGGTGCACGGTTGTATTTCCATCATGAATACCCCTCATGTATGTGCACTTTTCAATTGGTTTCTATTTTTTTTGCCCTTGTTTGCCCCCAAGACCCCACCCCCTGAGGAGCACCTATGGGCATCACCGTACACAGAAGGGATTAAGAAATGGGAGTTGAAGGGGGCATTGCATGCAATTTTGGTGCATATATTGTGGGTCGAGGATAACCCAAGGACCATTGTTTTGGTTATGTGCATGTAAGTGTTGTATGCATGTACGTTCAGAATCACGTACCTTGGTGGCCACACAGAGTACTTGGTGCTTTGTGGCTGTGTTCCATCGTTAAGGTCGCTATGGAGTGCTGTACGGAACCGGCAATTATAAATATTGTGCATGTATCGCAAAAGTTGCATTTGTTTTTCAATTCCCCAAAAATTTTTATATAATTACACGATTTACCGCGGAAAAAACATCACATGCACCAACGGTTTTTTTTTCACCGGGCTAATTTTTTTTTATAATTACACGACTTACTGCAAAAAAAATTACGTGGCTTTGCCCCCGCAAAAAAGTGCACGACTTGATTTTGTACACGAGTTACATTTTTCACCCCATGATTTTTTCCCCTGCAAATGAGATGCTGCTTTTAGAGTAAACCGGCACAATATGCGCACCAACATGTTAACTCTGTCATGCCTGGGCTACAAGCTTATCTAGCACGTCGAGGAGCCATTGTTCCATGCCAATGGATGTTGCCCGAAACCCCTCCCTCCCTACCTAGGCACATTGGTGCGCTCGACTTATTCAACAAGAAGGTGGAGGGCACCCCTCCTCCAAACCTGCAACCCCCCCCCCTACCCCAAGACCCCCCTTGGGACCCCCCCACCCCTCCAGTCTTTCCATTCCACTTGGCTATCACTTTGTACCCACTTCGCATGGAACCTCGTGTTTTGATTTGGCCACCAAAGGGCCACACAAACGGTTTGATGCATGAGGCCGGGCCTGCAGGGCTTTTGGCACTGTGTTGGCACTGGTGGACTGTGCCCACTGGAATATGCCCGGGACACTGTGTCTTTAGGGCTGACAGGACATGCCTTGTGGAGCATTTGTGTGCTGCTGCTGTTTTTGCGCATTGGGCCGGGGGTTGCTGGGCACAGATTGGCAGAGTGTCTCTAAGGTCCTTGGATGGTGTATCATAGTCGCTCTGTTTATTTGTGGGTGCTCATGCTCGCGTGTGCCTGATTGCAGGTGCAACTGCTGAGGTGGTCGTTGGTTTTATGTGTGGGCAGGTTTGCTCGTGCACACGCACCTCTCGAGTACATCTGACACTCATTACGTTTTGTGTGGTTACGAGCAGAAGATGGCAAACAGTGGGATACATGTGAGGGTGTGCCAAAGTATCCATATCACCTGATAGCCCACAAAAAACGGTTTGGAAGCCATTCGTTGCTTGTCTGCTTGGCTGCCCGCCGCCCGCCCATGTGCATCTGTTTGGGTCCCTGCACTGCCAATTTGCTTCACTGCCTCAAGCCCCCCCTTCCCTGCTCCCCTTCCATCTGCTTACGGCGAATCGGCAAACCTACTACCCCTTTGTGGACCCCCCACGCCCCAGCCCTCGGACAATTTTCAGCGTTGCTTCTTCGTGCATGCCCCATTGCAGCCGCGCATACATGCCTGCAGCCGCACATACATGCCTGCAGCCGCGCATACATGCCTGCTGTGCAGCTGGAGAAGGAGAAGAAAGAGCTGGAGCACCAGGTTCAGGTATTCCACCCATGGCCCAAGGCACATTTTTGTGTGCGCGTCATGGCAGTGTTCATGTGAAAAACGAAGCGTAGTTTCAACGCTTGTTGAAGATGCGTGTGCCAGATCCTTGGAGCTCGGCCGAAAGACAGGTCCGCAGGCCCAAACCGAAATCTGACACCCTCTCATCAACACATGAACCCCGGACCTGGAAGTGATTTCACTGGTACCTCGCTCGTTGGATGCATCCTTTAGCCACTTCCCGCCACCCATGTGATGCAGCTGGCTGCATGTTGATGCATGTTCCATGGCTGCAGGAGCTCAACAAATCCGTTCTGATGTTGAAAGTCCAAGCGAAGGAGAAACCTGACGTCAGTAAAGGTTTGGCACATGCGCATCAGGCCATATCATACCAATTGTTCATTGGGTTGTTGTGAGTGTCATGGAGCAGAACGCCATATTCCGGTGGCAATTAAGATGGCGGTTGGTGTCACTGAACACTGCATCATATGGTGTGACGAAGTGATATGGATGCAATGTGATGTGCTGTGACATATGATATGACATGATACGCTGCGATATGATACGATACGACACGACACGATGCGGTACAATACAATACAATACAATACAATACAATACAATACAATACAATACAATACAATACAATACAATACAATACAATACAATACAATACAATACAATACAATACAATACAGTACAATACAATACAATACAATACAATACAATACAATACAATACAATACAATACAATACAATACAATACAATACAATACAATACAATACAATACGCTACCCCACGATGCAATGGGATATTACACGAAATGATGGTGATGGTAAGAGAGACAATGATGGTGACGGTGATTGTGACGGTGATAGTGACGTCGACGGGGATTGGGACTGGATGGGGATGGGGATGGGGATGGGGATGGGGATGTGGATATGGATGGGGATGTGGTGATAGTGCTGGGGATGCGGTGATGGTGATGGGGATGTGTTGATGGTGATGGGGGTGGTGATGGGGATGGGGATGTGGTGATGGTGATGCTGGTGGTGATGGGGATGTGCTGATGGGGATGGGGATGTGGTGATGGTGATGCTGATGGGGATGTGGTGGTGGTAATGTGGTGATGGTGATGGTGATGGTGCAGAGTCCCCCTCCCCCGGTGAGGCTTGGGTAGTAGCAAGCCCCCCCCCGCTATGCGGAGGAGAGGGCATGATGGAGCCTTTACAGGCCTTGTGTCCCTCCCTGGTGACTCCCCCGTGACTTTGGGAAGAGACAAGGAGCCAGACGATGGCAAGGGTGCTGCCTGTCAGGGATGGGGACGGGGATGGGGATGGGGATGGGGATGTGGTGATGGTGATGAGGATGTGGTGATGGTGATGGTGATGGTGATAGTGATGGGAATGGTGATGATGATAGTGGTGGCGACGTTGATGGCGAGGCTGACGTGATGGGGATGGTGATGGCGATGTGACGTGGTGTGAGGTGACACCGCTTAATGTGACCCGACGTGATGTGACGTGTGCTGTGCTGTGCTGTGCTGTAATATAATGTGATGTGATATGATGGGATGTGATATGATATGATGTGATATATGCCATGCCATGCCATGTCATGTCATGTCATGTCATGTCATGCCATGTCATGTCATGTCATGTCATGTCATGTCATGGGGTGGGCGGGTTTTCAAATTGTGGGGGTCGATAGAGCCCCCTGGCTAGACCCCCCCCCCACCCCCACAAGGGCTCAATGGACTGGCCCCCCAAGATCCTACTGAGGCCGACCCTGGGCCCGGGAGGTGGCCCGGACCCAAATCCGGCAAAAAATGAAAACGGGATTTTTGGAATCAGCGCGTGGAGGGGATTCAGAAAGTCATCATTTGCCATGTGTTTGGTGGGGGAGGGGGGGGGTTGACCATTTTCAATGGTGAAAAGAATTTTCGGCGCCTTCGGCACCAGACTTCACAACCACTATTCCCACGATGCCTCCTGCCTGACCGCATGCTGCAGGTCGACCACCAGCCCCTTGGGACCCGTCACCAGCGGTGTGGGCTCTGGGTACTGGCACCAGACCCCTGGCACGTACCACTCCTCCGTGTCGGACACACATGAAGACATGACGGCGTCTCGTCTTCCACTCACCAGCGCTTCAGTGTGGTCCAAGCGGGCTGTCCATTGTCCGCTTGGCCCTGCAACAGTCAGGCAGTTAAGCCCTTGTGTCAAGCAGGAATGGAGGCAGGGACCAGGGACCCTGCTCATGTATGAGGCTCTGTCCCAACGCAAACCCCCCCCCAACCCCAGGGCTTTGCTTGAAAGGGAGGGGTGCGATCGGGGGAAATTCCAGAGCGGTTGCAGAGCGGTCACGGGGGATGTGAAGCAGTTGGGGGGCGGTTACTGGCGGTTGGAAATGCGGTTGGGGCTGGTGTTGGGGTATGGGAATGCCTGTGGGGTAGAGTCAGGGCCGGAGTGCTGGGGGGGAGAGCCCCCCCCCCCCCCCCCTTCAAGCAATTCCCTGCCCAACCCCCCATGCCCCTCTGCCTCCAACCTCCCCCCCCCAAAAAAAAACCCCTTAACCCCCTCTCCTCTGGCACAGCTAGCCTCCCCCCCCGCCCGGTGCTCGCCCCCCCTTTCTGTGTCAGCCCGTGGCCGTTCGAGGGAGGGGGACACCCGCCAGCGAGCAGCATTTTTATCCCGCTGAGTGCTCAACTATCCTCCGAAGTACTCATTACCCATAGGTCGAGTTGTGTCTCGTAGGGCTGGGTACTTGAGCACCCACCGTGGGGTTCGGTATTCCCGAGCAGTTTGCAAGGCATTAGGCTGTGTCTAATCAGCACTTAGGACGGGGGGTGAGTAGACAGTAGTGGTATGTGTATTGAATACGTGTCAGGTTTAACACCTGCTGATTCTCATGACAGAGAAATTGCAGGAAAGATTGACCGAAGAAATAACCCACAAACTCGACATTGAATTCCGGACCAAAAAGCTGCAGGTGGAAACGCAGTTCAAGCAGCAGGTTGCAGCACTGGTATGCCGATGTACTGCGTGCTGCACTGCTGAGGGTGTTTCCATAAGGGACACCACTGCGTTCCTCTTTGTTTCCCACGCTTCGGCAATCGGCGGTTGAATCTGCTGAGTCATTCATTCTGTCCCAGCCGCCATTGCTTGACAGGCCACTGGGTTTGGCGACCCCGCTTTTGCTTCCTGCTCCGCTTCCACGGTCATTTGCAGGGGAATGCAGCTTGCCATGCCGAAAGCAAGTCAACGGGGGGGGGTAGGTGAGGCGTCAATGGGCATGTGAACAGGGCGGTGAATGACAAAATGAATCGGGAAATAAAAGAGGAAGTTAGTGAGGAAGTGCATTGGGTAGTCAATGGGGAAGTCAATGGGAAAGTGTACGGGGAAGGGCATGGGGAAGGGGGTGGCCCAGTCAATGGGGAAGTGCATGGGGAAGTGACTGGGGAAGTGCATGGGGACGTGCATGGGGACGTGCATGGGGACGTGCATGGGGACTGCATGGGGACGTGCATGGGGAAACCCATGTTCAAGTGCCTCTTTGGGTGCATGGATGGGGAAGTCCAGGGGGGAGTCAGTGCGTAAGTGCATGGGACAGGGCGTGGGGAAGCGCATGGGGAAGTAAACGGGGAAGTCCCTGGGTCAAGGCATGGGAAGTGCATGGGGAAGGACTCAACCAGAGCACGGGCGGATGCAAGACCAACAGTAGACCAACTGCATCCCCTGCAACTGCAAGCCCCCCCCCCCCCTCCCCCAAACCAACCAACCCCCACCCCTGCTGTTCACCTTTCGCAATTTCTGCACCCACCACCTTCACCCCCGACCCTGTGGATGGACAACCCCCCCCCCCCCCCATTCACGCGTGGAGGATCCCCTCCTCAAAAGGTGAACATGTGCGTGCACCCGGACATCCCAACCGACCTACTCACCCTGTTCACAGCCGAGGAAGAGGTTGATCCAGTCCAGCAAGCCCCGGTCTCCCCGGAAACTGTTCTCGGTAAACTCGAGCCAGACCTCAACAATAATTACAAATTCCTGCAAGGAACACAAGTACAATTCTCTGACAGGACAGGAAACAGCACAAAAGGGGGTTTCCACGTAGGCAACAGTCCAGATGAAGGGGATGTGCAGGAACGCACAGCACAAGGCCGGTCTAGCGCCCAGGAGCCACCGTCTTACCGGGAGATGTGTCGTGCCACAGGCGCCTTTGGCTTTGAAACTTGGGCCGCCATCTCGAGTTAATGTCTTGGACCCGAGTGGCTACCACCTGCTGATCCGTGGTCCCTGGGTCACTGACAACACTGCGGGGCCGGCAACCACGTCCCTTCTCTCCTCGCACGGCCGCTGAGGTGAGGTATTCCAGGTGTGCAGGGTTGTGGCCTGCCGTGGGCGGCAGTGGTTGCGCTGGGTTGCCCTAGCCCCCGCCAGCCTTTGCACCAGGCCGACCTTGTGCAAGGGCTGGCGGAGGCTCGGGGCGGGGGCCACACGCCGATTCCTTCCCACAGACTGTGGCATCCGGCTGATGTTGGTTGGTTGTTGTAAGCCAAGTCAAGGGAGCCCACTCATTGGCACCCGTTGTCGGCAGACAGGGGGCGGCTGAGACCGGGTGAGAGGTTGGGCGACAGGAGGGTACTGAGAGTCTGGCAGGATGCCGCATGAGCCCATAATTGGTGGCGGGTGGCAGGGGTGGATATAATAGTGACGACATTACCAAGGTGGGGGTGGGGGGGGGGGGGGGCTGTTGAGCCAGGAGGCAGTGATGACGGAATGACGATTACGATTACAGTTAGCTCAGGCAGTTCAGGCAAAGATGATTCGGAATTGCAAGCCATTTTGGCAAAATGTGTCAAGAAATGATTGCACTGTGTGGACTGTCTTCATGGGATATACCAACCGCTGTGCAATGTATTGTCTTGTGTTCAGGGCTGGCAGGTTGGCTCAGTAGTACAACGGTATATGCACAGGCTCATAGATTGATTGTCCTGGGATGAAATCCAGGGTATCATCTGCTTTGGTGCCTTTTTGGGCCATCAGTCCTCTTGTAAAACTGCTGGCAAAATTGCTAGGTCAGTCAAACGGGTAAATCGTAATCGTAATCGTCATCGGGGGGGGAGGGGGGGGGGGCTGGGGGGGGACCCCCCCCCCACTATATCCACCCCTGGCGGGTGGGGGGCTGGGTGCGGGGCAGAGAGGTCCATCAGAGGATTGAGACAAGGGGGCGGGGGGACAAAGCGAGGTGTGTGCTCCCCTTCAGCGCGACCGCAGGGACAATTCCTATTCACGGTCCCCCAAGTAAGAACGTGTACAGTTTGGAGGCTGTATCCCCTGCCCCCCTCTCCGAGTTACCGGGGGCCAACAAGTCGGTAGCAAGTCAGCGAAGGTGGCCTGGTACTGAAGGACCGGTGCATTGCGGAGTGCGGTACTGCATTGAGGACCGGCTGCGCATATGAACAGATTTATTTTTGTCAAGACCAAAACAAACAGTGGCCCGCCCCCTCTAAAAGGGGTGCACTGCTCCGCGGACCCGCTCGCCAACTCGTTGGCCTCCGGATTCGTCGACTCGGGGGGTGGGGGGGGCCAAGGGTTGGTGGGTGAAAGGGGTGTTAAAGAACGGATTTCTTGGTGTTCTCGAGCACACAATGCAGAGCATCCGAAGGCGAGTGCTCCCACGCTGTGTGTCTTTTTGGTGGTCAGGGGCGGGACCAGTGAGTACTGCATTTCTCTTGCGACTTCTCACAGAAGCGGGAGCATGCGGACGTGGTCGAAAAATTGCAGAGAGAAGCAGCGGATTTGCACCAGCAGAAGGTATCGTCCGGGTGCGCCGCTCGCGCGGAGCACTGTGATGGGGCGATCACATCACTGTGTTGAGGTGCCTGATGGCCCAACCTGCCACTGCCCTCGTATCCACCGAGCCTTGGCTTCGATGCGGCCCCCAGGGGAGGCTTTGGAGCGACGCAGGCATTGCTGAGACTTGGTGATGCTTTCTGCCGAGCTCTCGCATGAAATGCATGAAATATGTGGGGGGGTGTCCGTGCAACCGTGAGGCTGTGTGTGATTTCCAGACAGGTGACCACGGCCGTGAAGTCGACTGTCAGACCTTGGGAGGGACACGGCAGTGCAGTTCCTTGGTCCGCACCAATGACTGTTAAGGAGGTGGTCCGACCTGTCGATGAAGTGGATGGTACTGTGCCAATGTTAACTATTTGCAAAAATAATTAATTCCCGGCACAAGTTGTTGTTTTACGCAAAATGGAACAGACACAAAACAAAAAAAAAGGGTTTCCAGGTCCATGCCCCTCGCAAAAATGAAATCCACAAGAAAGAATACCAACAATTTTTTTTGCCCCAGGTTAGGGTTAGGTTAGCCCCAGCCCACAGATGTATCAGCGGCACCAAAATGAATAAAACATACCCCTCCCCCCCCCAAAAAAAGGAGGCCAAACACAAAAATAAATGCAAAAATAAAAAGGTGTCGACCCAGTCAACCAAAAACAGGTTCGCAAAACTGAATTCCGCAGAGAAAAAATCGCAAAAATACAATATTTTCCCCTACTTTGGGTGATGTTGCAAAATTTTTGCGTCAATAAAATTCAAAACATCCAACTCAAAAATTAGTATTCCGTGCAGTGGCTTGCCCCTGGGCCTCAGCCCTGTTGGCAATTTCAGTGAGATATCACACCGAAGTGCAATGGCAGCAAGTCCTCAGCACTGCTCGTTTACTGTGTGTGAGTCTTCATCGGTTACCCAACGGCTATTCTCTTCTGCCCATTCATGTCGGGTGCTAAACTTGTAGGGGATGGGAACAGACGGTGTCTCAATGGATTCGGACATGCCTGCTGTCTGCTTCCCCTCTGTCTGTACAACGACACCAGCAGGCAGCAGGGGGTGGGGTGGTGGGGGGTTGGGGGTTACGGGCGAACGCGGGACGGACAGATAGCGGGAGGATGCCCGACGGATGCCGGGCCGGTGGCGGGATGATGGCCGGACATGAGGCATCACTGGCTTGTCACCCCAACATTCCACAAGTGGACGCGGTGCGATTGCACGGGGTGGAGATGGTCACTGCCTTGCACAAAGAAATTGTTTGTGTGCGGAATGTTTTGAAGGTTTCAGGGGATCATGAACAGAGCGGCTGCCTCTGGGTGGGCTCTCTGCACCACCGTCCAACGACTGTGGGCCCAGAGCCGCCCACTGTCCTCCGCCCACCCCCCCACACACACCGGCGGATGTGCCTGACATCCCCGTTTATCCCCGACCGCCATGCATTGGCCTGCAACCACCTGCGCATTCGGCCCAAAGAAGAACAGGGCACCATCGATCACCGGTCTCGCACACTAACCCTCAAGATCGGCGGTTTCTTCTTCTTTTCTGACAGATTCCTGACAAAACCGTCGCCAATGTGACCGCATGGGAGGGGGGAGGGGGCACTAAGTTCATCTGTGCATGTTTTGAACTCAAATGCGCTCTACGGCAGATCCAGCAGTCGCCGCATTGTACATATCGATGCGGGGCTGTTGCTCACTTGTCGGTGTCCTGTCCACGGGTCATCTTCATGTCTCAATTTTGGTGACAGAAAGGTACCTTTCTCTTAGACCACTGATGAGCCTGTTTTCTTCCTGCGCTTTGTGCTGATTGCCTCCTGTGCGCACGTGCAATAGCCCATGCCCCGGGGGGGCAGCCGGGCCGGGTCCTTGTATGCGACCCCCCCCAGCCCCCCCCCCCCCCCCCCCCCCCCCCCGGGTTTTGAAAGATAGTGGTGCCGGGTCGGCCCTCAACAAGTGTCCCTAGAGAAAACTGTCCGGGGCCGAAGGCGCCAATTTTTTTTTCATACTATGTGTTTATCCTCAAAATACTCAAAATTTTGTAGAGAATTCATATGTGTGTTAAAACAACAAGAAAATTTTTTGACCGAGTTTTGACAGATAGCTGGGGGGGTGGTCGCATCAGGACCGTTGGTAGTCGCCCCCCCGGGAGCCCATGCTTCCTTCGGGGGCTTTCTCCGCTGCTTACCCACCTCTGGGCCCCCCGCACAAACGACGTGCGCTGCACACCAACCGCCGTCGGGACCATCTCTTTCTCGTTCGAGTGATTGTGTGTGCTTTCGCTTCGTCCTCGCACTTTACCAAATTGGTTTCCATGGCCTGTGGGCTGCTGAGGACGAAACACGGTCCTTTGGTATCGTGGGCACTTGGAATGCCTTCACCTTCCCCCTCCGTCCTGCTGTGTGCTCGGACCTTGGGGGGGGTGCTGCGGCGCGCCACCCCACCCCACCCCACAACTCCGCAATAGACACATGCCACCGCCCTGTGTTCCTCTGTGCACACCCTCTCCTCTAACTCGCCCTCTGCCCCCCCCCCAAGATAGTATGCACGAAGTCGCCCCCCCCCCCCCATTACCCCCCCTTTACCCCTGCCCCCCCCACACCTTGCCACCTACACACCCCCAACCCCCCCCCCCCTTACCACCCATACCCAATGTGGGTAATTATGGTGGAACAAGGGAAGTTGTACCCCCTGTGAACCGTACTTTTGAATGGGGAGTGATTATCGCAACAGTTTTGTGCGCTTGAGTATTGTGCCTCGCCATTGTGCCCGTTTGACCTACTTCCTTCACCCAAAATTGAGGAAATTTCATGCGGTGCTGATTGCCTTGCCCTACCCTGCGGCGCCTGTGGCACGCAGTAAGAGCTCCGTGCGCTCCGCAACAGAGGGGCGGTGTTTGCGTCTGCGTTCTCAGGACGACCTTCAGGCGAAGCATGACATGCTGCTCTCCAAGGCCCAGAGCCAGCAGGACAATCACAAGAAGGCCCTGGAAACTGCACAGAACTTGACCATTGCCGAGGCCAAACGGGAGGGGGAGCGGGAGGCCACCGCAAAAGTGCGTGACCTGGAGCACAAATTGGCGCTGGTGGTATGTGCCAGGCGAAGGCGGCTGGGACATAGGGGTGGCCGATCCATTTGCACGGGGGGCTGCGTTCCGTGTAACCCCCTCCCCCCTCCCCCCTGCACGGCGCCGGCAATTCCACATCATAACCCCCCTCCGTTTTGCCGCCGAACTGAACACACAAAAACATGCACGGCACCAGATTGGGACTGCTTTGCCAGGTCACACACAGTCACTTGAACGTCAAGTCCCCTGGCAAGAGGAGGAGCTTGAGCTGGAGCTGGCAGGAGCTCTTGGCTGTGAAAAACGCACCCAAAGGGGGGTGCTTCATGCGCTTGGCTCGGGGCTCACTTCTGCGATACAGACAACACAACACTTGGCATCTTGACAATCCAACCCTAATACCCCCCCCCCCTTTGTGGACCCTGGATATTTCGGACTCTTAAAACCCCCGCGCGGTTTTATGGGGCGGGGGGGGGGGGGGGGCAATACGCCAATTATTGGGCGCCGCTGACACGCAAACGGCACACCACGCCACATTCAGCACAGCCCCAACGCACCAACTACTGGGCTCCGCAAACGCGGAAACGACACCAGCAAGAGCACCGGCCGCAGCGGTCGACAGAAAGCAGCGACCCGACGCAACATGCGAAGGGAAGAACGGGTGACCGTCCAGGGCCCCGTAAAGGAGCAACAACCAGACGGAATGTCACACAGGGGGGGGGGGGGGGGGCTGGGCCCGGATTTGATGCTGGTAAGAAATGAAATTTACCGCCGGCAAAATGGATTGGGGCCAGTTTTGGTTCACCGACCTTTGGGTTCCGGACCCCCCCCCCTTCCTCTGTTCTACTGCACGCTTGACGCCCGGTGTCCAGTGCTGTGTGTTGTGGGTGACCGGCTGTGTTGGTTGAGGTCAGTTCTGGGGGAGCGGGAGGGGGGGGGGGGGGGGCGAGAGTGGGACCTCTGTCCCGCTGCTCACTGCCCTGTGCCCTCGGGGTGCCCTCTGCCCCGCCAGCGCTGACGGGCTGGCACATACAATCGGTTGTGGCGGGTGCTCGCCGCAACAACTGACGCCATTGTACCGCCGCCGGAGGGCGGGGGGGGCGGGGGGGCGGGGGGGCGGGGGGGCTGACGGACAGGCCACCGAGAAAATGGTGGCCCGGGGGCTGGGCGGTAGAAGGGTCTCCTTCGACCGCGGCTGCAAAACGGCAACGATTCCGGCGCGGAACGGGCCGGCCAACATTCTTTTGGAGGAATGTGTTCGCAGGCCTCAGAATGGTCAGCGCGTCACGGAGAGTACGGGGTGTGTGTGAGGCACGTGTCTCTTGGGGACACGGGCCTGCCAACGCAGTCGTTGTGAGGGCTCAGTGCCCGTGTTGACCTGCTGCTGACGCCTGAGCGCTCGATGGCGGGGAGGGGGGGGGGGCATCATCGGAAGGCCTGTACACTTTGTGATTTGGCGGACCGCCCGTCTGCATGACGGTCTGATGGTGTGTCACAAATCTAGAGCCAGCCCTCTTTACATGTGGGGGAGTGTCCCATTTCGTCTGAAGTCTCTTCCCATGTCCACATGCACATTTTGCCACGCGCAGTCGCTGCCCGTGATGCACCCCAGCGGCCTCTGACTCGCAAATGAGGTGCCGCTGTGAGAGTGCAGAGTGGGTAAGTCGGCCGATTGAGGCCAGACTGCCAAAACGGCGCAACGTTTGCAACAAAACCCGGAGAGCTGGTCTGCTCCCCTTTGACCGAAGTGATGGTTTTGTGGGCCTTCCCTCGAAACACAGGGTGGGTGCCAATGAAGAGCCATACACAGAGCCAAAGGCTGGGAAATGCCCAAGATGTATGCCCCTGCCAACAACATGTGCCACGTGACACATGCCCAACTGGTTCCTGTACCTGCAGATAATGCTGAGGATGCAGAGTGTGCGGTTCTCGGTTCCAGCTTCACATACCCCATTTGCCTGAGGATTACTGCAGAAGCGTCCCCCCCTGGCACATGGCTCATTTGAAAGGATTTGGTGCAGGGTTAAACAAAACAATCCAGCCCCATCCCCCACAACCGGGCCTCATTGTTGCGCATCAAACGCAATACCGAGCAAGTGCAAAACAGACGTCGCCGTTTTGCACCGTGTGCGCGTGAGCCGACCGTCCTCAGATATGCTGGGGTGCCCCAACCCCCCTTTCCCCAATGCCCCCCATGCCTTGTGCTTTGGGTTGGTGCCTCCATGCGGAGGGCTTTGCACCCCCTTTGCAGAGGGCTACGTGTGTTGTCACACGCCCGGCCTACGTGTTTCTCGTGCGCTACGTGCACTTTATGTGGTGTCCAATGTGTTGTTGTGGGGGGGTGTCTTGCACCGCGGGGTCCGTTGGGTGACGGTGCGTGTCGCGTGCGTTGCGTGGCCTGAAGACCGTCCTCTTGTCACTCACGTGCGACTCAGTACTGGACCCCCCCGCCCCTGGTCACATCCGGTGTCATGCTCGGGCCCCCCTTTGCGGTAGGGGGCTCCATTGCCCCCCCTCCCCCCAATGCCCATATGAAAACCACCCCCAAAAAAAAGCTTCAAAGCGGAAGTACCAACCGGCAGATCTACGGCACCTGTTTGATGATTCGCCCCCACGTTTGAACACCCAGTCCCTCTCGGTGACCACTGGGATGCCGTGTCCATTCATGACAGTCCTACAGAGGGGGCGGAGTGACTGTGTTGAGTGTTCAGTGTGTCAAAGGCATAGTGTGCAGTGTGCCAGGTGCTGGCGGCGCGGCGTGAAGCGTCGAAAGTGCGCCGTGTGCGCGCTTAGCGCACATAGTGTTCCAATTGTGCGCTGTGTAGTGTGCAGTATTCATTTCCCCACGACCTCCGTCCCAATACTCAGTCCTCGTTACTTCGCTGACTCTGCACAATGCGCAACCGGCACACAGCACACACTCGGTACACTGTGCACGCTGCACACCGCACGCATCACGCTTCACACACAACACATGGCGCGTGTCGCACAGGGCACATTCGCACATTCAACAGCACGCTCCTACTGCAAGCTGCACTCTGCAGAATTCGCATGGCACCAGGATTCGTTTACAAGAAATTGATACGGAAGGGGGCGGGGCGGGGTCCTGGGGGGTCCCACAAAGGGCCGCTTATTCAAACTTGATTTTCCCTCAGCCAAACTTTGGGTCCAGATTTTGTTTGGGTGGTTGGGTCTGGGAGCCAAAACAGCCCCCCCCCCCCCCCCTTTCTGATAAACAAAGCCTGCATGGCCCCCTCGGTACATCCCACATTGTGTGTTGGCGTATGGCAGGAGAAGGACAAGGCGCGTGTCGTTAATGAGTATGAGCAGTACAAGTTGCGGTCCCAAGCCGCGTTCAAGAAGAGCAAAGAGACGGAGAGGGAGCTGCAGCAGCAGAGGGCTCAGACCCAAGAGCTGCAGCAGCAGTTGCAGCATTTGCAGAATCAAGTCGGGATAACAGGCACCGGTGACCAGCTCAACTCGTCGGCCGATGCAGATGCAGCGGTGGGCCTCCCAGATAATCACGGGTACATCTCGGCCCTGGGGTGCAAGGCGTGCGTGCTCATGCTTCTACTTGATTTCTCCCGCCCTGTCTCTGCATTCATGGCACGTCCTCTTCTCAGTGTACTGTCTATTCTCTATTCTCGTGTCTCTCTCACATTCCTCTCGTCTTGTCTCGTCCTGTCGCTGGAGCACAGCACAGTAGCAGTACAGGGCTCACCTTGCACAGGCACTGATTGAAGTGCGCACTCTCGCAACGCTTTCGGCCTCGATCTTGTGCAGTGCCAGCAGCCCGTGTGCAGCCGATGTCAAGAACTGGAAACCCAACGTATGTGACCAGCAGTGTTTTGGGCCAGGGGTGGGGTCACGGTATCTTTGTGCTTGTCTTTGTGCTTCCCGTATCAAGGCCCCTGTGCAGTGCATGCGCAGGGGCGTAGATAGCTTCTGGAAGGCGCAGAAATGGGGATGCGGACGTGCAAATGGAAGGAAAGGAACATTTTCTACACCACCAGTTGCTACATTACCGACCATTTTCGCTCTTGCGGATGTCACGGATTATTTTCTACGTCACTGAGTACTTTCCAATACTGGAGGCAGCACTTCACACCATCTGTGAGTTGTAGGCGGAGGCAGTACTTTGCACAGTCTGTGCGTTGTGGGTGGGCGCATTTATGACCCCGGAAAGCAACCTTCTGCTACCCTGGCTGCTCCCTACACTTCTACCTTCAACTGTAAGCTTTGGTCAGCAAAAGAGCATCGTTGGCACATGAACAATCTCACGGTGACGTTCTGTCAAGGTCCTCCCGCGCCTTGGTGCTCCGCACTTTTCAAGGACCACTGGTCACTCATATGCAATGAGCATCGCGCTGCCGCCTCACAGTCAAAGCGTCTACTGCACAAAACATGGCAACACACGTTTTAAACGTTTTAAACGTTTTGTACAAAATGTCGTCAGCTGCGAATCCTGAGAATCACTCGGGCCTGTGAACTGCTCAGAAAAAGGGACCGTTGGAGGTAGAAATGGGAGGTGCTCAGGGGTTTGGACTGGGAGGGAGACACACGCGCGGTGCGGTGCGCGGTGCGCAGGCGGTGTTTGCGTTTTCGACGTGTGCAGACAACATCGGCCCCGCAAGCTCGGTCACCCTGCGGGGCACCAGGCTCTGCGGTCTGAGCGGCCGTACCTGAGAGTGACAGCCCTCCCCTGGCAGGGGGTGTGGGCGGCTACAACCACCATTGGTTAAGAGGTGGAGTGAAGGCCTCCGTTCTTGTATGCTAACTCCTAAAGCCACTGCGCCCATGCCACTCTGAAACCGCACAAAAAGTCCAGAGATGGGCTAGTTAAAACGCACGTGCGGTGTGATGCGCGGTGCGCGCGGTGCGTGTGTCTCCCTCTGGGACCAGGCCTTTGCTCAGTGCGGGTACACCCTCGGAGGGCTGCCTTTCTCCGCACCCCCTGCCCCAGGGTGAGAGTAGGCCAAGCATGGGATGGGGGGGGGGGGGGACAACAGAGGAAATAAAGCGGGCATACAAGCAACTCAGTGTCAAGCTACACCCAGACAAAAATGCGCACCACAAGGAGAAGGCTGAGGGACTATTCAAACAAATAGGGAAGGCAAAGGACGGATTGCTAGACACAGAGGCCCGAAGACGGCATGATGCCGACATACAAAGAGGGGACAGACGCCAACAACGGGAGGTACGCCATTGCAATAGGGGAGCGTCAACGCACGACCCCGGACAAGAGGGCAGAAGGCCAGGGGAACCAAACACGTTGACAATGCAACGACGCTTTGCATACGCAACCGTGGACTTCATGGAAGCACAGTACAAAAGTATAGTGCGGGCCCGTGAGTGGCAGCTGGCCCGCACACCGATGCCCAACATGACCAGGGGTGAGGTGTGGTACCTCATATGCCCAGGACTCATGATGCCGGTGGTCCGGGTACGCATCGTGGCCGTGGGTGTGTATACCCCGCAGTGTAGCTGCCACCCACATGGGGTGTGCTACACACATGGAGAGTGGCAACCAGTTGTGCACATAGACGGGGACCTACCAGGAGAGCACGTCCTGGTCTCGCAACCGGGCAGATTGCTGCCCACGGATCGCCTAGCGCAGCTAATCGCGGCAGCCTCCCGGAGGCGTTAAGGAGTTCAGCACAACGCCCAGGCATGCAGATCCAACAGAATGCAGCACAGTGCAGCGCAACGCGAATGAGAATAACATAGGGCAACACGACGCCCAAGCACATGGAGCGGACGGAGGCGAACAAGGGAGAGCACTGCACAAACCTCGTAGGCAGGCCCCGGAGGCTCGGATTCGGCCCCGCCAATGGTTGGGCGGCCCTATCCAAGCACTTCGGAGGTTACCTGGGCTCGGCCCCGACGGGAAGAGTGGCCCTACCCGGGTAGTCGCGGCCGCCACACCTCATGGAGGCAGCGTAGCGCACAAGGCAGCGCAGCACCGAAGAGCAGGCAGAGACACATAGCGAAATTTGCCAGCACACGAAAGCACGCAGCACACCGTACAGCAAAACAAAGCAAAGCAGTGTACCACAATGATGGCGGCAGACAGCCACACCACCCGCCGCAAGCACCAGCGCCAGCCCAACACCCCACGCCCAGTGTGGGGGGCAGACCCACCACACGGGCACTGCACCCACGCACAGCCACCGCCGCCCACAAACGGGGCGCGCGCGCGCAAGAATCACAGGCAGGCCCCGGGGGCTCGGACTCGGCCCCGCCAATGGGTGGGCGGCCCTGTCCAAGCGCTTCGGAGGTTACCCGAACTCGGCCCCCACGGGAGGAGCGGCCCTGCCCGGGTAGCCGCGGCCGCCGCGCCTCATGGAGGCAGCGTAGCGCACAACGCGGAGGCAGCATAGCACATAACGCAGCACTGCAGGCCAAAGCCGGCAGAGGCACACAATGCAACTCACCAGCACACAACAGCACGCAGCAGCACACAACTACAGAAGAGCAAAGCAAAGTAGTATACCACAACAACAGTGGCGGACAGCCACACCACCCGCCGCGAACACCAACACCAACCAAACACCCAACACCCAGGGTGGGAGCCAAACCCACCACACGGGCACTTCACCCACACCCAGCCACCGCCGCCCACAAACAAGGCACACACAGGGAGCACCACCAAGAGCCCAAGACCCCACACCCCAACGCCAACACGGCGCCCACCACACACGCAACAACCAAGGCCACACTTACACACAACATAGAAGGGATGCTTCCCTGATGCACTCCCGGGAGCCATCACCATCCCGACCACACCGGGAGGGGAAGGCAACCCAAACCTAAGTAAGGGGGTCGCCCCTGCGGGGGGTTGGCAGCCGGCTACGCGGTTGTCCATTGGGCAGCGACCTAAAACATGTACTGCCCGCGAGTAGCTAAGTTCTGTCACCAAGGCCTAGTGCAGGGGCCTTGGGCACGCTTATGAGACACAGCGTCCAAACCATTGGTGGTCATTGCACACGACCAACCAGGGGGTGGACTCACACGAGTCCCTAGCTCCGAGGCGTGGACAGCCCGGAGTGAAGTCCTCAAACGGGGAGCCCCTCAGCAGCCCAGAAAGCAAAAGAGCAACAACGCAACACATTCACCCCAGAACAACCCCAACAAACACCAGTGACAGGTCAGTTTGTAGATTTGGAGACATGTGCAAAAGTGCCTGGTGCCCCTTGCACCACCCAACTGCGAGTGGGACAACCCAACGGCCACAATGGGATGCGGGGAGCGACATGCTACCCCCTTGGCGCCGCAGACCAGAAGCAATGAGCAGGCCAGCAGAAAAAGAAAGAGCCCGAAACTGGGAGGAACGCAAGCAGCAAAACAGCTGGGCACAAGGCCGCCCTACACACGGCAGGGAGACGAGCCCCAACAGGACACACAACAAGACACAAGGGAACCATGAGGTGCGAGCACTACAGCAACCACCAAATGCAGCGCACGCCGAGCGAGCCATCAGCAAACACCCCCCCTCCCTCTACAAGGTGCCCACGTACTCCACAAGGGCGGGGGCTGCGCCCCGCGCTCCGGGAGGTGCCCGCCACGGGGGTGGCAACAGGGCCGTGAACAGCCAACCGGGCACGGGGCAGTCCACGTTGTGTGGAGATGTGAAATCCTCGTATGGGGGGGCAGGCGGGTGGGACAGGAGGGGGTGCGCGACATGGGCACCCAGGAGCGCCACCAGACAGGGGGAGGAGCAACACAGACACACAGCACGCGGGAGCCACACCAGGAGGGACAAGGGCGGGCACAGCAGACAAGGAGGAGGGGCACAGCAAGGCGGGAGAGGCAACTGGAACAGCGGGAACAGAGAACCAGAATGGAGCGGATGGCAGAGCGTGCGCATGGGAGGCAGCGACAATAAAGGGGATGGCCTGGCCAGCCAACCCCGTCGCTACCGGGTGCCAGGGCAACCCCTGCTCAACCGGCATCAGGTGGGGGGTGTCTCCCGCAGCCCAGATGGGCTGTTTGCGCAACAGGAGTGGGAGCCCATCAGGGGCGGACCAACCGTGAGGGGGAAAAGAACATATGGTGGACGGCCCGGACAGCGCGTGGAGGAACAGGGCACCTGGGCCGCACAGAAACACAGCGAGGCAGGCGATGGACGGCCTGTGGACAGAGGTGTGTGGACAGCAAACACAGTCAAACAACCCCGGCAACAACCAGCACATCCTCAATACGCCAACTATTGGGCGCCGCTGACACGCAAACGGCACACCATGCCACATTCAGCACAGTCCCAACACGCCAACTACTGGGCTCCGCGAACGCGGAAACGACACCAGCAAGAGCACCGGCCGCAGCGGCCGACAGAAAGTAGCGACCCGACGCAACATGCGAAGGGAAGAACGGGTGACCGTCCAGGGCCCCGTAAAGGAGCAACAACCAGACGGAATGTCACACAGGGGGTTGGGATTCGTCTTCACACGTGCACCCACGTTTTCCTTGGCGTTTTTCAAGGTCTTGCAGGACATGCAAGCGATGCCCTTCACAGACCCCTTCGGTGATGCAGAGATGTTGTGGCACATAGTCTCCAGTGCATTGCATGTGATCAGTGGTGCATGAATTGGTGGGTGGGTCCCTTCTTCCCCGGCCCCCACCCCTTGGCATTGGGCCATGTGCTCGGCCGTCCAAGCAACACTGGGAGTTGGTTCCGTCGATTTCTGCTTTGCCATCACACGAACGGGGCCATACAGTTGTGGTCTTATGGTGGTTGGTTTTCACACATGATTGGGCCTGGTGGGGCTTGGGGCACGTGTGGCCTGGATTGGGCTTCGGCGGGCCCTTGGCTGGAGCTGGGCCGGGGCTCGGGTGCTGCCACACCATGGCCATTCGCTGGTGCATACCAGCCCTCCTGCTGCCGAGCTCCCCCTGCTGTTCTGGCCAGGCTGAAGAGGCCCAGCAGCTGATTCAAAGGAATTTTGCCCTGCAGAAGACGGTGGACGAACTGTGCGAAAAGCTGAAGAATGTGGACTCTGTCTGTATGGAGGCTGACCAGAAGCTCATTGAGGTCCATGACAGGCTGCAAACTGAAGCGGACTGCTACAAAGAAGGTACGGGATTCGCGATGGGCACATAGCCCATCCCGGCGCTTCTGCCGAAAAAGTGAATAAACTGTGCGTGGCTAAACACGCGACGCGGTGCCCTTGTTATGGTAGGGTGGGGGGGTGGGGCGGGGCGACATTGCAGCCTCCCTTTCATCACAGTAGCATCAGAAGGGCAACCTCTGTTGAAATGTAGTGATGCGCTCCCGGCTTTGCGTGTGGGGCCCCAGAGCCCGCCGAGTTTCGTCAGGAGGCATCAGATTTTGGAGATGATGGGGGGGGGGAAGTGAAAACGGAAAGTATGACAAACAGTGCAGGGGGAGTGCAACCAAAGTCTTACACAAAACGTAAGGGAACTGCAACTCAACTGCAACAAGGTGTACACGCAGAAATGTAACAGAGGTGTAACAGAAGTGCAATGGAAAGCTGGGCTCAAGACCTGCAGACCTGGTCCTGTGGTCTGGTGGCTCGGCCCAACCTAGTGCTTCATGTCTCTGTTCCCCCACTGCCCATGTGTCTCTGACACCGTGGCACATTGTGGGACCTGCGGTGGCTGCCACTGCTTGGGGCCTCAGTGCCCCAGGTCAGGACCATGAATTGTCATTGTTGTGTGTGTGTGTGTGTGTGTGTGTGTGTGTGTGTGTGTGTGTGTGTGTGTGTGTGTGTGTGTGTGTGTGTGTGTGTGTGTGTGTGTGTGTGTGTGTGTGTGTGTTACGGTTACGATGTGTTACAGGTGTGCTCCGTCCGTAGTACTGCCAGTACCTCTGTACTGCGTGTACTGGGCGACTGGACCCTTGGTGCAGCGGTTCACCCCTCCAAGAAGTTAGCGATGTCAGTGAGACGTCACACCAAGGTGCTCGCTAATGGAGAGGGATGACTTGGATGAACCCCAGGTTGTAGTGAGCCCCGAGCAGGGCACAGGCAATGCTCCAAGGATGACTCATTATCCCGAATCGGATTCGTTCTCATTGTTGCTCCTTTCCACAAGGGCTGGGTTTTCAGGGTCAGGTGCCTTGCGAAAATCCAACCACTTTATTTTCTCATCTCTGATCAAAACAGGCTTCCGCTGATGGTCCAGGGATAGAATCTGGTGTTCCTCGTGGTCACATGCAGGTTGCTGTGATCCGCCTGTACGAGACCTTTTTGCGGTGCTGGGGGTGGCCATGCGACTAATCTGCACCCACTTTTCACTCCCGGAGCGTGCTCTTTTGCAGACCAAAGGCTTCTGCGGTGCATCTGTGGATGCAACAGCACGTGGCGAGAATTTGTACACGGATATGGTGACTGCCTGTTGACAAAATCAGGCAGCAAACAACACAGGCAACGTCCAAAAAGGACAAAAATCTCAAACATACCGGCAGTACAACATGCAGACCCAGGGTGTTCCAAATAGCCCTTTTCGAGGGCTTTCCGAATATACCCCACATACCCCCCCCCCCCCCATGGTACACGTAGTGGGCACAAATGAGGTAACAATGACACTGATCCCTGAAAACGCTCCGTGTTGGCACCTTCCTTACCGTCCCAGAGAGCTGCCTGGGTCGCCTGGGATTTCTGCGATGGCCTTGTGGCCCCGAGTCCAGTGCAGGGGAGCCTGCCTTGGCCATTTGTGTTAAGAAACCACGGAATGACAATTTGGCGGCCTAGGAGACCCTATGGTCGCCTGTGGAAACCCAGGGGATTGGGGCTGTTGTGACTCCAGGGTACAATGCAAAAGGAACAAGTTTTGCAGCCTTTGACCCTGCCTGGGGCGGGCCATGGTCTATTTGAAGGCCGGAAAATCGCCATTTGTACTGAAAACAGGTGCAAAACTGCGTCAGCCAGTGAACAAACTGCAATCGCAGTGTTCAGCCTCAACAGCTCAAAAATGGAAAAACGATCTTTTTCGCGACTGTGACCACTCACCATCATCAACAAACACTCGTAAAGCGGCGCAAGGGCTTAGGCGTTCCCGCTTTATAGGAAGCGAACTGAAGCGGCCCCAGATGGTTGATCGACGGAAAGCGGTTTGCTTTGGGTCATTTCGGGGGTCAGCTCCGGGCCCCTGCTCGCCGTGACAGACAGATGGCGCACGACAACCTGGATACACTCACAGCTTGCAGTTCCGCATCTCCTTTGTGGTATAGCCTGGTGACCGGTCTCGATTTCGTTCCTCAGAAATTCAGCGGCTGCGTGCCGAATACGACACACTCGAGAAACAAGCGGCCAAAGCGGAGGAGCGATACCAGGGGCAGTTGGAGACAATGGACACGCAGTTGGGGCGGCAGATCATGAAATTGCAGGGCACTGTCAAGTCGAAGTCGGCGATGATTGCGTCTCTATGTGAGGTCATGCACTGGGACAGAGGGAAAGGGCTTTGTGGATTGCTTTTTGTGCACCTGGTGCAGTTGTTTGTGCTTGTAAGCGCGCGCGCGCGTGTGTGTGTGTGTGTGTGGGTGCTGCTGTGGCGTGGATGTGGGTGTGCATGTGGCTGTGAGTGTGTGTGCGGTTGTGGGTGTGGATGTGGGTGCCAAAGGCGCTTTTACCGAAAGACAATGGCCGAAATGTTGTAGCCACCAGAAAAGGTAGACGGGTGTGCCCTGAATCTGAAACCCTAGATTTAGCTGTAAGAATGCCCTTCAGTCAGGGCTGTGGTGATTGGGGGGGCCTGTCTTATGCAGCCCTGACATGTATGGCCGCAGTCAGTTCACGGTGGCCCTTGGCGCCCCTTGCCTCTCCACTTGTTGGTGGAGCTGTAGCTCTTAGAGGGCCAATGCCATAGTGCCATGAGGGCCTATGCAGGCCTTCAAGAGCGTGGTCCATGGGTGTGCATGGGCTTTCCACACCGACTCGTCAGCACCCGGCTCCCAACTCGGTCCCTGTGGGCGGCCCCGGGCATCCAACCACACCACAAGGTGTTGTTTGCCCAGCTGCCACTTGTGGGGTTGCGCACCCGAGCAGCAGTGGCGTGGCGGTAGCAGCAGCGAAGGTGACACAAGTTCTGCAAATGATCGTGACACTGATTCTGAAGTTTGTCCCCTAGACGTGATTGTATGATATGTCGGAAGATGTCCCCTCGCCTACAGCGGCCATTTTGTCAGAATTGGAAGAATATATTCTTGTGATAGCCACCGAGGCTGCTATGCAGGTGGCCCAAAGAATGTGGGCATACTTGTGGTGGATGGCATCACCACAATGCCCCCCGGCCAAGAATGTGTGGAGGGTGCCCACGGAGTACTCGGAGTCCAAGACCGGACATGGGAGAGGAGGTCAGGGTGTCCCCCTTCTTGGGACATGCCGACCCCCAACACCACCCATGTGTGGTAGCATCTAGTGCCCATCTCTGCCACTCCTGCCACCACCATGCCCGCCAGGGATGTACCCATGGCCACGGCCACGATCGTTCCCTGGATCGTCGTGGCTTCATGACCTCCTGGGTGTGGATGTGGTGTGGGTGTAGTTGTGAGCGGGGACATAAGTGTAGGTGTGGATGTGGGTGTGGGTGTGGGTGTGGTTTTGGGTGTGGGTGTGGGTGGGGGTGGGGGTGTGGTTTTGAGTGTGGGTGTGGGTGTGAGTGGGGGTGGGGGTGGGGGATGGTTCTGAGTGTGGGTGTGGGTCTGGGTGGAGGTTGTGGTAGGGGTGTGGGGTGTAGGCGTGGGGGTGGGTTTGTGCATTGGTGTGGCTGTGGTGTTCCATACGGCGGTGGTGTTCCACCCTCTGCAGGATTCTATACCCAGCACCGTTTCTTTGCAGCCAGCCAGGGGGCGGGAGGGGCAGACCTGGTCCATGGCTGCAATTCACCCCCTTTTGTTTCTGAGGTTAGTTGCCCAGTGGCGACCAAGGACGCACACAAGAAGAGGGCGCTGAAGGCGCCCGAATATTTTTTGGGTTGTGCCCCCAACGCTCCTAACCCCAACATATGTTTCTCAGAATGGTCAGGCCGGCGTGGGGATCATTTTGAGGGATAATATGATCCCCCCAACCCCAACCCCAACCCCAACCCCAAACCCAACCCCACTCCGTTCCTTTTCGACCAATGGGTGGGCATGTTGCGGCGGAACCGGTCCACCGGGCACGCTAATCCTGCCGCACCTGCGGCACGCAACTGCAACTGGGGTGCAATTGGGGTAATCATCGTGGAACATGGGAAATTGTTCCTTTTGTGAACCGTACTTTTGAATGGGTGAGTGATTATCGCAACATTTTTGTCCGTTTTGAGTATTGTGCTTCGCCACTGCGCGCGTTTGACCTACTTCCTTCACCCAAAATAGAGAAAGATGAATGCGGTGCTAATTACCCCACCGCTAATTACTCTTACCCTGCGGCGCGCAGTGCACAGGAAGCAGTCCCAACCCCTCCCTTCCCCTCGGGAGCCAGCTCTGCAGGGTCGGCCCTGCGATGTCGCGTTTGCCCTGACACTTCCTCAACCCCCTGCCTACGTCTCCCACTTTCGGCGCTTGTTCACAGCGCCTGGGCATCACCGAATCGCAAATCGATGGCAATGGAGAGGCCCTCGTCGACGCAAAGCCGTCGGCCCCTGAAACAACCCCCGAACCCCAGGAACACGCCGCCCCCGTCGCAGAAACCCGAGTGCAGGAGGCCCGGCACGTCGCCCCCGTGGACGTGGATTTGTCGCTGGGCATCACCGGCTCCACTGCCTTTGGCTTCGATTTCGAGACTTTGGTCAGCACCAGCGCCGATGACCCGAAGATTACTGGTACTTGTGCCGTCCAGGGGAGGGTTGTGTTTGATGCGACGGCAGAAGCTGAAGAATGGTTACGAATGCAGTTGCGGTTCAGATTCGCACGTGGTTGCGGGAGCGTGTGCAGGGCGACAGGATTGATCATGATAACAGGGTCTAATTTCCAGAGTGTACGGGAGGGAGGTTGGAGCTTTGGCAACGTTGTCCAGCAGTGACGATGCTGCGTGCCGGTATATTGACAATAAAGAACGACAGTACAGTGCGACAGTATGGAACAACAGTACAGAATGATAGCACAGAATGATAGTATATATTGATGGTCTCGAGTGATAGTACAGTGTGATAGTATGCAGTGACAGTACAGAGTGATGGTATCGAGTGATAGTACAGTGTGATAGTCCCATTTGAGGGTGATCGGGTACGGGCTGCGTGCATGGGCTCAACAGGACTTGTCTCTGTCTGACCATGGCCGCGGTGGCACACACGGGTGGCAAACAAGGAAAGCAAAACGGCTGTGCCCCGCTGCAGACCACCCACAATGCTCAACATGTCCCGCGAAGCAGCAGCACATCGACTGGGCTGTGCAGCACCACTCCCAGCGCCATGCGCCATCCCAGCCCGGAATGCTGCAGGTGACCACAGCAGGCGAAGCCGGCGTTGCCCTGCCGGCACGTCCCTGGGGTGTACTGACCTGCGGAGGAAGGCACAGCCCCCCCATGAGTAGACATGCACTTGCAGGCTGGATCCTGGCAGGAACCTTCAGGTGCCTGTTGTCTTAGAATGAGCCACTTCTTACGCCCACACCACCGCACAGGGTACTATCACCCGACACTGTCATTCCATACTACCAATGTAGATCCTGACTGTAGAATAACACTCTGTATTTTCACTCTGCCCCATCACTCTGTACTATCACTCTGTATTTTCATTCCATATTATCACTCGATACAATCAGTCTTTCCAATCAGTCTATACAATCACTCTGTACTCTCACTCTATTTTATCATGTACTATCACTCTGTTCTATTTCGGGGGGCTCCGGCTACCCATTGACATGGAGCAGGTACGCCCCATCGCGAGGTGGTGACGCTTGGACATTTTCCATTTGAGAGTGGATCGGTAGTCACAATGTAGAACAAAATGGCTTCAAAGGATTCGATTTTTGACTGGTCGAGACTGAAATCAGGGCCGGGGAATACAGGTGGCCACAAGTTAAATGAAGCGGATTCCTACTGTAACCCGCTGGTGGCATGTCTGTTGCCGGTGAGACGCCGGGGTCAACCCCGGAAAAGCAGAGCGGAAAGGCCTTCACACCAAATACTGGTACCCACGGTACCCACGGTCGACATGGGACATCCCGAACGGACGAACATCCGTTCAGGCCAGTCCGTACCGGGAGACTGTCGAGCAGCTGACCTTCGACCACAAGGCTCATGGGGTCGGGGACATGCTCCAAGGCGGGCCAGACTTCTGTTCTGGTGGTGACCAGCCAGGAGGCGTTTGCTGTGACAGATGGGGTGGTGGTGTTCCCTCTGCGCTACGAATCCCCTCGTGGCTTTAATGGCTTCGCATTTCCACGCAAACGCTCGTGGATTATGGGGACCGTGGGAGGGGCCTCCCTGTGGAGTGGCAGGAGCCGAGAGCAGATGTGGAAATGACCATTGGTGCACAACCCGAAGAGACCAGACATGAGTGAGATGGGGTACCCCCCCCCGCCCCCTTACCCAGGGGAACGTCAGCACTGAGTTTTGACCGTAGGGCGGTTGGAAAGGCGGAGGCGATTTCTGGCGGGTAACACCGGTCAGAGGGAAGCTGGACGGACAGAAGCAGGGGGCAGGGGTGATCGCCACTTCACAGAGGAATGAGGGGGAAAGAGGGGAGGGTGGGGCAGGGATGCGTTGGAAGGGGGGGGGGCACCCCCACCCACCCACCCACCCCTCCAGGGCGTCCAGCCTATGCACAGCCACTGTCTCCGTGACGCCAAGTGCCGGCTTCTGTAACCTACAGTAACGGCCCCTCAACAGCTTTGGCAACCTCCTCCAACCGCCTGTCTAACGGCCTCTGGGGCCGCCTCTGAGGCCCCTGCCCTTCCAATGTATCCCTTTGGGGGGGGGGTGGGGGGGGCGGTGGCGCTTCCAGCGCCAGCCCGGGAGGGCCTGTTGCCGCGCCTCCCGCCTGCAGCGCAGCAGCTCACGGAGTACAAAGAGACACAGCTTCGGCAGGTGTTGGTGGAGCTCGAGACCTCGCGGGAAGAGATGAGGGTATGCCTCTCCTGTGCGCCCGCAGTCCCTGCGCGCTGTTCCTGCACATGATCGGGATGATGCTGGACGGCAGGTGGTGTGCTTGGCCAAGCGATGCGCGGCCCCACACCGCGTGCTCTTACATCGCCACCTCCGACGTGCGCTGTGAAGGTGGAACGGCCGGTCACGACCCAAGTACGGAACTCGTCCCGCCCTTTGTGAATTTGTGTTCACCTCTTTGTATATTCGGCAACCCCATGGCGTGGTGCGTGTGCATAAGACCTCCAGCATCGCAAACGTTTGTAGTCTGATGATTATGGTGCGCTACCTATAGCTTATTGACACAGCTGATGAGCCGCAAACCAGTGGCTCCGTCTCAAACACCGGGGGAAGGCGTTGCCGCAGCCTAAGGCGGGGCTCAAACGCGGAGGCAAGGCCCCCCCCTCCGGTCTCAATGGCGCTATTCGCGGATGTCGGTGACAGCTGAATATCGGAGATACGGGCCAATCTTTCCACACCCTGAAAACTGTGTTTGCGATCAGGTAGAGGAGGCGGGACAAACTCGGTATTTGGGTCATGACTGGTCGTTTTACCTTCCTGTCCAGACACGGGGGCAGAGCCCCACAGAACCCACCTCATCATCAGTCCGTGGGGGCTGGGGGAGATGGGGGAGGGGTTGCCCCAGGGCGCAGTTGAGGGGAGTGGGGCGGCAGCGAGGTTCAAGAAGGGGTGTGCCAGCGGCGACGGGCGGTTGGGACGGTGGTGCGGAGGCAGCGTCGGCGGGTGCGGGCCGGTGGGAGGGCCGTTGGGGGCGGGCGGAAGCGTTTGGCAGGGGTGACCGCCACCCCGAAGAAGGAGTCAGCCGTTGCCCCACACGCCTTTGGCACGGGCGCCGAGGGGCAGAAGCAGCAGAGGTACAGCGGTCGCACGCTCGCCCACCGACAACACCGTTCCCTCGCGACTTTGGGACAGTTTCCTCCTGAAAACCCAAACCACTGCGTACACCCGGAAGCACCAACGGCGCATTTATGGCGCCCCCCGACCCCCCCCACCCCCCCCCCACACACACTTCCCCCCGCCCACGTACACACTCGCCCACCATCACCACCACCACACGGCCCATAGGCACCCCCCTATAAAACACATTGGAGTGCGTCACCCCGCAGGTGCCAACCGGCACACCTACTCCACTGATGGCGGACACCATGCGTTGTTCTGGGCGCGTGGTGCCCCCCCCCCCCCCCCCGCCCTGTCCCAAGTCGGGGCATTTGAGGGGGTGCTATGGGGTGGGGTTGCGGGTGTCGGGCACTTCACAACGGTATGAAGGGAAGCGGGTGTAGAATGTGTTGTCCGGAGGGATGACGTTGTTTAGCAACGGTAAACACCTTCACTCGAAGGCACGTATCTGGGGACCATTGCGTTCGGCATATGGCACCCCCGCCCTCTCTTCCTGCGTTGATGCCGCCCCATGCTGCGACCCTTGGCGAGCCTTGGGTCGGGCTTGGGTCATTATTTGGTGCGCGTGGACAATTTCTCGTAACACGGCAACGGCCAAGGGTTGACCGCCAACAAATGTCAGTTGACTGCCAACCGCCAGTGGGGAACCGTTAACTCTTGCGGGTGAATTGCAGCTCAGAGCAACACATCAACAACCTTTTGCAGTGCCGGCACCCAAACCTCATGTTTTTGTTCGCTTCCGGAGGCGAGGTCTGCGTGGGCGGATCATGTGCGCAGGTGCTGAAGCAGGAGCTTGAGGAAATGCGAGTGGGAGAGCAGCGGCATTTGGAGCTGGAGAAGCTGCTGAAGGATGACATCCGCAAATTGCAGATGACCACGCAAATGTCCTCGGAGGCAACGTGGCTGGAGAAGAGGGAGTACGTTCGTGTGGTGTTCGTGCGCGTGCCCGGCCTCTGACAACAGCCGCGGGGGAGCGAGGCGTGCGCAGTGGCTGACAACAGAATGCCGTGGGCAGGGGAAGTGCCGCAGGGCACGGCGAAAGGCGTGTGGCAGGGGGCGATTGGATCCGAGTGCGTGATCCGTTTGTGCCCCCCTCGACCTCCTGTTCCCCTGGGCGGCCCGAAAATTGCTTTGCAGGGGGGGGATGGCATGGGCGCCCGGCGAAGGAGAGGGGGGGGGGTTCCAGAAATGGGCTTCCGTGCCGGGCCCTTGGTTTTGTGTAAGGACGGTTGTTGCCACCAAAGGCGCCGGAACACAAATTTTGGCCCGGAAAATTTTTTTTCACTCAAAAATTTTCCCCCACATATGTGCAGTCAAAATGATCAGCGCGACGTGGGGATCATTTTGAGCCGTATATGTTGGGGTCGGACCCCCCCCCCCCCGCGAAACAATTTTCTTCCCGCCCTGTTCTACCCCTTACCTCTTTCCCCTCCCTCACCCCCGCTACAGACTGATGGCTGACAGCCAGGCTTCGGCCTGGGTTTGGGGAGTTTGCAGCGCCCCGCACCTTCAAGAAAGGCCGCTTTGCCTGCCTCCTTTTTTCTGTCTTCGGGACCCCGATCCCGTCGGGGGGTTTGGGGGGAAGGGGGGGTGAGGAGCCCCCACAAGTCCTGGTTTCCACAAAGGGGCTCTTTCGGTAAGCCTTTGTATAAGTCCTTGTTTGCCCGCAGTCCACCACGCGGGGGTCACCAAAGTTCCCCCCTTCCCCTCCTTCCCCGCCTTAGTTTTGAACGGTGGTGCTTTAGGGTCATGGCGCCAACTGCGGTGGAAATTGTTTTCCGGGCTCAGTGCCGGGCCCCTCACTTGTGTATACTCAACATGCTCACCAGGACAGAAGTGTATGCCACATTTCAACCTCGGTTTTCTGGCTAGCTGAGTTAGCCTGTGGGCTTCATGGTGAAGGGCACCGTTTTCAACTCGTTCACAGGATGCTACTTGCCAAGAGGGGAAGCCCCACCCTACACCCAAAAGCAGATACAGAACATTACTGGTTACCCCAGCTCGGTGACCTGAAGCCTAATTCCAGAACACCGGGCCTAGATTTCGGAGTCAGTGACAGGCTTGTTGCAGAAGCGCAAATTACCCACAAAGTTTGCCTCGGGCAACAGCAACAAAAGTAGCAAGCACCAGCAATAGCAGAAAGCAGCAATGGCATTAGCCAAGCACACACTCAATGGTGCGTGTGATGGGGGCCATATGCATTCAAATCAAACTAAATGATGAAACAACACTTTGCAGCACTGTTCGGTAGCTTTTTGACCCAGCCAGCACCCTCGAAGACGGGGTCAAACATGGCCAAAACTGGCCATGGAAGTGGCCCGCAATGCTGTTTTTCAAGATTCACCGACCTTTGCCCATTTTCAGGGCATGAATTGCCAAGGGGACCCTTGTGGTGATGACTAATGGTCAATAGGAATGCTGGCTCGCCCTTTGCGCACCGCCAACACCCTTCAATACCCCATCCGGCACTAGGGATTTGCGCACTTGGTGTCAAAAGGTTCAAAAACACGTTTTTCCCAAAAGCGATCCTACATATTTTGGGCTGCTCAAACAGGTGTTTTCAGGCCATTTTCAGTTTTGCCCCGTTTCAGTGACCCAAAACTGCCACGAAGCTTGGAAATGGCCCATTCTGATATAAAAACAAAAGCAAGGTCAAAAATGGGTCAAAGTTGCCTTTTTCCAAAACGATGCTACACTTTTTGCAATGCCAAAACAAGCCATTTCGGCCCATTTTCGAGTCTGTTGTGCCAAACAATGCGCAGAGCTGTGTGGACAGAACGGTAAGTGTGGACAGGAGAAATGAGCGGGAAACTCTGCTCCCAGGATATCTGCGGCAACAGCCTCAGCTGTTAGATGACGATCGTTGCCTGATACTTGTCGGAGTAGGTACAGGCACAACCGGAGCATTCCACAATCGGAGTGCCTTAGCTGCCTGGGGTCAGGCATCTCCCAAAGTCCCGCATGGGACGTCACTTTGAACTTGGGGCATGACCCATCAACTTTTTCCAATTGCTGAGGGAAATTGTGCTCCATTTCTGTCAAGCATGGGCTCCACCACAGCGCTTTGGTTTATGCAGTTACATCAAGAACATTGTCCTCAAGTTTATTCAGTCCAAGGACAATCAGGAAGTGCAGGCGGTGTGCCCCTCCCTCTGCAGAGTTGCGTTCCGTTTCAAGCCCCCTCCATCCCGAGTTGGCGGTTGCGTGGTTCTGTTGTAGAGAGGAAGGGAGGGAGCGAGGGAGCAAGAGAGCGAGGGAACGAATGAGTGGGTGTGTCCAGGAACGAGTGAGTGAGTGAGACGGAGGGGAGAGAGAGGGGAGGGGAGGGGGGGGGGGGGGCAGGCGTGGCGGGGTGCGTCAGGGTCAGGGTCATCGGGCGGGGTGGGGTGCGTCGGGGTTGGGGTCGGGGTCGAGGTCGGGTCGGGCGGGGAGCGCGGGGCTGGGGGGCGCGGGCGCGGTGGGATGGGTGGGTTGGGCGGGGGGGGGGGGGGTTGAGGCGCGGAACCTGAGTTGGTCCAAGGGCAGAGATGGGGGGAACATCGCCATGGGGGCGCTTGGGGGGTCAAGCAGGACGCCGGGCGCCCTCGGCGCGTCCCGCGCCGAGCGCTGAAGGTGTGCCTGCTGCGGCGGGTCGCCCGCCGTTTTGGGGGGGCACAAGCAGTACGAGCGGCGGATCGGCAGTACGCCGTCTAACAGCCCCCTTTCCAACGTCATCCTTTCCAGATCGAACAGCTCTTTCGGTCCATTTTGTGCGGTTCGTGGCCCTCGCAGCGGGAGAGGCAGCGGTGCCAGAGGGGGACGTGCATGAGGCGGCCGTGCCAGGGGAGGGGCCCGCACGGCTGCCCCCAGGAAGCGACGGCTGCTAGGCTACTCAGTATAGTGTGCGGTGGGAGACCGGCGCAGGCGCTAGCAGCGGCGGTGGTGGAAGCGGTGCCTCCGGTGAGTGTGATGAGTGGGTGCGCGTGGCGGCGGCTGCGGTGGGGGGGGCCGCGGGGCTGGAAGGGAGCTGCTGAAAAATGCAGTGGTAACAAGAAGGAAATGTGCTGCCCTAGGCAAAGTCCCATGTATCGGAGATGATCTTTTCGAGTTGCGTGTGCGAATGCACGAGGTCGGTGTGCCCTGGGATTCGCAAAGAGCACTGTATACATGGAAACTGCCCGCCCTCATGTGTAGTGTGCATATGTTGGGGATCAAGAGCTTATGGCACCCTCTCCCCCATGAGCCTCTTCCCCTGACCATCCACACGATCCATGTTGGTGCAAGCGGTGAGCCCATCCCATTACGCCTTCTACTACCAGCTTTGAATCAGAACAGATCAGGCTACACCACTCCAGTGTTTGGCTTTTCAATGCCACCAAAGCAGTGGACACCGGTGTTAGGCAGGACGCAACCCGCTTTTAGGGAACACCCCTCCCGTTCAGGGCATGCTCAGCTGCAGAAGTGATAGGTCCTTTTTCGTTTCAATGGAACATCCGATGTGGTAGAGAGCACCCTCCATTTTACAGTTTGAGCAATCGGTAGTTTTAGCATGACAGGCGCTTTTTCTGTAAACCTTATTCAAAACCACTCACCATATCCAATTTGCACTTGAATTGTAGCTTGGCACATGACTGTCATGTTTGGGACTGCGCTTGCTTTGGTTTCAACCTCTTGTTTTGCCTACAGTATCCAACAACTAATTGTTTCTTTGAGTTGGTGATTTTGGTTTCATCTTTTGTCGTCATTTTATTTTTACGATAGGGAAACAATGTTGAGGATGGTTTCTTCCGGTGGCTTTTTTTTTGTGGATTGTTACTGCACAAGTGGTTTTCTATATCTCTCGGCATCGGTACTGATTGTGCCAATTTTGTGTGTTTTAGGGGGTCGCAGCTCTTGTTGCTTCATTGGTGTCCACTGAGTGTCCTGTAGGTAGGTAGGTAGGGGTATGTGGGGTATATTCGGAAAGCCCTTGAAAAGGGCTTTTCAGAGATGCATGGGTTGGGGGGGAGGGGGTCCAGAACCATATTTTTTCGAAAATTGCCTGGTGCCGTTGACGATTTGGGGTTTTTTTTACCTGTTTTAGTCAGGTTTCAGGCACACTGCACTGCACCCCTACCCCTACCTGGTGCACATTTTTCGGGGGTAACCCCCCCCCCATTTTGGGGGTGGGAAATTTGAAAAAAAAAAAACTATGTTTCAGAGAAGGTTGGGACAGTGGGGGGGCTATACAAGGGCAAAATTATGAAAAAATGGGGTAGGAAACCACTGTTGATGAAAAATAGCCATTTTACGCCGAACAATAGCCCGTCCCTTGCTTTACCCCCCCCTCATACCATGGAAGTTGGAAACAGTCCCCTTCCTTTTGCTCATTTTCATCATTCACAGTCACCTTTAGGGGTAAATAATGGCACATGCCACCAATTTTGTCCCCAAGTTGCCTATTTGTAGCAGTCTGCGTAGGATAATGTCATGCCCTATTTTTCGCCCTTCCAACCCCTTACTAGGCCCCAAAACCCACCCCTACATATCTGAATACCTTCCAAAACATGTTCTTTTGAGTTCTCCACCCTCAAAATTGGGGGGGGTGTCCTCACTTTTACACATCGAAGCAAAACTTGTAAAAAAAAAACCCAAAAAGTGGCAAAACACACAAAGTTGGCACATTCTGAATGAGGCGGTTGCCAATGTTGTCGCAATTGTCAGTTGATGCCGGACACTGCTATCACTCAGCATAGTGCCTTTATACTCGTCATACTCGTCATTTAGTTCTAGTTCCATTGTAATGAATTCTTACACGCGTCTTCTTTCGGTAGTGGTCCTTACAGCTGTTTGTGCTTCTTGCAAAGAATTTTGATCGGCTCTTCAAGTTTTGTTGGTTTTCAAGTTGATGTCAGGGCCTGCAAGGTTAGTGGTCCACTCTTCTTTGCTTGTTAGAGCCATTGTCTCCTGTGGTGGCATATCTTTGACAAAGAATAAGCCTTATGTCAAAGTTACCAAAGCTAGCAAATTTGGCTGTTCTCATTGTCATTCTCACCCTACAAGTTGTGGTCAAATGGTGTGCAGCAGAGCTCATAGAACTCGTGACTTTCTTGATCTTCTCCTAGTGTTTGGTAATGCATCTTGAATGTTCCCTTCAGATCTTCATAATCTAACTATTTGACCCCATTCAACAGATTTTGTTCGTCTTCCTTTGACATTGGCCAAGAAAGCTGGCACAAGTAGCCTAGTGTTCATGCATGGGACGCTTCTTGTGTTAATGTAGAAGATGCACTTTATTCATGCCCGCGGTGATCTGTTAGTCTCTTGTTTATGGAGGCAGAAAGCTACAATTTTGGACATTGGGAGAGGAAGAGACACGATACTCTCACCCACAAAATGGCCTCCCCAACCCCCCACCACTTGCTCCTTCCCACGTATTGTGCACACTTGCTTGCAACCACACACAGCCCCAAGGCACACCTCCACAAGACCCACCAATTGCATGAATCCAGTAGTGCCAAGCTGCAAACCTACTCCAATTTTGATTGCTTGCCAGGCCGGTTGCGTCTGCAGGGTAGGCAAGGCGGGTCTATTTGGCAGGCCAGGCAAGTGTGTTGGACAGGCAGCATTGCCTAGTCTAACAGAGCACGGCAGGGGTGCTGAGTGGGTGCGGTGGGAGGGTTTGGTGGGGCATGTGCATGTAGGGCGGATGGGGTTTTTGTCTGGTGCGCAATTGGGACACGTTCATCAAGTGTGCGAGGCAGGGGACCTTTCAGGAGGCGAGGGGGGTTAGGTGTGTTGGGCGGGCAGGGCAGTTGTGTAGGGTGGGTGGGCGGGTGCATCTGTCACTCAATTATCACCCGAACCTGTCCCAAGCGTGCCTTGGGGTCATCACAGGTCGCCCCTAAATGTGCAATTTTCAGTGGTCTGTGCTCAATAGAAATGGAGTGGGTGCCATTGAAGGACTTGTGGTGTTTGGGAAACAAGAGTGCGCAAGGGTGCACCCGAATGAGCGTGGAATGATCCCGAGGTTCGATTTCTAGGTTCACCCAAAAAAGTTCGCTGTAGTGGGGTACCAGTGGACACTTTCTGATTTGCCCTTGTGCATGTGTTGTTGTGAAGTCTTGAGGTGTTCTCATGTCCCTATGACTTGCAGCAACTCGTCCCGGTGATCTCGATGGTCTTGGCATTTACTCCTTTGGAGCTGCAGACAGTGCAGTGGTCATTCAAGAAATAGACTCGCAATCGGGTCTAGAAATGAAGAGACCCGGTCTGCGATCATAGGGAGTTCGTTGACTGTGTTGACCTGGCCTCCCAAGTCGAAGGCTAATGGTCGTTCGATCGGTCAATTGGCGTTGTGTGCTTTATTGGTTTGGTGGATTGGCACATACATGCCCCAATAACGATACGGAGCACTCGCACACCATACTGACCCGCGGGCAGGGATTCATGCGCCCTTTGGGAGTTGCACACGCTGCGGCTATGGCATGCACCCGGTGCTGGCAGTGCAGCAGGAGGCCAGACACCCTCATGGGCTGCAGGCAGGGCCTGGCCAAGCCATTTCCCGAGCAAACCTGCCAAGAGCCACCTGCTTTAACAATGACGTGGGGACCTCATCCATTCACCACCCCCGGGGTCTGGGGAGCGGGGGAGTGTGAACATTTCCTGACCCATGAGCAAATATTCTTTAAGACGCACCGTTCTGCCGAGGTCTGTGCAGTCTGCTGCACGCCGTCCACCCTTGACCAATCAACCCTAGACCGTCACTTAGTGCACAAGAGACGATGGCAGTTTTACTTGGACGGGGTGCTGCCTGTGCCATGGCTGACTGTCAGGCTTTGTTTGCAAGAAACTAATACGGAAAGGGGGGGTCTGGGGGGGCTCCTACAAAAGGGCTGCTGATTCAAGCTTGATTTTTCCCTCATTCCCTCATTTTACCCTTTTGGGTCAAGTTTTCTTTTGGCTGGGTCTCAGAGCCAAAAGAACCCCCTCTCTTATAGACAAAGCCTGCTGACTACGCCCGGCATTCGCCGCAGCGGGCGATCGCCCACAGAGTCAGAGGCCGCAGCGTGCCTCGCTGACTCCAACGACTGCGCGTGTCGCCACACGCCCAGAGCAGACGGAATGGGGCAGGGCGGTCTTGAGGGGGCCATTCCTTATTTTTGTTGTCCAATGAGTGCTCGTTCGCGACGGGTCGGCCATTAACCGACGGCAGTTGGCGGTTGAATGGCGGCAGTTGGTGGCTAAGCAATGGAAGCTGGTGGGTAATCCACGGCAACTGGTGGTCGAAGGATGCCTCTTGCAGTTTGTGTGAAACGGAGCCCAGCTTTTTGTTTTGTCTGGGTTTTCGCATTACAGACTGGGGGTCCAGAGCAGGAGCTGTTTTCTTTTTTTTTATTTTGCATGGTGGATCCCCTCAATGAAGCGCAGGAGGTGCACCGCTATCTCAACCGATTGCATTGAGCCAACTGACTGTTTGTTTAGCTGACCTGTTTTCTCAATGACACTTTCTTTCAGAGGCCTACGAGCCGTTTTGTAGGAAGTCCTGTACTGGACACTGGAATTGGGTGTTCTGTGCAGTAGAACATGCGTTTCTGTCCAGAGAATAGTGTTGTATTGATGTTTGTTGGGGTGTTCAGGGAGGGGTTGTTTGGCCACGGGTGTTCTGGTCGTGCAAACCCCCGCGTGCGAAACACATGACCGTGTCTCGCTCCAATACCATCCTCAGTGCACACTTCAGAGCCCGTGTCACTCAGTGCACACTTACTCAGTGCCCACAGAATTTCAACCTGACAACATTGCCCCTACAAATGACCTTGATCCACAAAACCAGCTTACACAAAAGTCTTGGCACTGGACACTGCCTGTAACCCCCATCTTACGGTCGCACAGCCTTGTCATCCGCTTCACCGCTGGTGAACATGCGCCTGCCACTGGGATGATGCTGATGGGGACGAATACATCCGCTGGAGGTACATTCACAAGGGGCATGGGATTGCGCCTGATGCTCCCATTTGACCAAGTCTTATTCCCCATCGCCATCACCCTCTGAGGTCATCAACATGCAGTGTGTTGCCCCCGCCATGGGCCAGCCCGGCCCTGCCCGCCACCCTGCCCGTTGGTGGAACCTTGGCGCCACCAAGGCGGGCATCCCCTGCTGCATCAACCACAAAAAGTGTGATATTACAACTCAAGAGCGTCTGGAGCTGCCCCCTGTGCCCAATTGCCTGTGCCCAATTGCCCAGCCAACACAGAGAATTGGACCCTTTTTTCGCGCCAAACACATAACAACTGCTGCTGCCACCTCAGCCCTACCGGTGTTACCACCAGAAAAGTGGAGCACAGGCTCCATTTGGGCAGAGGGTCTCCGAGGCATGGGCTGCAATTTTCGATGACAAATTGTGCAGCCATGAGGGAAGCATTTTGCCCCAATGGCGTAGAATGTAGCAAATCAGAGGGCACAGATTTGGATCCCATTGTGACTCTGGTATTCATTGTATGACTCTAACCTGCTCACATCGATGACTCATTTTTTGCATCACATTCTGGGAAGGATCACAAAGTGCATATGGGTGGAAGCTTGTTTTTTACGTGTACCTGTTCGTAAATTGTTCTGGGTCTGGGTTCCTCCCCATGCTACTATACAATGGGTGAGTGCATGCAGGGAGGTTAGGGGGGGGTTCATGCATCATGGTTGGTGTAGTTCCTGACCTGGTGGGTCTACCCCTGGCCTGTTTTTGGGTTTCTCCTGCCTGGCATAATATATGGGTGGGTCAGTGGCCGTGGCCTGGTGGTCTGGGCTTCCTGAATTGTGGCTGGGGGGTCGAGTGTGGTTTCGGCGTTGTTAGTGGTGGTTTTTTGGGTGGCTGTCCTGTTTGCTGAGTTTGGCTTAGTTTTAACCCCCCATCACGGGGACCCCACGCAGGCACGGCTGATGTTGGACCTCGGGATGATGATCAAGGCCGAGGGACAATCCAGCATCCTCTCCAAGTGCGGTATGGCGTTCAAGTACTATAATCGTAGGTGACCTCACGGGCTTGATCTAGCCAAGACGTACCATGCCGTCATCCCGAGACGGTCTGCAGCGGGGCTATGCTAGACAGCCATACCCATCACCCCCGGGTCCATCCTCCCACCCCCATTCGTGGAAGATGGACCACCTCCCGCCCCCACGGAAGGAGGTCTCCCAGGGTCTACAGTGGGACATGCTCTTGAGGCAAGGGTGATATAAGGGCGTTTGGAAGGGGTGTGCTTGGGGACTCTTGAGGGGGAACTTGGTCTAAAAAGTAGCGCGCAGTGCGCGTGCAGTACAAGCCCCCCCCCCCCCCCCAAGTCGAAAACGGAGGTTGCTGTGGATTCCCTCATGCAAGCAACGTTGCCCCCCAGTCTAGATGAGGGTGAGGTGGTCACATGCATGGCTTTGGGACTTGCTAGTAGGGTGAGTGAGCTTTCAATTGAACAAAAAAAAGGATATGTGTGTGGCTTTCCGCATTTTGCATGATGTCTTATACAAAGGGAAGGTTGCTTGCATTTGTCTTGGGCTAGGGTAGTTTGGGTGACCTGAATTTAGGGGCATTTGGGTAGGTGGGGTGGCCTAATTTTGAGGGGGTCGGTACGGGGGTTCTTCACAGGGGAATCTAGTCTAAAAGTAGTGCGCAGGGTAAGGGCGCCCCCTTTGTTTTTGGTAGCAATGACACCATGTGATACTTTCATCTATTGGCCGAGTCCCAACTAATTGGTGGCCACGGAGGGTCCTTGGTGCTTTGTGGACTCGGTGTCCCATCGTTAAGGTAGCTATGGGGTGCCGTACGGAACTGGCAATTGTACATATTGCGCATGTGTCGCAAAAGTTGCATTTCTTTCAATTTTTCAATTTTTTTAATAATGTACACAACTTACCGCAAAAAAAGTTACGCGGGTTTACCACAAAAAAAATTTTACCGCAAAGAGAAAATTACACGCATTTACCGCAAAAAAAAATTACACCCCTTGACAATTTTTTTCTATACGAGTTACATTTTTCACTACCTAAACAAAAGGAAGGGCAGTGTTTTAAATTTTCATTGGTATGGCGGGGCTAAAAGGTTGGGAGGGGCTATTCTTCCGGGTAAACTGGCTATTTTAGCACCCTAGGTAGGATACTATCAACAATGATGGCATACCCCAATTTAGTCATTATCAGCGCTCTGAAGGGGCAAATGCAGATTGAAAACCGTCCAAGTTACTTCTAAAACATGTTTTTTTTTTGGCTTCCCAAGCCCAAAATAGGGGACGCTAGTGACACCCGAACATGGTCACGTGACACTTCATTGCTTTGCCCGGAAGTGACGACTTATATTACCATGTGTCGCGTGCATGAATGAGAATGAAAGAGCAGATGGCCTGGAGTAGACGGCACAGTGTGTGAGCCCAAAGCTCTCTATTGGTGGTGGTGCCGGGGTGTTGCCGGCACAGCAGCCGAGTGGTCTGCAGCAGTGTTCTTGCCTGTGTGTTGTTGCCCTGCCTGCTGTGGGTGTGGTGTCTAGGAGTTGGGGGGGGGGGGGGCGTGCTGGGGCCTAGGTCAAAGCAGCAAGTGCCAAGCCTATGAGGAGTGGGAAACAATTTAAACCAATTTAAGCATGTTTCTTTGTGCTTCCCTGTCCCAAAATAGGGGGTCTTTACCCCACCCCAAAGCGCAAACTATGGTTTGGGTAGGGGGGGGTATAAGGCACACACACACACACACACACACGCGCGCCGCGGTAGGGGTGCATGAACTGTACATAGTCTTGCTGTCGTGCTGAGAGGGAGGAAAGGCCGCTGGATGTGGGAAGGAAACATTGCTGCAAGTGTGAACAGAGCTGTAGAAGTGGGGTGTCATAGCGAACGCTATCGATTTGTTTCAATGATTGGGTGTCACACACACATATATGTCTGAGAACATCCCGTTTGCTTGCAAATGGGGGTTGCACTGGTGTGCATTAAGAACAGAGGTCCTTTTGTATTCCAGAATTTTGATTTTTGTGAGGTGGGCTCGGCCCCTTGTTGTTGTTTTATCTCCCGGACGCTCTGGCAAGCTTCGAGCTTTTTGAGTGTTTGGTTGCTTCCACTGACGTTGAGAGCCTCATCGAATTTGAGGCTGACTGTAACATCTCCAACGACCAACTTGCCAGAGCTGTACACCAACATAACCAAAATATGGGAGACAACGGGGGACCGAGTTCCGCTGCGCGTGCCAATAAGCGTCCGGCTGAGTCTGAGCCGGATGCTGCGGCCCTATGCGCTTTTGCAGAGCACGCGTTCGGGCTATGGAAGTCGCGGGTGCCTGGAGAAGTTCTTGGCCGCAAGGTGGCAGCCCTCACGATGAGGATGACGGCGCACGGATATAATGCGCCCCAACTGGCGGATCAGATGAAGAAGGAGCTGCGGCTGAACATCGACCTCGGGGACGTGATGGACCTGGTCGTGGCGTGGGAGGACGTCAACGGAGTGGAGTACGATCCCGGGCAGAAAAGGTTCAAGCAGGCGCAGACCGCGGCGGCTGCTGCGACCTCGGGCCTGAAGGTCAAGCAGGAGAGTACGGAGTGGCTGGAGATGAAGACGAGAATGGAGTCGTTGGAAAGAGAGCTAGCTCAAGCACAGGCGGCGAAAGAGTCCTCCTCGCGGCGAGTACCCTGGGGAGAGAGGCCCCTGACTGAGGAAACCATTGACGCATTCTTGCGCGAAGAGGAAGGGGTGACTGAGTGGATGCAGGAGGCCCTAGACCTGGTAAAAATTGCCATATCTGACATGGGCGAAGACAGCGTGTCAGCGGTCCCAGCTGTGGACCTCTGGCGTTTGGTGACCAGGAGCCAGCATAAATACACCAAGAAATACAAGAGAGCCAGGTATGGCTGGGGTGGAAAGGGCCGCGGCAAAGAGAAATCCGGGAGAAGGAAATCTTCCCCCAAGGGGAAAGGCAAGAAGCACAAGAAGGCCAGGAGACGGTCGGATACGTCTACTTCGGGATCATCCAGCGGCAGCTCTTCGGGCCCCGAGTATTTTTGGCGGGGTAAGCATAAGTTTATTGTGAGGAATGGGGTGGAGTTCTATGTCGCGTCGAACGGCCGTGAGTGGCGCAGTGACCGGCCCCCGCCTGGGGACTGTGATATCTGCGGGGGCCGGCACTGGGAATGGAACTGCCGCCGAAAATGACAGGGGCGTGGACCAGATGATGGGGGTGCAGAGCAGGGCCCTCAACACATCGTGGTCCGGGCCGATGAGGCCGGTTTCACAGACTGGCATATTAAATACCTGCAATTCCAGGAGGATGCGGAAGAGGGCGGATGGCAAGGATTCATGCTGGAGTCTTGGGCGGTATCCACCCGGGAATGCTACGAACGTCACATCAGAACCATGCGTGGAGCACATGAAGAGAGCCCAGACCAAACACCCACTGAGATCCTCCGCGAGTACCTCATCTCCATGTACCGCCAACACAAGACCTCCAGCTCCATGCGGCAGGCCATCTCAGCATGCAGATTATTGGAAGAGTTGGAAGTGGCCCCTGCCTTCGTCCCACGCAGTTTTTGGAGATTTATTAGGGCGAAGGATAAAGTCAGCAAAACGAGACGACAGAGATGGGCGTCGCTGGGAACGTTGGAGGTCATGGCAGGACAAGCCACCACGGAGGAGGAAATGTTGTGCGTCTGCATCGCGACCCTGTCCCTCGCGTTTTGCCTGAGGGTTGGCGAGGCAGCATCGATACGGCCCAAGGATTTGGACCAGCAGAACGGATACGTCACCTTTTACGACAGCAAAACGCGACGGGCATGGGTATCACGGCCGGCAAGTGAGTACGTACGGAGGGTCATGGGGCTGGCGCGACTCTTGGCAATGCGAAGAGGACGGGATGTCGCGGGGCCGCTCATCAAGGGAGGAGCCGCGAGGCTGCAGCACATCATGGCCAAATTGCTCATGGGGACAGAACACGCGGACATGCGGTGGCATGCGTGGCGGAGGGCTGGCGCCACCCTCCTGGTGCGGTCGGGGGCAACGATCCTGGAGGTCATGTCCTGGGCCAGGTGGAGGTCAGTCAAGGTCGCACGGCGATACGTGGCGACATGGGAGGATCTACCATGGGAAGAAACCAGACTACCACAGCCTACGCATGTGCCCGGTACCGCGGTATGGTTCTTCAAGGTGGCGGACACCAAGGCGACCAACCTCTGGCCGAAGTCGATTGGAACCCTCGATCATGGAGACGGATGGTCGTCAGAGTCTGAGGCCGAGAAAACCCGATCGGCACTCCGAGAGGAGATCACTGCGAAGCCTATCCAGAGACCGGAACAGCCCAAACGGGACAGGGCAGCGGCAGAGTCCGCGGCCAGGAAGCCCGTCAAGAAGCGACGAGTCGTGGTCGCCAGGACGGTCACCGCGTCCGAGCTTGCAGCGAGGGCGCGTAGATGCGCGGTACGGGCAGGGGCTGGGGTCGTCGTTCGATGACACCTGTTCTATGCGACCCAGGCCCTTGCCACGTTCAGAGTTTCGGTATTCGAGGTCTGAGCTTTGGCGACAGTGTCGTCGAATTCGATTGCCCCCGCACATGACTTTTCAGAGCCTCTGGACCCCAGTTTTTTGGATTTTCCGAATTTTTATAAATCTCTCCACGACACCCACCAGGGGTCGGTTAGGGCTTTTGGTTTTGTTGGTGCATGCGCTGAACGCACTGCGTTTTTCTGAATTTCTCTGGACCGAGGGGGAGGGGGGTCCTTGGTCCTCTAGAGTGGTTTTGATGGTTTTTGGTCCGGGGCGCAAAAATATCGTTCCAAGGGGGTGGGGGGGTATGTGTATATTTTTTGGAAAGCCCTTGAAAATGGCTTTCATTTTCCAAAAGTTTCAGGGTTCTGCTCACCGGTTTGATGGAGAAATTACTTCGAGACTGATTTTTTCAGGTTTTTTTGGGCCTAGTTTATGCGCTGCACTGCACTATATTACACTACACCACGTACCATCACCCATTGTTGCCCCTGCCCAAACCCCTTCTCTTTGCTCTTTTCAAGAGACCACACCCAATGTCAAAGCGTACCAAAACTGCCCCAACCACCCTCCCTAAACGGCAAAGGGTGGCGATGGGTGTCAACCTCCGCGACCTCGCCGAGTCGATGTCGGTTGCAGACATTGCTACTGATTTTGCCGCTCTACATGCAAGAACGCCCAAATTTTTGGACTTTGGGAAGCTTGTAAAGTTTGCGAGAAGCCAACCAATGCTTCCCAAGACTCCGAATGTGCTTCCCAAGCATCCAATTTGTCAGACATGTCGGACGAGTCAATGTTTGCCCATCGTCCACATGCCTTGTTTGCTTGCAGTCTCTCAAGAGCGAAATTGTCAGCAGTTTTGTGAGTTTTTCTCAAAAATATGGTCACCTACCCCCCAACCCAACCCTACATTTCCAAAAAGCCCTTTCCAAGGCGATTTCAAAAAGGTATAACATACCAACCCCCCCCCCCCCCTTCGGGACACGTAGCAGCGGCAGAAAGCCAACACCGGCAAAAAAAAATCAAAACCATCAATGACCCCCCCCCCCAGGTTTATATATGGGTGTTGAGTTGCGGGGGGGGGGGGGGGGCTAGCACCATTTTGCTGTTTGCCACTGTGGCGTAAAATTGGTGCCACGTGGGTTTGGGTATATGTAGCCGGATGGCTGGATCAAACAGTTGACGGTCAAGATCTCTTCGAGCTAGTTGGAGTCTGAGCGCCCTACACCACCACTCCGGTCGAAGACATTGAGAGTGGTAAAGTGGATTTGATGGACTACCAGGTCGCAGGTCCAGGTGAGATAGTGGAGCTTGAGCGCCGAGCAACATGGACCCTATTGGAGCCAATCCTTCCGCAGTTGGTGGCCCATCAGATCAAGACAGGTTGCTAGGTACTCAAGGAGCGCCTCCGACGTTGAGAGAAGTCCGAATTTAATTTAATCGATTTGTTTCTGTTGCAACGAGATGAACTTTGTGACCGGAATTGCAGGGAATGGGAGGAGAATCATGTCAGGAATGCGACCATCCAAGTCTCAAATGTCACTGCGAGGGAGGAATACAAGCATCTAGGGATCCCTGTCGGGGGTTTCGAACCGGACATTGATCGAATGTTGCCAAGTACCATACGTGACCGTGTGCCATCAGCTTGGCAATCCCGAAGCGACCGGTATGATCTGCTAAATCCACTCAGAAGAGGAGAGACAGCCAGATTCGTCTCACTCGCCAAAGGTAATGCCCGGGGCACCCAAATGGGAGTTGCATCGGCGCAGGAAGTGACCATCTCACTCCCTCTTTGCTGCGCCACCAAAGCGCTAAGAGGGTTCCCCCGCAACAGTCCACAGTGCCCAAGGAGAGCAAACATTGCATGCCAAGAAGGTCATTATCGTCCAGATCCCAGTCATGTTGGTTCAACAGCCCTTGGAAAGGCCGGAGAAGGTAGGGGTGATGTAACCATATTGATGTCTCCCCACCATGGGGACCCCGAGAGGGCTGACGGGTTGAATCCTTTCAACCATTGTCCCCATTTTCCATTCTTTATGACACATTTCACAGACCCCATGCCCATCAGTTCCATTGGTGGCATATGGAGTACTGATTTGTGGAATCCTAAGTATGCTTCGCATGTTCCCAAGGTAGCGGTTGCCGTTGATATGTTTGGCAACATTGTACGGATTTGCCCCCTGACCCCGGGACATCTGTGGATGTCTTGATTTGGAATGGGTATGAACCGTCTCGTACCCGCGGTGATTTCTTTGGTTTTGAGGTTGGGGGCCATGACGGCGCTTATAAACACCACATTCATGTTATTGTGCCATTCATTGGAACAAAGAATGGAACTTTGACAGCCCGGCAACAATTGTACAATCATGTGCATGGGTGGCATGGGGCACACATTGAGCATTTCTTTGGACAAGTGTGGCATTGGGGTTTGGTTAGGAACATCTGGCGTGGCAGCTTTGATGATGTCTTGGCACAGGGTTTGTTGTTGTGGAAACATCCCGAAATGGCCCTTGCATTGCGAAAGACTTAGCGTGACATCTTGCGCCTTCATGTTGTGCGGTGAGAAAAATTGAACGGTACCACAATGGCTAGCAGAAGAAGCCCTTGGGTCACTTCAGTTTACTCATCCTCAGTTAGCATGTTGCTTGGATGAAAAGGTGCGTTGTGTGCTCGTTTCATCCTTCACGCCACAATATGTTACACGGAGGCCAAACACTATTCAAATTTGTACAAAACCTTGGTCCCTTGTATCACCTTGTTGGGATTTGAGATGAAGCAAATGCTAAAAGGTGGAGAAAGACACCTATGACCTGTTTGATGAAATTGTGCTCTTTGGAACATCCCTCGAACTTTCCAACATGGCGCTTGCCGATGGTCTTTGGGTGTAGCGTTGCAAGCACCCCTTCATTTTGCGTTTCTCGTACCATGTGTACTGAGCACTTAAACTCTCCCATGCTATGGGCACCTCGTGAGCAATGTGTTATTTACATCAACGAAGGGCCTGGCGGAAGGCGAAAATGTCCCCCTTGGACCAACTTGCGACAAAGCCAACCATGGTCATTGGACGCTATGTTTCATGCCCTATTTCGCGCCGTGTTACATTTGCAAAACATGACACAGCACAACACAACACAACACAACACACTGTGGTTGTGGCAGGCCCCACCACCTGCATGGAGTGTACAGTACATAGAGGTTCTGCGCCCCCATTGGGCTCTCCCTCTGTGGAGAACTGCCTTACCCGCATCCCACCCATTGGTTAAGCTGACTTTACTGTACATACCTCTAGGCCGTTGCTGCCTAAGTACACTGTCTGCCTTGATGGCCGAACTCACCACTGTCGGAAGAAAAAAAAAACACACAACACAACACAACACAACACAATTCGACAACACAACACCCTTGGTAAACATTTGGAAGGAAATCAATATCTTGTTGTTTAGGCATCTCTCAAGCTATCTAATAAGCATAGATAGTGGGGGGGGGGGGTTTGCCCGACACGCTACTTTTGTATTACTATCCCGACTTTAACCCCAGATTTACCCTGCCCTAGAAGAGCCCCCCAAATCCACCAAGAGTGGACGGCAAACCTTCCCTACAAAGCACAGTGCATAAGTTGAAATAGCTGAGTTTAACATCAATGTGTGTTACTCATGTATCGGCTAATAAACAATCTTTTCCCCACAAGTGTGGGCAGCAATACATTCATCACAATAATGCTCCTGGCACTCACCACAACCTGTGATAGTGGTGCGCTTCTAACAACACAAGGCACACACATCTGCCTCATCCTCTCCTTCATCTTGCGTGGCAGTGGTGTTGTTGTTATCAGTCCAAACATGAGGCGGGGCATGGTCCCATGGACCATAAGGAAGGTGACGGACCTGCCTCCGAATGCAAAATTGTGTGAAATGCAACAAAACACGCACGGACTGGTGCAAGCTCCGTTTGCTGAGTTGTGGGTGCGCATTGTGCACGATGTGCTTCGCCAATGCCGCACGGGATTGCTTCTGGGTTGTTGTTTCGAAGGGCTGCTTGAAAAATCTTTCTTGAGCCCTACCAGTTGAGGTGTGCGGTGAATTTTGTAAAGCCTCATCAGGTAACCAGGCCTTTAACAACCGAATTGCCTGATTGCTATGCTCTTGGGAGCTACACATGTTCCCATTGTTGGCTTGTAATACGCACATTGATTGAATACAATCTGATTTACCCATTTTGCCTTCCTGCTCTTAGGTCTCATTGTTTTTTTCAACCCATGTTCGCTAGTCGCACTAGCTATTTCTTGCCCATCGATTTCCAATGCCCTCGTCAAGAGGAACAACCTCGGTGCCTCCCTATGAAGCTCCTCGCAGTTGTGGTCAGCGCAATAGTTCTTTGTGTGCTCCATCTGCAACACGCACCAGCATCTCCCATCAATGTACAAACAACAAACGTTGCTGCTCATCACGCGCCGCATATCGTCACCGAAGCGCGACCCCATTCACTGTCTCACGTCAGGATCGCTCAATGTGGAGCCACTCGTCCGCGTGGTTGTGCGCTGTCTCGTGCTCGCGCTAGTTTTTCTCCAACTGGCACTCCACTGCGAAAGGCAACGCCCTGGCCTTTGGAAGTCAATCCTGTCCGTCCCCGATGGGTAAATATATTTGTTTGGACGTGCATTGTTGCTTGCATGGTGAAATGCTTGCAGCCGAAGAGGCGCGATCGCAGGCGCTCATGGCAACTACCAATGGATGCTTCCAAGCCCCCTTGGAGCCTACATGCGACTGGATATGCGAACGCGAGGGTACCAATGTCGCTTCAGTCCAACAACCACACCACCATGTGGATGAGATTCAAGCATTGTTGCGCGATGCAATTGCTCGTAAACGACCCTTCACATCCTTGTGATTCCGTCGAAGAGTCCTACCAACGAAGTGGGATGGATGCGCTGTGCGATTGCTCCGGGAACGCACATGTATGGCAGATGTGCTCGTCTAGCGCTGACTCGACCCGGGACCCCATTAGGTCCAAGTCCTCCCGCAAAAAGCTCCTTAAGAAGCCCGGTTGGTACAAGCGGCTCCATCACCAACTCACACCTGCGCAACGCCGATCATGCGCCACATTGCTACCACTCTACCGCCTCCCGTTGAGTTATGGATCCGGTGGCCCCAAGCCGTTGGATTTTGCGCAAGCTTTCGGCCGGAATGGTCCACAAGAGGTCACACTTGACGTCGGGTGTGGGCACGGGGACTCGTTGGTGGCCATGGCGCAAGAGAACCCGCATGGCTGCTTCATCGGGACCGAGTGGCATAAGGCTAGTGTTGGCTCCACTCTGCAGAAGATCCACGACCTCCAACTAAGTAATTGCCGCGTTGTTTACATGGAATTCACCAAGTTCCTCGACCACGTCCCTGACGGGGGCCTCACTAATGTGTGCATATTTTTCCCGGACCCGTGGTTGAAGGAGGTGGACGTCGAGAGGCGGGTGGTGCGATCGGACACTGTGGCTGCCCTAGCGCAAAAACTGAGACCCGAAGGGGTGCTCCGCATAGCAACGGACGTAGATGACTACCGGGATTGGGTTGTGCAGACCATGGGCAATTCTAGCGCCGACTGGATGGTCGGGGATCCAAAAACGATGGCACGCAGCTTTGTGACGCTCTATGAGCAGCGAGCTTGGAATGAGGGCCGCGAAGTGCACGAATTGTTGTACATACGGCGATGAAAGGCGATCGTTCATGTCCGCAACAACTGAACCCCATCGTGCTGTCTAATGGCTGTTTTCTCAATGACACTTTTCTTTCAGAGGCCTACGAGCCGTTTTGTAGGAAGTCCTGTACTGGACACTGGAATTGGGTGTTCTGTGCAGTAGAACATGCGTTTCTGTCCGGAGAATAGTGTTATATTGACGTTTGTTGGGGTGTTCAATGAGGGGTCGTTTGGCCACTGGTGTTCTGGTCGTGCATTCCCCCGCGTGCGAAACACATGACCGTGTCTCGCTCCAATACCATCCTCAGTGCACACTTCAGAGCCCGTGTCACTCAGTGCACACTTACTCAGTGCCCACAGAATTTCAGCCTGACAACATTGCCCCTACAAATGACCTTGATCCACAAAACCAGCTTACACAAAAGTCTTGGCACTGGACACTGCCTGTAACCCCCATCTTACGGTCGCACAGCCTTGTCATCCGCTTCACCACTGGTGAACATGCGCCTGCCACTGGGATGATGCTGATGGGGACGAATACATCCGCTGGAGGTACATTCACAAGGGGCCTGGGATTGCGCCTGATGCTCCCATTTGAGCAAGTCTTATTCCCCATCGCCATCACCCTCTGAGGTCATCAACATGCAGTGTGTTGCCCCCGCCATGGGCCAGCCCGGCCCTACCCGCCACCCTGCCCATTGGTGGAACCTTGGCGCCACCAAGGCGGGTATCCCCTGCTGCATCAACCACAAAAAGTGTGATATTACAACTCGAGAGTGTCTGGAGCTGCCCCCTGGTTGCCTGTGCCCAATTGCCCAGCCAACACACAGAATTGGACCCTTTTTTCGCGCCAAACACATAACAACTGCTGCTGCCACCTCAGCCCTACCGGTGTTCCCACCGGAAAAGTGGAGCACAGGGTCCACTTGGGCAGAGGGTCTCCGAAGCATGGGCTGCAATTTTCGATGACAAGTTGTGCAGCCATGAGGGAAGCATTTTGCCCCAATGAGGGTGCCTCAGCGCACCGCGCGCGCACACCGCGCGCACCGCGCGCTGAGGCAGACGCGTCACTTACCGGTGAAATGCACACCTTTTTCAGACAGGTGTTTTGTGAAATGCTACAGTAAAATGTTTGGTTCCCACTGCAATGTTTGGTTCCCAATGCTTTGTTTTCAAGCGGTTTCAAAATGTTTGGCTTCCACTGCAATGTTTGTTTCCCAATGCTTTGTTTTGAAACGGTCTCAAAATGTTTGGAGGCAAAACATAATCACACCGATATTTTCTAATGCACAAGGTGCCCTGCTGCCCACTTCTACACCTGGACATTGATATTTCCACCCAAACACAACAATTGGCCACCTAGTTGTCATACTAAGGCCCCTATGACCGCTTTTTGGCAACATTCTATGGTACCGCCGTTCTAAGTCAACCGGGCTACAGTCGCACCGCGCGCGCGCACCGCGCGCGAGGCACCCTCAATGGCGTAGAATGTAGCAAATCAGAGGGCACAGATTTGGATCCCATTGTGACTCTGGTATTCATTGTATGACTCTAACCTGCTCACATCGATGACTCATTTTTTGCATCGCATTCTGGGAAGGATCACAAAGTACATATGGGTGGAAGTGTACCTGTTCGTACATTGTTCTGGGTCTGGGTTCCACCCCATGCTACTATACAATGGGTGAGTGCATGCCGGGAGGTTAGGGGGGGGGTTCATGCATCATGGTTGGTGTAGTTCCTGACCTGGTGGGTCTACCCCTGGCCTGTTTTTGGGTTTGTCCTGCCTGGCATAATATATGGGTGGGTCAGTGGCCGTGGCCTGGTGGTCTGGGCTTCCTGAATTGTGGCTGGGGGGTCGAGTGTGGTTTCGGCGTTGTTAGTGGTGGTTTTTTGGGTGGCTGTCCTGTTTGCTGAGTTTGGCTTAGTTTTCGTTGGGGTCATAGTGGTGTGTACTGGCACGGTGCTTTTTTTTTTTTGTTGGCTGGCTGGTATGACGTGCTGTAGGGGAAGTTGGGGATTTTCCAGCAGTTTACGTTGAAGACTGGTGTCGGTACTGACGGCGGTGGGTTGTTTTTGGGGCACTGCACGCTGGTGTCCACCGCTGTCGTTAGTACCTCGCGTCGGTGCTTCAAGCAGGGCTCCCATTGTTGATGTGAGGAGATCAATGGTTGCACTCCCGCTGCTAGTGATTTGGGGACAATTGTGCGCACAAAACTTCGCCTATCTCCCTCAGAAGCCTTGGACCACCAGGGAACGACTAATGTCCATGCACGTTGTGGCCATGCTTTTCGGAAGAGGTCCCAAAGTGACCACAGTGCTTTACAATGGCTTACCATGGACAGAGGATCCATTGGATAAACGAAGTCACACTTGAAATATTTATGGAGATACATTGGATCATGTGAAGGGTAGCCTTCAACCCACAAAATGACGGAGATCCGTAGGAATCGCCAACCAGTCAGAACTGTGTCCAGAATGCACTAAATGGTGGTGGTGCTGTGCAACGATGTGGTTAGTGTTTTATGAGCTTGCATGTCAGAGGTACACCTGATTTGGAAATACATGCTTTGGGCGATGGTGGCAGTAGGTTGGTTTCTGGACGCACAGAATACACCCATTTGGAAAGAGCATCTGCCAGCCCACTTCCCAGGAATCCTAAGTGTGCTTTGACCCATACCATTTGAGGTTTGCAGAGGAATTTCCGCAATTAAGTGGAGGATGCCTGAACCCAACTGTACCTGGGCGTTGATGAGTTGGAGGTTGGAAGACGAACCTCTGTATAGTCCAATGAAGGATCAAGTGTTTGCAGTGCCAACTTGAACACTCCTACGACTTCTGCATTGTCACCTAATATGGAACTGTCAGAGGGAATAGTGATGGGACAGGTAACGGAGGGAAATCAAAAGCGCTCAGAATTCTGCCTTACCTGAGGTAGTGAAGGGGGTGGGGGGCCAAGGCAAAGGGAGGTTTTCCTGGTGGAAAGAAAATTGCAGCTGAGCCAATGAGTGAGTGTTTTTGGGGCCCGTCCCGCTGTTCTTGGAGCTGTTCATGAAATTGGGCAATTTGTTGCATGCAATGCACATGCCATACAAACTCTTTTAAATGACGGACGTGCCAGGACTCTAATCCAACCTTTTCCACACAGTCTAAAGCTACTGGAGCAAGTAGGGATGTCAAATGTTGCATATCATTTCTGGCCAACAATGCTGAAGTGGTTTTGGGTGGGGGCGCACCGTGCACTGTGCCTGCGCTGTGCGAAAAATAAGCTATTTTGGACCCGTTTTGGCCGATGGCCAAGGTGAACACAGTAACTACTGTGTTCCCATACACAGGACTACTCAGATTCGTACTCAGTTCAAAACCTCAGATGATGAGTTACAACAAGCTATGCTTCACACTGAAAATGCCAGATTGCTGTCTAAATCTGTGGTTTTTGCCCTGTGGACGTAGCCTAGCTGTCAGGACTCTTTTCTTGAGCCTGATTTTGGGGGCGCCCTTAGCGCAGTGCAGGCGTAGTGCGGGCGCAGTGCCCCTATTTGCATCTAGCCGTACTGGAGACCCATATTTTGTGATACTAGGGGCATCATTGTTGCCCCTAGCATAGGTTTTCATGCCTCTTCCACATTGGGGATATGGCATTTTTCGATTGTCACCCACTTTCACCCATTTCCACCCCTTTTCACAACTTTTTTTTTGCTCATCTTCACTTTGGACTGCCACACTTTGGTGTGGGCCCTGACACACTCCCCAGTTTTGGCCTGACCACAGTCAAATGCCTGTCTAGAATGCAATGAATGGTGGTCGTGCTATGGAACGATGTGGTTAGTGTTTTTATGAGCTTGCGTGTCAGAGGTACACCTGATTTGGAAATGCAAATTACGAGGTAGGATCTCATCTCTGCAAATCGGGGGTTCCGCCGCAGGGAACATCACAGGCACCGTAGGCTAAGAATTTGATACAACATGACACCGCTGCAATACATTGACATCTCGCTTTCCTCAAGGCCTCAGCCTGGCACCACTGTCACCCATTGTGTCACCTGCAGCACCCTCATCGGTTGCATTGCTTGCAGCACCGTGACGTGCTGCATCAGGTGCAGCACTCACACCCATTCATCGGGTTCAGCACGCTCATCTGCTGCATCAAATGCAGCACGCTCACCATTGGTATCCTTCAGGCTTCAGTCCCGAAGTCAACCATTTCTAACCCAGACCTAATGGAGAAGCGCCAACAGGTAGTTCCTAGGATATCCCCGGCTGAAGCTGAGCGTTGAGCCCAAGTTTTCAAGGGTTTGCGAGATCGTGGAATTAGTTCCGGCGTTCATCATCAATGCTCTTTGGTCCACTCCGCTGCTACTTTCCCCCTCTTTTTAGGTTTTTTTGTTGAATTGGTCCAAGACGACTGTTACAAACGCTGCAGCCCATGTCGTCAGTTAGCGTAGTCACACTGTTGTACAACCTGATAGCCTGTTCAATTTGCTCTTCTTGTTATTGCTTTGTGTGTCTCGTTTCTTCATACGCATGTGTGCCTGTTTGGATGGCTGTGGCCTGTAAAGAAAAGGACTCTCGCACACCACAGCTACACACCACTTCAAGTAGTTTCTCTTTCACTCACACTGTAACCATACTAGCGGCATCTATCTACCGCGGTCTGTCGCAGCCACAATCGTGAAAGTCATTAGTGATCTGTATATTCGGATTATCATGATTTGTAAAGTAGAATTTGCCGATTTGTTGCTTTACATTATTACATGTATGCATTTGTGCATCATCCATACCCTTGTCTCTTAGACATGGTATAACCACCCATTCAGGGGAGTACAACATCCCTTGTCCTGGTTAGGGTGGCAAGTGGGGACCATGTTCACTCCCATCCATACACGGTATGTGTTAGTGTTCTTCGTGTCCGTCGTGCTTGGGAATATTAGAGATCATAACCTGGGGAACCTTTGGTTGTATGGCAGCATTTGTTGGTGACTTTCTTGCTCCATGCTGCCATTGCGTCTGTGCTGAGGCCAGAGGCGGTGGACGGGCTTTGTGGGCGAGTTAAGGCAGCGCTTACGGACCTTTTTGACCTGTATTTTTAGATCATCTTGACCATTCTGGTCACCAAGCAGCATGGTCTGGATCTGGAGTTCAAGACTAAAAATCCGACAAATCCGATTTCATCGATGCCCTCGAACGCATTCGGCGTGGTCTCTTTGCCCTTCGGCGTCGTGGAGGAGTTACGGCGGCCCTTAGGGGTGAGTACTTTGAGTTCGTTCTTTTCATCCCACTAAAATTCGGGTTTGCGTCGGACAACTTGCTCCGCAGCTACATTGGGGGCACTAGGTTCCAAATCTAAGCGTCAGCGATGCATTGTGTCAAGTTCGGCAATGTGCGGCGGCGTCAGTGGCACTAGAGATCGTCGTCATCCTCTGCTCTGCCCTGTTTGGGCCCTAGGGGACACCAAGTCCTCAATTTGGGTGCAGGCCCCTCACTTTTCATGGTGCTGCATCACGGCAGCGAATCAGCCTTGTGTAGCCAGCAGCACTGCGGCGAATGTTGTCGACATTCGCCGCAGTGCTGCCAGCTACATCTCCCCAAATTGGACTTGCATCTTGCCCATGCTTGCACCACAACCGATGGGCATTTCTCTCCCTTGCCTTGTGTCAATCACTGAACAGAAACATGCCACTTGCCCCTTGCACAGAGGATGATTAGATTTTTGAACGCCTTGGGGCCTCTGAAGTCATGAAAGGTCAATGGCTTGCTTGTAATAGTAAATAACTTTGAGCATGGGATGACAACATTTGAAGAACACATTATGAGATTTTGGGCTGAGAACTATGAACCCCGATGGCCGACATTCGTGCTTTGCCGGCTTTGATTGGGTTTTGAATCTGCCGAATTTCTATCACCTTGAAGAAGAATAGGAGGCAATACTGAAAAAATGCATCACATAATTCGGGACTCTCATATGTATGCTGCTCTATTGTGCCAGCCAGCGACAGGCACCGGTAGCGCCGGGCAAAGGGACCACTGCCGACTAGGTACACTGCAACACAACACCACGCTAGTTAGGAATGCCGCCCAGCCAAGAAGGCTAATGCAACCGATTAATCCGTCTTTATGACCACAACATCGAAAAACTTGATCGACTGTTTCTGGATGTAGTGCCATTAAACCATGAAACACGTGCCCGACCTAGGTTTGCTTAAGCAAAAACGGATTGTCAGTATGGTGACACTCTTGTAGATAGAAACCATGAAAAGTTGAGCCGTCGTGGAGTACCGAACGTTCCTTCGGCTATTCATCATTGTGGACGCGGCATAGGATCCGAGTGGGCGCTGTCCACACTAGCCCCGCTTCTTGACAATGGTGTAGTACCACCACCAAGGCCGGCTATACTGACGCGTTCCCGTGGGGGGCCTGGCCACGGGACGCTGCGGCGGACACGCACAAGCAAGCAGGCAGGCAAAGCACTGCGCTCACAAGGGCATCCTCATGCTCGTGTCATGTGACAAAGCGTTTCAGGATCCTTGCCACTCTGAAACAAGGGAACAAAAGTATGTACAGAAACACATCAGGATATCTACACATGGGGTTGAGACTGGACTGGGGTAAGGGCATCACAGGGCAATAGACACTCAGTCCCAACTCATATCCCAATCCCAGGTCCGACCCTCTCAGTGGCTGGCAGGGGCAGGGGCTCAAACACAACCCATGCCCTACTCAGTCCGGACCCTGAAACCCTGCCAATAGGGGAGGGTGTCCTGCCCAGCCACAGGCGAGTTCCTGGGAACCAAGGGGCTCCAAGGCCAACCGACAGTGGCTCCCTATGCTCCCTTAACGGCAGGTCCCAACTCCCCTCTGAGCCGGAGATAAGGCCCCGCCATTATCCCCTAGGAGTTGGTAGCTGAAAATGGGCTGTTTCAGCCCAAACTGATATTAGCTCGAAAAACTCCAAAATTGACCTCTCGTCCGGACCCGCCAGAGGTAGGGACGAGGCAATTGACCCTATGCCCTTCAAGTACGAGCTCCCTGGACCCTTCACCCAACCTGGCTCCCTCTGAGCTCCGGGCATCAGGGCACCACGGCTTCGTCAAGTGGGGTCATCATGCCAAAATCACCAAAATTGGCGTCACTCCCACGCGTGGCTCGCCCGGCCAGGGCAAGGCCCATGGCTCACAGGATAGGAGGCAGGACCTAGGACCTATATCTGAGTGCACAATTTGGATTTAGGTCCGGACTCCTCATGGGCATAGAGATATGGGGCCGCCAATTGACCACACGGGGGGGTGAAATTGGGGTCCCAAAAGGGGGTCATTTTGGCTGCTCAAAATGAGTCAAAATCGAAGGTGTCCCCGATAGTATATCTCCACGCCGGCTTGGAGATCGGATCCGCCATTCCACACGCAATTCACCGGGAGTCCAACGGAGACTCCCATGCCCTTGGCTCTCAAAGATCTCCATGCCACTCGGCGTGGTGACAATCCAAATTGGGTCCACAACTGCCAAAATGGCAAAATCGGTCGTCTCGGTCGACCGTCCAGGGTAGGAAACCTTGGCGATATTGACGCGCCAAGCCTTGATTCACAACCCTTGATATCCTCTTTGGTCCCATGCCCCGGGTTATGGCATGCTGTCACACTGGCTGCTTGCTGTTCATCGAGGGGATGAACACGCGGATGGGGCAGAAAGCAACATGCGGTGCAATGGGGGAGATCATGGATCGCACCAAAAGTGGAATAACTCCGGATGAGCCGGAGGAACAAATACGAAACTCAATGGTGTTCAACCCTTGATCATATGCTACAATAATCGCCTTTTCTTCCTGGCTAGATCCCCTGCCCCATGGAGATATGGTAGTTCCAATATGGCATACAATGGCAAAAACAGCGAAATTTGGCCAAAATGGCCCGCACTCATTATTTCATATCTCCATGGCCACGGCGAGGATCCTTTCAACCAAAGATGCTATAGACACATGGGACTTAGGTCCCAATATATGCCGCTTGCCAACCCTCATGGTCGCCTCTAGCTATTTTCCCCATTGGAGGGAAAATGACACACAAATGGGGCAGAATGGCAACATACCCCAAATTGGGTGACTCACAACTCTCCCTTCAAGAGGAGAGGCCACATGGGGAAACACCCCATTCGATGCGGGTTTATGTGCCCTCTCCGAATCGCCCTTACCCTTGGTCAAGTGGCGCACGCAACCTCGGGAGTGAATTCAGGGGGAGAAGGGGTTTGTGGCCATTCTGGGCAAAACGGCCAAAATTCACCCAAAAGTGGTCACTCGAAAAATTGTATCTCCGTATCACAAGAGAAAGGAGCCTCGGGCTTTTGCATGGATGCAAACCGAAGCTTTGCTTCCCTTTTGCAACAAGGGTTGAGGTTCAAAGCATAATGGAAACATTTTTAACACCTCAATCCTTGAGGCACACTATTTATGGGAAAAAGTGCATATATCGGCGATATTGGCATGAACATATCTTTGGGACCTTGAGGAGCAAAAATATGAGTAAACATTCTTGGAGTAGGCCCATAGTAGGTGCCTTCAAATATGCCCACTATGGTTAGATCGTCTCCGCCCACTCATGTCATTAGTGCTTGCATATGAGCGCGTGTGCAAAGAGGCAGTATGGCACGCGTGCTCAGAAGGCGACATTATATAAAATAGAAGACAAGGTTGTAAAAATCAACCAAGCCATCCACGATGTCCTTCGTGGTCTCTACTTTACATATTGCCTTGATTCGAGGCTCAACTCCCCATAGGCTTCGAGTACGAGCCTCCGGGGTTTGGGCATTTTGGCCTAATTTTCGATCAAAATTTGCCCTTTTTCAAAAAATGAGTTTTGGAACGCATTGAATTGCGTGGAGCCATCGTTGAGTTGGCTCGAAAAACGAAAATGGCCTAGGGCTTTTGGTCCTGTGAGCATTGTGTTCGGTTATTAACATTCATGCTCACAAGGCCACAAAGTTAGCGTTTGCGCACGCAAAGGACTTGGGTTTGCGAAACCCATAGGCTGCCTAAAACATCCCTATTGCCCGCTTCCCTATACAAAGTGATATGCCCACGTGAAAGGGGCATGGATGAAAGGCATACGGGGGGAATGTAGGGTTCTGTCCGAACTCATGGTCCTTGAGAACCATGAGTTCGAGCGATCGACGGAAAAGCTTGCGCGCTGATTTTCTCTCAGACGCAACGGCGAAAAATTCTGGTGAACACACCAGATGAAAGTACAGGAAAAATCCTCTAGATCCAGCCCTTAAGTTCTCTTAGAACCTCAAAGGTACTCGAGAAAAATGCCTCACAAAACTCGCCACGGAGAAGCGACGAAAGCGCGCGAACAGGCGACAACAGGCGGCGATTTCACGACAATTAGAAATCGCGGTAGAAATCGGGTATTTCACCGATTTCTAACTGAAAATCGAACAAGACAATAAAATTATGGTAATTCTACATCGATTTAATGGTTAGAATTCGGATTCCAGATTTCGCGGATTAGAGAACAGGGATATCCCGCTGACGGCCGGTGTCAACGGCTTCCGCACGGGTGTGACGGCTCACAGGCCTCCGGGCCATGGGCCATAGGTTCTTGGTACCGCTTCACCCCCCTCCTTAGAGCAAACCCTGGAGGGGGGGCTTGATAACACTCAAGGCAGCGGGTACCCAGGACGATCCCCTGAAGGGAGGGGGGGCCGTCACATCCTCACTTCAGGCCGATTTGCAGGTTAGGTTGCCCATTGCAATTTATGGTAAAACAGGTACGGTGCTGTAGTTGTTAGTAATCAGAGGTATAGTATCAAGTATCAAGTCCCGGGTCCTGGCGGCGATTGTTCGGCATCCAAAGGAAACGTTAACCCATACCAGGCGCACCGGGTGCCGGCTGCGACGGTCACTACCACAGTGGCAGTGGCATACACGGCCAACATAGGCGTCACACGACGACCGAGGTGGTCCCACAGGTCGAAAGCGACCACAAAGATCCATCAGGCTACCCCAGGCTTCCCAAGGCCGCAGTCTGGGGGAGAGTCCCCACGGGTCCTTCCTTGGGCGCACCATGTCCATATCCACGACGCGAGTCCAGAGTGGTAAAGCCAAACGAGCTCCTCCATAAGGGATCGGGCATCAAGGCCGTCTTTTCCCTCGCCCCATTACCACAAAGGCCATGCATGAGGGAGTCCTCATGCAGTCTGGGCGGAGGCGTCGACTCCTCAAACCACCAGTTTCCCAGGCAGACTGACCGAGGTCAGGACACCGGAGGTCGCCACCCGACTGCAAGTGCGTCTGCGAGTCGGTAGGCTCACACTGGGACTGACAGTGGCGGACCGCTGGGAGTGTAGTCAGGCAACTGGGCTTCCCGCCTGGCGCCATCAGGATCTCAGCACATCACAGCCACTAGGGCACACGGTATCACGGGCACTCAAACAGAACAATCTGTACTTAGGTACTGGTCCAGGCTGGACCTTATGTAAGAGCATGTACACGGCGATTCAGGGCACCCTCGTATTCCGATTCGTGTCCCTTCGGGGGAAAAACAGTCCATATCTCGGTGATGGGCTGACAACACTTAACATACAGATGCACATATCCTGGGGGGCGGAAAAGTGAGCAGGAAACAGGTAAATAGGCGTGTAAACACACTCTGGATAGAGCGCCAAACCACGCCCCGGTCAGGATAAGGAATATGCAGGAGGGTGGACAGAAAGATGCCTGAGTCCAGGCCATATATAGTCTGCAGACACACGTAGACTGGTCTGGATCCCGCAAGTGCCATGGGACCAGACCACACACCCAAAAATCGCAATGCCGATGACAGCGGCATCCGTTGCGCAACGTCGTATGGGCTTCAAGGCCCTAAGAGCTCAGGAAATGTCAAGGTCAGTCGCCCTGCCTGGTTTCCCAAGGATTCAGCAGGCGGGGAGTGACGAATAGGAGTGGAAGAGAGGGGCCATCCTCCCCTGGATTCAGCAGGGGGGGGTATATGGCCACTCAGATGGCATGTCACCGGAAGATGGAAGAGAGCAAGCAAGTGAGGGACGATCCGTCGACCAAACAAGTGCTCAAACTGAATCAGGGGAGAGCTCGGGGCGGTGATCAGGCGCCCCTGGCTGCAATCGCCCGGGTGAGTGCTGCCAAGTCCGAGACATGGATCTTGGTCTTGTGCTTGCCGATGTAGTCCATAAAGGGGGTGTTAATCTCCGGCATGAAAGAGGAGACGGGTTCCCAGGTGTCGTGGGAGGGCCCATAGCCTCGCCAACAAACCTTGAACTCCAGGCCTCCGGGTGCCGAGGCGTTCGGACGCTGGGCCAGGATCTTCTCGACGGTATAGTCCTCCTGCTCCGCGTAGTCGTCGTCCGAATCAGCCTCATGTGCGGCGTAGTCCAGGGACACATGTTGGCCACGGAGGTCGGGTTCCCGCACACGGAGCTGACTCTCGTGGCGCTCCCGGAACTGTCCGTGACCCACCTTGATGCGGTAGGTGTCCTCACCAATCCTGTGGACCACCTCTCCGGGTGTGAACCAGGTTTTGGTGCGGTGGGTGCCCATAGGGCGGGGTCTGATCACCCACACTCGGTCTCCCACCCTGAACGTTTGCGCTGTCGAGCTCGGGGCGGACTTCTGACGCTCAGCATGCTCCTCCTCGAGCTGCTGGCGGATGTCCCGCGCCGTTGCCTCTTGCCGCACGAAGAATTCCTTGGCGTCCATGGCCATACCATCACCAGACAAGGGAAGTCCCCGACCAAGGGGGTCCCTGCCGAACAAAATCTGGTGAGGGGACAAGCCACCCGGAGTGGGGGTGTCATGATGGGCCTTCAGAGCGGGCCACATCTCCTCAAACCAGTTCCGACGTGGATTGGTGATGTGAATCTTGCGTAGCTTCTCGAACAGCTGCCTTCCAGCCACTTCAGCCTGGCCATTGGACCGGCTGAGATAGGCGACGCTCTTGGCATGACGTATTCCCATGAGGGAACACATGGCCTTGAACCAGCCACCAGTAAACTGGGGCCCTCGGTCACTGCAAATGGTGCGGGGGATGTCAAAGACGGTCAGCCAATGACGAATCATCATGACTGCCACTTCCTTGGCAAGCAACCCCCTTTTGTGTGCCGGAACGGCTACTACGTAGCCGCTGTGGCGATCCACACAAAGGACCACACAGTCAAAGGTCTCCTTGCCTATGTGAACTTCGGCCACGGAGAAGACGTCCATGGCCACGCTCTCCATGGGCTGGTCAGGCACCGGAGTCCATTGGGCTTCCCCCTTGACGTTCCGGTTGTAGGGATTGCAGGCCTGACAGACCGAGCAACCCTTTCTGACCTTCTTGATAGCGCTGTAGAGACTGATCTGGTCGATTTCGAACCGGCGCTGCATATCCAGGGCTTGCTTCTTGACCCCTGGGTGCATCATGTGGTGGTGCCAAGCCTCACATAGCTCGAGCACTCGGGACTCTGGGACCAGCAGCTTACCATTCCGGTAGAGCTTGCCATCCTCCTCAGTCAGCCCCTGTGGCCACTTCTGCCCGTCATCAGGGTCGGTCACAGCCCTATACTCGGCCTCAAAGGCCTCAGACTTAGCGTAGTTGTCGGTCCAGTCGTCCTGGAGGCAAGATTTAGGGAAGAGGTGCTTGTCGGACTCAGCTCCCTCAGGGGCGAGTACTCTGAACGCTCTGCCCATCCTCGTTCCGAGGGGGGCATCCGCAGCCATGACGACGAAGCATTTAACACCCTCCTCCTCCATCAGGCGCTCCATTTCTATGATCCTCTTGGCCTCAGCGGTCTCAGCCTCATCGCCATGGGCGGAGACATCCGTCATGCCCTTGCTGGCGGGATAGGCCCACCTACTGAGACAGTCCGCCACGGTGCTGTCCTTGCCACGAACATACACAACCGTGAGGTCGAACATGGCCAAGGTCTCATGCCATCTTGCCCGTCGGGAGGCGGGACCAGAGGGGGTGTCCACGTGCTATTTGTGCCACGACTGCAGACTCTGATGGTTGGTGCAGACGGTGACGGGATGGAGGGCTATGTACCCAGCCCATTTCCTGAGAGCCATGACGATGGCATACGCCTCCTTTTCTCGGGGCGTCCACGTCCGTCTCTGGCCTTCCGCCAGGACTCGGCTCCAGAAGGCCACTGGCACGTGCCTCCCATTGTCAAGCACTTGTTCCAACACAGCGCCAACGGCGTAGTCGGAAGCGTCGGTGCGCAGGACGAACCCTCGGTCAGGATCCACGAGGTGCAGACCCACTGCGGATAGCAGCGCCTGCTTCATCCCCTCAAAGGCACGGTCGGACTCGTCATTCCAGACCGAAGCCTTCTTGGATCCCTTCTTGGTCTCCTCTTGGTTGCCCTTGAGCATGGTCGTCATGGGGGCTGCATACTCGGCATACATCTTGATATACCCCGAGTAGTAGTTGCAGACTCCCAAGTACGCCCGTAGCTCAGAGGGTGTTTTGGGCTTTTCCCATTGCTCAATCGCAGCCACCTTGCCAGGTATGGGCTTCCGCTGCCCGTTCCCAACTACGTGGCCAGCGAAGACCACCTCGCTTACCGCAATGATGGCCTTGTCACTGCTGCCCGTGAGTTTGTGCCGAACCAGAAGGTCCAGCACTCTGGTGACGTCCCTCTCATGTGCCTCCAGGAGCTCCTCATAGCTCATACTGGGGTCCCCGGACGCGATGATCACGTCGTCCACAAAGGGGTCCGCACAGTCACGCACCGGCTCAAGCAGGTTCTCCAGCATCCGCTGAAAAGCCGCATTGCCGTTGGTAACGCCCATGGGCATCACTTTCCACTGGAGAGGTCCAAGTGGGGTGCTCATGGCTGTGCAGGCACGGGACTCCTCGGCGAGAGGCATCTGATGATAACCGTGTTTCAGGTCAATCACCGTGAAGATCCTCCGCCGGTGTTGTTTTTGCAGCATGTCCTCAATGAGGGGCAGCGTATAGCTGTCATGCTGCGTTTGGGCGTTTAGGCCGCGGTAGTTGACCACGAGCCGCCACTCTCCGGCCACCTTCTTGGGGACGACGAAGCACGGGGAGGCCCATTCGCAGAGGCACGGCTCAAGCCAGCCTCTCTCGATGAATTCACGGAGGATCTTCTCCATGGCCTCCTTCCTCTCGCCCCTCAGGGCGAACTCCCGGTGTCGATACACACGGGGGTCCGGCTTCAGTCGTATCTTGGCCCCACCATACGGTCCACGCACCGGTGGGGGAAACACAGGTTTTCCGCTGAAGACGGTTTCACCATACTTCTGCTTCAGCCTGGCCCTCAATGCCTGGATCTTGGGGCAATCATCATACTCCGCATTGGCCTTTCCGGGCACCTGAACCACTGAGCTTACTTGCGGGGTACCTCCACAAGATCGCTCAGGTGGTCTTCCCAGGTGGCCCAAAGGGCCATCTGTGGTGTTGCCTCGGAACAGGTTGCCGTAGGTGGGTGGGTTACCGCCGATTGGCTCGTCCTGGCTGGACATGTGGTCCAGCACCCTCTTTACGAAGGAATTCCCATCATAGGAAGCGGAGACGATGGAATCCACTTCCCGCCAGGCTTTGTCCTGGCCCTTGCCCTCACGCTGGTTTCTCCAGTCGTGAAAGGGCGGATCCATATACCCCTGAACCAGATCTAACTCCTCTTCAGTGAGGAGGTCCTCCGATTCTCCGATGTCAACAGGGGAAACCGCAAAGCATTGCCGCTGTGGCTCCGCTATGATGCGGTTGACTGCCACAAAGTCCGTGGTGTCGGCCTGTTCAAGGCCCCCATCCACATAGTGGAATTCCGTTGGCCATCTCTGGGGTGGCATGGGCTGTCCCTTAGCGTCCTGATAGACACTCTCTCCAGCCGGTAGGACGACCTTGTTTAAGGTCATGTTGGTCAATGAGACCACCCAATCTCGGGTGCTTTCCTCCTCGGTGCATCCCATAGGAACAACCAGCACTGCCTTGGAGCGGTCCTTGCGAATCTTCGCTACCGCCCTTGGAATGTCCCATCGGGGGCAATGGATCCACATCAAACCCTGATGCGGACCCCAGTGCTTCTTCCACGCGGAGTCCTGGGCGCTACAGTACTTCTCACAAACCCGAAGATGGGCGGAGGTTCCTGAAGAGAACGCATCCAGGGCCAGATCCGAAGCTCCCAGGTCTGCAACCACTCGGCTCGCCACTTCCGGCATTACGCCGTACTCCTGGTTTGCTGACCCAGTTGGCTCAGTGCCCAGCGCGGCTACTTCGAGCTGATTGCGTTCTGGCTGGATCCATTGGCACTCCACATGGTGCTCGGGTGACGAAAGCCACGAGAGCTGGTCATCCTGGTGCAGGGTCATGGAGGCCTGGGCCAGGAGAACGCCGGAGTCCGTCTCCATCATGAAGTCGTACCCAAGGATCATGTCCCAGTCCATCTTGGCCTCGTAGAAGCGACCTTGCAGGAGGATTTCCTTGCCGAGATCCGGGCGGCTCAGCTCACGGTGGTTCACGAACTGCAGCCCAATGGCCGCTTCCTTTGTGCCTTTCACCATGTACTGGCCGTTCGCCACCTTTAGCCTGACAGGCTTCCGACTGTCGGTCAAGCACTCTGGCGGAAGTAGGCCAGCCTTGACCAAGCTGACCTGAGCTCCCGTGTCGACCAACACGTCGAAGACCTTCTCCACTTCCCCGCATAAGGCACGGACAGTAAGGTGCAACTGCCGCTCACGCCCCACACGGCGCACGGCGTGCAAGCTCAGGATCTCCGGCCGTTCCAGAAGCTCAATAAGCGACTGGTGCAGGTCGTTGACAATGGGCTCAGGCTGCCCATCTGCAGCATCCAGCTGCGGTCCGGGTGATCCTCCGATACTCTCGGATAGATCTTGAAGCACAACAAATACATTCTTGGTCGCGAAGGATGGACGGGTGCAAGGGTTCGTGCCTTCACTTGCCCTCAGCCCGCCACTGCGACTGTCTTTCGTTTTGGGTGCCGGACCGGGCCTTCCGCCCGCGGCAATCCCTTTGTGCTCATCGTCTCCCGACTGGGATGGTGTGGCGCTTCCCGCGACACCATCCTGCGACCGCCCTAGCTGGGGCCCTTGGCTGCAGGGGCTCCCCTAAGGGGCGTCGGTTGTGGTAGTAGGGGTACTCTCCTCCGCATCAACCTCGTTGACACCCTTTTTCTTTCCCCCTTTCTTACCCTTCTTGTCCTTGTCCTTGTTCTTGTCGTTCTCTTTGTTCTCCTTGTTCTTGTCGTCCGACTTGGGGACCCAGGACCTCTTGATCTCCTGGATCTCCTTGGCCAACTCGGTCTTCACCGACATCAGCTTGGAGAGCTCGTCCTTGGTGACCTCCACCTTGGTCTCCCGGATACCCGCAGGTGCACGCTTCTTCGACCCGTGCACCTTCTTGTAGGCCTCCGTGTCGGCCTTGTGGATGGGGCATGTCCGGTGGTCATGGTTGAACCCTTTGTTCCTCCCATAACACACGAAACAGCCCTGAGGGTGAGCTCGTATGAACTCCCCAAAGGACAGCGGAGGGTCGCCAATGCGGCGGGGATCCTTCTTCTCCTTCTTCTTCCAACCCTTCTGCAGGGGCTTCCAGCTTCCCCAGTTGCTCCCCGTGTTCAGGTTGTTGGCCACGAAGGCACAAACGGCCACCTCGGCGGGCTCATCGTCGTCGTCATCGTTGTCAAGAGCCTCATCGCCATTGGCTCCCGCTGGGTCCATGGCAGCTTCCCCGCCAGACCCCTCGCCAACGTAGTTGACGTCACGGTCGCCAGCCTCAACCCGCGGGTGTGGTGGAGGTTCCGGTACTCCTTGAGTACCTCCTCTCCAACCCACTCCAGGATCTCGTGGCAACTCATCCGCGCCGGGATGGCCTGCAGACGGATGGTCTGGCCGCCCACGTCACACTCATCAAGGCGCCACATCGCGGTCTTCTCGCGATCGCCCGTGACGGTAATGAGGAGGGCGTTCCGCAGTGAGTGCCGTTTGACATCCCGGGTCACGTTCTTCCTTGTCCAAGCCACCACGTTCGTATGATACTCCTTGGGGAGCATCATCTTGACCGTGTGGTTGGACTTGGCCCTCTTGGCTTCCTCCTTGGTGACTCTCTTGATCCATGCTTCCGGCAGCATGGAGAGCAGGCGGGCCTGCTCGTCACCCTCATTCCAGTCCTCCACGTTGCGGCGGAAGAGGGTGTATTGCCCCCGGAAGTCCCGCCAATCTCGTAGGCGGATCTCCCTACCATCATGCTGAAGCTTGATGGCCTTCCACCGCTTGGCAGCGACCTGCGGAGCGTCCACCCGCTCCTGCTCGTTGAGCCACTTTTTGGCTTCCTTGAGGGTCTTGATTTTCCCCTCCTTGGTCGCCACGAAGTATAGCTCTTGGAGCACTTCCGGCAGGCGCCACCTGAACCGTTTGAAGACATATTTCTCCCCATCTGCGGGATCCATGTCTTCAGTGACGGTCATCCCCCAACCGTCCCGCTTCTCCAAGAAGCGGTCGAGGTTGAGGGGGTTGCCATCGTACGTGGGGGGCTTGATGTCCTTCAGGTCTTCCCACACGGCGGCATCCGCGGCCTGGGAGACCATGAACGCTGGCCGCGAGGTCCACCGAGGTTCCCATCGGCGTCCCCCACGGACTCCCACGGCCGCCATTTCCATCTCCTCCACGGTATCCATGTGGCTACGCCGTGGTTCCTCCATGTACGCTGAACCTAGATGTTCACGCCGTACTCCTTCCATGTATGCCTCCTCATCACGGCGCCGGCGGCTGCGTTCAGCGGCCTCCCGTTGTACACCACGCGGCGGGGTAATGCCGAACTCCTCCAGGTCTTCCTCGCCTCCGCCGACATCCCACTCCACGTCCCCTCCAGGGACCTCATCTCGGAGTCCACCATAACGCCCGCCAGCCATTGGGATTGGCTCCTGGGCTGGTGCGGGGCGTCGGGGGCGTACCGGTGTCCGCGGTGGAGCACGGCGGTTGTGGTACTCCGCACTGAGCCACTCATCACGCCACTCCTCACTGCCACTGCCGACGGCGCCCTCCACAGCAGCGTTCTGCTGCGTGGCCCGTTGCCGGGCAACCCGAAGGTTGCAGGGCACCCCCCAGGCGCGCTCGCAGGCGCGTGCCACGTCCCTTTGGTTGGGAGCGACGCTGCTGCTGGAGCTGGCCTGGTCGGCCGGCATCCTCCCGCGGTGGGCCGACTCCACGTCGCTGCTGGGGCCTGACTTCCTCAGGTGCAGCGGACGGGGCTTGGCCTTGGCCTTCTTGGCGACTTCGAGGATGTCGCCAAGGGTGGTGTGGCCGGGGTGGTGACCGCCACTGGCCCGTTGGAGGCTGGGGGCTGGGGTTCCGCCCTTGGCGGCTTGGGCGGCTTCGGCGGCCAGGGATTCCTGGTACTCCCGCCATTTCTTGTCCCGCTTCTTGTCCCCGGCGGATCGCTTCTCCTTCCCAGGAGACGCGCTGCTGCTGCTGCCCTGCAGCGTGCGCTCGTTCCCCGGCTCCGGGAACTTCTTTTCGATCATGTCCCACATGGAGACGTTCATCGTGGCGCCCGACGGGTACTCGTTGGGGTTCTCGTCCTCCTCAATCCCGTCAGGGCGCAGCTCTTCACCGGGTCTGTCCGGGCGGGTCCAGACCCTCCAGCGCCTCTGGCGGAAGCGGTAGGCATATCCTTCCACCCGCAGCCAGTCTTCCACTGCCTGCAGGCGGTCGGCGCCCATATCCTCGCGGAGCTCAAAGCTCCTGGGCATGCCGCCTTCGCACTCGGGGTTGCTGTGGCGATAGTGCTGCCCCCACACCAACCCACGCAGTAGGCGCACAGCATGGGGGTGGGGCAGCGGCCACGTCTTGCCCGCCTCTTGCCAGTTCACCATGGGCGCTCGCTCCTCTCGATGGACTAGTCCTGGAGGTGGCTGTTGAGGCGGTTGCTGTGGTCCACTCTATCTACAGGGATGGGACCAAGACGCCCGATGGTGGTTGTAGAGGTGGGTGATGTAGCTGGGAGTGCGGCCGGTACTGGTTGGCCGAGGGAACTCGCTGATGTCGGAGTTCGAGTCGCTACACCTCCTTGGCGGACTCGGTGCTGCTGCTGACGCTCGGGGCGATGCTCCGGGCGGCGTTGCGAAGCCCGTGGAGCTCGGGGTTCAGGTGGCCCCGAGTGGCACGCGAGGATGGGTAACCCCGCGGCGGTGAAACGCTTTTGACGCGTTCCCGTGGGGGGCCTGGCCACGGGACGCTGTGGCGGACACGCACAAGCAAGCAGGCAGGCAAAGCACTGCGCTCACAAGGGCATCCTCATGCTCGTGTCATGTGACAAAGCGTTTCAGGATCCTTGCCACTCTGAAACAAGGGAACAAAAGTATGTACAGAAACACATCAGGATATGTACACATGGGGTTGAGACTGGACTGGGGTAAGGGCATCACAGGGTAATAGACACTCAGTCCCAACTCATATCCCAATCCCAGGTCCGACCCTCCCAGTGGCTGGCAGGGGCAAGGGCTCAAACACAACCCATGCCCTACTCAGTCCGGACCCTGAAACCCTGCCAATAGGGGAGGGTGTCCCGCCCAGCCGCAGGCGAGTTCCTGGGAACCAAGGGGCTCCAAGGCCAACCAACAGTGGCTCCCTATGCTCCCTTAACGGCAGGTCCCAACTCCCCTCTGAGCCGGAGATAAGGCCCCGCCATTATCCCCTAGGAGTTGGTAGCTGAAAATGGGCTGTTTCAGCCCAAACTGATATTAGCTCGAAAAACTCCAAAATTGACCTCTCGTCCGGACCCGCCAGAGGTAGGGACGAGGCAATTGACCTATCAAGTACGAACTCCCTGGACCCTTCACGCAACCTGGCTCCCTCTGAGCTCCCGGCATCAGGGCACCACGGGTTCGTCAAGTGGGGTCATGATGCCAAAATCACCAAAATTGGCGTCATTCCCACGCGTGGCTCGCCCGGCCAGGGCAAGGCCCATGGCTCACAGGATAGGAGGCAGGACCTAGGACCTATATCTGAGTGCACAATTTGGATTTAGGTCCGGACTCCTCATGGGCATAGAGATATGGGGCCGCCAATTGACCACACGGGGGGGTGAAATTGGGGTCCCAAAAGGGGGTCATTTTGGCTGCTCAAAATGAGCCAAAATCGAAGGTGTCCCCGATGGTATATCTCCACGCCGGCTTGGAGATCGGATCCGCCATTCCAAACGCAATTCACCGGGAGTCCAACGGAGACTCCCATGCCCTTGGCTCTCAAAGATCTCCATGCCACTCGGCGTGGTGACAATCCAAATTGGGTCCACAACTGCCAAAATGGCAAAATCGGTCGTCTCGGTCGACCGTCAAGGGTAGGAAACCTTGGCGATATTGACGCGCCAAGCCTTGATTCACAACCCTTGATATCCCCTTTGGTCCCATGCCCCGGGTTATGGCATGCTGTCACACTGGCTGCTTGCTGTTCATCGAGGGGATGAACACGCGGATGGGGCAGAAAGCAACATGCGGTGCAATGGGGGAGATCATGGATCGCACCAAAAGTTGAATACCTCCGGATGAGCCGGAGGAACAAATACGAAACTCAATGGCGTTCAACCCTTGGTCATATGCTACAATAATCGCCCTTCCTTCCTGGCTAGATCCTGTGCCCCATGGAGATATGGTAGTTCCAATATGGCATACAATGGCAAAAACAGCGAAATTTGGCCAAAATGGCCCGCACTCACGATTCCATATCTCCATGGCCACGGCGAGGATCCTTTCAACCAAAGATGCTATAGACACATGGGACTTAGGTCCCAATATATGCCGCTTGCCAACCCTCATGGTCGCCTCTAGCTATTTTCCCCATTGGAGGGAAAATGACACACAAATGGGGCAGAATGGCAACATACCCCAAATTGGGTGACTCACAACTCTCCCTTCAAGAGGAGAGGCCACATGGGGAAACACCCCATTCGATGCGGGTTTATGTGCCCTCTCCGAATCGCCCTTACCCTTGGTCAAGTGGCGCACGCAACCTCGGGAGTGAATTCAGGGGGAGAAGGGGTTTGTGGCCATTCTGGGCAAAACGGCCAAAATTCACCCAAAAGTGGTCACTCGAAAAATTGTATCTCCGTATCACAAGAGAAAGGAGCCTCGGGCTTTTGCATGGATGCAAACCGAAGCTTTGCTTCCCTTTTGCAACAAGGGTTGAGGTTCAAAGCATAATGGAAACATTTTTAACACCTCAATCCTTGAGGCACACTATTTATGGGGAAAAGTGCATATATCGGCGATATTGGCATGAACATATCTTTGGGACCTTGAGGAGCAAAAATATGACTAAACATTCTTGGAGTAGGCCCATAGTAGGTGCCTTCAAATATGCCCACTATGGTTAGATCGTCTCCGCCCACTCATGTCATTAGTGCTTGCATATGAGCGCGTGTGCAAAGAGGCAGTATGGCACGCGTGCTCAGAAGGCGACATTATATAAAATAGAAGACAAGGTTGTAAAAATCAACCAAGCCATCCACGATGTCCTTCGTGGTCTCCACTTTACATATTGCCTTGATTCGAGGCTCAACTCCCCATAGGCTTTGAGTACGAGCCTCCGGGGTTTGGGCATTTTGGCCTAATTTTCGACCAAAATTTGCCCTTTTTCAAAAAATGAGTTTTGGTACGCATTGAATTGCGTGGAGCCATCGTTGAGTTGGCTCGAAAAACGAAAATGGCCTAGGGCTTTTGGTCTTGTGAGCATTGTGTTCGGTTATTAACGTTCATGCTCACAAGGCCACAAAGTTAGCGTTTGCGCACGCAAACGACTTGGGTTTGCGAAACCCATAGGCTGCCTAAAACATCCCTATTGCCCGCTTCCCTATACAAAGTGATATGCCCACGTGAAAGGGGCATGGATGAAAGGCATACGGGGGGAATGTAGGGTTCTGTCCGAACTCATGGTCCTTGAGAACCATGAGTTCGAGCGATCGACGGAAAAGCTTGCGCGCTAATTTTCTCTCAGACGCAACGGCGAAAAATTCTGGTGAACACACCAGATGAAAGTACAGGAGAAATCCTCTAGATCCAGCCCTTAAGTTCTCTTAGAACCTCAAAGGTACTCGAGAAAAATACCTCACAAAACTCGCCACGGAGAAGCGACGAAAGCGCGCGAACAGGCGACAACAGGCGGCGATTTCACGACAATTAGAAATCGCGGTAGAAATCGGGTATTTCACCGATTTCTAACTGAAAATCGACCAAGACAATAAAATTATGGTAATTCTACATCGATTTAATGGTTAGAATTCGGATTCCAGATTTTCGCGGATTAGAGAACAGGGATATCCCGCTGACGGCCGGTGTCAACGGCTTCCGCACGGGTGTGATGGCTCACAGGCCTCCGGGCCATGGGCCATAGGTTCTGAGTACCGCTTCAATACCACCGTAGCGTGAAGTGCTACAAAGGGACACATGGAGCTTGATCGGTTCGGTCCAATGTGGTTGATGTTGAAAAAATCGCCCAATGCCTACACGGATCAGCTGTGACGAAAATTGTGCGATTGCTGAAAAAAGGCTAGGGTAAGTTTCAGAGCCGGGTGAATTGCTTCCACTATAGAAGGGATGAGAGCAATGTTCAGCGGAACCATGGCCATAGACCTATCGCAAACCACCTGCCATCATCTATTTACATCATTCCGACCATCGGCGGACAACCTTTGTGGCTTAGTAAATACAATTGCGGCCCTTGCAGATTAGAAGATAAGGACAACTTGAAGAGCACATGATCTAGGGGTGCCTAGCCCGCAGAGATGACCATGATCTTTTCATAGCAGAGGTAGTGGTGATGGCGCAACAGCTCAGTTTGTAGTTGTTGCACAAATGGCTTCCGGAGACCACCATTGCCACTCTTAGCCATGCCGGGCAGAGGACCACTGCAACCACCAATGCCGCTCGGACCACCACTGCGAACCCTAACCGTGCCACCAAGAAGACTACAGCATGTTCCAACTATGCCGCCCTGAGAACCATTACAACCTTCACGAGTGCCGCCCCGTGGTCTACCACGACCTTGATGTCTGCTGCCCGCAGGACCACCGCGACCACCCGCCGTGCTGTCCAGAGAACTACCGCAATTGTCCGCTGTGCCACTTGGAGGACCACGCCACTCACCGCTACGTCACACCGTGCCACCCGTAAGGCCATGGCGACCAACCGCCATGCACCACCCGTGCCGCGCGAAGAACCATTGCCATCACCATCATGGTCCTCTCCGAGCACCACCCCGATTTCCAGCCGTGCTGCGGAGATCACAACCGCGACTCTTAACCGTGCCACGGAGAAGACCAGCGCACTTGGCATCCATGCTGTCCGGACGAGCATCACGACACCCATCACTGCCATGCAAAGGCCCACCGCTACGCCGGCCATAGTGTCCGGGTGACCACTGTGACCCCAAGCTATGCCCGTTTTAGAACCAATGCAACGTTCAGCCATGCATCGCCCGGAGGACCACCACGACCCGTGGCAAATCTAGCCGGGAGGACCAAAGGCACATCAAGCCGTGGCGCCCATGGGACCACCGCGACATTCAACCATGCTGTCCCAAGGACCGTTACGATTCAACTGACGGCCATGACGAAGACAATTTGATTGGCGGCTTTGTGTTTTATGACGTTGGTCGTTTTGTACAGATCCCTTTGCTTGCATGGTGCCAGACAGTGCAAAAACGTGATCTCATGCGGCGCATTAAAAAGTCCAAAAAAAGTCCATGTCCGATACACAATGTCACGCAACAGCGTAGGCATGTATGGAACTTCACTAAGCAGCAAGGTGTGGTGCCCATTTCTGGGAAACTGTACTGCAGGTGAACTGAATCTTGGTGATGTTTTGATACAAAGGACAAGTGTGTCCTATCATCTGCATTCTGTCAGAAACATGTCAGCCGAGCTTACTACTCGTCTTCCTGTGAAAGATGCAAACTCCGTATTGGCTCTTGTGGGTAGTGTTCATTTTCGGGTGGTGCCGTGGTGAGGTAGGAACATCCGTCGCCCGCACGTACGTAACTGAAGCACGACAATCGTCGGACAGATGAGCTCAGAAATTTCTTCCGTATGTCAGAGCCTTGAGACTGGGACAGCCAAAATGGGTGCAGTACAAAACCATAGATCTTGCGTTTCAGGTATTGTGGGATGAACCACAAAAGAACTCAAACGATGGCTTCTTCACAGCCGATTACTCGCAAAGCGGTGGAGGTGGAGAGTTCAATGCGGCGCCACCTTTCAACTACAGCTATCCTTCGCCGACCGATCCAACCAACTTCGACGACGAGAAGCCTCTTTTGGAAGGTGCCTCTTCGTTAAGTCGTTTCGTGTTCATCCTTTCCCCGCATTTTGCGGATGCCATACCGGAGTTCCTCATTCTTCGGCAAGTGCTATGACCTCACGATTATTGTAGCTTGAGTTAATATCCATCTGCCAACGTTTGCTTTCGTGTTATTGCCAATTAATCTATCAGTGTCTTCCAATGGTGCAACCCATTTTCTAGAGCTTGGCATTGATTTTGGTCACATCCGGAAAAAGGTTATCATTGTCATCAATCCCTTCAAGCACTGCATGGATACGCAAATGAATCAAGATGCTGATTTGGCCGGGCCCTTGTTCTTCGCTATATTCTTGGGATGCTTGTTGTTATTGGTATGGTGTCTTGTGCTTTTGAAATGAACTATGCTTCGTGCTTTGGTGAAATGCTCTCCATACGGAAAGTCACCGGATTTTGCACGTCCTCAAAGTGGCCTCGAAAATACAAACAACAGTGGAGGTCCATTGAAGGTCCAGGCGCCAATCTTCTCAGAGTTTCCCCTCAATCCCTATTGGAAATGAATCGTTGGCCTCGCTCCGGGGGTTGCTGCGATTCGATTTACGACGCGATCCCCACGCATATGCCCTTGTATCAAAACTCAGAGCGGAAAAGTGCATTTCGGATACATCTTCGGCATGGGCATCATGGGCTGCGTGTTCCTTTACGCATTGTTGAATGTGATGTCTGCTAAATCTGTGGAACTACAGTACACCGTTAGCACTTTGGGATACTGCTTATGCCCAACAATTGTACTTGGCATCTGGAGGTTGCTAGCTCTTGTCGGACTCAACCTCGCTCCTTGGTATGCCTCCCATTGTTCATGTGCAAGCGCGTGATCCGACATACTTTATGTGATTACGCATGCGACTGCGCATGCACATCGCCGTATGAATCACTTTTCTATGTTTAGGTGGATGTCTTACCCAATGGGAATTGCTATGATCGGTTGGAGCAGCATATGCGCAACCAAAATGTTCGTGGATGGGTTGGACATGTCGGAACAACGGTGGCTAATTCTCTACCCTGTGACCTTATTATATTCTACTTTTGCTTTGATCTCCATCTTTTAAAACCTCGTTTTCCAAAGCAACGTGTCATGCACCGATCTTTCGGTGTTGTTCTTCGGCGTTATTGCGGCGTGTTGTTGGTGCCGCTTGGGAGTTGGGGGCCTAGCTCAAGTTTGAAGTGAGCCCTAGAATCATTTGTTGCAACACTCGTTTTTGGTTGGAGGAACACTATGATTTTGAGAAGAGGATGTTTAACTGGAGGTTGAGGGTTGGCCTGCACTCTACCCAACTTACCACAAGGCTCTATCAACAAATGCTAATTCACCATTGAAGGGGCCCGTGGAGCGCTCCATTGTGCTCAAATGCACGGCCTGGGGCGGAATAGAGCCGAAAAGATGTAGCTACCTTCGTGTTGCCCTAGTGAGTGCGTGGGTGGGACTCCGACAACACACACTTTCGTGATCCCAAAGTCCGAGCTGAGCGAAACCCATTCCTCAAGCATCATCAAACTTAAAACGACCTCAAAACTAGCTAACAACCACCACCTCATCTGCTAAGGCCACCTTGTATGCCAATGGCAAATCTCTTTTGATGTCAACGGAGTGTAGTTTGTTTTTGTGTTGAAATTGCAATTGTTGTACGGCGATGGCAAGAAGTTTTTGGGGTTTCAATGGTCCATGGATCAAGATTGATCACTTGCTATGTTCTCCATCAATGTTCACCAGCTCTATGCATCTCCATCAATTCAATTCATTCCCACAACGATTTTTTTTATGCTTGGATCAACATGTAAGAATACTTGGTTGAATCGTGGTTTCTTTTTGTTTTCAATTTATGATGAATAATCTTGGAGTATGTTTAATTCTCAATTGGATACTTCCTTGTTATGTTGCAAGGGGTGGCGTTGAAACGGACGGGGAAAAACTTGTTTCAGAATTTGCATTACAATGCCACAATTGTGGTACAACATTGCAAGTGTAGGAGGGTGGAGTAGTGAAATCCTTTCCACCTCCCTCACAAGAAGACATGAGCTTTTGCTCGTTCCTTGGAAATGTTTGCTTGGTTTGTGCAAAGATCTCATGTTGTTACACGGCTGGGGTGACCAAAGTAGTTGTGTGGGGGGTAGCATGTCGAGGAGGGGTTGAGAAAATGTTGAGGGTTGAAATCTACTTGGTGGTGTTGCATGTGTATTTCTTTTTTTTTTTGCCAAGTGTGATTGTAGGTCCAATACGTTGTGGTCGCTGGTTGTTGAAGCTTCTTCTCCTTCTTGTTGTACTTTCCATTCATTTGGGATGATTTCACCAATTTTTGGATCCCAATTTGGATCACTTTAGGAAGTGTTTTCCGTACCAATTGAAGCCAGAACCCCACATCTTCACTTCCAGTGCATATACCACTCAAAGGTGCTTGGGGAAAAGGATTGCACCTTGTCTAGTACCCTCTTTGGCTCTCGTTTGCCTCATTCTTTGCTTTGCTCTATTCCAACAACGTACTGGAAATCCACTCGGGGATGCCGGGGTGGCAAAGCCAAATGCAATGCATTGTGTGTGGGTGTGTTTGGTAGTGTGCGTGCGCATGCATGCATGGTGCGCGCGGCGTGTTGTGCCTGGCTGGTGTGTGGGTGGTGTGTACAATTCTTTACACCAAGCCTCTTTTTCTTGGCTACATGCAAAATTTTTTGTTAGATAGACCCCACTTCTGGGGAGCCCATGCTTATGGCATCACCCAATAAGCCTGTTGTGTGTCTAAATTTGCCAAGTCCGAACCAAAAATGTGCTCCGTGTTGGAGTATCTATGGGGGACCATTCCAGTCATAATGTGAGAGCGTCATTCAGAGCACAACCATTGTTGGGCAAGACAATTAGAGGTGTGGTTCTGCTATGGAGGCACACCTCCAGGTGGCCTTTCCATAGGATTCCTAATATTTCCATCTCTTTGCCCAAGCAAATGATCAACCCATGCACCCACACACACCCTTGGACAAATCTCGACATCCCAAGGTTTGCAATGGTGATGGATATTTGTGACCAACACCCTTTCGCCATAAGGTCAAGGAGACCCTTGCGCCACAGGGTTTCCATCAAAGCAAGGTGGCGTTGTTCCTGTATGCGGAGCCACGGCTTGGGGATGGACATTTCAATCAACCTTGGTGGTTCCATGGCGAGGCCAAGCACCAAGCATAGGTTTAAGCAAATTGTGAAAAATGGTGTAGCATCACAATGAGCCTCGAAATGCAAGCCTTATGTTAAAAAAAAAAAGATGTCGAAAGAAAAAAAAGTTACAATTTTCCTCATTTCCTTGCTTTCTTGCAAATAGTGTTTTTTGCCTCTTTTTGCCTTTTTTTGGCCCCCATTGTGCTGCGGAGGACGAAGTGTGGCACTTTTGCGCCGCCAAAGGAATTAATGCCTCAACAGGTGGAGCACATGCAAGGCGGCAGCGTGCACGCGCTTGCAGGAGGATCAAGAATGGATAGCAGAAATGGGAACCCACAATTTGTATGCCATCATGTTCCCTTGGGTTTGCTAAATGGCCTCGGTCTGCTCAAGAAAGGAGTTTGCCTTCCCAAGACATACACCTGGCCGTGGATTCGTGGGTACCCCCATGGACTCAAGTGCCCTTTTATTTTTCGCTGTGATACCCTCCCTAGAAGAGGGGAAAGTCTTGTTGCTCATGTCTTCACAATCACCTGGTCCCTCATCAACAACCTTGACATATGCATACTAACACCCCAAACATAGGAATGACGTCAAACCTTGCTAGTGCTCACCAATCAAGAAATAAGCGCCGCGGTCATAGATGATCCCATGCTTTGAGCAGCAAGGATATCTAGCTAGCCACACAAAATGGTCGTCAACAGCAAGAACACACTGGACCTAGTTGTTGCGAGACGCCCTGCCGCTCTCTGACAAACCGACACCCGCCCTTTATGCATCGACCAGGTGTTGCATGAAGTGCGGGAGGTGTAGGGAGGGATGTATTAGAATAGAGGGGGGGGGGGTGTTGAGGGGGGGTTGGACCCCCTCTCCTTCTGTGCCCCCCCCTGTGGCGCCGGAAAAGTTTTTTAAGCTTAAATCCTCTTGCGCCAAAGGCGCGGAAGAAAATTTTGCCTCGAACAGTGGAACGGGAGGAGGGGGGGGGGGGGGTCTAGAAGGCGGGCTCCTCCTATGGTTGTCAACCATTCTAGTAAGGACCTCCCTTGCGATATCGACCGCTACATGGGAACGACAAGGCGCACACAGAATCGCCATTGAGACCTACAAGTTGCAAGAATAGTTGGGCTCAATACAAAGGAAAACTCAAATGATCGAGGATTCAACTGCTCATTTGTGGGAGCAATGCCGTGGCCCGCCAGGCACCCAAAGGCTCGACTCGAGGTGGGAGTGGTTTCAAAGCGGCTGCAGTGGGCGGTTTCGCCCGTTGGTTGGCTGTTGGGAAGGCATATTCCTTTATATGGGGGGGGGGGGGTGCAGCCAAGTATGCAGCCAAAAAAAAATTGTCTTTGGCTGCAAAAGTACAGCCAACCCCCTTTTTTGTGTGGCGAGATGGCTGCATTGCGCAGCCAGTCGGCTGCAACGTGCAGCCAAATTGGCTGCATACTGCAGCCGCTTGGCTGCAGTATGCAGCCATATTTTCAGGAAGTTCGGCTGCATCATGCAGCCAACTAGATGCATGATGCAGCCAAGTTTTTGGCTGCACTGTTTTCACGCTCGATGCATGTAGAAAATCATGGTCCTTTTTTCTGGCTGGGTTGCAGCCAACGCAGTCTCCGGATAAAGGAATATGTCTCAATGGCAACACATCTCTATTACACACCCAGTACCAATACATCATGCTGTAGTTTGGTCATTTGGTCGTGGGATTATTTGCTGCTCAAAGGTTTATTGCGGGCAATGGGGGAGGAACCTCTTTGACGGGGGCTCCAACCCATGATGTTGAGGTGCTAGTTGCAAGCTTTGAAATCCTAAATTGATGGTCCGTCGCAAAGGGGGCGTGGGTGATTCAAAAGCCAATGTCCTCTAAAATAGCGTCAGCATCCAAGCACATGCTCAAAAATACCCACAATCAATAACAAGGTAAGTGCCAGTGCAGGTAGAAAGGGCTTGCTTTGCGCTTTGCAACACATGCTGTGTCTCAAGGGCCACAGAAAGGCACCAAAGCCACCACGACCGTGAGATTTGGAAGCCTTTCTTGCTTTGTCATGTGTCGGTGCTGACACATTGCACCATTGCACATGTACCGTGTGTTTCTTGCGTTCGTATGTGTGTGTGTGTGTGTGTCTGTGTGTCTGTGTTTGTGTGTTCGCGTGCATTTGTGCATGCATGCATGTGTGTGTGTGTGTGTGTGTGTGTGTGTATGCATGCGCATGTTGAGACACTGGGGAGAAAACCAACCCCAATGGCAATGTCCCCAACATCAAAACTCTCATGATGATATTTGAATTTCGACAGGACATCTTGTGTGCACGGTGCTGTGTGATGCAGCAATCTACGTCACTGCCATTGTACGTGCAGTTTCCACAGTTGTTGGTGGTTGTTGGACTGACAGGTTGGAAGTCTATGTCTGCAGAACCCTAGGTCATGTACCACGGTCGCTTTGCCTTCAATTGTATGCTTGCGGTTGCTGCTCACATGTCTCAGTGCAGGTGCACCCTCGTAGTCTGCTAGGTGTGGGTGCATTTGCCCGCGAACATGCACCTCTTGATGCTCATATATTTGTCTTGTGGGTTTTAGCCTCCTGCATATTGCAGGACTGGAAGGGTCAAAGCTGGGATGCTTGGGCCATCTTCCATTTGACTCTTCGTCTTTCAGAGTGCTGTGTGTCTGCTGAGCCTGAATTCCATCGTGTGTGGCCACCACATCTCATAACCCGCTCCATTCCCTTATCAATGGGATGTGTTGTTTGCACAATTGCGTTCTGTTGGGTTGTTGGGACACAAACAAATAGCTTTTCTGCAGAGCCAGGGCAGCTGAAGGATAAATGCCACAGAGTGCAATATGCGAAGAGCTGAGGCCTGCAGTCAAGTGCTGTGAGCATCATGACAAGCATGTCGGCAATATGACTCCGCCACAGATTGGCAGATCGTGTCTGAAAGACTCTGGACCTTGTTCCACAGTCGCTCCGCGTTCATTTGTCTTTTTTGTGGTTCTATATGCTCTTCTGAGCGAAAGTGCATTTGTCTAGTTTATGGATTGAGCTGTCATGTGAACGCAGGCATGAACTGCGGTGCACTGTGCACAGGGACAGCGTAAACGTGGGGTGCGCAGAGCGAAAGTTGCAAACCCAAACTGAGCAAAAGCCTTTTCCGTTGAAGGGCAATGAAAGGGGGGTGAGGCTCAAAGGAAAATGTGTAGACGTAGGCATTTATGGCACCACCACCGGGAATCTTTATGGCCCTTGCGCGGTAAAATGAGAGGGGGAGGTGTTGAGTGCAGCCTGTTACAAGCAAGCGCCGTATATGTTTATGGTGCTTGCCTGTAACAGGGGCTTACAAACAAAACAAGCAGGCAGGGAAGGGTGTGTGGAGGGGAACTCAATTGTACAGCTCCAAACCTGCCAACATGCAATGCAAGATTTTGGGGGGGATACTGCTTAGCACATGTACACCCCTTGTGTGAATCAACACCTCCCCCTCTCACTCTACAGCGCCAGCACTGTAAAAATTTCTGGTGATGGCGCCGTTAACGTTTAAAATTCAGCAGGCAGCATTGTGCTGCACAGACTTTGGCTGGACATCAGCACAAAAAAGCTGACCAAAACTCCTGAAACCCCTGCTCTTTCAAGTGATATTTACAGTTTGCCTTTTGCACAGTGCCTCTGTTTGGTTTCTTGTTGTGCCTTCACAAATATGTGGTGCCCTTCAACTGTTAATGATTACCCAGGGGGGATCATTCTGTAGTGGTGTGGCCAGTTGGGATAGAAGATGAGGGTTAACCGCATGTGGCATATTTTTGTAGCAAGAATGGAATATGCAGACCCCCCCCCTCCATCTATCTCTGCCCCTCCCCTTCCATCAAAAAACCATGCCTGGAGAAGTTTTCAATTTAACAGTTGCAGCAAAAATGCGCCAGCGCCGTAAACTTCTACACACGCAGTGTTTTTTTGGGGGGGTATTGATCATGCCTTTTCTTCAAAATTTTCAATCGTGCATCCCTGTCAAGTGAAACAACTAGCTGCTGACTGCCAATCACTTGCCTTGCATGCTTTTGTTTTGAGGGAATTTTTATATTGTTATGATTTTGCCAGGCAGCCTTTTTCTCCTGTACAGGCCAAAACCACCGTTGTGCGCACGTTTCTGCAAAAACGGACCTTTCTTTCGGAGCCCCTGTTTTGGGGGTTTACGGCGCTACCCGTGTGCATGGTGCACCCCAAGATGAAAGTGTATGAAGACAGGCGGCTTGAGGTGCATCCAAGTGCACCTGCAGACCGCAGCCCACTCGTGGTGCATGGCTCTGAGAAAGCATACAATTATATGAACATCAATTCTGGCTCCCTGGTGGCAATCATTGCCGTGACACAAACTGTTTGGCAGAAAGCAGGCATTACGAGGATGCCCTACAGTATACCACGACTACACTGATCTTCCAGGACCCTACCATTACCATACCACCATCATGCCACTTCAGCAATCCCTTACACAACGACCGCCCTACACAACAACCACCCCCTGGGCAAACAGCACTCTTTCTGACGCCACTTTTTCGACCATGGTCTTGTCTAATGACGACCCCCAATGTCCCAGTCAACAATTTTAAACATAATCCAGCAGCCACTGTGTGGTCAGACGGTGAAGCCTTATTGATCGTTGCTCAACCGGGGTGGGTATACCACTAACCCAACACTGAGCACCCTACCACCATACACCCTAACGCTACCCTACCACTGCCCAGCACTGAGCACCCTACTACCATACACCCTACCGCTACCCTACCACTGCCAATGCCCTGCAGTAGCAGTGCGCACCAGCACCTAGCCGATTACATGGCCAAGACATGTGTGGATTGCCTCTCTGATGTGTGACTGCCTCTGAGCTTGTATGGACTTTCCTTTTGATGATTGCTGCTTTGTGCTCTGGCAAGCTTGAGCAGATTTTTGTTGTCTCCGTGGAGCCAAGAGGCATAGTTGCAACACATGAGAATATTGCGCGTGCCGGGGGGGGGGGACCAATAAATCCAAGGATTGCTTTGCATCTGGCACCTTGGCTTCCAAGCACGCATCCTCCTTGGTAAATTTCACTGTGGGTTTGATTTCAGCAGGGTCCAAACTTAGGAAGGTCATGTTGCACCAGTTTGAACTTTTGATGAGCTAGAGTATTTTGAAGTACACTGAAGGGAATGGACTTGCCGCATGTGGGTCTGTGTAAATCTTGTTGCCAACAGGGCACCATTGTCAGACATTGTATGGGAGGCTCTGCCACTAGATTGAAGTGACATGGGGAACCAAGGGTCATGGGCATTGCAGTCCTCGTGCCGCATTTGGGTTTAATTTCATCGTCATCCTAGGTGACTGCCATAGTCATGGTTGACAGATCCTCGGGCATGGCAGATCCTCCAACATGGCAGATCCTCCAGCATGGCAGGCCCTTGGACACCAGTGGCCTCCATCTAGTGGCTGCCCGCCCCCCCCCCCCTCTCTCTCTCGGGATGGGAAAGTCTTCTTGCACAATCGAAATCTCTGTGCGGTGTGGCAACTTCAGAATGATATGATGCAGAACACAATGCCAATTTGTCACTACGCACCATGCACACCAATGCATTTATTGGGACGGCTACACAGACTTGAAAAAGAGCAAATTCATCCACTCGGTGTTCATGCCGGTGATTGTTTTGGCTGAGTTTTGGGTTTTGTGGTTTTTGTGGGTTGCGTATAGCGAAATTTCTGAAATGTCCCAGGGGAAAAGCTGGGCACAGAAGATTGTTGCTTGTTTGGATGTACACGGAATCTCAGTTGGATGTACCGTGCATTTTGGGCCATGTGTAAGTCCGACACGCCCACCCCATCAAATGAAATTACATACTCTGTATCCATTTGGCTGAGTACCTTGCACCTTGGTAAAAGGAGTTGGTGGCGTCCGAGACCTAGGTGAACACACCTTGCAGTACCGGGCACCTGAACCATTTGCTAATGCTTGTAAATTAGAAAACTAGGCAAAATGGAGCGTTACATGCATCGCACACATGATTGATCATTGATGTTGCCTGTTGGATGAATATGACAGCAGTAATTGATGATGTAAAACGAGGCGAGAAAAAGAGAAAGCCACAATTGCTGAAACAGGATGTTGGGGCATAAAAATCTCCGTAATGGGGGAAACATCTGACCAAATAAGAACCGGACAAAGATGTGAAAAGGCAGGATGTAAGGTTGTATGAAAGAGATATGCAGAAAAGTTGGTTGATTTATTTTATGGAGAACGTATGAGGGTCTGGGTGCGTACGGGAAACAAATGCAAGAGAGAGGGTGAAGCCACGCAAGTCGGACATCCAAGCCGAGAGTCAAGCTTCCGTTCATGGTCTAAGCGGATCCTACAGCTACATATGGGGCAAGGATGGCTCAAAATAGCCACAAATGCCAAGGGGGTATCAGTATACTGTGATCATGTGTCGAGCCGTGGATGATGAAGGACGAAGAGAGAAGCAGCATTTTACGCAACATCTGAGGTAAACTGATAACAAAGGGTTGCACGTTATACACATCCGGGTTGGAGCATGGCAAGGGACCTAGGCACGGCAAATGAGGGGCTCCATATTGGGTTCAAAAAAATACTCAAGGCCACCCACAGAGAAGAGCAGATGCCGGTCATCACGATCAGCACACGGCCGCACGCAACAATCATGTCATTATCCCATTCTTCCGGGCTACTCCAGGTTCTTCCGGGCCACTCCGTTCGCCAATCATGGCAAACTATAGGGGCATTTGGAACACTATGCCCCGGGAACACCATGCTCCCGCAGCACCGTGGGATACGACTAGCATGTTGGACCATTCCCCAATTCTGATTGAGCACCACCAGGTTGAGCACCTGGTGGGGCTTAACACCAGTCCTGGAGATAGAGTGTATCCCAAAACTTGTAATTATTGTATCCGACTGTATCCCAGGCTCTAGAAGTGTGTGTCCAATGTGTATCCCAACTTTCAAGTATGTGTATCACATGTGTATCCCAACTTTTTCTTCATTTATAGTCCTACGCGCTCAGTTCCCCAGTCCTTCGTTCCCTTGCGGCTCTTCCCCAGACACGATGAAGCAATTATCTTTGAAGCCGCATCTTGCAGCTCCCTCTGCAAAGGATGATGACTCCTCTTCTAGCTCAAGCTCCCCAGCCCCATTTTTCATGGTTTGCATGTATCACATGTGTATCCCAGGGTTCTAGAGTGTGTATCCTGTGTGTATCCCAAAAACAAAAAGTGTGTATCCCGTGCTAGTGTGGATACACTGTATCTCCAGGTCTGCTTAACACCGATAAAAGAAGGGACCTACACGTGTGGTTTTCAAGAATCAATACTGTTATCGTTGCTAGATGAAAAGTGTGGTAGAGGGAAACGTGAAAGCACGAAACAATTCCTCACACTTTCTGAGTGGCCAGCATCCTCCTTTTTCGCCACCAACCCAGAAAGATGGGGTGTATCCGCGTCACTTTTGGACGTCCCATGGAATGGCGGCATCGTCATCTTTCACCAGAAATTTGTCCTCCTAGAAGAATGCAGGCATGGTACAAATGGGTCGTTTGCATTTGATGCACTTGAGATCCATTTTTTGTTCCCGCAATGCCACATCCCTCTCTGGATTACGTGGACGTGAGAGACCCATGTGCCAAATACCATTGGAACGGGATGGTAAGCACTGTTTTCCAACCCCTTCCCCAGAATTTGTGCCAGTAAGATGATGTCCAGGGCGACCAGTGCAACACCCCAGCTAGGGGTCGACAGCTACCACAGCTGGGAGTTGTGGAACCCGTTCGCCGCACATTTTATACACCCATCTAGGCCTCGCCTATGTCCCCAGATGCGTCAGTACGGCTGGTAGACACATTGCAGCTAGTTCCCATGGATCAAGAATCCCCTAGCCCACCGGCCTTTGCAATGAGCGATCAATCCAGTCAGTCAGGGAGCGAAGTGGACACAGCTTCCACTACCTCTTGCAGTACGGAAGGGTCCCAGCCCCCCCCCCCTCCCCCCGAGACATGCTCTCCCCCTGAATGGCTGTGTGTTGAATGTGATGACCTGAAGCGAGCCTGTACCCACTGGGGTTTTAAGCCTAAGGCCCCAACAACGTCCTGAGGGGTACTGGCCGAATGAGGCCAGCATGAAGCAGGTACTCTGGGGGACTACCCTCTGACCAGTATGCACGCCCCTAGCCCAGTAGAGTCGACCCAGTCGAGGGCAAAAGGAAGTAGGGTGGAGTAGGGACGAAGAGCAGCAGAGGAGACAACGACAGCCCACAGAGCTTACCGAAAACAGTCAAAGGCAAGTGTACACACGGAAGGTAGGGCACAGCGAATATCGGCAGAAGCACTAGGGCCACATAGCAAAACCCCGAACACTGAGCTGAGCACTTGCTGGTGAACACGACCATTTAGATACCCTGTGTCTAGTGAACAATAAAGTCCTTAAATCACACGGTCTGAACACCACGTGTTTGTTGGACACCCTGTTCAGTGTGCACTCGACGTTAGGAAACCAGCATAATATCCCTGTGAACACAAGATACCCAGCCTATGCAAAGCACAAAGAGGATGCAGGCTTCAAATTAGTTCTCATAATCACGCCCATTGCTTGAGGGGAGGTATTCGTGTGCTGGGTGCGTGCCGGGCATCTTTTTTCTACCATTCCCCACCTGTGCCTGTTTTTGCCCCCCCTCACCAAACAATCTGTAGTACCTTCTCGCCCTGTCTAAGAATCTGGCCCATCCTTTGCACCTCGTTGGTGATGATGGCAAGGGTGGTGGTTGGAAGTGTTGGCAGCGACATTTGTGTTGTTGAATTCTCATGTTACGGCTTATTTTGGCTCAAGGTGCCTTGCAGGGAAGGTTTGCGGTCTAGTGCGGTCTACTTGGGGGACTTCCTTAGGTGAGGATAAATTTGGGGCTAGAGATAGGATACTTAATACAAAGGTAGCGTGCCGCGCAAACATTCCCCTTGAATACTTCAAGCGTACAAAGTCATGTCCCTGCGTGGAAGGCCCAAGAACTGTGGCTTCTACAAGCTCACCAGTGTGGTAACGCTTGTATAGCACCTCCCGGCGAGGTGCAAGTAGAGAATCAATTATGGTGGACAATGGTGGCCCTATAGTTAGGGGTTACCTGCCCCCCCCCTTGTACAAGCTATGGCCTTGTCAAAGCTACAGCGGGCGCAGGGACTGTATTAATTTGGGACCTCACTTAATTCGGGACGACATGCATTGCAGTCACAATAGATATTGGTTTGCTAACAAACTTGCCACTTATGTGTGGTCATGAGCACATGTTTTGTGAGTGTTTGCCCATTTGAACCCCTGTCGCTCTCATTCAGGGGATATTTGTGCAGTGCCTGCTCAATATCCCCAAAATGCTGATGGTCAACTTACAAATGACCAAGAATTTTTCACCAAGGTGCAAGGGGAATTGAAAAAAAAACTATCTTTGGGATGTGCACAATGAATCCCACAGAGGCAGGCAAACCAAGCCATACAGATACAGATCTTCAAGCGTGTCTTTTGCAACTACTTGTAAGTAGTGGGCACTAATGTTGGTTGTAGCCCTGCATGGTTCACTTTTTTTATTACACCCGGTTTTGTTCCTAGTGCCGTCGCAGTGATGTTGGCCATCGCCCTGTTGGGACTCTTTTCTTGAGCCTGATTTTGTTTCTATTGCCCAATCCCAATTATATGAGATTATATTGGCCAAGTGCCAACTAATTGTTGTGCATCATGGTTTGGCCCGGGTGGGGCACCACTAACACAAGTGGCCGGGGATCGACCCGGGGGCTTTGTGCCCTTAAACAAAAGTACCACCTCCCATCGAAGTGTCCTGTTCCTTAGTGACAATAGGGGGGGGGGGTGATGGAAAAAAACTTAGTAGAAACGAGGTAAAACCTAGTAAATGAAAGTTTTTAAAATTTGATTTAATTTAATTTCAAAATTTTTTGTTTACTAACTTTTACCTCGCTTCTACTCAGTTTTACCAAATATCCTATCTTCCCCTTTCTTGCACCAGCTCACCATGCGATTTTCTCGTTTTGAACCTGGGCGTCAAGTTATTTACACACGTTCAACCGGCGAGCATGTTGATGAAACAATGAGGGAACCATCGGAGAAGGGGAGCTGTTTGCGCTGTTGGAGTACATGAAGTGTGGGCAGCTGGTCACACAACCCTGTGTGCCCCCTTGCAAAACATTGAATTCTTCATCTGGGCCCGTCCTGTTCCCCTGAACCAGGCACACCACTGCCACCTTTCTCCATTGCATTCGTCACGGCATTTCCCTAAATTTCTTTTGCAGATTGACATGCCCAACTTTGCTGCGTCATTGGGAGCCATTGTTGGACTTGCATACCTTCTGGGATTACTGGGGAATGACCTCATTTTTGACACCCAGAAAGATATGCAGGCTGTTGAGAAATATTACTGCACATTGCTTCCAACTTTGACCAGATTCCCTCATTTGCTGCGCCTGGCCCCCATCGCTGTCGTGGGCTGTGCAGTGGTGTTCCGTCTTCACAGCTGCAAGCTGGAGGCAGCGGATGTTGCTACTGTTCTGCTCTTGGGTGTTGGTGCTGGGGCATTCTACACCACCGTCAATTTGGTGGACAAGATGTGCGGGATGACATCCCGGCAGCAGCTGACACAGATGGAATCAGTTGCGCTGCGCCTCACTGTATGGCACTGTGTGATCATGTTTGTATTGGTCACAGCCCTCTGTCTGCAATTCATGGCGTTGCTGGACGACATGAACAGGAGTCGTGGTCACTACAAGTACCTGTAGCGACCACGTAGTGAAAGTAGTGAAGTAGTGAAAGTAGTGAAGGGCGTCACCACCACATCAAAAAACTGATGTCCATGTCCCTTCAGCTCCAAGATGTGTTGTTCAATATGTTCAGTGGAATATGCAATCTGTCGCAGCTTTTGCAAAAGAAAGAATCTGAGTGGTGGTGGAGTCTGAAAGATGCCATTTTTTCGAGAGGATCTGTCAGGCTTGGCGTTAGATTCAGCTACCGCTGGTGTACCGCAATGCGGCGTACTCCACATACACATTGACTGATTGTAATGCAAGCGTTGAATGCTGGCTTCCTGAGCACTCATGACGTTGCCAGCTCTTTGCCAGCACATCGTTTTCCGGAGATCTTCTCACGCAGCTGTGCTCAACTCGAAAGGAGTGCAGCCCTGAAATATGACAATCGTAAATATGTGTGCTTGCTATTTTTGGGTCACTTATGCACCAGTGTCAAATGTCAACAGAGGTCAACATGATTGGTAACAAGCGTCAACAAAATGTTACCGAGTGTTAGCAAGTGTCAGTAAGTGTCAATATCCCCATTTGGCACCTTGCATTTGGATGGGTTTTGCCACTTTTCCACTTTTCCGAAGCTCAAGAATAAGTCGCCCTCGGCACGAGTCTGGCAGTACAGTGACAGGTCCCTTAGGATCGACCCAACATACAAGGTGCTCAAATGTCGTGCTCTGTGGATGTTGGGAGGACTGTGCAGGAATGGCGCCTCATACGGAGGCTTTGATCTGTCCAAGCACTGCCATTCAGTTGGCATGGAATGTTGAATTGATCTCAGTGAGTTGAATGTCACCACAGCAGTGTAAGATCAACTGGAAGCGGGGTTGTGTAAGATGCTGGACAATGGCCAGCCTAAGCCGTGGTGTCACGCAAAACATCCTGCAGGAAGGGATGTTTGAATGTAACTCCACTGTTCCGAGTATGGGAAAGGTCAATGCAGGTGCCCCACCATGACGATTGATGATTCCCACTATGGCTTCTGGGATGGGAACGGGAAATGACAAGTAATCGTTTGGTGATATTCCTTCAGGGCTAGGGGTAATGAGATGCTGTCTGCCGCGTACACCCTGCGTGCTGTGGTAATCTTCCGTGTCAGAGTTGGGAGATTAGGCTGGCTTCACGATTTATATTCCTCAGGTTGGCTTTGAGGTAAAAATGTGCTCTTTGTTTTGCACGTGTTACAATACGCCTGTCACCAGCACACAGGGTGTGCGCAGGGCAGACACTCCTCAATCACTAGTTGTGTGGACATTCATTTCATGGACACCACAGGCCAGGAGGAGAGATCCAGAGGAAGGTCTAACAGTGCCCCAGATTGGGGCCACGTGTGTACGTCTGTTTGGCTGTCAGCCACCCTGCTGCTCTCAAAGAAGTTTGATGTTTGCTGTCCAGAACCAGAAAACCTGTCCCCTGTACTTTTGCTGGCAGCCTGACTGCAGCCCTCCAGTCATCGCAGACCTGCACAAGTTAAATGCTCTCCTTCCTGAGATGGGTTCAATTTGCACTGCCGAGCACTGCCGACCAACGCCACATGCATGCAGCGCAGGCTATGCATCAACCGGTGTGTGTATCCTATGCACACACCCTACTAGACCTTTGCTTAAGGGTGGTCCGACTGGACTGGGGGGGGGGGGGTGGGTGGGTGGGTCCGTGGCCTGTGGGTGGGTGGGTTAGTTTGGTTTTGGGCAATTTGGCCCAAGGTGCCTACTCCCCCCCAGGGGGGGGGGTGGGGTCTGGGTGGGTGGGTGGGTGGGTGGGTGGGTAGGGGCTGGGTAGGGCCTGACTCTCCCAAACTAACCGGGTAGCCAGGATGGACCAGACATTTTGCTGTATCCTGTGCAGGCTTCTGGTCCAGCGATGCTGCCAGAGGCCGCCCTTCACTTCAAGGAGGTCACGGTGCATCCCCCACGATGCATGCCCCTCTCTGCCCACTCCCTGTGCAGCAAAAAGGAGCCAGCACTAAGTTATGCCTGTTTGTCCTGCAGTTGTGTGTGGGTGACCCCAACAGATGCGGTGGTCGAGGCCGCATTCAATCGTCTTACCCAAATTCTGTCAGGGAGGCGCCTCTCTTTGCGCCCATCCCTTGTTGAACAGTCGCTCATTCTCGCACTGGATGCACAGAGCTGGGAGCAGTATGATTATACTGCAGTGTGTGAAATGATTAGGAAAAACGCTCGGCGCGCCAGGTTCCGGCTTGCGCGGGGCGACAAGGGTGTGACAGGGGACAAACGGAAGCAAAAGAAGGGTAAGAAGGGCAAAAAGAAGGCAAAATTTTCGGAGGAGGCAAGGGCTGTGCACAGTGACAGTGACAGTGATAGCTCAGCGTCCTCCTCCTCTAGTTCCTCCTCCTCCTCCTCTTCTGATTCTGATGCGTAGGGAGAACATGAACGGTCTGTGTTGTACCCATCAGTGACACTGTGATGCATTTGATTTGTGTTGCTGTTTTGTTGTGTTTATCATCGCACAGACCTTTTTTCCAAAAAAAACGAATTTTCGGGTTGTACACAGTACTGGAGCTTTGGGATGACAGCAGATGGGCCAGTGGTTCACACCGTGCATGCAAGTTGCATTGCTGTTTCTTGTGTTTCCAGGTGCAAAGACATTTCTTCGGATAAAAAAAAACTGATAAAAAAAAACAGATGGCAGCCTGTACAAAGTACTTGAGCAGAGCGCTGCTGTAACAGCTGGTGGTCCAGTGGTAAAACCCTGTGCACAGTACTGGAGCTTTGGGATGACAGCAGATGGGCCAGTGGTTCACACCGTGCATGCAAGTTGTATTGCTGTTTCCTGTGGTTCCAGGTGCAAAGACATTTCTTCTGATAAAAAAACAGATGGCAGCCTCTACAAAGTACTTGAGCAGAGCGCTGCTGGAACGGCTGGTGGTCCAGTGGTAAAACCCTGGGATTTTGTCTGACAGTTGTGGGTTCAAACCCGGGGTTCGGCACTCTCAAATTTTAGGTCCCTGATGCTCTGGCAAAATTTTCAGTATGCAATTGACTGACATATGATGCAGGCTGAACTAACCCCCCCCCGGACTGGGGGACCCCCCCCCTACTGGGGGAGTAGGGGGGGGTCTGGGTGGGTGGGTGGGTGGGTCAGCTTGGGTGGGTGGGTGGCTTGGCCAGTCCTGAGGCAGCCCCAAAATGACCCCCCCCCCCCTCCAGTTGCTAAGCAAAGGTCTGCACCCTACACGGTATCCTACCACCTGCTGTGCACACAACCCCAAGCAGTCAAACGCTTCCACACTGGCTACACCACAATGCACAGTGGGAGGGGGACAACACTGATGTCATCATCCCACGGCCTTCCAACTAGAGGGTTTCCAATCCACCTGGTTGTTGACTTCCCCTCTTGTAGATGCATGAAAGTGTTGCTGTGTGTGTGTGTGTGTGTGTGTGTGTGTGTGTGTGTGTGTGTGTGTTTGTGTGGTCTGTCCTGAAGGTTTGCATGGGGACCCCGGACAATGGATCAACAGGTGCACACTTCTGGTTAGCTGTCAGTCCATGCAGCCGATCAGACAGTCCATCGGGGGCAACTGCCCTATCCTGACCACCGCGGTCACCGCCAGAGGATTGTGGTATGTCATGCTGCAGAGCAAACAGATGGGTCCGGACTCCCCCCAACCAGGACTCCACACACACACAAAGACCATCCCGGAGAGGGGCAAAGGGCAGGGACAGCATTGAACCCACCTTGTGCTGAATCTGCAGGGCATTAGACTCTGTTTGCTTTGCAGGCGGCACCGAGGGCTTGCCCGAGGACTGCATGCGAGCTGTTGGCCCTGTTTCTCTTCACACAGAAAGGCGCCTAGTGTTGTGTTTGAACATGCCTTTGTTTTGACACTGCACCTGATGAGATCTAGCACATTCAGGCCGCCTTAATCTGTGCCCTGTTTGTCACGTGAGTAGGGTGTGTGGCTTGGGTATAGCACCCAACAATATAGGCAAAACATGGGCTTCGCTGTGGATGCGCTGTGTATAACACCTCCATCATTGACCCCAGCCCGGGGGGGGGGGGGGCTGCGCAGGTCCAAGGACGCCAACTATCCCCCCCCCCCTAGGGGCCTCCGGCCAACAGTTAGTTGCCAAAGGTGTCGCCCTCAGGCGTCCATGGGCGGCAAAGGCACCCGATGCTCAATGAACACCAAAGGTGCCCTAAGGAAAATTTTGTCCACTTTGCACCCCAACACTATCCTTAAACCCAACCTTGACTCTACTGCCCACCCCCAACCCTCAGCCTGCAATATTTTGGGCTTCGCTTTTTTGGTCTTTTTTGTGTCTGCATGTTACCCCAGGACTGTGTTTGGCTTCTTTTTTTTTTGGTCTGGTTTATGGGGGCGTACCGTGCGCTGTGCGCGCGCTGTGCGAAAAGTAGGCCATTCTCCACCACCGGTAGGCAGTTTTTTGGGTGTAGGATTGCTGCAGGGTACTATTGCCATTGTGTATCCTTGTAGCATCAACCCTCCCCCTTCTTGCTCTCATTTCTCAGACCCTCTATTGCATTCACCATGGACTTTAATGTTGGAGATAGGGTGTTCTACACTCGCTCCAATGGGGTGCGAGTTCCTGCCATAGTGGTGAGGTTTGCGCCCGACGGATTAGTCCACTTGGAGTATTTCCGAGACGCGGTGAAGATGGTGAATCGGCAGTGCAAAGTTGAGTCCATCTCCTTTGCCATCCCGAGTGCCGACTCACTGCCCCCCTGCTCACACAGCCCTTCGCCGCCGCCTAACGATCGGGGAAGGAGTCCATCACTCCACTTTCTGAGTGTCTAATTTTTTTTGGGACTCCTTTCGTTCAATTCATCCGTTCATATATCAACGTGGACTTGGATTCCGAGGCTACAGGTATCAAGGAGTAACACCCGCAAGACAATTTTATTGTCTACATTGCATTGTTTTGGACATTGGATAATTCTGAGAACACGACACGTTTGAATTTCGGAATTTTGAATTGCTCATGCATGCTTCTAGAGGTGGCAGGTTTTCAGGGCTGTTACCGGGGTAAACACCGTAATAACTGGCGCTGTGCGCGCGCTGTGCACGCGCTGTGCGAAAACGCCCTCTATATCTGCATGTTACCCCCAGCGATTACCCTCCAACTGCCATCGGTTACCCACCAACCGCTATCGGTTACCCACCAACCGCCATCGGTTACCCCCCAACCGCCATCGTAGGGCGTATTGGACACTCTGAGTTTTTTTTTTTCATTACGGCACCCCCTGGTCTCCTGTGTCAAACTGTGTCGCCTATTTGAGCACACCCTATTCTACACGAAGAAAGGCCAAAGCCCACAGTGAGAACTCTTTCGACATATGATACATCAAATACGCCCTGTGCCCTGTCTAACAGGGATCCAGGGATCCAGTGTATCATATACTTGAGTTGCCCAATTCCCAAGAATTATATTGAGTACTTGTGAACATTTCACGTCAGCCCAAAAAAAAAAATGAAACATCAAAGGTGCGTGCAAGAGTAGACGCTTGCAAGCTACTGTGAGCAGGGAGGAGGTACAGTCTGTCAATAGCCTCAGGACGCTTAGAAGGCAAGGCGAGGCGCGGAGAAGTTTGTCTAAGCACACTGGCGGCAATTCACGCTCTGCTTCCCCACCGGACGTTGCAGCTGGTGACCATGTGGATTCTGTAGGGGAGGGGGAGAGATGACTCTTCCAAATAGAGGCAGCAGCTAGTGATCACGATTGGGTTGGAGATGCTCCCACAGGCTTGCGGCTCAAGGGGGGTGTCCGTGGCCAGTGGGCATGTGTGCGCGCTGTCTGACCACGATTGTGGTATTGGCATGTCTGGAGATGGCACTGCGGCCCCTCACATTCCTCGAAACTCCCACGACTAACCCTTGGGCTGTCGCATTTGGCGAGAGCGCTTGTTGTGGAAGATGTGCCATCCCCAGAGGTACTTGCTCCCGTCTGCGCCCATAGATCACCGCGCCATGACACCACCCAGTGCACCGATGACAGCGGGGGCTGTCCAATACCTACTGCAGTTGGGCTTCCTCACCCAAGACAGAGCCTCCCGTGTGCCTTGACTGTCGGTGCGCCCAACAGCACTGGTGGCGGCCAGCAGTGCGGCAGCAAGAAAGCCGCCAAAGAGGCACAGGTCTCCCACGAGGTTTTCAACACTCCCCCACCACCTCAAGCTGGGTTCATAGCCAATCAGTGTTCAAAACTGCTAGGCTTGTACCTTACCCCCCCCCCCCCGAAATCTCCCTCCCAACGTTGTGACGGTTCCCCCCCCAGGGGGGGGGGGAGTTCGCGAAGCGAAGTGACGTTTGGCATTGTCTGCTGCCCTGCTCGCCCTGTACAACTGTCTGCAGCACAAATCCACAAAGCAATATTGACTGATGGGGGGTTTCTGCCGGAAGGACAGTATGTAGCCAATGAAATGGCTGCGCTCAACCTTCAGGTCTTTTTGAGTGGCGCTAAGAATAGTGCCGGCAATTGACTCCCCAGTGGGGTCAAACTGAAGTCATCACCTGCACCAAAAAAAGTTTGCCTTAGGTTGGACACTCCGGGGGATGGGGGGGGGGGCTGGGGTGCATTGGGTGTGCAGTAGGTTGTAACCGCAAGTAAATGATATTTATCCACAAGCTGTAACCGCGAGCAGTGATGGAGAATATTATTAATGATCGTCTTACTATTATTGTCAGTCTTCTATGCGCTTACTCGCGGTTATGGATTTGGGCTACGCGTGATTACAACATTCCTGGATGCATTGGCCCCAAGGCATTTGTCTTTTGCAGACCAACACCTGTGGAGTGCATTTCATGTAGTCCCATCAATGCCACCCAAGAAAAAGCACCGCCCCAATCCGCCTGATGCCGTGGCAGGCACGTCTGCTGCGCCACCCACCCCAACTCAGCTGCCCCCGCGGCTGCCAGACATTGAGGACTGTGTCCCAGGCCGCTTCTCCAACATGGCAATCGTCGACATCCGCGAAAAGCTGCTGCAATGGTATGCGGTACGGCGCCGCAACTTGCCCTGGCGGGAGCCTGGCACCAGCGCTTACGGCACGTGGGTAAGCGAAGTGATGCTGCAGCAGACGCGAGTTGCTACAGTGGTGGAGTACTGGCAGCGGTGGATGCAGACGTTCCCAACTGTGCAGGACCTAGCGGCGGCCCCGCTGGAGAAGGTAAATGAGCTATGGAGTGGGCTTGGGTACTACCGGCGAGCAGCCAGTCTGCATAAAGGCGCACAAAAGGTGATGCCCTTCCCCTACTCCCCCGCTTGTTGGCAGCCATACGTGCGGAGTTGTGCTGCACGCAGAAAGGGCGTGGTCTCACTGGAACTTGTGCCCTTCAGCCTGGGACAGTTGGTTTAGGCACAATTGCCCTCCTCTCCTGCAGCAAACGCCTGAAGAAGTCCCCAGTGTCCATTAGTGAAGGGGGCTTGGGGGGAGTATTAGCGCGCCGAGCGCGCGCCAGGCATCTTTTTTCTACCATTCCCCACCTGTGCCTGTTTTTGCCGCCCCTCACCAAACAATCTGGAGTACCTTCTCGCCGTCTCTAAGAATCTGGCCCATCCTTTGCACCCAGTTTGTGACGATGGCAAGGGTGGTGCGTGGAAGTGGTGGGAGCGACATTTTGTGTTGTTGAATTCTCATATTTCGTCTTTGCATGGAAGGTTTGCGGTCTAGTGCGGCCTACTTGGGGGACTTCCCTAGGTGAGGATGAACTTGGGGCTAGAGATAGGACAAAGGTAGTGCGCCGGGCGTGCGCCGGGCAAACATTCCCCCTTGGTGCGGTCAATGGACCCTCGCCTCAGGGCATTTGGGAACGTCATTGTTTCCTCCCCCCTTTTGACGGTTCGTTAGCGCGCCAGGCGCGCGCCGGGCAAACTTTCCCCTTATTTTCCCCCAGTCCCCCCCATTTTCCGCATGTTTTGTCCCCGTGTTGGGGACACATTGTTGTTTGAAAACGGATATTTTGATGCTTCATAGGGTGTATTGTAACATGGGAAGGTCACAGATGTAAAGAAACAGTGCAAAATTACGGTGCAACATGCACAACTTCATCCCCACAAGTGTGAGGGTCAATACACTCAGCGCAATACCTCTCATTGCACTGCCCACAAACTGTGGTGGTGTGTTTGTGACAACACAAAGCACAAACGTCTTCATCATCTTCATCACAATCATCTCGTGAGGCCGTGCTTGGGTCATCAACAACGCCCAAACATGCGGCGGCACATGGTCCCATGGACCATAGTGGGGAAAGATCAATAGGGCTACATCACCCCTGCCTTCTCGGGGTCCCCATAGTGGGGATAGAGAAATATCAACCTAAAAAGGAATGGATGTGGTGGAAATGAGCAAACAATGTGTGAGAAAGGGTGAAAATCCAAATGTACCATATCCCCAGTGTATATTATTTCCTTGGAACACAGTCCTCGGCAAGCATTACGGTTGTGGAATAACGATGCATGAAAGGTTCCTTGTTCACTTGCTGTAGTTGTGCTTTGTGGTGTCATTCGTGCTTAGGGTTCCTGGGGTGGAGGAGGGAGTGATATCTAGTGGTAAAGCATGGGGATGGACGACCGGGACATTGATTTGGATGCCGGGCGCGCCGGGCAAACGTACCCTCTTTGTCACCTGGATCTATGGTGTCCAAAAGTGGGTGTCATAAGACAAGTTCCGATTGGTGCTTCTTCCGATTGGTGCTCACCATTGTGTTTCAGATGGCGTGTTCCCTTTGAAAGGAGATGCACCTAGTCTCTTTGGTCAACTTGGCATTTTTTTTGAAAGTGCTCTGATGCAAAGGAGCTTCACCCAGCTCTTTTGCCCTAAAAGGTGTTCAGCACACCAAAATAAACAGCTCAAACAGTGTAATGAATGGGTTCAAGAGCTAGCAAAAACGCTGAAGTCCCAAAGACTGCAGGTAGGGCATCTGTGGCACCCTGATAACAACCTTATTCATGGAAGTTGAAGCATGTGCCCTTTTCCGCTTGTTTTATGGTTCTGTTCAGTTTTATCAAGAAATCAAGTTGTTTGTTAACGGGCCCCTTTATGCTGAGTTACCTGACAGACTTTTTATCGCCAGTTGGGCCAGGATAGGCACATGGCGAAGCGTTATCAACGTACTAATCATCGGGTGATTCTCCATCATCATAATCTGATATCCAACTACAAACAACAAGCAGGGATGGAAAGGGGTCAAACGGGGTGAAAACGAAGCCATCTGAATTTTTCTTTTTCAATAAGCTCTGCCAGACGACAACAATACCATGGCACTGTGCAGTATGAGGAGTGCTCACAGCGCACACTCACTGTTCACCCCCTTGAAAATCAGGATTAGTTTTGCTCTTCATGTTCGCCCCAATTTTTTATGGCCACCAGCAAGCCACCACCGTAGCCATGGATACACTGGCTTCCCCTTATGGCTTTGTGGCTCCCACTGCCCCCTGTTTTGCACAACATACCTCTGGTCCTAATCCAGGTCCCATCATTTGTTTCACAAGGTTGTGGCAGATTTTGGGGGTTGTCTACCCCAAGAGACTAAACAGCTCCTGGAGATTCCAGGAGTGGGGCCATACACAGCAGGGGCCATTGCGTCCATTGCTTATCAGCAAGCTCAGCCAGTGGTTGATGGCAACGTGGTGCGGGTAATGGCGCGGCTCTTGGCATGGCAGAAGGCGGACGTGAAGCACCCGCGCACCTTGAAACGTTGTTGGGAGCTGGCAGCAGAATTAGTGGACAGGAAGCAGCCTGGAGATTTCAACCAGGTGCGTGCATGACGCTTGTGGGGGTGGCCACGGTGGCCGCAGAAAGGCCAGCTCAGTAGCTGGTAGCAGGTCTGGGAAGGCAAGAGGCAAGTGTTTTGCATGCAGCGTGTTCTTTGGGGGCCTTCTTCATTTTGGGCTCATGGCCTTCATTGGGAACTCAGTGTAGGTCAGGGCTATGGGAGGGCTCAGTGTCCTACAGTGATATTTGGCGCAACATCAGGAGGCATCTTACAACTGCCTCGCTCAGCAGGGGTGATAAGATGCCCCTGCCCAATTTCAACGGTTTTCATGGACGCTCAGTCAATGTGACAATCGTACTGGATGCCGCTTCAAAGGGTCTCAGATCATTCATATTGTTTCGTATTGTATCGTATTCTCTCTCTCTTTCTCTCTCTCTGCCTCCCCTCTCCCTTGCTCACTCACTCTCTCGTTCTCTTTCCCTCTCTCTCCCTTTCTTTCTGTGTTTGTGCGTGTGTATGTAACCCAAGCCATGTCCCAAATTTCTGGTAATATCCCGTGCTTGTTGCCTGGGACATGGCATAGTGGCCCTGCGGCACAGAAGTTCCTTCAGAGCACGGCTGGTCCCTGTTCTGCCTGTAGCAGCAAGACGCCATTAGGGGCAATGCACATGTCTGTTTTTGGATGTGTGGAGCTCCTATCTGACGAGAAGTTGACGATACGCTGAGCTGGCTTTTTGCTCTGCTTGTGGTTAATTTGTTGTATGCGTGTGTGTGTGTCTGTGTGTGCCTGAACTTTGTTGTTCGACTCGGACTGATGAGGAGGATGACACTCGACTGTTTTGCTTGTCGTGTATGTGCCTGCTGCCTATTTGGGCCCTATTTTCCAAGGACTCCACCCAAAGTGTGTTGTGCAAACCGTCGCTGGCTGAGATAGAGACACATGTCGCTTGAGGTAGAGAGTGCCCAACCACGTCACCAAAGTTGGAAGCACATGTCTGAGGAGTGAAGTGTCACGCACGTGACGTTTCCCCCACTCATGCCATGCCGTGGTGTGCTGTGCTGTCGTGTGGTGCAGCGTGCTGCGCTGCGCTGTACTGTGGCATGCTGTCAAGTAGTGTGCCGCGCTGCTTTGTGGCCCCTGGTGCGGTGTGCTGCGGTGTGTTGTGCTGAGGTGTGGTGATCTTGTGTACACCCTTGCTCAGGTCTTAGTAGATGTAACCCATGGAATACAAGACCATGTGAAATATGGCTTGTGTCTAATAGTAAAATGTGAGGTGCCCTGGGAGAATGCAAGGATACTTGCTTGTATTTGCTATTTGTTTGTAAAACATGCCAAAAACAAGGCAATGCAAGAAAGTGTGGAATACCGCTTGTGTGTCATGGTAAATTGCAAGGCACCTTGGTAGAATACAAGGATGTGTGGCTATTATGTTCGCTTGAAACAATCCACTAAACTGTCCACACCATATTTTAGTCCCTCTTTTTGCAATTTTTTTTGTTTGCACATTCACCATCCCCATCCCCATCACACCATTCTTCTCGATTGCAGCATTTTTTACATCCCCAACTCAAGATTTGGAGATTCTGAGGAAATTCTGAATCTGATTTTTTTTTAAAACATGACCACTCACAATGATTAAACATTAAAGGTACATTTTTTTTTTCAGCCCTCTTCATGTATTTTTTCATCCTTTTGAGGCATTTGGTGCTGTGTGTGGTGGGAATGGCAGTGGGGGTGCCCAAAAGACTAGTGCACAAATTGCTTTAGCCGTTTTTCATCCTCTATAGCTCAAAAACGGAAAATTGCCATCCCAATTCTTTTCAAATCGTGATTACAAGTCCCTTTTATGTATTTTACATGACGGGCAATGTGCACAAGCAAGCAAGTGCAAAATAATTTTCCTGCTCCGACAACGAAATGTCATGCTCTAAGCTGTCAACATTTTCCCCTATGCCTAGGCCAACAACAACCATTTGGTCCCCTTCCTTGGCATCATGCTAAGGAATTTTCCAAAATGCAAGGCATTTGAGTACCCCAGATACACCTGCCTAGGGGCACCATTTTTGGGATGCCATCTTTAGAGGTTTCAGTAGACGTAATGAAAATTAAGTATTGCTTGCAAATCAACAAACTGCGATGTGCAACGTTTGGACTGCTTTGGTCAATATAGCCAGGTCACGTCCATTAGTATTTCCCCATGTTCAATGATCACCAAAGTCCTCAAAAAATGCTGCTGATCACCAAGTAATTGTTGGCCAAAGCATTTCTCAGAGTAGAATCCCTTTTTGCAGTCCGTCTTCATCCTGAAGAGCTGAAAATGCTTTGCAGTGTAGGGGACTTCTTGGTACCCACAAAATTCGAGGCAACATCCTCCACTATAATTTTGGGGACGGACAAATTTGATGAGACAGCATTGTCATGGTGTACAAGTGAGGTCTGCCTAACACCTAGGCTTACCATTTGTACACGCTTGAGGACACGGACACAGCACACCAGCACCTCACTTCTGCAATGCTTCAGCCGAAATGAAACGGCCAAATTAATCTGGGAACCAAAAAAAAATGCTGTGCAAACCCCAAGTGGTCATTGGACATGGTGATCATTGGACGGGGTGGGGGGGGGGTGGCTTTTTCACTTGCTCAATTAAGTTGCAGTTTTGCATAGTATACTTGACATGTACTATGATACGTTCATAAGTAAGTGATTGTAAATGTAATGTGCTTGCACTTGCAGGTCACACACAAATACACAAATGGGGTCTTTTCCCAAAGACCCCATTTGGTCCCATAATGTGTATGGCTATGGGAGAGGGCAGCCCTGTGGCGCCACTGGGTGCTGCCAGCCCACAGGTTGAGTGGTCCTGTCATTCTGGGGATCCTGTTCTGCAATATGTCACGTAGATCTAGGCTGATTTGCTACTTGATATGGTGCCCCTCCCACACTCACAAACACAATCACACCCAAACCCAGAAGTGACTGTTCCTTCAGCCCTCAGCCTCAATGCAATCCTTGCCTGAGCTTGGGTCCACAACCCTCTGCATGTTCATAGGCTCTTATGGAGTTGGGTGCCACTGTCTGTGCCCCACAGACCGCTGATTGCAGCCACTGCCCCATCAATGCAGACTGTCAAGCCTTTTCATTACTGCAGCGCCAGACCATATCTAAAATCCCCAGCGTGATCCCCCCCACGGCAGTGAAAAGCAAAGCCAAGTTGCAGACCGTGGCAGTTTGCGTGGTGCAATCTGTCGGCTCTGGCGATGGCATTCCATCCCGCTTTCTGCTGCTGAAGAGAGGGGACCAGGGGTTGTTGGCTGGGCTGTGGGAGTTTCCTTGTGTGCCTGCGGCAGACATTACTCGTGAGGTATCCCTTACCTTTTGCTGCCATTGCACTAGGGTGCAGGATTCTGGTACACAACTTTTTTTTTGGCGGGGGGCGGGTTGCCCAGGGCTCCTTTTCACAACTCAGCACCACTGCCCCCCCCCCCCCCCAGGACCCACCTACCCCCTCCCCTGAAAATATTTGGGCCCATTTTTTCTTCTGCGCCTTCGGTGCAGTTGGTGACCAGACTGGCCTGCTTTGTACCTCTGTTTTTTCGCTATTTTTGCCTGTTGTACTGCGTATCCATGTACTCCAGTATGGCGATTGTTGGTTAGTGGTGCTTTTTCTTTGTGCCCAAAAAGCTTCTTCGGCACCTCTAAAAACGCAGCACCACTGGGGTGCTATGAACACTCTGATGCGCTTTGCTGACAGCTGTCAGTAGTAGCTCAGTTGTTGTAGTGGTGGGTGGCATAATTGGTTGTCTTTGGTTCAATCCCTGGGCCATGCAGATTTTTACATGTCAGTTGTGTTCTGTTTCCCTACATCTTTTCCCGGCTCATCATGAAAGTATTTTGCAAATGTGGTATGAGGGTTCTTTGGCACCTCTAAATCTCAGCACCACTGGGGGGAAGGGGAGGTGGACACCCCTGACCCCCCCCCCATTAAAAGGTGCCTGGGGTTGTCTCAGGCAGACATCTGACTCCCCTCCACGTTCCTTCTTTTCTGGAGTGTTGTGTGTTTACACAGATCAGCATAGTCTCCAATTTGCTCTGTTTTCCCCCCTGCCAAAGACAGCTGAATCTGGCACCTCACCAACTGCGGTTGGCAGTAGTTGTCTATTGACCAACAGAAGGTGCTGGTTGACTATCCCCCAGTGAGGACAACTGTTTGGAACACCTTTGTCCCTGCGATGGAGGAAGTTGGCAAGTTTGCGTGCAACAGGTCCATCCCACGAAGCACTTGGTGCAGGGTGGGGGAGCTTCCATCCATAGTGTGGCTGTCTGAAGAGTTCCGTTGCCGAGATGCTTCGGGTTGCATAGCCATTTCATTTTTCTGTGAGACGGCAAGGGTGGCACACTCATTTCCCTTTTCATGAGAAGGTAGAGATTACTGAGCCATTTCATTTCTCCCAGAGACGACATGGGTTCTCCCCAATTTGGCAAATTTGGCAAGGGTGTGTAGTAATGCTATTTCTTCCCAAGACAGCAGGAGTTATATGGCCATTTTATTTTCCCGCGTGACAGCCCGGGTTTCATAGCCATTCCATTTCCCCTCGAGACAGCAGGGGGTGCACACCCATTTCCCTTGTTCCCAATTCGGCAAGCGCTGCGCAGTAGTGTCATTTATGCACCCATTTCATTTCTCCCTGAGACAGCTGGGTTTACAAAGCTATTTCGAGCTGAGCCATTGCTCTAGGTGCACTCCACCATTCTATCCACTATGTATAGAAACAATTGCTTTCTGCACCCTTGGCACAAGTTTGGGGCGTGGCACAGGTTCCTTATGTCCACAAAAGCAAGGAAACGGGCTCCAAATGGATCCCATGCATGAACATACCCACTCCATGCCCTTTGACGTTGTGCACCAAGTGGTTCTGCACTTCTACATTGCACAACCACCTACAAATGGCACATCCTTGCATGGGCCCACCTGAGTTCATTGCTGTGGACAAGGGGCGAGCAGCTGTGGTGAAATGTCTGGGGTTGAGACGTCAAAGGGAACATGTAGCGCAAAAGGAGCCCCATTGTCTATTCTCACCCTCTTGGGCCGTCCTCATGGAGTGTATGTTGTAAGTCGTGTAATTTCTTTTGGCTGTAAATGTGAGTACAAAAAAAATCGTACACTGGAGTTTTTTTTGTTTTTGGCTGTAAATGCAAGTACAAAAAATTATATTGGCGGGTACGCCAAAACCAGGTAGTTGGTTTATTGCAAATTCCATTTTTTGGTCGCGTTCACCACAAAAAAAAGAATCATGCAACATATGCTTTTTTTGGTACCGGCGTATAGCAAAAAAAAATCGCGGTTATAGCGGGTGAAAAATTACATAGAATGTGATTTTTTTGTTCTTGCGGCTGCAAAAAAAAAAACAACTCAATTGCAACCACAAAAAGTAGTCGCCACGAGCCAAGTCTGATTTCGTCTCCACTTTGGGGACCCCCAAGGCGGTAGGGGTTATGTTGTCATTTTGCGAAATCAAAAAGGCTACATAACCCTTGCCGTTTGGGGGGCCCACATGTGGGCAAAGTGGCTACATAACTTTTGCCATTTTGGGGCTCCTCAAAAAGGGGGGATGAAATCAAAATGGCTACATAACCCCTACCGGCTTCGGGGTGATATGGGCCCCCAAGACAGCAAGGGTTATGTAACCATTATGATTTCGTCCCCGCTTTGGGGAGCCCCAAGACGGCAGGGGTTACTCAACTACTTCTGATTTCCTCCAAGCTATTGAAGCTGGCTCAACATTGGATGACATGGCTTGGTGCCGTTACCACACCTTCGTAGTCAGTAGTGATGATTATTTGGGGTTGCATTAGGTTGTTTGTGGCATGGATTTTCGTTTGTGGTTGAGCCATCTTACCATGTGTGTTTGGGAACCCTTGAGCCCCATTGCTTCGACTTGCCCTTTCTCAGCGGAGCTCAAGGGGCATGACTTTACGACCAAGTAGCAGGCCTTGGGATTCGAAAAGCACGGGTGGTACAGTGGTTTTCAGAGCTTACACATCGCAAACTAGTTGGTAGAACACTGGGTTTTTTTGCGCATGTTCGCCTCACCCCAACACCTCTAGGCTTGGGGAGCTATGTGTTGCGCATCATAAATGCTGATCGCTCCATGCGGATCAATACAGGGCCCGGTGACAATTTGGAAGGGGTGACCGAGCTTCATACTCCTCCTACGGCACCCTCGAACACCCAAGTTTAGGGTGCACTTTCCGAGACCCGGGACAGTGTTTTGGCCACCCCCACCCCCACCCCGCTCGAAGGCAAGGATGCCTCCTCTAAGCGAAGCATCGAAGCTTGAGAGCCTTAGGGGCAATTTGCAATGGCCGCTCTTGCCACCAAGGAGGGCACGGGTTAGTGGGCCCTCATTTGTGGAATGAGGGTCCCAGTGCCGGATAGCTACCCACAAAATGCATCTAGCCAACTGGAGCATGCTCGGAACTTTATCAAGGAGGTGACTTTGCTGTTGAAAGCACATTTGTATGAGGCTTGTGAGTGGAATACCAATCTTGGAGCGAAGCCCAAGTTGTCAGATTCAAAAACCGATCCCATCTAAAAACGTGCATTTTGCAACTACTTGTAGCTAGTGCACATTTTGTAGGTATTTTGTGTTCTTGCCGTTCCTCCACCTATCTGGTGTAACAAAGGCAGCGCCTAAAAGTGTGCTATTTTTTTTGGATGAACCCAATGAATTGGTGGCCGCACGGAGTATTTCCGTTGTACCACTGCCAATAGCAGTATATAAGCCGCCCCTTTCCGGTGGGGTGTTTTAGCTACCTCCTGCTCTTTGATAGAACGTCCCCCAAGGTGTGGTCCCATTCTTTCCTTGGTTGTTGGCACTGAAAAAGTAGTTGTTGGTGTATGGGGGATTCCTTGCACTGCACGCGCACTGCGTGCTACTTTTAGACTCAGTTCTCGCCGAAGAGCCCCCGGGCACACCCCTTCAAACCAAACCAAACGCCCCTAAATTTAGGTCACCCAAAGTAGCCTAGTTGAAGACAAATGCAAGCTACCTTCCCTTCACATAAGGCATTGTGAAAAATGCGGAAAGCCTAGGGTGTGCCCCTACACACACAGCCCAATGCTTGCCACAACCCACCATAGGCCAAAGACATGAAAGGAGGAGGGAGGGAGTCACTAGGGCGAGACTCTCAAATGGCGCCAATCCTTAGGCTTTCTCGGCAAGCAACTCAGCTAGCCTCCTCACTTCACCTAGGTTGTTGTTGGACAAGTATTCTACCACAACCGAGTTCAAACGCCCATCGGACAAAAGAAATGTTGAGCAGGACTCCCAAGTGGCCTCATCCACGACCCTTCCCAGGGGGGAAGGAAGCGCCAACCTTGATGGTAGCAATGGCGGAGTACTGATTTCACCAAGTAGAAGCCTTCCTTAGCCATTTCTTCGGCGTTCTTGTCAGGGAGAGTTTTCTTTCATTAGGGCTGGCAGCTGTAACTCCCTGTAACTCCAGCGCCGCTACCTCCTTATCATTTAGCTCCCATTCTTCCCCCCAACACCCCAACTCAAGGGGCCACACCAAAGTCTGGGAGTCCATCACCCCAACTCAAGGTGCCACACCAAAGTGTGGGAGTCCATGGTGGAGAAGAGCAAAAAAGGGTGAAAAGGGGTGGGTATGGGTGGAAGTGGGTGGAAATACAAACATGTCATACCCCCAATTTGGAAGAAGCATCACAACCTATGTTAGGGGCAACAATGATGTCCGTAGTATCACAAAGTATGGGTTTCCAGTATGGCAAGACGCCCAAATAGTTGCACTGCGCTTAAGGCGCTCCCTATAGCCGTGTCGTGTCAGTACAAATTTGTCTTGTTGTAGTGCTTGGGTGAGATCCCACTAGCAGCGTATCCACCACTCCTATTGTAGGTACATGAGGATTGTGTGTGATGTGTGCATGTGCACTGCATGCACTGTCGCCGCCTTGTGTTGTTGTGCCACAACACAAGATGAGTGCTCCTGGAGTGAAGGTCATGTACATTGGTCTTCACCTCGTGCACTGCTACTGCCATGTGTTTTGTGTCTAAGAATACCTAGTGCAATAGTTGCAGTGCATGGAAGTCCTTTTGCCTAATGAGTATTGCGCCATAGTGTGTTATTTTGCATGCACATTTTGTCGTTTCAATGGTAGTCATAATATAGGGGATGGGGGGGGCGGGGGTGAGGTTATTGGCCTCCACAAAGCACACAAAGCAGAAACATGCAAAATTGCGGCAGAAATGCGAAATGTGCCCGTAACTTCTATTTTTTTCCCAAGTGCATGTTGATCTATTGGCACCATTTCTTTCCTTCAAGAGACTACGGCCCCGGATCAACATGCAAAGTGTGGTAGGAAATCTCACCCTATGCTCGTGCAGGAGGGGTGTTACTCACTCAGAAAGAAGCAGCATCAAAAGAAAGAGCAGAGCCCCAATAGTGCTTTTGCCCCATACACCATTGGTGCAAGCAACTTACACTTGCCTCCCCCACCGCACAAGGTGCCCAATCTTGTGAGAGGGATGTTTTGATGCATTTCGTGGTTCGTTTGTGGCCCCAACTATTCGCCCCTCATTGGATAGCTCGCAGAGCATCCACACGCACCGCAACACCTCAATCCCAAGGCCATGTGTCTTCACCCTCCACGGATGGCCAAGTGATTGTCCCTTACACTTCCCAGGGCGCATTGTGCAATATTTTGCACCAGCACCACCTTTCCTCTCGCCTTTGCCAATCAATAGGGTTGGCATGTTGTGTCCTCCTTAGCTTCATACAATCGTCCCCATGCCTCCCTTGGTTGGCAAGTTGTCTTCTTTTAGACAGATGAGGTGGCTTGTGTGTCATCTTGTTATAGTATCGTGCATGTGAACCAAACACATCGGTGCTATTTGTCAAGCCATTCTTGTGTGTCTTGTCTAGGTTCTTGTCATGCCTTCATCCCCGCCCGGAAATGGGCTCCTACTTGCTCCCTCAATTTGCATGTTGTTTGGCGCAACTGTGCGGTGTTGGCCATGAATCAGCTCAACGAAAGTGGAGATATGGCTTAGTTAGGGTTCGGTTGGGCCACCTTGGCGCATAGAGTGTGCACATTGTCTAGGGCGCGTATTGGAACACACTCACCACCAGCCGGAACTCATGCTTTTCATCCCAAGGAAATGAATGCACCAAGTGAATAGGGAGGGGCTAAAACTCATACACACATCCTCTTGTCTTGTCTTGTTGTTGTTTCCAACCACATGCTGGCCGGAATCGCCCGTCCGTCCCCCCACCGTTTGCAAACCGGGCGGATCGTGCGTACAATTGTTGGATTGCAAGGCCAATGTAAGAAAACACAGCAAAAAGAGGCTTTTCGTACATTTTGTCAAAATCTATAGAATGCACTCAAATGGGGATGGTTACTCTCTTTTGCGAAAATTGTGCATGACCACTATCATGTATGGCATCCAGCAACAAAAGTTGCTTTGCTTGGGCGGGGAGAGGGCCGTGGGGGGGGGGGGTTCCCGATTCAGTTCACACCCCAACCCCCATGGCATGGGTAGGGGGGTCAAGAGCAGGGGGAGGGGGGTCATTTCTTAGGGGGCTTGGCCATGATGGTCATGATGGTCGCCACCCTGGGTATCATACCCTCATCACAATCTGCAGTTCGAAAAGTCATGTATCAATACAAAGCTGACAAGATATCTCATTGTTTGTCCGGTTAGCATGCCATCAAGGAAACTGCCTTGAAAGATGTGCTAGTTGTATGTACAATCCCATGAAAATGCATGCATCTTGAGTTGGTGCCTTTTGCTACCATTGGAACTTCAACAAGATGTTCGTGTCCTTGGCGGAAGACACAAGAGGGTGTAGACGCAGGGAACCGCATCCCCTTGCTCTAGGTTCACCCGCCTGAAAAGCACTTGCCGATAGAGGTGCATCAATGTCGGCTGTCTAGCACACCACATGTGGTAGAACCCATCCGTCATGCCTACTGAGCACTTCACTGTTCGCCTACAATGGGAGGTTGGTAGTGGTAATGTACACCCCCAAGAAAACGTGTGCATTTGGTTGAGTCTCTCCATCCTCACGACAAAGGGAAATGGCTGTGCATCTCAGTGAAATGAAGCCATCACATAACGCCTGTTGTTTTGCGGAGAAATTAAATAGCCGTGTAACCCCCCCCCCCCCCCCGGTTGTCTTGGAGGAAAATCAAATGGTTGCATAACCGTGCAGTCTCAGGGATGAGTGCAATGCCTAACTGCCAAATGGAAACAATGGATTGTGTTCAATTGTCATGTATCTTACACTGCTTGACGGGTGTTTTTGATGGTGGAGTTGTGTGTTTGCCGGACAGCCCTAGTATTTTTCATTTGTGGTGATTTTTAAAGATTTTACCCCACTTGTATGCACTCAAAATGCTCCAATGAAACAAGGAATCACCCCCCCCCCCCAACACACACCACCAACACCACTTGATTTGGATTCTGAAATAGAGAGTCATAGACCCACAAAGTGTGTAGATGTAGTGGGAACCAAACAACCATTTTGCTCTTCCCCAAGATGGCGGGGTTGCATAGCCATTTCACCCTCAGACCCTTAGACATAACCCCTAGACAACAGGGGTTACTCGGCCATTGCCCTCTTCCAAGAGTCGGCAGGGTTTACATGGCCAGGTCTTTTCTCCTTGAGATGGCATGGGTTATGCAGCCATTTCACTTTTTTGTGAGATGGTAGGGGTTTTGTGGTTTTTGCCCATGACGGCACATGTTATCTATTTTCTTTTCCAGAGACGGCAAGGGTTACGGGGCTATTTCACTTATCCCCGAGACGGCGGGGGTTACTTAGCCATTTACTTTGCCAGGATGGAAAGTGTTACAGAGTCATTTTGCTCTTGCCCAAGATGGCAAGGGTTGCGAGGCCATTTCATTTCTCCCCTAGACAGCAGGGGTTACATAGCCATTTCATTCATTGCCGGGATGGAATGGTTTGCACATTTGGTCACGTAGCCACTTCATTTCTTCCTTGCATCTCTTAGCCCCGGGACCATCGGGGTTGCACAGCCATTTAATTCTCTCCAAGAAGGGGTTGCATAGATTTCAGTTCCCCGCAATTTGGCTTGCCTTATGTAGCAATATCACTTACGCCTGAGATCATAGGGTTACACAACCATTTCCCTTTCCCACGACATGGCAGGGTTTATGCGGCCATTTCTCCCCAAGATGGCATGAGTTATACAACCACTTTACTTTTCCTTGAGACAGTAGGGGTTGCGCAACCATTCTATTTTGCCAAGAAGGTGAAGGAGCGAGCACACACGATCAATACCCCACCCAACCAAATTTGCAAGGAGGTTGGGCATTTCAAAACCATACTCGGCAAAGACTGTCACATTGTGAAACCACATCCCCCCGTGCCCAATTTTTGGCAATCCAGAGTGGACAAGGTTGCTACACTTTCTGAATACCTTTTGGCCGCACCATGTCCACAAGCAATCCCCACCGTACCTTTTAGTAGCTTGGAACGTGCGAAGACCAATCCGCAGCCAAATAGTGTTGGTAACAAGGGACAATGGTGAGTTGTTTCAAAGGTCACGAGCAGCGCATGCAATTGGTGGGCATTTTTCTCGTTGGGACACCATTGGGAGGGGGAAGATGGCGCAGATCCCTTGCAACTTTGTCGTTTTTGTGGGTGGTCTGTCGCACAAAACCGACAAACAGTGGTAATATTCACACTTGTTGCTCCATTCACCTGAGCACGTGCAGCACTCCTCCCCTTCCCCTTTCCCTTTTCCCTTTGAAGGTGCTGAGTCGTGCTTGCACTTGTAGCAAAGATCAGGTGGTTTTACTTATTGTCCTCGCTTTTTATTATTGCATTTTTTGTATCCCGTATGAAGCTTTTGTAACTAGGGGATTTTTGAATTAAAATCCTTTCCAAATGGAATTTTTCTTCATTTTGTTACCCCATCATTCCAACCCATTTTCTAACCATCTGTAACTGCTAGTCAATGCCCCCCCCCCCCCAAACCCCTTCAAAGGAAGACACAGACAAAATAAGAGGATGCATGCATCTTCTTATTTTGGAGTCCAAAATAAGAAGACACACATCGCTAGCACCATCACAAAAGAAATGATTATATCTCTCAACCACTGAAGTATTTTGTTGTTCACTTCCGCAAAAAAGGTGGTCATGGACAACTGCTTGCTTGGGCAATGATGCGGATGTTTCGTTCTGAGGATTTGTTTGGCCACGCTCATTGTCAGATGATTGAAAACCAGCAGCAGCAACATCATGTGCCTCAGGAGTTCAAGGAGGAACTAGAATGGGAGCGCAATCTTGAGCTAGAACTGCTCTCCATTGTATTAGATGGTACATGAGGATGAAAAATGTAACTTGTGTACAAAGAAAATGTGCATGTTGTTTTTTTTTTGTTGTAATGTTGTGTATTTTTTTTTTGCCGTAAGGTCGTGTAATTTGAAAACACTATTGGAACACTTGAAAAAAAATCCGTTTTGCATGTAATTTTCATTTTTCACCGTAAAAGCAAAAAAATTTTTCCCCAACATAATGCCTCTTTTGCGATATGCACAATTGCCACTTCCAAATGGCACCCATCTGCTGAACATTGGCGCTCAAAGTGCGCAAGGGGCCGAAGGTGGGGTCCATCGAATTGCGCAGGCAGGCATGCTTAGAGCAGGGAAAAGGGTGGGGGATCTGGACCTGAGGGGTGGGCTAGGGGGTGGGGGTCCTTTTTTTTTCAGAAGGGCTCAACGTGTTCGTGCCATCATTCCCCTTGGCTTCGACGTCACTCAGTGGAAGGCACTTCCCATTCCACAGGGTCCCACAGTGCTTTCCGGCATTTGGGCAATGGTTGAAGCGGCACCCAGGTGCCCCTGGAGGAAGGTATCGGTTGTCAGAGACCTATTTTTTGCGAGCGTAAACCCAGTTCTCCCGTTTGTTGTCGTTCATGTCATTTTGCAGGACAACAAAACTGCGAAACCGGACCACATGGCACAGAAGAATGCACTCCAGGAGTTTCTGAAGGGCCTTGAAGTGTCCGTGCAGGCCCCCATGCAGTACCGCGGGGCATACGTCCACAAATTCTCCCATATTCATATGACGCTGCACGCATACTACGCCCAAGTGGCTGCTGCCCCAGAGCGCACCACTTTCACTGACGCGGCCACCGGGACTGAGCGGGCCCTGCAGTGGGCCACCGAGAGTGAACTGGAACACGGTGCGCTGTCGACGCAGATGCGGAACGTTTTTGCACTGGCGAGGCCGGGGCCGGCGAAGGGCGACGCCCAGCGCCAACAGAAAGGCAAGGGAGACGCGGCGCCCAAGCGGCAGCTGACGCTGTTCCAGTGCAAGGCGCAGCCCTGACCAGGCCCTCAGGCCTCAGGTGGTATTGTTTTGCTGATTAGGACTGATTGCCCGACTGTCCGTTGTGGGGGTTGTCCAAAAGCAGTTGGGGGTGAGTCAATGGCGGTCGGCTGCCATGAGTGTGTCCGGCGCATGCGACGCCGGTCCCGATCTCCCACTTCGGGGCTTTATGTTCCGTGGCAGTCCGCTTGCCAGGGCGCATGAGCCATCCGCATTCACAACAGCCGTGCCAGGGCTGTCACCGGTGTGCTGAATGGTAGCATCACGGAATTCAGGGCTATGGTTTTCCTTCTCCTACAGCCCGCTCCTTCCAAATGAGCCACTTGACCCAGACACACCATCGCATATTGTCACTCTATACTATCACCTATACTATCGCTCTGCACTATCACTCTATACGGGGAGGTCGGGTTTGCAACTGGGGGGGGGGGCGGTTCGGGAGAAGGGCTCAAGTAACAGGACTGTTAATCAGTGATTATGAACTCTGGCACCAAGGTGCCGAAAAATTTTTTGAGCATTGAAAATGGTCAATTTTTTTTTACCCAAATGCATGGCAAATGATGACCTTTCTGAACCCCCTCGACATGCTGATTCCAAAATCCTCTTTTCATTTTTTGCCGATTTTTGGGTCCAGGTCACCTCCGGGGCACGGGGGTCAGTCTCAGTAGGATTTTGGAAGTGGCATCAATTGAGCCTTTTGGGGGGGGTGGGGGGTCTGGCCAGAGGGCTGTATTGACAACCCCCCCCCCAGGTTGAAAGCCCACCCACCCACGGTCGTTTTATACTGCCATCACTCTACAGGTCTGACCAGCTGGTATATGCTCCATGTTCCCGCACTGGACCGCATGCCAGCACAGCTGATCCTCCCTGTTAGCCATCCTCCAGATTTCAGGATGCAGCGTCTGTTCACATTGTCCATAGCCCCCCGAGAAACAGTTATTGGGCAACACACGCCCTCGCCCTCCCAAATCTCTTTTTGGCGTTTGGGTTTTAAACGTTTCAGGTCCTGTGATACTGCTGAGCACGGGATGGTGGTTGTGAGTAGGCGGAAATGATACGAGGGAGTTTTGTTGATCCAGGAGAGGGACTGGAAATGCATAGTCGAAACTGGGAGCAGTGTCGCCGCATTGTACACTGAGATCCCCATCCCCACCGGATCCTGGGTGCTGTCCCCAAGTTTTCCAGATTGGCCCCCGTATGGAGCCCCAGCCGGTGAGGACTCCAGCCGTTTTCAGGCCGGGGTGGGTTGCCTGAACAGTCGTGATTTCTGGCTGACCTCCCACAACCCGTGGACGCTTGGGGTGTTTTTGGGTGATCATTTTGTGACAACAGGAGTGTGTCTCAACACATGGGGGGGCATGTAGCACCAACTGGGCCCTCTTAGTGGGGCATATTGGCCCCCAGAAGCGTTGTTGTGGGCTTTGCTGCACTAACTTGCTTGGCCTATAGCGGCCACTAAGCATCAATTTGGACCAAAGTCGCATGCCACTTTTTCTTCTGTATGAGCCAGTGACGGCGGCGCCGGATGCTATCTGGAGGTTTCCAAGATGGCCCCCCTATGGGAGGGACCCCACGGGTGAGGATTTGGCCGTTTTCAGGCCGGCACGGGTTGGCTAAAAGATGGCGATTCCTGGGTGACCTCCTATAAAGCCATAGGGAAGCATGTAGCACCAATCAAGCCCTTCTAGTGGGGCTTATTGGCCCCAAAAAGCGTCGTTTGGGCTTCGTTGCACTATAATGGGCAAAAGATGGTTGGTCTATAGTGGCCACTGTGCATCCATTCAGACCCTAGTCCCATTCCACTTTTTTCTTCTATATGGACCCCCTAACCAATGATGGGGATCTCAGGTGCTATTTCCAGCATTGCCAGACTGGCCCCTCTATAGGGCCCCACAGGTCAGGACCGTTTTCAGGCTGGTATGGGTTGGTCATCTTTGAGAGCTTGCCACCACCCTGCCCAGTGTCATGTATAATGGCTGCCACCACTGCCCACTAATGGGGGGCGTACCGTGCGCTGTGCCCGCGCTGTGCGAAAAGTTGGCTGTTCTCCACCACCGGGAGTTCGGTAAGTTCAGAAGATTGAAAGGACGTCATTGAATGGCTGCTGCAGTGGACGGGGCTATAGGGGGCAGAATTTAGGTCCCTGGGACCCATGGCAAGCATCAAATGTTTGAATTTTTGAGTTTTGAATTGATTGTGCATGATTCCGCAGGTGGGTGGTTTTCAGGATTGTTACCTGGATAATCACCGTAATAATTGGCGCTGTGCGAAAACGCCCCCATGGGTCTCAGTATGTGAGGGGTTTCAGGCACTTGCAATGTGTTATGCCTACTGCACTTCCTTCATCATGGATTGCTGTTGTCAGTGTTTTGCACCTTAGAGACTGGCCACATTCAGTCACCTGCTGTATCACTACTGGCTGGATAAAACTACATCGGACAATGTTGCTTTGAAGTCACCCTCTCCTTGTTGTTCGGTAGTGATTGCATGCTTCAAGTCTTCGATTCGAGTGCTTACAGCCCGAACGGCGAAATTTGGTGGATTTAGTTCTGTGATATACTTTGTCCAATCAGTGCCCAGCATTTCATGGGTATTGTGCAGCCCTACTACATTGCCCCTGTCCAACTCTGCCTGTGGCATTTCGGCACACCCGTAATTGCTCCAGCTTTTGCCCCCCCCTTGCTGCTGGTGATTAGATGCCTTGTATCTTGTGCATTGTGCCTTGTCTTTGCACCTTGTGTGTTATGTGTGTGGGGGGGTATCCCCAAAAGGAGGGGTTTGTAACCCCATTTATCCCCCGAAGGGGAGCATTAATCGCCCCTCAAAAAACAGGGATAAGACCACCCTGGGGGGGGGGGGGTTATCTTATCACCCCTTTTGGAAGGGGGGGGGTCCTTTGACTCAACAGCATCAAGTGGCCGCAGTGAGGCATTGAATGGTGCTTTCCTATTTTCCATATGATTTTTTTTTACCTTAAGTCCTGTAGCCTGCTGTATTGGGTCTGATTGCCCGACACTATTTCTGCATATATGCAATCTGCTATTTCCATGAATTCGCACTTTTTTCCCTCTTGTGCGGATGTATGAAACAGCCAGGCCACCTCCACAGGGTCACATTCCCCATGGTTGACCAACACGGACAAGTTTCTGGTTCCCCTTTCTGTTCCTGCTGCTACGGGGTTCGATTTGATGCACCCTGTTGGTTGCCAACATCCATGCAGTGTGTTTTTCAATACAATTGCACTGTGAATTATTTGCCGTTTCCAGAGGATGGATTTGGTGTTGATGACACTGCTGCCCGTTATGTTTTCTTTGTTTGGGATGGGTTGGACAAGGCTGGGAGCAATTTCAGCAGCAAAAAAATGATGATCTTGAGCTGCTTTTTCCCGCATGTTAGCCCTACAATTGGAAAAGAGTTTTCTCATTGAAGTGGAATCCCATGCGAAAGGTGCAGACCAGGACAGTGAGCAACGGTTTTTCAGTGTCATGGCGCCTAGTAATCTAATCCTCCATGCCGAAAGACAACAAATATAGTACATGAGATTTAGTGTTGACTGAGGGTAAGGAGAGAGCATGAAAGATGGGTGAGGAGAGAAGAGTCCTCCGGTCAACACAGTTGGGGGTTGCGGTGGTCCTCCGAGCGACACGGCTGACGGTCGGCATGGCTGGTGGTCGCAGTGGTCCTCTAGGTGGCACAGCTAGGGGCCGCGGTGGTCAACTTCCCATATCCTAGGGTAGAAGGTGAAAAAGGAAAGCCGAGAATGGGTCAGCCTATCAATGATTGGAGAAAAAATAGTCAAGCAAATACGGGTTGCTTTGTAGGGGAAAGCGGGGGACGAGTGCAGTGTGGATGGCTTTGGTAAAGAGACAGTGAATGCGGAGGGTATGAGGGCGCAGAGCAGCAGAGCAGGTTGAGCCAACGTACTGTGAAAAGGAAAACGGCTGGCTATGCAAGCCCGCGGAAAGTATGCACAGGGCCCTGATGCCTAGCGGTCATTTAGCTTAACTCGCAAAGCAGGTCTGAAATGTCAAGGCCTTGATAAGGGTGTCCATTGGGAGGACTGTGGATAAAATATTTTGAACTTAAGTTTTATTTGTGCGGTGGGTTTTTTTGCCAAAATTCAAAGCCTAGTAGAACAACAATTTATTTTACTTAGTTGAAACTTAGCAAGAAAATCTGTTGACTAATCTTAAACAAAAGCTGGAAAAACATTGTTCCTACTCCATATTGGGGACCTTCGTGCTATGTACCCATTTCGCCTACATAGGCCGCCAACACAGCAAGGGTTCCATAGCCATTTCTGATTTTGTTCTCGACTAGAGGACCCCCAATGGCAATGGCGGGCTTAGCTAGGTTATGTAGCTAGGTTGCCCACATGTGAGCCCCCAAGAAGGTAGCGGCGAAGTAGCCAGTTTTTGATGTTGTGTGCGCGCTCTTCACATGAATTTTGTCAGTGTTTCCTATTCACCACGTCGCAATTGAGCCTTGCGTATAGGCCACATACTTCACCTTGGGACTTTGTTGCGCCATTGTGCGATGCCTCCTTGGTAAAAGGGCCCAGTTTCGTTTTATTTTTGCGGGCTTCATTGAAGCACATTGGTGCGTGCACTTCGGCCCAATCATAATGCCCATCCCATGCACCCTCTTCGGCCATCTAAAATGTGCCACCCTAGATGCGCGCCCAAGGTCCGCACCTTGGTCCACCGCTAATTTTTGCCTATGGTGAAAGCCTCATCCAACCAGGGACGTGCGTGTCAAGGTGCGCCTCGGCCTTCCCCTATGGAAGCGCCTTAGCCCACCTCCAATGCACACACAAAGGACCCAAGCCCACCCCATACACGCGCCTAGGGTCATTGCTTTAGCCAAGCCCATGTGAGTGCCTAGGGCGCAGGCCTCGGTACAGCCCTAATGGACACCCATCCTATGCACTTGTATCTACCCCAAATACGCTCCCAAGCCACAAATGTGTGCCCAGGGTGCGGGCCTTCGCCTACCCTTGATGCATGCTAAGGACATTGTCTCAGCCCAGCCCCAATGCGCCACTACATGGAAGTGAGGAAATTAGGACAACACTTTCATTATAGACTCTGTAATTCTGGACGCTTTTTCGGTCTAAAAGTTGAAACCGAAAAACAAGACCTCCTGGCCAAAATTCTCGTGTGCTGAAAAGGTCTTTGCTTATAAAACTAGCACGGGTGTTGATCACTGAAAGAGACATGGCTGTGACCACACCCTCTGTCTAAATGCTTTGAATGATTTTCATGATAGGCTTTTTTTTAAAGGACATTGTTGTTGTTAGTTTCTGCTTTAGATACTGCGCTAGTTGCTGAACCTCGGGTGTGGAGAGCATGTCATGTCACGTAACCGTAGATTAGAATGCCGCATAGAACGGCTTTAGAAGAGAATCGGAACTGAATCATGGCAGCCTCTGTGTAGAAAGTTGCGCAGCAATGGTACGTTGTGTAGAGGTTTTTTCTCAACGATACAATTTGTGCAACGATAGAGGTTCAACGATAGAGCAACCTCGTTGCAGTGGCTTCTTTGCCGTGGCAGACTCCGCAACTCCTTTTTTGTTCAGGAGACACTGCATGCACGAACTAGCCAACGGAGGACAAGATTGTTGCGGTGAAGCTGGTTGAGGTAGGATGTCACCTACGTTTGTTTTAAGTATGGCGCGGACGCACCGCCGAAAGGTGTGCTCACGGCGTTTTGTCTGCTAAGCCGTTACTGACGGTGTGCACCACCCCGGTGTTGACTTTTCAGTGTTCAATAGGCACCAGTTCGTCTTCGAAGCAGCACCTTGAAGCAGCCCCTCATGAGCCGCCGCACACCGCCTGACACCAAACTGCCTTGACCAAGGATGAAGAAGAGGCCCTTTTGAAGTACATGCGAACGTTCATGTACCAAAGGTTAGGAGTTGACATGAACAACAAACGAACCAAATGAAACAACGAACATTAAAAACACCTGAGCCCGGGGATGCCGTTCTACCCTCTAAAGCTTTGCAACCAAAGGGAGATAGGTCTAGCATCTCCTTCTCTGGACGGAACTTCTTTAGAATAATATGCGCCAGCCCCAACGACAACACATAACAACTGCAACATTCCCGAGTAGCGCCGCGGCGATTATTCAGCTTCGCCGTTGCATCATCATTCTACAGCATCGAACTACGCCTTTGCAACACCTTTCAGCAGAGTGCGTTGCTGCTCATATTCAATTGCTCTGTCGCCGCAAACATTCAGTTGCGCCATCGCCGTGAGCACTGAGCCCGGTACCGGCAATGTGCTGTCTCCTCCTTGCTCCCAAGCCTCCGCTGCGTTGAAGAGAGGTGTCATCGCTGAGCGACATAGGCAGTGCGAGGCTTAGATAAAAAAAAAGATTGCGGTGTTTTGCAAAATGTTTTACACGCAGGGTAAAAGAAAAACCCATGTAGAGTGTTAAAGACAATGGAATGTAGGAATAGTAAAACAAACATTTCAGTATTTGCGAAGTATTTTACATACAAGGTTTTGAAAAAGAATGCCCGGTTTTAAAAAAAACGCCGATTCTATGGGTAGATTACCACAGCCAGAATATGTTTGAAAATACGGAGGCAAAACCAGTGCTCTAGGTGCCAGGGATATAGAAATTGCGGTTAGAAAACATGCTTCTTGGAAACGGGGCTCAAATTAAAAGAGTTTGAAAATGCTCAATCCCCTATAGGGTGCCTGCCTCGTCCCATTCGATCTCTTCGAATTGTACCACTTGGCCTACCTCAACATGCTTACTTGGTGCCCCCCAAGAAGACAAGGGCATCGAGCTTTTTTGGTGACCGCACGTTCGGTGGACATGACAAAGCCAAAGATTCTTAGACCAACACGGAACAATTTCAGATTCCTAACACCCACAAGTTTTGTAATCAACCGAAGTCGTGTGAATAATAGTGAATAGTATAAGAAAGATGTCCTTGATTAATGCCCTAGATATTTTGATGAAATCCTGCAGGTTTTGAAGTTGAAAACCCAAACCAAAGCAGCAAGTAGAGCAAGAACAGGATGTGGATCGAATCAATGATTGGTTTTGGAATCCAGTGTAACACAGAAGGGCTGCAGATAGACAATGCAGGTTTATACACAAAGTTTCAATCACAAATGGATAATACAAAAGATTTTATATGAAAACTGGACTGACTCAGGCCTCCAAGATAGCATCAGGCACTTCATGTGCACTCTTTTGGGTGAAATGGTGCTGGTTAGGAATGTGGGGCATAGATGTCAGGCCAACACAGAAAATGACTTGGCCAAGCAACCGAATTCAGAAACAGTTGAAAGGTAGAACCACAATAAGTGGTAGAAACAATTGAGTATAGGGGTCTTGGGGTGGGAGACCACTAGGCTTAACCTCCAAGGCCTAAAGCATGAAATGCCTATTTTATTTCGGTATATCCTTCATGAAGGAAGGTACCTCCGCTGAGTTGAGTGGTAGGGGTGAACTTCATGGGGGGCTAGGGTTATAACCCTAGTTACCTTAAGAAAGTGTACTTTAGGCTTCAAAAGAGTGATAAAAATACTTAAGTTAGTCTTAGCATCAACAAAAGGGTTTTAAGGGGGGCTTGGCCTGGATCAAGCCCTCCAAGAAAGACATGGCAGTGACTTTTTCTTACTCCCCCCTGGAGTACTAGTTAGCTAAGCTAGTAGGACCAAGGAAAAAGGCTCAAATATTCCCAAAATCACCTCAGAAAGTGCATTAAACGTACCAAAAACATCCTCATCAGTTCATAGAAGCCTATCACACTGTAGGTACCCTCGAAAAACAGTGTAATGTACCGTGAATGATGTCCCTCCGATGGGGCATTCCTCAAAAGTCGCCGGCGTGCGACGAAAACTTTTGGTAAAAATTTGGAGTTAGTGGGGTTTGAACCCAGGACTCCCTCCCTAGAGCATATGTGCTTGCCCACTAGGGTACAGTCGACCACTCTGATGCGGACGGCGATCGCTGTATAAACAGCGTTTTAATAAGCGTCCTGACCAAGGCCCAGGGCGGAGCAATACTCCCAATGGAGGACACAAACCTCCAGGAGCTGAAAAAAATAGAAAATGTAACCAACAGGGAGTGATTCCTGCGGTTTAGCGAAAGGGGTAGCAATTTAGCAAGTCAAATCGCTAAAAATTGACGAAATCACGCGAGAAATCGTCATTTTTACACATAACTCAAAGTCGCAGACAAGCGCAAAGGAAGCGGACTTCAAAAACAAGGTTGCGCAAGGGTAAGGTAGGTAGGTAGGTAGGTGCACTCGGTCGTGGAGAGGCGCCCCATGGTTCCCCCTGGCGTCCCCCCTGTGACGAACAGCAAGAGCCTCCGCGCGTAAAGAGGGGAGGCGGCTTACATCCCGCTAGACCTGACTGTTGGCCCCCAACAAAGCGGCCCCGGGCAACACCGGGAGGGCTGATCGCCGCCAGCGTGACGTGCTTGTCTCGCCGGGAGGGTGTGCCCCCGTGCTTGCGCACGTCCCCTCCTTTGGGCGGAACCCTAGAGGTTCACCGGACTTTCTGGCGTATCCCGTTCCCAAGGCATGCATGCACATTCTTGGTACTAGGGTTCCGAGGCGCTTGGGTGTCGCACGCTCCGCCTCGAGTCCCAAAGCAGCGCAGGCCTTAGGATGCAGCCTTACCCCAGGTCTCCGGATCTTGTTTGGCCGGGTCACCTGCATGGCACGGGCTGCCTCAGTGCCCGGGCTGTGGGCACTGGGTTTCCTACTGTTGTGTGGCGTTTGCGTTTGGGTCCGGTTTGCGGTCGGGTGTGGGTTTTGTTAACTCCGCCAGTCCTGGCTGGGGTCTTGGGTGGGTGTGTTTGGGCACGGTTTGTGGTGTTGTCCCTCTAGTGTCGGCTGTTTGTGGTGTTCGTGGTTGGGGTTTGGTTTCGGCCTGCTTATGGGACGTGTGTGGTTTCGTGCGCGCCACGCTTGCGCCCCGCCGTTTCTTGTTCCGGCGTGCGGTGTGGGCGTGCGTGCTGGGCCCGGGTCTCGGCTGTGCCCAGCCCTTCTTGGCTGGGTTGTCGGGGTGTGTTTTTTGCGCTTTTTTTTTTTTTTTTTTTTTTGCTGGGTGTCCCTGTCCCGGGCCTTGTGGTCCCTGTCCCCCCATCCCCTTTCTTTCAGGCTGGGCTGCTGGCTCTTTTTTTTTTCGTGGTGTGTGTCTGCATGTTTCGGTGTCCCTTTTCCCGGTGGGCCGCTGTTCCTGGCTTGGTGTTGCCAGTTTTGGCTGGGTGGTCCCCCTGTGCCTCTTTGGGGGTCCTGTCTTCGGTGCCTTCTGGGGGGGGGGTTTGGCCGCCTCTGGTGGTGTTGGCGGGGGGTTTGGTGGCTGTGCGCTGTTTTTGCGCCCCCCCCCCCCTCCCCCCTCTGTTGTTTTTTTTTTGGGGGGGGGCCTGCCGGTTCCTCCCTCTGCCTTTCCTGGGCTGGCGCAAGCACTGGCCCGCATTCACTGTTGTCTTCCGGGCTGCTGTTGGCGGTTGCGCTCTGTTTGGCCGTGTTCCGGCCCCATGGGTCGGGTGGGCTATGTACACGGTGGGCTCGGCGCCCCTTCTTGCCGGGTTAGGTCCTGGCTCTGCCGGCTGGGCGGCTGCGCCAGGCTTGTGGCTCTGGGTTAGGGGGCTGGGGTTGTTCGTGTCCTTTCCCCTCTGCGGTGCCGGATGTAACCTTCTGGGTGGTCCGCCACTGTTGTTGCCGGGCGCGCTGTTGCCCCGTGTGTGGCCTGCGGTGCTGGTGTGTGGCGTGCTGGTGCGGCGCCTTCCGGGCTGTGCGGTGGCTTGCTTCGGTTAGTCCTTCAGGTCAGGGTCAGTTGTGTCGTGTTGTGCCGCTCTGTGCCGCGTCGCGTCGCGTCGTGCTGTGGCGCGTTGCACTGTGGCGCGCTGTGGTGCGGTGTGCCGTGGTCTCGCGTTGTGCCGCGGTGCGTCAGTGGAGGTCAGCCTGGCCTGTGTCGTGGTGCAGAGTGCGGGCCGGAGTGTGGCTGGCTGGAGGCTGGGGGGTGCGGTTAGGTGTGGGTGTCTCGCCGGGTCCGTGCTGTGGGGGCTTGGGCGTGCCGCTCGGGCTGGTGGGTCGGGTAGGTCCATCGCGTGACGGTCCGTGGGGTTGCCCTCCCTGGGGGCCTGTGCATTGGTCCCGTGTCCTCTGGGGGTTTCGGTCCCTAGTCCTGGTCGCTGTGGCCGTGCCTTTGTCCTCTTCCGGTGCCTGTGAGGTGGCCCTTGTGGCGGCCGGGGTCGTCGCCTGGCGGTGAGGGCGTGGTGGTGCGCCGTGCGGCGGCGTTCCCTGCGGCTTCCTCTGTGGGTGTGGCCCGTTCTCCCCGTGTAGGTGTGCCCTCCATTCCCCGTGTGGTTTCCGGTGGCTGGTGGGTGTGCGCTGGTGTGATCCGTACGGCGTCCGATGCTTGCTTCGGCGATGTGTGTTGGGGGGTGCGCCCCCGGGAGTCGTGGTGCGTTCGGTGGGGGTGGGGCGGCGCTGGTCCCCCCGTCGTGGTATGCCCTTCCTGGGTGTGGGTCGTGGCGTTTGCCGTGGTGCCCTTTTCCTCCGTGCCTTGGTCCCCGCTCCCGCCCCTTCCTGGTTCTTGGGTGGTTTCCTGCCCCCATGTGCTGTCTCTTCCGGCGTCCTGTCCCTGTGAGTGCCTGCCCTCAGTTGGGGCCCCTCTGTGCCCTCTTGCCTGAGTGCCCCTTGGTGTCCCTTGCCCTCCCCTTGCCCTTGTCCTCCCCCTTCCTGGTGTGGTGGTGGCGGGAGGGGCAGGATGGGGAGGGGGCGCCGACGGCCCAGGCCTGGGGGTGTGAAGCCGGTTCGGACCCCCGTGGCCATCTTGGGGTCACTTGGGGTGTGTATTTATGTGCCGGCAAGCCGCCATTGGCTGATATCATACTCTCCCATCCACCTGAACTAACCCGATGTGATAGTGTGATAGGTTTGGCCATTCCGGCTATGAGCGGTCATATTCAGTACCGAGGCACCGCCAGCGGAGATTTATATATCGGAATATCAGGAATCTACAGGGTTTTATTATCATAATGTTTCCGTAATTTTTCAGCCTTTCGTTCTGATGGTCAATGTATCGGCGACTGTCAGTTGGCTCGCGATTTTGCGTTAACCGATTGGTTAACTGTTATTTCCAGATATTTTGGCGGATACTCCGTTGAAGGGTCAGATTTCATCAGCAAAGGGTTCGTTGCTTCCGCAATTCTCTGAATAAGCACTCGAAATTTTAATCAGAATTTTTCGCGATGTCGAAATCGGATTTTCGACTTCGACATCGCCGCACTTGATTTGGACTTCTTCGAGTGGTCGTACTCTTTTCCCTATGCCCGAATCAGGTTTCCCTTATACTTGCCACCCATTTGACTTGGAGATATAAGGGAAACAAAGGCGAATCGTGGGACCACTTTGAAGAGCCATATCTACGAGCGAGTGTGAGGAAAGAGAATAAGGAAGGTTGGGTTGGAACTGCCTTGGTCTCAACTTAATTTAGGAAGCATCAAACGCCTTTGGTGTGTACACATGCCCGATATAGCAAGGGATAATGGTCAAGAGGGTATAAAGTGATATATAACTCTTGAACCGTGCAACCGAACATTTTATTGTGACTTTCGAGTGTACCGCATGAGTGTTGGGGTTGCATAGCAACTTTCCTTGGGTTCCTACGTATTTTTGACGTGAAGTTATGTCAATGGAGGGACGTGGCATATCATGGTGGGAGCCATATTTTGAGGGTATGTGTTGTATGCATGGTATATGTTTGATATGCTCACGCCCATGTTATATATCTTCGTGTGGCCGAAGAGATGGGGAGCCATACGTGACAAGGGCTTTGCCCATGTCCCAATTGTGGAATTCAAAGCGCTAGACCAAGTCTACTGCGTATGTATTGCTCATGGTATGTTTGACAAAGAGATCCATGGGTGCACTCCCATTTTCATGGGGCATGTAGATATTAGTGGCGAAGGTATCTCCATGCGGCCGATTGGGGATCCAAGTGGGGGAATTGTTCGCAAATGGTTCCAATCATTTGTGTATTGAACCATGAGCGGATATCATGGGTGAGCATAGAGATATACTATCATGACAATTTTGTATTTGGTCATATTTTCATGTTTTTGACCTCAATTTTTGCTCATTTTTGTGTTTTGTGTACTCACCTGGTCAGCTAACAGCAAGAAGCCTATGGAGAGTCGAACCATGGTATGTTGTTCATATGTTGGCATATGCTTTGGAGTTGAACACCACCATATGCCGGATTGTGTACTCCATTTGGCTTGGCGCACGAAGGATTTCAAGAATTGGTCTCAAGATCATGGGCTGACTTGGGCAGTGCGTGGCGCCCATATCCGAAAGGGTTTCGAGGGTAAAATGGGGATGTACATGGGCATTGGCCTTTGGTCTCTATCCTCCATGAATAGTAGACTTCGATTCCATGCATGCTTGGAGCCTTCGGATATGTAGTAACTTCAATTTTGAGCATATATGTGATATATGGCCAATATGGTGCGAATTGGCAGTTTTTTGGCATGTTATGAGTTCAAACTCATAGGTCATTTCTCCAAGCCCATTCGACTCCAAGTCCAACCAAGGTTATGTCAGGGTAGGGCATGGTCCTGAGTGCCACTCTAGGCCATGACACGCCACCTCCCCTATTGGGCTGGGATTTAGAGGCTTGGGAGTGAACACATTTTTGGGGTTTATGTAATGACTTTTGACATGTGGCATTTCACCATCCTATTGGACTGGGTTCAGGGCATCATGTTGATGAGTCAAGGGAAGGTCTTGAGTCCAGGGAATGAGGGGTCTATGGCTGTGATTGTATAAGTTTCCATCTTTCCCCAACTTTGCTTTATTTGTGTTCATATGCCAATTTCAGGGCTTCACTCTTTGGTGCAATTCTTGTACATGCCCGCCACCGTGGGAATACCGGTGTGCTGAACGGAAGCCCGCAGCCTGATTTGGATTGTGAATTGGGCTATTGCTGTATTTGTGGGATCTGGTTGCTGTCCAGGGTTGAAGGAGGATTACACTTTCTATATTTTTGGATTTTGGACCTTGGACTTTGAGGATTTTGAGAAATGCAATCGTTGATCCGGAGTAAATCAGCAGGGGTAACAGGCGGAAGGGGCACAGCGGGGGCCGGTCCTGGTAGGGACCTTCTTTATGGTAGCAGAGGCTTACCTGCTGCCCCTACCAACCGCCGACCCGGGGACTTGGGCCCTTATGAGCCCTGCCCAAGTACACCCCGGGTGCGTATTGTGGACTCGGTGGAGACCACGCCGGAGATTGGAGCCATAGAAGAGCGGAGACGTTCAAGAGCATGGCGAACTCCGGAAGTTGAAGCCTGAAGAGAAGTACGACAGTCGGGAAGAGGAGGACGTGACATGGAGGACCTGGTCTCCATGTGCGAGCGTCGCTGCCGAAAGGCATGCAACCTCCGCTCCGCCGCGGAGGACTCGGATGAGGCTTGCCATTCAGGCAGCAGTGGAGGACGGGCCCGGCGCTACCGGAAGCGCGGGTCACCCAAGTCCGCGGCAAGGGACGCCGGGGCTATGGACACGGACCCCAGCCCGGTCAGGCTGTGGGAATCCGAGGGGCACTCTGAGGGCTATCGGACAGCCTACGAGCCACCTTCGGAGCCGGAGATGTCCGCGCCGATCGCCAGGGCGCATACGGCCCCCGAGCCCGCCCTGCAGCACGACGCCGAGGGCTTGGAGAGGCCAGCCAGGGCCCGGACGGCACCTGTGCCCCGGCACACGGGACCAGAGACGGACGCCATAGGCGATACGCCCATGGGCGACGAGTCTGAGGTGCCGGGAACCGCGGGATGCGCTGAATCCGGCGGAAAGCACGCTGCGTGCCACTGCGAGCACGTGTCCTTCCTCATGGGCAAGTACCCGAAGATGGGGATGGACGCCATCGTGCATCATCTTGACCGCCTGGACAACGCCAAGGATGCTCTAGAGGAGGACGTCGCGGGGATCCTGGACGACCAGTCGGCCGCGGAGAACCACATGGAGGAGCTGCGAGCGGATCAGGCCCGGTACCGGGAGAATCTGGAGCTGGCCCTGCAGAAGCAGCAGCAAGTGGTGGACAGCCTCCTCCACTTAGTGGAGGACATGTCGGGACGCCTGAGAAGGCTAGAGGAGCAACAGCCCCTCGCCTCGGGTCCGGAGCTCCCGGCAAAGCCGGCCGCGGTAGAGCTGGTGGAGCGGGTTAAGACCCTCAGGAGCGCCATGGAGAAACCCATGGGCGGCCCTGCAGAGGCACCCTACGCGCCTCCGCGTGTTGACCCGGGTGCGCTGCCGTTTGTTCCCCTATTCAGCGAATCCACAATGCTCGGGGAACACACGGCACCGGCTGGGTCCAGGCGGGAAGGGCGCGTAACTACAGACCCGAGGAGCCTGACGGTGCAGATGCCCCATGCCACCCAGGATCCACCGCCCGCTACGACTACATATGCAGTTTATGCGGAAGAGGAGATCCAGAACCAGACCATGCAGGGGCGAACCATGGGAAGCGCCGACGGACATGGTCGAGGCCATCCAAGCGGAAACCTGTGGGCGAAGGACCCCAATACGGGGATATGGACGGCCGATGGAGCAAGTCCTTCCCGCATTCCAAACCCCATGGGTTCAGGCCCGACTGGACCGCACTCCATGGAGGAGAGGGATGTACGGGGAGTGTACTCACACCCCCCGGCCACAGGTGGTATCCGTCTCGGTGGAGTGGTGGCTGGAGACGTCGGAGACGCCATCAGGATTGACGACCTCAGGGGAATCAAAATCTCCTATTACGACGGGAACCCGTCCAACCTGGATGACTTCATCCTGGACTGGGAGGATTTCGCCGAGGAGGTCGTCGGCGAGATGCGGGGAGCGCCGCGGGACAAGTGGGTATGCCCGACATTCCCACACCGCTTGGCGCAGGACCTGAAGGAGGAGCTGCGGGATCAGATCCGGGAAGGATTGATCCGTACGGAGCAGGCCTGCCTCCAGTGGTTGGAGGACGAGGAGCGGGTGGACGCTCCGAACCAGAAGCTGGAGGACCTGTGGTCCATTCCACTGCCGCTGGACCGCGGTGAGTTGCGGGTCCGGGAGTGGAACCGGTATCTGCGGAAGTACCGCAGATGCCTCAAGCTGGTGGAAGACTGGAACGAGGCCAGTGAAATCCGCCACTTGCTGAAGGACGTCCTCCCCAGCAACTGGAAGAGGCGAGTGGAGGACGAGGAGAAGAAGCGCGCCAAGAAGCGGGTGGCGGTGCGGATCATGGCGGCGGAGGATACCCATTCGGGTATCATGGAGTTCTTCAGGAGGAACCTGGGCGAACCCAACCGGATGTTGGGCCTGAAGAACGCCGTGTACGTGGAGGTATTCGGGGACTCCATGGGGCAAAGGTTGCTGCGCCTCAACAACGTGGAGTGGAGGCGCGGGGAGCCGCTGAGGATGCAAGTCATCTTCGCCCGCATGAGCCTTGACGAGATCGTGAAGTACATCACGGTGGAGTTGAAGCTCAATGCGAAGAACGAGGCCCACGTGCAGGATCGACATGGTCATGGACAACGAGGCCACCGAGAAGACCGACATCATCGAGAGATCCAGGAGGACACGGCCAACTCCGCGGAGGATGGTAGTGGAAGTGGCCAAGACCACTGGTCCCGGGAGGATCACGAGGAGGCCCATTTCTTCGCGTTTGTGGCACACAACGTGAAGAACCATGGGCAGGATCGGTCCAGATGGAGCCAGGTGGGACCCAAGAAGGGCAAAGAGCCAAGGAGGATCGGGAACCCACCGCTCTCGTTCCGGGAGTACAGGTCTCAGCACGACGGGTGCTGGGTCTGTTATGGCAAGGGAAACAACCATGCACACGACCACCGTCAGTGCAAGGTGTATGAGGCGGACAAGAAGGCCTACTTCGCAGCCCACCCCGAGAAGAAGCCCAAGGAGCAGCGGATTTCCGATTGGAAGGCGAAGGGCGGAGACGGGGGAAAAGGCCAAGGCAAAGGCCAAGGAAAAGGCGGAGGAAGAGGCTATGGTGGTGGACCTGGCCAAGACCGACGAGTAAGGTCGATCAAGGAAGTTGCTGAGGACATGTTGAGGATGTTGGAGGAACTCAAGGCCCAGCAGCGGGGTGGACAAAGTCCTGGCGGATCGCAGCCGGATGGGGCTGCGGGAAGCCAAGTCTAGAGGAGCCCCCACGGGAGTGGGAGCTCGGAGGTCTCTCCTCCGAAAATCAGTGGAATCCCTGAGAAGGCAAAGGCACATCGGGTGCCGAAGAAGGCTCCGGAAGAGCCAAAACCACTGAGTTTCGCCACTCCCAACCCCTGGAGCGCCCTGCCAAGGGAGGTACATGTGGGTACGGGACATGGCAAGAAGGAAGGAGCGACCACGGAGAGCCCCGTGGACGGGCAGGACCAACCCAAGATCTACACCATCCGCGACCATACCCTTGAAGTCCTGATGCACCCGGACGTGCTAGAGTTGCATGCCGTGAGAGTCGTCCATACACCGCATGGCGACGAGCGGCAGTTGCACTTGAAAGTGCGAGTACGGTGCGGACGAGAGGAGAAGGTGGTGGATGTGTTAGTGGATACGGGTGCCCAGGTGAGCCTGGTCCGGAGAGGGTTGTTCAAGGAGGAACTCCTGCAGCACAGCCGGAGACCGGTCCGCCTGAAGGTCGCCAATGGAGAGATTATGGGTGGCGGCACCCATGAGGCCACCATCAGTATGGAATTCTGGGAACATGAGCGCTTGAACCGCCCTGATCAGGCGAAGAGAAGCACTCTATCCGGGAACTTCTATGTGGCCGACATTACTGATTGGGATATGATCATGGGGTACGACTTCATGGTGGCCAACGCCATTGGAGCCCTTCCCCATCGTGCAACGCTGGTCCGGGAGGACGATGAATGCCTCACATGGCTGTCTACGGATTATGCGTGCGGGTCATCCCAGTGGAACGCTGAGGAAGAGGATCGGATCGTCCGAGCGGTGCAAGCTGTGGGTGCCAAGTCCAGAGGAGACCGTGGAGTTCAGCTCACGGAGTATGGAATGGCGCCGCAAGTGTACATCAGGATGATTCAGACGCTGGGAGCCGAAGCGCCCGAGACGGACGTCTTCGCTTCCCGGGATGCCCCACTTCTGCGGAAGTGTAGGAGGCATTGGCATCGAGGAGACTCAGCCTGGCTCAGTCATTGGGGTTTGAAGGAGTGGGGACCCATGTATTGGCATGGCTCCCTGGACAATACCAGACGTACGGTGGAGAAGATCATCGCGGATAGGGCGAAGGGGATCCTGGTCATAACCGGCATAGGATCCACCCCATGTCCGCTGGAGGGTCTCAAGTCGACGCTGGACTCCATCACCCTGAACGAGATGTCATTCGAGCCAGAGGAGGAGTTGTTCATCGACGCCAAGGGTGTATCAATGCCCTCCCCGGGTCAAGCGTGGGGTACCAAGGCTTTCCTGGTGGATGGGGCGCAAGCCCAGCCCACGGGTGATGAAGCATTCGTCCGTAGGGTGGAGGCGGTGCCCATGAAGGTCATGTTTGAGCCCAAGGAGGGGACGGATCAGCCAATTGATGGCATTGACGTCCTGTCCCACGCCGAGATCGACGACGTCGTCAACTACATGCGGATGGGGATGCACGACCGTGTGGCAGCCAAGAAGAGGCGGGCCATGGTCACATCTCCGCATTGGTTGGATGACAAGATGTTGGTCACCGGCAAGTACGAGAAGGATGAGTTCGTGGCGAGGGTCATGGATCACATCGCGGACCAATACGATGGTCAGGTTGGGTTGGACCCACCAACATGGGATTTTCCAAGAATGGGTACCGATAGCGACAGTCACCAGCCCGATGCCGCAAATTTCCGAAGATTATCGCTGGGAAGAGCTCCCCACGACGATGAAGACGGCATATCGGACGAGGAGAAGTCGGAATCGGACCCAGAAGAGGCCTACACCGCAGTGCGGTCGGTTGTATCTATACCGAAGCAAGCGGCTGAAGAGGCCCAGGAGAACCCGAAGGTGGCCGAGCTGAAGGAGAGGCTGATCAAGGCCTATCCGCGGCTATTCAGTGGCGTCGCCAACAAGAACCCTCCAGATCGTGGGAGGTTTGGTACAGCGAAGATCAAGCTGAAGCCGAACCCGAAGATCTATCAACATCGGGAGTACCAACTTCAGGGCGATCGGGCCGAGGCCATGAAGAAGCTGTTGGCCGAGTTCATTGAGCGGGGATGGATCGAACCCTCCGACAGTGAGTGGGCCAGCCCAGCCTTCATCGTGCCCAAGAAGGAGAAGGGCGAGTGGAGGTTGGTGGTTGATTACAGAGGTTTGAATGAGCAGACCGAGCACGACTCGTACTCGCTTCCCCTGATCGACTCCATCCTCCAAAAGCAACAGAAAAAGCGGATTTTCACGGTGTTGGACCTGAAACACGGTTACCACCAGATGCCGCTACACCCGGACTCCAGGCCCTGCACAGCGATGTCGACGCCGCTGGGGCCCATGCAGTGGAAAGTGGTGCCTATGGGTGCCAAGAATGGCAACGCCGCTTTCCAGCGCATGATGGAGGACCTACTCGGTCCTGTCCGGGACTGTGCCGACCCCTTCGTGGATGACATCATCATCGGGTCCGGCACGGAGAACATGACTGAGGACGAGCTCATCGACGCGCATGAGAAGGATCTGCGCCGAGTGCTCAGCGAGTTGGACAAGCACAACATGGTGTGCAAGCCCACCAAAGCCTCACTCTTCGTGAAGGAAGTGGAGTTCGCAGGTCACGTGGTTGGTCACAGGCAACGCCGTCCCATGCCTGGGAAGCTGGCATCCCTGCACCACTGGGAGAAGCCCCAGACCATCAGCGAACTCCGGTCCTTCATGGGGTTCTGCAATTACTATTCGGGCTATGTCCGGATGTATGCCGAACTCTCGGGGCCGCTGCACAAGATGCTGTAAGTGGGCAAGTTCGATGGCCGGAAGGGGAGCAAGAAGAAGCTTGCTTGGACCCCTGAGGCCGAAGATGCGTTCAGCCGCCTGAAGGAGCGACTCCTGGGGCAGCTGGGGCTATTCCTGGTGGACCCGGACAAGGGATTCGTGCTACGGACGGACGCCTCGGACTATGCTGTGGGGGCAGTCCTCGAGCAGATCCGGGACGACGGGTCACATGTACCTGTGGCGTTCTGGAGTCGGATCCTGGCCGAGGGCCAACGCCGCACCTGGACCGCGAGGGAGAAGGAGACGTACGCCATTGTTTGTGCGCTCAGGAAGTGGTCTGGCCACATCGGATTGCAACCGGTGGTGGTTTGTACGGACCATCAGTCCTTGCAGAGCTGGCACAAGGAACACGTCGACACCCCCTCGGGACCGGCGGCAAGGAGGGCCCGATGGCACGAGACGTTCGCCAAGTTCGACCTCAGCGTCGTGTACGTCCCGGGGAAGGACAACACTGTGGCAGATTGCCTCAGTCGCTGGGCCTACCCCGCGGGCAAGGCTTGGATGGACATATCCAGCCATGGAGACGCCGAGGAGACCGAGGAGGCCAAGCGTATCATCGAGATGGAGAAGGTCATGGAGCAAGAGGGGGTCAAGTGCTTTGTGGTGATGGCCAACCGTACGGACCTGGCCAAGTTCCGGGGCGCCCGAGTCCAGGCTATTCGAGAGGAAACCCTCGAGCAATGGATGGTGGCCCCTGTAGAGCTAGTCAGGTCGGTGCTCACAGAGGACTGGTCGGATGACTACGCGGCATCCGAGCACTGGAGCAAGTACTGGAATGCCGTCAGCGCCCCGTCGGACGACGAATGGCCCGAGGGCTTGACCGAGGATGGCGACAAGTTGTTCCTCAAGGACAAGCTGCTGGTGCCCGAAAACCGAGTGGAGGAGCTCATTGACCATTGGCACAACGCCCAGCTCATGCACCCTGGCCGAGACAAGATGCAGCAGGACCTGGAGTGGCGTTTCAGGTTCCCTCCGGGGTACTACGCCATCCTGGATAGGTACTGCAGCGACTGTGCCGTGTGTCGGGCCACGAAGAGCCCTAACCACTCCACAGCGGGCAACCCGGTGTACACGGCTATACCGGAAGCCCCTATGCGGTCCGTGGCCATGGATGTATTCGCCATGCCTGAGGTTACCGTGGAAGGAGAGACCTATGACTGTGTCATCCTGGCGGTGGATAGGCACAGTGGGTATATCGTGGCGGTCCCTGGCAAGAAGTCCAAGAAGAAGGACAAGAAGGACAAGCATGGAGTGGGGCTGCAGGCCAAGACCGTCGCTAATGCCATGATCAGGCGTTGGCTGACGATTTTCGATGTCCCAGCTGTCATCTGCAGCGATCGGGGCAGTCAATTCGTGGGGACGTGGTTCAAGACGATGTGCAAGCACATGGGGATTCGGCATGCCAAGACCGTGGCATACCACAGCCGGTCGAATGGCCGTGCTGAGGTGGCCGGGCGGCAGATGTTCGAGAAGTTCCGCCAGCTGCACATTGATGAGCCGGGCCGGAACTGGTATAACTCGCTGTGGAGAGTACTCCAGGCGTATCACGACCTTCCGGGACCCACTGGACTGTCGCCCCATCGCATCCTGTTCCTACGGGATCGAGTGTCACGCACTCTTCCGTGGATGAACCATGGCAAAGTGGCCCGGGATGCGAACGCCATGATGGCTGAGGCGGACGACACGGCGGCCAAGGTGTGCAAGGCACTTCAGGATGAGCACGACAAGAGGGCCAAGTACTTCAAGCAAGGAAAGGTCCAGAAGTATGCTCTCCAAGACACCGTGTGGGTGGAGCGGCACCACAAGGATGTCCTGTCCAGGCATTGGCAGGCGTCTTGGTATGTGCCGGGGGTGATCGTGCGGAAGGTCGGACAGGATGTGTATGCGGTTCGTGTGGGGGATAACAAGATCCTGGACCGCTACCACACCCAGCTTCGTCCCCGAGCATCAGACCCCAGCGGACGTCCCGTCACCTTCGAGTTCACGGCCGGCGATGTGGACTCGGACGACGAGGGTGAGGACGACGACTTCACCGCTGAGAAGATCCTGGCGGACAAGCCGGACCCGGGGACGCCTGGGGGAAGGCTGTACAAAGTCCGTTGGAAGGGATTCGCCGCATCCAGGGATTCGTGGGAGCCTCCGAGCAGTTTTGTGCCGAGGTACACCACGGTCTGGATGGACTACCTGAAGAAAAAGAGTATTTCTTTGGATGTCAAGGACGTATTGGTCCATTTGGTTGCTGCTGTAGCACCGTAATGGATCCCCCTTGGCATTTTGTTTGTTTCTGTGAATGGGGAGACAAGTGAGGGCGTTCATCCGGGGATTTTTCGGCCTTGATCGGCCATATACCCCCTTCACTCGATCTCCACATATATATTTCATTGTGGTATACTTATTTAGGTCGACCGACGACGTTTTTCTATCTTTGATCCCCTTGGTCCATGTTGTAGATCAAGAGGAGACCGGATATGGCGTAGGGCGCTGAGTATCAGTGTCCTCACCCCTCCCTTGGGGCATGGGGGACGCCTACGACGTGTGTGGGGCCTCCATGTGTCCTTGGGACATGGAGGGGGGGGTTGGAGCCCATTGGGGTCCTCCCGTCCTCTCTTCATTGGTTTCCGAGCGGATACAACGCTCTGAGAAGGGGGGTGAAGCCGGTTCGGACCCCCGTGGCCATCTTGGGGTCACTTGGGGTGTGTATTTATATGCCGGCAAGCCGCCATTGGCTGATATCATACTCTCCCATCCACCTGATCTAACCCGATGTGATAGTGTGATAGGTTTGGCCATTCCGGCTATGAGCGGTCATATTCAGTACCGAGGCACCGCCAGCGGAGATTTATATATCGGAATATCAGGAATCTACAGGGTTTTATTATCATAATGTTTCCGTAATTTTTCAGCCTTTCGTTCTGATGGTCAATGTATCGGCGACTGTCAGTTGGCTCGCGATTTTGCGTTAACCGATTGGTTAACTGTTATCCCCAGATATTTTGGCGGATACTCCGTTGAAGGGTCAGATTTCATCAGCAAAGGGTTCGTTGCTTCCGCAATTCTCTGAATAAGCACTCGAAATTTTAATCAGAATTTTTCGCGATGTCGAAATCGGATTTTCGACTTCGACATCGCCGCACTTGATTTGGACTTCTTCGAGTGGTCGTACTCTTTTCCCTATGCCCGAATCAGGTTTCCCTTATACTTGCCACCCATTTGACTTGGAGATATAAGGGAAACAAAGGCGAATCGTGGGACCACTTTGAAGAGCCATATCTACGAGCGAGTGTGAGGAAAGAGAATAAGGAAGGTTGGGTTGGAACTGCCTTGGTCTCAACTTAATTTAGGAAGCATCAAACGCCTTTGGTGTGTACACATGCCCGATATAGCAAGGGATAATGGTCAAGAGGGTATAAAGTGATATATAACTCTTGAACCGTGCAACCGAACATTTTATTGTGACTTTCGAGTGTACCGCATGAGTGTTGGGGTTGCATAGCAACTTTCCTTGGGTTCCTACGTATTTTTGACGTGAAGTTATGTCAATGGAGGGACGTGGCATATCATGGTGGGAGCCATATTTTGAGGGTATGTGTTGTATGCATGGTATATGTTTGATATGCTCACGCCCATGTTATATATCTTCGTGTGGCCGAAGAGATGGGGAGCCATACGTGACAAGGGCTTTGCCCATGTCCCAATTGTGGAATTCAAAGCGCTAGACCAAGTCTACTGCGTATGTATTGCTCATGGTATGTTTGACAAAGAGATCCATGGGTGCACTCCCATTTTCATGGGGCATGTAGATATTAGTGGCGAAGGTATCTCCATGCGGCCGATTGGGGATCCAAGTGGGGGAATTGTTCGCAAATGGTTCCAATCATTTGTGTATTGAACCATGAGCGGATATCATGGGTGAGCATAGAGATATACTATCATGACAACTTTGTATTTGGTCATATTTTCATGTTTTTGACCTCAATTTTTGCTCATTTTTGTGTTTTGTGTACTCACCTGGTCAGCTAACAGCAAGAAGCCTATGGAGAGTCGAACCATGGTATGTTGTTCATATGTTGGCATATGCTTTGGAGTTGAACACCACCATATGCCGGATTGTGTACTCCATTTGGCTTGGCGCACGAAGGATTTCAAGAATTGGTCTCAAGATCATGGGCTGACTTGGGCAGTGCGTGGCGCCCATATCCGAAAGGGTTTCGAGGGTAAAATGGGGATGTACATGGGCATTGGCCTTTGGTCTCCATCCCCCATGAATACTAGACTTCGATTCCATGCATGCTTGGAGCCTTCGGATATGTAGTAACTTCAATTTTGAGCATATATGTGATATATGGCCAATATGGTGTGAATTGGCAGTTTTTTGGCATGTTATGAGTTCAAACTCATAGGTCATTTCTCTAAGCCCATTCGACTCCAAGTCCAACCAAGGTTATGTCAGGGTAGGGCATGGTCCTGAGTGCCACTCTAGGCCATGACACGCCACCTCCCCTATTGGGCTGGGATTTAGAGGCTTGGGAGTGAACACATTTTTGGGGTTTATGTAATGACTTTTGACATGTGGCATTTAACCATCTTATTGGACTGGGTTCAGGGCATCATGTTGATGAGTCAAGGGAAGGTCTTGAGTCCAGGGAATGAGGGGTCTATGGCTGTGATTGTATAAGTTTCCATCTTTCCCCAACTTTGCTTTATTTGTGTTCATATGTCAATTTCAGGGCTTCACTCTTTGGTGCAATTCTTGTACATGCCCGCCACCGTGGGAATACCGGTGTGCTGAACGGAAGCCCGCAGCCTGATTTGGATTGTGAATTGGGCTATTGCTGTATTTGTGGGATCTGGTTGCTGTCCAGGGTTGAAGGAGGATTACACTTTCTATATTTTTGGATTTTGGACCTTGGACTTTGAGGATTTTGAGAAATGCAATCGTTGATCCGGAGTAAATCAGCAGGGGTAACAGGCGGAAGGGGCACAGCGGGGGCCGGTCCTGGTAGGGACCTTCTTTAGGTGGGTGGCCTGGAGCCACTGGCGGAGGGCTTGGGGGGTGTAAGGGGCGCGGAGGCCCTGGACCGCATCGCGGAGGAGGGCCTCCCATGCCGCTTGTGGCATGATGGCCTCCGGGGCGGCCTCATTGGGGTCGGCGGGGGTGCGGGTGCGCACCTCCTCGAAGGTATGCACCATGTGCACCCCATCGTGCCTTCCCGCTCCCCCGGCCCACTTCACCCAGCGGCGGAGCTCCTGCAAAGCGGGGGCAGACCACCAGGCGAGGTGGGCGGGGGCCTGGGGGGGGGAGGGGTCCGTGCCCGGGGTCCTGGAGCGGCGGGGGGAGGACGTGGACCTGCAGTGGTGGCGGGGGTGGCGGTGCCTGGGGGAGCGGGAGCGGCGGTGGCAGGGGCTGGGGGTGGAGGACGGGTACAGGCGGAGGGGGGAACGGGAGGGGGAGGTGGACATGGGGCGGCGGTGGCGCGCTTGGTGGCGTCCGGGGGAGCAGGAGTGGTGGTGGCGGGGGCTGGGGGTGGTGGATGGGTATGGGCGGCGGGGGGGACGGGGAGCCCGGCGGGGCCTGTGGGGGGAGGGGGAGGTGGACGTGGGGCGGCGGTGGCGTGCCTGGCGGCGTCGGGGGGAGCGGGAGCGGTGGTGGCGGGTGCTGGGGGTGGGGGTCTTGTATGGCTGGAGGGGGGAGGGGGAGGTGGACATGGGGCGGCGGTGGCGCTCGTGGTGGTGCCCGGGGGAGCAGGAGCGGCGGGAGCGGGGTCTCGGGGGGTCGTGGTGGCACCTGGGGGAGCGGGAGCGGCGCGAGGGGGTGGTTGAGGCGCGGTGGCGGTGTGGGGAGTGTGGGCTCCGTGGGGGATTGTGCCGTGCGGGGGGGGAGCGGGAGCGCCGCCGTTTGCGGGACCGGGCCTCATCGCTCGAGTCGGGCCAGTCAGGAGGCGTCGGCGGGTCCTGGGGGGCTTCGCGTGGTGCCGCCTGGTACTGGGGGGGGGGGGGGGGAGGTCCCCCGTCGTCCATGGATCCGCCAGGTAGGGGTGTGGTGGCGGCAGCGGCTGGTGGTATGGGTCGAGTGACTGTCCTTGGCTGGGTTGGGCCCGGGGGGCCCCTTCAGCGTGGACGTGGTGGCCGGGGGGATACGGATACGGTTCCTGGTACGGGGAGGGTGGCTGGTACGGGGGGGGTGGCCCCTGGCGGTAGGTGGGGTATGCGCGTGGAGCGCTCGGTGGCTGCCATCCCATTCGCTGGTGCTGTTCGTGCACGGGGGGTTGTGGCCCGGTGGGGTAGGGTGGTGGGCAGTGGTAGTGGTGGGGGTGGTGTTGGTAGTGGTGGTGGTGGGGACGCTGGTGGTGGTGGTGTTGGTAGTGGTGGGGTTGGTTTTGCGGGTATGTCCCATGGACCCTTTGTGGGTTTTCCGGTCCCCCTTGTGGGGGTGGGGGGTTGGGCATCGTGGGCAGCCCCTGGGGCTGCACTATGTGGTGGGCAGGGGGGGAGGTTGGGGGCCTGGCTTGACGGTGACGGTGGTCGAGGGGTCCCACGTCCCTGGGTTGGTTTGGCCGGCGGTGGTGGTGGTTTGCGGGGGATGGATGACGGGGCGCTTGGTGACGGGGATGCGGACGAGGGCTTGGACGGGGTCGTGTTGGGTGGCCGCCTCTGCGGTGGTGGTGGGTGCCGGTATGAGGGGGGCGTGGGTTGTGGTGGGTGGGGGGTCCTGGCTTGGGTGAGGGTCCGGGTTGGGGTGGTGTCGGTTGGGTTTGTGTCGTTGCGTTTGTGGTGTTGTGTGTGCTCGCCTGGGCGCCGGCTTGGGTTTGGGGTCGGGTTTGGGGATGGGGTATGTTTCCAGGTTGAGGAGGACCTCTGTCCGGAGGTGTGAGGGCGCCGATGTCGGGTCATGGGTCTTCCCGGTGCGTTGCCGGGGTGCCCGAGTCGCCTGTGTGGGGGTCGGGGGGTCAGTGCGTGCGGCCGCGGCTTTGGCTTTTGCCGTGGCCTTAAGGATGAGGGCGGCGGGGAGGGGGGGGTCGGAGGATGAGGTGGAGGAGGTGGACGAGGCTGAGGATGAGGAGGAGGTGGTGGACGCGGGTTGGGCTGTGATGCGGGCGGGCTTGCGGGCGGCGGCTTCTGCTGCGGCCACGGCGGGGAGGATGGAGGGCAAGTCCTCGGGCTGTAGGTTGGGGGCGGGCGGCTGGGGGGGCCCGGTCGTGACCTGGCGGCCCGGCGGGCCGATCTGGTCGGCAGCGGCGGGGGAGGGAGGCGCGGGGCTGTGGCCTTCTCCTTCTGGGCTTGGCTGGGCCCGGGTCCTGCAATGTGCGAGGTTGTGTGGGTTGGCGTCCGCGGGGGGGAACAGTTCGCGTGGGCTGCATTCAGGGGCCGGGGGGGGTGGGCCTGGGTCTTCTGGGGTGTGTGCGGGGGGCGTGGGCGGGCCGCTGGGTGGGGTGGGTGTGCCACGGGCCGCGGGGCTCCTCTCGGCGGGTGTGTGTGGGTTGTCGAGTGTGGGGGGTGGTGAGGGGTGTCCGGCGGGTGGGTGTGTGGCAAGCGTGTGCTGGTGTTCGGGTGGGTGGGGGAGGCCCGTGTCACGGGGCCCGGGGGTGCGCGCGATGGTGGGCGTATGTGGGTCTCCGGGTGAGCAGCGAGAGGGGAGGGGCATGGGCGGGGATTGTGCGGTGGGGTGTGCTGTGTCGGTGTATGTGTCCGCTCGCCGCGGCGCGCTTGCGTGGCCAGTTGTAGGCCGGGCGGTTTGGAGGAGAAGCTTGCCGTCTTCTGCTGCCGCGGCAAGGATTTCGCAGACGAGCTTGCGTATCTGGTGGACCTCTTGGTCAGTGGTGGGAAGGGGGTATGCTAGCTTTGGGCTAAGACCCACGCGGTTGAGGACCCTCTGGATGGCGTGCTACGCGCAGGTGAGGGAGTGCTGCGGTCTGGGTGGGGGGGGTTTGGTCGCGTGTCCGGGCCCGCCTCGACTTGTGTGTGGGCGGTGGGGATGGCCCAAACCCAGGGCACGGTCCCCGTGGGTGGCCAGCGGCGCTGGATCCAGTGGGTCAGGCAGAGCATGGCCAATCCCAGGTGGTAGCCCGCCTTCCCTGAGGTGATTTGCGCCAGGGCGCGGGCTGGGGGCTTGTCCCCTGGCTGGAGGACGCCCCTGAGGACCCTGTGCTGGGTGGTGGGGTCCCCTACTGCCCCTGGTGGGGCGGTCCCTGGTGCGAGCATGGTGTCTGTCCCTTTGACGAGCCATTGCGGGCCGGGGGACGTAGCCGTAGCGGCTATCACGTAGTAGTGCCCGCGCTCGAGGACTGTACCCCAGACCTCCGGCGGGCAGTGGTCACTGTCTGTAGGAGGGGGGGGTTGGGCGTTGTCTGGGGTGCGGAGGCCGGCGGCGCGGAGGGCGGTGTCGCGGGTTGGTCCGGTGGCGTGTTCCCACTGCTCTGGGCGGTTCGGGTCCGCTGGGTGGTCCTTCTCCGCTGGGGCCCGTCGTAGGCGTACGGTCCCTCGACGCGTGACGTTGATGGCGGTGTCGTGCGTCAGGGCCTGGCCCCACTCGATGGGGGGGATCCAGACGTGCTGGCCCTGGGTGTGTTTTCGGGCTCGCCAGAGTACGAGGTGAAGCCGGTTCGGACCCCCGTGGCCATCTTTTGGTCACTTGGGGTGTGTATCTATGTGCCGGCAAGCCGCCATTGGCTGATATCATACTCTTACATCCACCTGACCTAACCCGATGTGATAGTGTGATAGGTTTGGCCATTCCGGCTATGAGCGGCCATATTCAGTACCGAGGCGCCGCCAGCTGAGATTTATATATCAGAATATCAGGAATCAACAGGGTTTTTTTATCATAATGTTTCCGTAATTTTTCCGCCTTCTGTTCTGATGGTCAATGTATCGGCGACTGTCAGTTGGCTCGCGATTTTGCGGTAACCGATTGGTTAACTGTTATTTCCAGATATGTTGGCGGAAACCCCGATGAAGGGTCAGATTTCATCAGTAAATAGTTCGTTGCTTCCGCAATATTCTAAATATGCACTCGAAATTTCAATCTGAATTTTTCGCGATGTCGAAATCTGATTTTCTACTTCGACATCGCCGCACTTGATTTGGTCTTCTTCGAGTGGTCATACTCTTTTCCCTATGCCCGAATCAGGTTTCCCTTGTAGTTGCCACCCATTTGACTTGGAGATATAAGGGAAACAAAAGTGAATCGTGGGACCACTTTGAAGGGCCATATATACGCGCGAGTGTGAGGAAAGAGAATAAGGAAGGTTGCGTTGCAAGCGCCTTAGTCTCAACTTATTTTTAGTAGGGTCCAACACCTTAAGTCGTCACACACACTCGTTGTATCATAGGATCATGGTCAACATGGTAGAAACTTGTTTATAACTTGTTGACCATGTGTCCGGACTTGATATTATGACTTTCGAGTGTAGCGCATGAGTCTTTCGGTTGCAGAGCATCTTTTCTTAGGTTCCCACGTCCATTTAACCCAAAGTTATGACCATGGAGGGGCACAGCATACCATGGTGGGAGCCAATTTTAAGGGCTATGTGTGATATTGGTAGTATATGTCTTGATATGCTCACGCCCATGTTATATATCTTCGTGTGGCCGAAGAGATGGGGAGCCACACGTGACAAGGGCTTTGCCCATGTCCGAATTGTGGAATTCAAAGCGCTAGACTAAGTCTACCGCATATGTATTGCTCATGGTATGTTTGGCAAAGAGATCCATGAGTGCACTCCCATTTTCATGGGGCATGTAGGTATGAGTGGCGAAGGTATCTCCATGCGCCCGATTGGGGATCCAAGTGGGGGAATTGTTCGCAAATGGTTCCAATCATTTGTGTATTGAACCATGAGCGGATATCATGGGTGAGTATAGAGATATACTATCATGACAACTTTGTATTTGGACATATTTTCATGTTTTTGACCTCAATTTTTGCTCATTTTTGCGTTTTGTGTACTTACCTGGTCGGCAAACAGCAAGAAGCCTATGGAGGGTCGAACCATGGTATGTTGTTCAGATGTTGGCATATGCTTTGGAGTTGAACACCACCATATGCCTGATTGCGTACTCCATTTGGCTTGGCGCACGAAGGATTACAAGAATTGGTCTCAAGATCATGGGCTGACTTGGGCAGTGCGTGGCGCCCATATCCGAAGGGGTTTCGAGGGTAAAGTGGGGATGTACATGGGCATTGACCTTTGGTCTCTATCCTCCATGAATACTAGACTTGGATTCCATGCATGCTTTGAGCCTTCGGATAAGTAGTAACTTCAATTTTGAGCATATATTTGATATATGGCCAATGTGGTGTGAACTGGCAGTTTTTGGCATGTTATGAGTTCAAACTCATGGGGCATATCTCCAAGCCCATTCGACTCCAAGTCCAACCAAGGTTATGTCAGGGTAGGGCATGGTCCTGAGTGCCACTCTAGGCCATGACACGCCACCTCCCCTATGGGGCTAGGATTTATAGGCTTGGGAGTGAACACATTTTTGGGGTTTGTGTAGTGACTTTTGACACATGGCATTCAGCCATCTCATTTGATCTGGTTCAGGGCAATATGTTGGTGAGTCAAGGGTAGGTCTTGAGTCCAGGGAATGAGGGGTTTATGGCTGTGAATGTGCATGTTTACATCTTTCCCCAACTTTGCTTTATTTGTGTTCATATGCCAACTTCAGGGCTTTCCTCTTTGGTGCAATTCTTGTACATGCCCGCCACCGTGGGACGACCGGTGTGCTGAACGGAAGCCCGCAGTGTGGAATGGATTGTGGATCGGGTTATTGCTGTATTTGTGGGATCTGATTGCTGTTCAGGGTTGAAGGAGGATTGGATTTTCCATATTTTTGGTTTTTGGACCCTGGATTTTGATAAATGCAATCGTTGATCAGGAGCAAGTCAGCAGGGGTGACAGGCCGAAGGGGCACAGCGGGGGCCGGTCCTGGCAGGGATGGCCTCGTGGAGGCCGCTGCCTGGGGTGGTCAGATCCCTGAGGGCTTTGACGGTGAGCTTGGTCCAGTCGTCTTGTAGGCGGTACCAGCCCAGGGGGGTGGTCGGGGCCCTGCCTTGGAGAGTTGCTCGGAGGAGGTCGGGGTCGCGGATGGTGGCCGGTGTGAGGGGGGGGTGCCCCGGGTCCGGGGGGGGTGGGCTGGATGGGCTGCCGGGGTCTTGCGCGTCTACGTCGACGTATGGTTGGCCCCGGTTGGGCTCGGCCGGGCTGGGCGGTGCCGGGTGGCTTCTTGGGTGAGTGATGGGCCTCGGGGCGCTGTGGTGGTGTCTTGGAGGCCTGCGGATGGAGATGGGGGGCGCGTGCGGGGCGCGGAGTGGGTTAGTGGACGTCTGGGTCATGCACGGCATGGTAATGGATGAGACGCTGCATGTGTTCCCTGGCGGTAGGGTCGGTGAGTTGCTCCGCGTGTGTTAACAGGAGGTGTTTGCGGTGTACCATTTGGGCCCCTGCTCTGCGGACTGCCTCTAGCTGGAGGTGCGCTGCTGCCTCCATGGGGCTTTCCGTGTGTTTGGTGAGGTGTCGGTGCAGGGCCTGTGTCACCGCCCCTCTCATGGTGGCTTCTTTGACCAGGGAATCCCGGAAGAGGTGTTCGGTGGCCTGGTGTGCGTGGCTGTGGGCTGGCCATCCCTCGTGTTGTCGTAGGGTTTCCGCCGGGGACCAGCCCACTAGCGTGTCCCTGCCTGTATGGAGGGGGCATTTCTTGAAGTGTTCCCAGTCCTCCGGGGTGGTGTGGTCGCACGGGCAACATGTGTGTTCTTCGGGGACCTGGATGTGTTTGCGGGCGAGCCATCTGGCGACCCTGGTGAGGAATGGTAGTTACTCCCTGAGAAGCTGGATGCGTCGTTTTTGGAGGTGGGCTGGGACGTTTGCTGGGCGCAGCGCTGAGTGGTAGAGGGGGATTTGCAGTCTGTCCTGGAGCTCCTGGATGTGCGCCCAGCTGTCTGCGTCGCCGAGCACGCGGGCGAGATGTTGGATGGGGTTGGGGTAGTGGTATGCTCTGTCGTGGGAGGAATAGGGGGCGTCCTCTGGTACCCAGTCCGGGGTCTGATGGGGCTCGGGTACGGGGGGTATGTGTTGGAGGTGTGTGTGGTTTCGGCCGAGGTCAGGGATCTGGAGGGCTGGTAGGTGCGTTGTGCGCTGGTGTACTGCCTGGTTGTCGACCTTACCATTTCCGTATTGGTGTCTGTGGGACTCTTGTTTCACGATGTGGAGTTGGACGTAGGGGGGGAGGCTGCGAAGGGCTTTCCAGAGCAGCAGTGCCTGGGTGCCGAGGCTCGTCGCGGTGGCTTTGTGAAGTGGTTGCCTTGCTATGCGGAGGAGCAGGTGTGTGTCGACAGTGGCGTCTACCACAAAAGACATGGCAGTGACTTTTTCTTACTCCCCCCTGGAGTACTAGTTAGCTAAGCTAGTAGGACCAAGGAAAAAGGCTCAAATATTCCCAAAATCACCTCAGAAAATGCATTAAACGTACCAAAAACATCCTCATCAGTTCATAGAAGCCTATCACACTGTAGGTACCCTCGAAAAACAGTGTAATGTACCGTGAATGATGTCCCTCCGATGGGGCATTCCTCAAAAGTCGCCGGCGTGCGACGAAAACTTTTGGTAAAAATTTGGGGGTAGTGGGGTTTGGACCCAGGACTCCCTCCCTAGAGCATATGTGCTTGCCCACTAGGGTACAGTCGACCGCTCTGATGCGGACGGCGATCGCTGTATAAACAGCGTTTTAATAAATGTCCTGACCAAGGGCCAGGGCGGAGCAATACTCCCAATGGAGGACAGAAACCTCCAGGAGCTGAAAAAAATAGAAAATGTAACCAACAGGGAGTGATTCCTGCGGTTTAGCGAAAGGGGTAGCGATCTAGCAAGTCAAATCGCTAAAAATTGACGAAATCACGCGAGAAATCGTCATTTTTACAGATAACTCAAAGTCGCAGACAAGCGCAAAGGAAGCGGACTTCAAAAACAAGGTTGCGCAAGGGTAAACGGCTTTTGGAAAAGAAGGTAGCAGCCGTAGTGTTTAAAGTTCTAAAGGAAATTTTTGCACAGTTGCATCAAAATTTTTATAAACTTTAGAGAGAAGTATTCAAATCCAACCCACACCACAGAGCAGGTGGACAACACTCTCCTCAGGTATGCCAGTGTCATCTCACACGCACGCATTGCGTTTGTGTTGGTTGCTTCGTTAAAACGTTAGGGTTGTCAACGCTGTGTTCGTTGGGGGTTCGGGCGCTCATCTCCTTTGCTCTGCACAGGTCAAAACAGGAATGAAAGGCATGCGATGCGAATGGAGCGCGCAGCGCACACGTAGGGTTAGAATATGCGCTGTGCTCGCGATGCACGTGCCTAATTGAGGCATTCACACGCTGTGACGCTTTCCCTGTACCCTAATTCATCCTTGTTCTCTCTTCACAGGTAAGAAAAGAAAGTGTTTGCTCGTGTGTAGCCGTAGGGTTTAAGTAGGGTTGCTTAAAACGCTTAGGCTTGTTTAAAACCCGCAATAGGGTTGCTTTGCGTTTGCTTCACTTCGGCATTCACACGATGCATGGTGAGTAAGGTAGGTTAGCCCAGGGGGAGCTCACCTCCTGGTTGAGTCAGTGGTTATGGTTCCGCCTCCCTTTCCTACATGCGTGCACACGATGCATTAAAGGGTAGGCCACGCGAAATGCGCACAGTAAACCTTGTTTAGGTTACCCAGGGGCTCCTCGGTACGTTCTTTAAGAGAACCTGAGGAGTCTCTTAACGCTTGCTTGCTTGACAGGGTGTGTTTGAGGACAGTGTATTATAGGTCACACTGAGAAGCGTATAATACGTGGAGTGTGGCTTGGTTCCTCAGCCGCAAACACCCCTTCATTGGCCTCTGTTGTACAGGTGGGAGAGGTTAAGGGTGATTGGTGCACGCAGCAGCTGCCTTCGGCGGCTATCCTATTTTTCTGCCCCAGCTAAACAGGGGCGCTGATCACACAATCAATTGGCTGCGCCTCAGCCAGGAGTGGCGTGTGCAGTTCGACTCCATCGACATCTGCGCTGTGCACGCAACAAGAGCACCCCTTCCCTCCAAGCCCTAGCAGGGAAACGTGTTGTGACGTCCCTGTTAGGCCACAGTTGCTTAGCAGCGCTGTGTTCTCTTGTCTTCTTCACAGGAGGGTCATTAGGACCCGAGACTTCATTGAAAGCAACACCAAGTAGCGTGTGTAGGGGTTAGGGTCAGCAGGCCTGGCAGGAGTTGAGTGCAGGTGATGAGTGCTCACCCTGCCTTCGAAGGCCGGTGCTGGCGTTAGTGAGTGTAGTGTAGTGGTGTCTCCTGTCCCGCGTGCTTTTCCTCGTGGGCAGGGGAGTGCATTAGCTTTTGGCCTTTAGCAAAAATGGGCGTTTTGTATGCCCTTAGCACACTTGGCCACCCCTCTCCTCTAGTAGGTAGGGCTTTTGCCGTCTTCCCCCAAGGATAGGCGCCAGCACAGAAATTGGGCGCCATAGGAGTGGTAATAGTACCTGATTAGGACCTTCGGTCCGACGTCAGCGAAGCCCGGTCTCCGGGAGCCACGCCGGGGAGAGAAGTGAGACACACACAGACATACGTAGCACACATAGGGGTATGGTAAACCCTGTAAGGAAGGGTAGAACCCCATGGGTCTGGACCAGTCAGGGGTCCTAACTGTGGGCTCGCTTGTCCCCGAGGAGGGAAGACACACCTTGCCTCATAACACTTTGCTTGTCATTCCCCCCTTGTGTAGTAAGCCACCGTTCTTCGTTGGCTCCCCAAGGTCATTACATCAGGGCAGTCCCCATGCAACACATGGTCAACAAGGCATACACTCGCTGGGTGGCTGCAATCCAGATAAGCGGCCACCTGGCCCACGCTGTAAACCATAGGCATGGGTCTGCAGGGCACAGACAGGGTCAGTGCAGTGCTCAGCACCTGTCAGTAGACTGACACAGGGAAATTAGTTTCGCTTCTTACGCTGGGACATAGTCTCAGCAAGGGTTAGGAGCTGTCCCTCGTTGTTCTCAACGAGGTAGGTGCGGAAGATGGGGTTGATACTCCCGTCTGGTTGTATGAAGGCTGACATAGGTTCCCAGGTCACCTCAGATAACCCATAGCCATCCCACGGGGTTAGGAATTTCCAGCCCTGTTGATACTCGTGGCCAGCAATACCTGCAACCACGTAGTAACCATCGACTGCCATCTCATCGGCAGTCATCTCTTCAAGTTTGTCTGCCTCCTCTGGACTGGCAGCGTTCTCTAGGTCTATACGCTCGACCTCACTGTCGCTGAGGCGCCACTCATCCCAAGACAAATCGTCAGGGGAGTGATAGTGCCTCAACTGTTTAGGTGCACACAGCAGTTCACCACCCAGACGTGGACTGCACCTGACATGGATCCTGGATCCATCTATCCTGATGATACGATAGGGTGCTAAATAAGGGTCCTGTAGGCAGTTACGTGGTCAGGAGGGTAGGCGTGAATGGTGTACCAAAACAAGGTCACCAACCTTGAAGCTGGCAGGTCGCCGTAGGCGCTTCCGTCGGCTCAGTTCACGGTCACGAATGTGTCTCAGGTTAGTCCCAGCCTGGTTAGCCAGAGACTGCTTGTGTTCCAGCCAATCTCCCACAGGGCTCTTGAAGTCCTCAGGAAAGGGGGTGTTGAAGAACCAAGCAGGTCGTCCTCCATGGAACAGTTCGTGGGGGGTGAAACCCGTAGAGGAGCTCCGCTGTGAGTTCATGGTCAGCACTGCCCAGGGTACTAGGCGTACCCAGTCCTTGGTACGGTCCTGTTTCATCAGGATTCTTAGGTTTTGCTCCACCACACGGTTCTGTCTCTCACAGAGAAGGTTAGACGTGTGGGTATAGGGCACACCTGTGGTTACCTCCACGTTGAGGGCATTTAGCACTCGTTTGTACCACCCAGTGTCACTGCGGATGCGTACATCCTCATCAGAGTGCACCTGCTTAGGTGCTCCATAGGGTTCGAACCATTGTTCGACCAACATTTTCACAGTCTGCTCACCTGTGATTTTCTTATTGCAAGGGAACACACGGGTGAAGCGAGATAGGCCACAGGTAACCACTAGGCAACTATCATAGCCGCCGAAGCGTGGAGGGCCGTGGATGAAATCCACGTAGAGAAGAGAGTTAGCACAATAGGGTACGGGTAAGCTGGAGATCAGGCCCCTATCCCTACTGTCGCTCTGCTTGCTGGCATGACAGCCACAAGCATCCACAATGGTCTGCATACGCGACCTCAGTTCAGTCAGGGTTAGACTAGAGTAGAAACACTCACGGAAGAAGTCCACTGAGCGATTAGCGCCAGTGTGACCAGAACTGAGATGGGACTCACTTTCTGAGTGTCTATTTTTTTTCGATGCAACAGGTGTTTTTGCGATGGATCCATCCATGGACCAGGCCATGCGATGTGTAACGCCCAAACCCTGGTTCCTGGCCGACGCTTGAAGAACGTGGCAAAAAGTATGTCCCAGTGAACAGGAGCACGAGACCGACCCAGAGCAGAATTGCCGCGCAACGCCAGCTGGAGTCTGCGCAACCAGAACTGCGCCTCTACAGTCAACTACGTTCTGCTAACCGCGTCCCGTCAGTTCTGCTGCTAAAGTTCTGCCGCATGTCAGCGCCTCTCCGCAATGCCGCTTACCAGCACTGCGCTCCTGTCCATATTCCGCGTCGTTGCCGCAGACATACCATGTGCATACGAGGGCCATTGCCGCTACGGCACGTCCTGTTGGTTCCGTCACAACCAGCAGCTTACACCAGACGTTTATCAGACGAGTCCGCTGCCGTATCAAAAACTCTACGCGAGCTATCCAGTGCCAGAAGCAGCGTAAGGCCACGCTCCCCTTGATCGAGACGGCAATCTTGCCTCTACCAAATACCAACACAACCCTTATGTGAATATCGCCACTGCCTCCTTGACACATGAGCTAGGAACCACGACTGAGTCGCAGCCGGGAGCTGAAGCCTACCCACTAGCGGATATTACACCGAATGCTCCCGTGATACCTGATGTGCCCTTTCGCGTACGTGTTCACCGCTTCCCGCAGCCAGAATGCTCGGAAACCCCAGCGCACCGAAACTGCGGCGATCATGATAGCTCCACTGATGACACTAATTTTCAAGCCTCGGCTAAGTTGTTGATGGAGGAAACAGCCCATGTCAGCGCCGTATACGCCGCCGCCCCCAGTATCATCTCGAAATACACCCAACTATCACGACAGCGGTCCACTCAGAGTGCGCTACCCACGGCGACCAGTACCAACATGTGGAAACTCCTCACCGATGAAGTACCCGCCGCAGAAGACATAGAAGCAACGGATATCCAGCACACGCCCGAAGACCACCATCAACCGGAATGTCCCAGGTACCTCTCGCCAGTCGACTATGACCGCCCTCAACCACAACGCCCTACCTGCACCCCACCAAGTCGCGCTGAATTAGACATCCTGGCGATTACCACTCCTTGGATACAACAGTACGAGCACGAATTGCAGCGAGCTTGCAACAGTTGGACCAGTGCTGTGAAAAAGAGTGATAATGTGATGTACCAACCCCTCCGGCAACTAGCATCCAATTTAGCATCCATAGACACCTCCGAGCGACTACGGGTTTTGCTGCGAACAGCACAACGGTGCGATCCATGTATCAGGGCCCGATGGACCAAGCACTGCAGCAACTACCATATGAGCTGCCGGCTTTACCAACACCCCACACCCTTGCTCACAAAGTTCCTGCACAGTAATCGTTTGATACACACCAATGCCGCCATCCATTACAAGCCGCTTCCCAACCGCCTCTGGACACCGAAAGACGCAGGAGAAGCACCACCGGTTGCAGCAACATCAAGTAATGCTAAGATTCATTCGCCCTCTACTAAGCTGTTTGGACCATCGCCCCCAACTGGCGCTATGATCGTGAATGGAAAGACCTTCATCTGCCATGATCCAGACACAAAGGTCACCCCTCGTAGTGAACCTATTCTCTCGCTGCAGCCCGACCACCACTCGCTATCTGACTGTTCATCTCAACCCTCTCTCGAGTCAGAATCCACGTCGACAAGCCCCTCCGCACGGCTTTGGGGAGACGAACCCGAGGGCCTCGAGGGAACAGCAAGCGAAAACTCCGACTGGTTGATGGACACACATGAAGCCTCGTCAAAGGCAAACGATCTCTGGCAAGCAGGTGACAACACCGGAGAAATGAATGTGGTTCAAGGCCTCTTTGCACTCTCAAGGCCTCATACGTCCCATGACAAAGAAGACTCGTCGTTGCCCTCCAAAACTCCACACAAAAATGCTGATCCTACTTCGAAACCCTTAAGGGGATCTCCTGGGAGGCTGAATGACCATCTCCTCAAGAACTACCCGCAGTTGTGGGAGCAGGATGTCCGAGAGCGTGGCCTGAAGCGAAAAATCCCCGAGTGCTGCCAGGATTCGTCTCAGTTGCCTATCAACTTTGTCTCCTACGCCGCCAGATGAAGCCGGTTCGGACCCCCGTGGCCATCTTGGGGTCACTTGGGGTGTGTATCTATGTGCCGGCAAGCCGCCATTGGCTGATATCATACCCTCCCATCCACCTGATCTAACCCGATGTGATAGTGTGATAGGTTTGGCCATTCCGGCTATGAGCGGCCATATTCAGAACCGAGGCACCGCCAGCGGAGATTTATATATCGGAATATCAGGAATCAACAGGGTTTTATTATCATAATGTTTCCGTAATTTTTCAGCCTTTCGTTCTGATGGTCAATGTATCGGCGACTGTCAGTTGGCTCGCGATTTTGCGTTAACCGATTGGTTAACTGTTATTTCCAGATATTTTGGCGGATACTCCGTTGAAGGGTCAGATTTCATCAGCAAAGGGTTCGTTGCATCCGCAATTCTCTAAATAAGCACTCGAAATTTTAATCAGAATTTTTCGCGATGTCGAAATCGGATTTTCGACTTCGACATCGCCGCACTTGATTTGGACTTCTTCGAGTGGTCATACTTCTTTCCCTATGCCCGAATCAGGTTTCCCTTATACTTGCCACCCATTTGACTTGGAGATATAAGGGAAACAAAAGCGAATTGTGGGACCACTTGGAAGGACCATATCTACGCGCGAGTGTGAGGAAAGAGAATAAGGAAGGTTGGGTTGCAAGCGCCTTAGTCTCAAGTTAATTTAGGAAGCATCAAACGCCTTTGGTGCGCACACATGCCCGATGTAGCAAGGGAAAATGGTCAAGAGGGTATAAAGTGATATATAACTCTTGGACCGTGCAACGGAATATTTTAATGCGACTTTCGAGTGTGCCGCATGAGTGTTGGGGTTGCATAGCAACTTTCCTTGGGTTCCTACGTATTTTTAACGTGAAGTTATGTCAATGGAGGGACATGGCATATCATGGTGGGAGCCATATTTTGAGGGTATGTGTTGTATGCATGGTATATGTTTGATATGCTCACGCCCATGTTATATATCTTCGTGTGGCCGAAGAGATGGGGAGCCATACGTGACAAGGGCTTTGCCCATGTCCTAATTGTGGAATTCAAAGCGCTAGACCAAGTCTACCGCGTATGTATTGCTCATGGTATGTTTGACAAAGAGATCCATGGGTGCACTCCCATTTTCATGGGGCATGTAGATATGAGTGGCGAAGGTATCTCCATGCGCCCGATTGGGGATCCAAGTGGGGGAATTGATCGCAAATGGTTCCAATCATTTGTGTATTGAACCATGAGCGGATATCATGGGTGAGCATAGAGATATACTATCATGACAACTTTGTATTTGGTCATATTTTCATGTTTTTGACCTCAATTTTTGCTCATTTTTGCGTTTTGTGTACTCACCTGGTCAGCTAACAGCAAGAAGCCTATGGAGAGTCGAACCATGGTATGTTGTTCATATGTTGGCATATGCTTTGGAGTTGAACACCACCCCTAACACCACCATATGCCGGATCGCGTACTCCATTTGGCTTGGCGCACGAAGGATCACAAGAATTGGTCTCAAGATCATGGGCTGACTTGGGCAGTGCGTGGCGCCCATATCCGAAGGGGTTTCGAGGGTAAAGTGGGGATGTACATGGGCATTGGCCTTCGGTCTATATCCTCCATCAATATTAGACTTGGATTCCATGCATGCTTTGAGCCTTCGGATAAGTAGTAACTTCAGTTTTGAGCATATTTTTGATATATGGCCAATATGGTGTGAATTGGCAGTTTTTTGACATGTTATGAGTTCAAACTCATAGGTCATTTCTCTAAGCCCATTCCACTCCAAGTCCAACCAAGGTTATGTCAGGGTAGGGCATGGTCCTGAGCGCCACTCTAGGCCATGACACGCCACCTCCCCTATTGGGCTAGGATTTAGAGGCTTGGGAGTGAACACATTTTTGGGGTTTGTGTATTGACTTTTGACACATGGCATTCAGCCATCTCATTGACCTGGTTCAGGGCAATATGTTGGTGAGTCAAGGGAAGGTCTTGAGTCCAGGGAATGAGGAGTTTATGGTTGTGAATGTGTATGTTTACATCTTTCCCCAACTTTGCTTTATTTGTGTTCATATGCCAAATTCAGGGCTTTCTTCCTTGGTGCAATTCTTGTACATGCCCGCCACCGTGGGAATACCGGTGTGCTGAACGAAAGCCCGCAGCCTGATTTGGATTGTGAATTGGGTTATTGCTGTATTTGTGGGATCTGGTTGCCATTCAGGGTTGAAGGAGGATTGGATTTTCCATATTTTGGGATTTGGACCCTGGAAATTGAGGAATGCAATCGTTGATCCGGAGTAAATCAGCAGGGGTTACAGGCGGAAGGGGCACAGCGGGGGCCGGTCCTGGTAGGGACCTCCTTTATGGTAGCAGAGGCTTACCTGCTGCCCCTACCAACCGCCGACCCGGGGACTTGGGCCCTTATGAGCCCTGCCCAAGTACGCCCCGGGTGCGTATTGTGGACTCGGTGGAGACCACGCCGGAGATTGGAGCCATAGAAGGACCGAGACGTTCAAGGGCATGGCGAACTCCGGAAGTTGAAGCCCGAAGAGAAGAACGACACTCGGGAAGAGGAGGACGTGACATGGAGGACCTGGTCTCCATGTGCGAGCGTTGCTGCCGAAAGGCATGCAACCTCCGCTCCGCCGCGGAGGACTCTGATGAGGCCTGCCATTCAGGCAGCAGTGGAGGACGGGCCCGGCGCTACCGGAGGCGCGGGTCACCCAAGTCCGCGGCAAGGGACGCCGGGGCTATGGACACGGACCCCAGCCCGGTCAGGCTGTGGGAATCCGAGGGGCACTCCGAGGGCTATCGGACAGCCTGCGAGCCACCTTCGGAGCCGGAGATGTCCGCGCCGATCGCCAGGGCGCATACGGCCCCCGAGCCCGCCCTGCAGCACGACGCCGAGGGCTTGGAGAGGCCAGCCAGGGCCCGGACGGCACCTGTGCCCCGGCACACGGGACCAGAGACGGACGCCATAGGCGATACGCCCATGGGCGATGAGTCCGAGGTGCCGGGAACCGCGGGATGCGCTGAATCCGGCGGAAAGCACGCTACGTGCCACTGCGAACACGTGTCCTTCCTCATGGGCAAGTACCCGAAGATGGGGATGGACACCATCGTGCATCATCTTGACCGCCTGGACATCGCCAAGGATGCTCTAGAGGAGGACGTCGCGGGGATCTTGGACGACCAGTCGGCCGCGGAGAACCACATGGAGGAGCTGCGAGCGGATCAGGCCCGGTACCGGGAGAATCTGGAGCTGGCCCTGCAGAAGCAGCAGCAAGTGGTGGACAGCCTCCTCCACTTAGTGGAGGACATGTCGGGATGCCTGAGAAGGCTAGAGGAGCGACAGCCCCTTGCCTCGGGTCCGGAGCTCCCGGCAAAGCCGGCCGCGGTAGAGCTGGTGGAGCGGGTTAAGTCCCTAAGGAGCGCCATGGAGAAACCCATGGGCGGCCCTGCAGAGGCACCATACGCGCCTCCGCGTGTTGACCCGGGTGCGCTGCCGTATGTTCCCCTGTTCAGCGAATCCACAATGCTCGGGGAACACACGGCACCGGCTGGGTCCATGCGGGAAGGGCACGTGACCACGGACCCGAGGAGCCTGACGGTACAGATGTCCCATGCCGCCCAGGATGTACCGCTCACGACGAATATGGCAGTCTATGCGGAAGAGAAGATCGAGATCCAGAACCAGACCATGCAGGGGCGAACCATGGGAAGCGCCGACGGACATGGTCGAGGCCATCCAAGCGGAAACCTGTGGGCGAAGGATCCCAATACGGGGATATGGACGGCCGATGGGGCAAATCCTTCCCGCATTCCAAACCCCATGGGTTCAGGCCCAACTGGACCGCACTCCATGGAGGAGAGGGATGTACGGGGAGTGTACTCACACCCCCCGGCCACAGGTGGTATCCGTCTCGGTGGAGTAGTGGCAGGGGACGTCGGAGACGCCATCAGGATTGACGACCTCAGGGGAATCAAAATCCCCTATTACGACGGGAACCCCTCCAACCTGGATGACTTCATCCTGGACTGGGAGGATTTCGCCGAGGAGGTCGTCGGCGAGATGCGGGGAGCGCCGCGGGACAAGTGGGTATGCCGGACATTCCCACAGCGCTTGGCGCAGGACCTGAAGGAGGAGCTGCGGGATCAGATCCGGGAAGGATTGATCCGTACGGAGCAGGCCTGCCTCCAGTGGCTGGAGGATGAGGAGCGGGTGGACGCTCCGAACCAGAAGCTGGAGGACCTGTGGTCCATTCCGCTGCCGCTGGACCGCGGTGAGTTGCGGGTCCGGGAGTGGAACCGGTATCTGCGGAAGTACCGCAGATGCCTCAAGCTGGTGGAAGACTGGAACGAGGCCAGTGAAATCCGCCACTTGCTGAAGGACATCCTCCCCGGCAACTGGAAGAGGCGAGTGGAGGACGAGGAGAAGAAGCGCGCCAAGAAGCGGGTGGCGGTGAGGATTATGGCGGCGGAGGATACCCATGCGGGTATCATGGAGTTCTTCAGGAGGAACCTGGGCGAACCCAACCGGATGTTGGGCCTGAAGAACGCCGTGTACGTGGAGGTGTTTGGAGACTCCATGGGGCAAAGGTTGCTGCGCCTCAACAACGTGGAGTGGAGGCGCGGGGAGCCGCTGAGGATGCAGGTGATCTTCGCCCGCATGAGCCTGGACGAGATCGTGAAGTACATCACGGTGGAGTTGAAGGTCAATGCGAAGAACGAGGCCCACGTGCAGGATCGACATGGTCATGGACAACGAGGCCACCGAGAAGACCGCCATCATCGGGAGATCCAGGAGGACACGGCCAACTCCGCGGAGGATGGTAGTGGAAGTGGCCAAGACCACTGGTCCCGGGAGGATCACGAGGAGGCCCATTTCTTCGCGTTTGTGGCGCACAACGTGAAGAACAATGGGCAGGATCGGTCCAGATGGAGCCAGGTGGGACCCAAGAAGGGCAAAGAGCCACGGAGGATCGGGAACCCACCGCTCTCGTTCCGAGAGTACAGGTCTCAGCACGACGGGTGCTGGGTCTGTTATGGCAAGGGAAATAACCATGCACACGACCACCGTCAGTGCAAGGTGTATGAGGCGGACAAGAAGGCCTACTTCGCCGCTCACCCCGAGAAGAAGCCCAAGGAGCAGCGGATTTCCGATTGGAAGGCGAAGGGCGGAGACGGGGGAAAAGGCCAAGGCAAAGGCCAAGGAAAAGGCGGAGGAAGAGGCTATGGTGGTGGACCTGGCCAAGACCGACGAGTGAGGTCGATCGAGGAGGTTGCTGACGACATGTTGAGGACATTGGAGGAACTCAAAGCCCAGCAACGTGGTGGACAAAGTCCTGGCGGATCGCAGCCGGAAGGGGCTGCGGGAAGCCAAGTCTAGAGGAGCCCCCACGGGAGTGGGACCTCGGAGGTCTCTCCTCCGAAAATCAGTGGAATCCCAGAGAAAGCGAAGGCACATCGGGTGCCGAAGAAGGCTCCGGAAGAGCCAAAACCACTGAGTTTCGCCACTCCCAACCCCTGGAGCGCCCTGCCAAGGGAAGTACATGTGGGTACGGGACATGGCAAGAAGGAAGGAGCGACCACGGAGAGCCCCGTGGACGGGCAGGACCAACCCAAGATCTACACCATCCGTGACCATACCCTTGAAGTCCTGATGCACCCGGACGTGCTAGAATTGCATGCCGTGAGAGTCGTCCATACACCTCATGGCGACGAGCGGCAGTTGCACTTGAAAGTGCGAGTACGGTGCGGACGAGAGGAGAAGGTGGTGGATGTGTTAGTGGATACGGGTGCCCAGGTGAGCCTGGTCCGGAGAGGGTTGTTCAAGGAGGAACTCCTGCAGCCCAGCCGGAGACCGGTCTGCCTGAAGGTCGCCAACGGAGAGATTATGGGTGGCGGCACCCATGAGGCCACCATCAGTATGCAATTCTGGGAACATGAGCGCTTGAACCGCCCTGATCAGGCGAAGAGAAGCACTCTATCCGGGAACTTCTATGTGGCCGACATCACCGATTGGGATACGATCATGGGGTATGACTTCATGGTGGCAAACGCCATTGGAGCCCTTCCCCATCGTGCAACGCTGGTCCGGGAGGATGATGAGTGCCTAACATGGCTATCCACGGACTATGCATGCGGATCATCCCAATGGAATGCTGAGGAAGAGGATCGGATCGTCCAAGCGGTGCAAGCTGTGGGTGCCAAGTCCAGAGGAGACCGTGGAGTTCAGCTCACGGAGTATGGAATGGCGCCGCAGGTGTATACCAGGATGATCCAGACGCTGGGAGCCGAAGCGCCCGAGACGGACGTCTTTGCTTCCCGGGATGCCCCACTTCTGCGGAAGTGTCGGAGGCATTGGCATCGAGGAGACTCAGCCTGGCACAGGCATTGGGGTTTGAAGGAGTGGGGACCCATGTATTGGCATGGCTCCCTGGATAACACCAGACGTACGGTGGAGAAGATCATCGCGGATAGGGCGAAGGGGATCCTGGTCATAACCGGCATAGGATCCACCCCATGTCCGCTGGAGGGTCTCAAGTCGACGCTGGACTCCATCACCCTGAACGAGATGTCATTCGGGCCAGAGGAGGAGTTGTTCATCGACGCCAAGGGTGTATCAATGCCCTCCCCGGGTCAAGCGTGGGGTACCAAGGCTTTCCTGGTGGATGGGGCGCAAGCCCAGCCCACGGGTGATGAAGCATTCATCCGTAGGGTGGAGGCGGTGCCCATGAAGGTCATGTTTGAGCCCAAGGAGGGGACGGATCAGCCAATTGATGGCATTGACGTCCTGTCCCACGCCAAGATCGACGACGTCGTCAACTACATGCGAATGGGGATGCACGACCGTGTGGCAGCCAAGAAGAGGCGGGCCATGGTCACATCTCCGCATTCATGGGATGACAAGATGCTGGTCACCGGCGAGTACGAGAAGGATGAGGTCGTGGCGAGGGTCATGGATCACATCGCGGACCAATACCATTTTTTTTTTTGCACTGTGTGTCCCCGCGTTACCCCCGGGGCACTGGGGGTGGATCAATACGATGGTCCGGTTGGGTCGGACCCACCAACGTGGGGTTTTCCAAGAGTGGGAGCCGGTAGCGACGAGCACCAGCCCGAGGCCGCAAATTTTCGAAGATTATCGGTGGGGGTCGAGACCCACGACGATGAAGACAGCATATCGGACGAGGAGAAGTCGGACTCGGACCCCGAAGATGCCTATACCGCAGTGCGGTCGGTTGTATCGATACCGAAGCAAGCGGCTGAAGAGGCCCAGGAGAACCCGAAGGTCGCCGAGCTGAAGGAGAGGCTGATCAAGGCCTATCCGCGGCTATTCAGTGGCGTCGCCAACAAGAACCCTCCAGATCGTGGGAGGTTTGGTACAGCGAAGATCAAGCTGAAGCCGAACCCGAAGATCTATCGTCATCGGGAGTACCAACTTCAGGGCGATCGGGCCGAGGCCATGAAGAAGCTGTTGGCCGAGTTCATTGAGCGGGGATGGATCGAACCCTCCGACAGTGAGTGGGCCAGCCCAGCCTTCATCGTGCCCAAGAAGGAGAAGGGCGAGTGGAGGTTGGTGGTTGATTACAGAGGTTTGAACGAGCAGACCGAGCACGACTCGTACTCGCTTCCCCTGATCGACTCCATCCTCCAAAAGCAACAGAAAAAGCGGATTTTCACGCTGTTGGACCTGAAACACGGTTACCACCAGATGCCGCTACACCCGGACTCCAGGCCCTGCACAGCGATGTCGACGCCGCTGGGGCCCATGCAGTGGAAAGTGGTGCCTATGGGTGCCAAGAATGGCAACGCCGCTTTCCAGCGCATGATGGAGGACCTACTCGGTCCTGTCCGGGACTGTGCCGATCCCTTCGTGGATGACATCATCATCGGGTCCGGCACGGAGAACATGACTGAGGACGAGCTCATCGACGCGCATGAGAAGGATCTGCGCCGAGTGCTCAGCGAGTTGGACAAGCACAACATGGTGTGCAAGCCCACCAAAGCCTCACTCTTCGTGAAGGAAGTGGAGTTCGCGGGTCACGTGGTTGGTCACGGGCAACGCCGTCCCATGCCTGGGAAGCTGGCGTCCCTGCACCACTGGGAGAAGCCCCAGACCATTAGCGAACTCCGGTCCTTCATGGGGTTCTGCAATTACTATTCGGCTTTGTCCGGATGTATGCAGAACTCTCGGGGCCGCTGCACAAGATGCTGCAAGTGGACAAGTTTGATGGCCGGAAGGGGAGCAAGAAGAAGCTTGCCTGGACCCCTGAGGCTGAGGATGCGTTCAGCCGCCTGAAGGAGCGACTCCTGGGGCAACTGGGGTTATTCCTGGTGGACCCGGACAAGGGATTCGTGCTACGGACGGACGCCTCGGACTATGCTGTGGGGGCAGTCCTCGAGCAGATCCGAGACGACGGGTCACATGTACCCGTGGCGTTCTGGAGCCGGATCCTGGCCGAGGGCCAACGCCGCACCTGGACCGCGAGGGAGAAGGAGACGTACGCCATTGTTTGTGCGCTCAGGAAGTGGTCTGGCCACATCGGATTGCAACCGGTGGTGGTGTGTACGGACCATCAGTCCTTGCAGAGCTGGCACAAGGAGCACATCGACACCCCCTCGGGACCGGCGGCAAGGGGGGCCCGATGGCATGAGACGTTCGCCAAGTTCGACCTCAGCGTCGTATACGTCCCGGGGAAGGACAACACTGTGGCAGATTGCCTCAGTCGATGGGCCTACCCCGCGGGCAAGGCTTGGATGGACATATCCAGCCATGGGGACGCCGAGGAAACCGAGGAGGCCAAGCGCATCATCGAGATGGAGAAGACCATGGAGCAAGAGGGAATCAAGTGCTTTGTGGTGATGGCAAACCGTACGGACCTGGCCAAGTTCCGGGGTGCCCGCGTCCAAGCTATTCGAGAGGAAACCCTCGAGCAATGGATGTTGGCCCCTGTAGAGCTAGTCAGGTCTGTGCTCACAGAGGACTGGTCGGATGACTACGCGGCATCCGAGCACTGGAGCAAGTACTGGAATGCCGTCAGCGCCCCGTCGGACGACGAATGGCCCGAGGGCTTGACCGAGGATGGCGACAAGTTGTTCCTCAAGGACAAGCTGCTGGTGCCCGAAAACCGAGTGGAGGAGCTCATCGACCATTGGCACAACGCCCAGCTCATGCACCCTGGCCGAGACAAGATGCAGCAGGACCTGGAGTGGCGTTTCAAGTTCCCTCCGGGGTACTACGCCATCCTGGATAGGTACTGCAGCGACTGTGCCGTGTGTCGGGCCACGAAGAGCCCCAACCACTCCACAGCGGGCAACCCGGTGTACACGGCTATACCGGAGGCCCCTATGCGGTCCGTGGCCATGGATGTATTCGCCATGCCTGAGGTCACCGTGGAAGGAGAGACCTATGACTGTGTCATCCTGGCGGTGGATAGGCACAGTGGGTATATCGTGGCGGTTCCTGGCAAGAAGTCCAAGAAGAAGGACAAGAAGGACAAGCATGGAGTGGGGCTGCAGGCCAAGACCGTCGCTAATGCCATGATCAGGCATTGGCTGACGATCTTTGATGTCCCAGCTGTCATCTGCAGCGATCGGGGCAGTCAATTCGTGGGGACGTGGTTCAAGACGATGTGCAAGCACATGGGGATTCGGCACGCCAAGACCGTGGCGTACCACAGCCGGTGGAATGGCCGGGCTGAGGTGGCCGGGCGGCAAATGTTCGAGAAGTTCCGCCAGCTGCACATTGACGAACCGGGCCGGAACTGGTATAACTCGCTGTGGAGAGTGCTCCAAGCGTATCACGACCTTCCGGGACCCACTGGGCTGTCGCCCCATCGCATCCTGTTCCTGCGGGATCGAGTGTCACGCACTCTCCCGTGGATGAACCATGGCAAAGTGGCCCGGGATGCGAACGCTATGATGGCTCAGGCGGACGACACGGCGGCCAAGGTGTGCAAGGCACTTCAGGACGAGCATGACAAGAGGGCCAAGTACTTCAAGCAGGGAAAGGTCCAGAAGTATGCTCTCCAAGACACCGTGTGGGTGGAGCGGCACCACAAGGATGTCCTGTCCAGGCATCGGCAGGCATCTTGGTATGTGCCGGGGGTCATCGTGCGGAAGGTCGGGCAGGATGTGTATGCGGTTCGTGTGGGGGATAACAAGATCCTGGACTGCGACCATACCCAGCTTCGTCCCCGAGCACCAGACCCCAGCGGACGTCCCGTCACCTTCGAGTTCACGGCCGGCGATGTGGACTCGGACGACGAGGGTGAGGACGACGATTTCACCGCGGAGAAGATCCTGGCGGACAAGCCGGACCCGGGGACGCCTGGGGGAAGGCTTTATAAAGTCCGATGGAAGGGATTCGCCGCCTCCAGAGATTCGTGGGAACCTCCGAGCAGTTTCGTGCCGAGGTACACCACGGTCTGGATGGACTACCTAAAGAAAAAGAGTATTTCTTTGGATGTCAAGGACGTATTGGTCCATTTGGTTGCTGCTGTAGCACCGTAATGGATCCCCCTTGGCATTTTGTTTGTTTCTGTGCTTGGGGAGACGGGTGAGGGCGTTCATCCGGGGATTTTTCAGCCTTGATCGGCCATACACCCCCTTCACTCGATCTCCACATATATATTGCATTGTGGTATACTTATTTAGGTCGACCGACGATGTTTTTCTATCTTTGATCCCCTTGGTCCATGTTGTAGATCAAGAGGAGACCGGATATGGCGTAGGGCGCTGATTATCAGTGTCCTCACCCCTCCCTTGGGGCAAGGGGGACGCCTACGACGTGTGTGGGGCCTCCCTGTGTCCTTGGGACATGGAGGGGGGGGTTGGAGCCCATTGGGGTCCTCCCGTCCTCTCTTCATTGGTTTCCGAGCGGATACAACGCTCTGAGAAGGGGGGTGAAGCCGGTTCGGACCCCCGTGGCCATCTTGGGGTCACTTGGGGTGTGTATCTATGTGCCGGCAAGCCGCCATTGGCTGATATCATACTCTCCCATCCACCTGATCTAACCCGATGTGATAGTGTGATAGGTTTGGCCATTCCGGCTATGAGCGGCCATATTCAGAACCGAGGCACCGCCAGCGGAGATTTATATATCGGAATATCAGGAATCAACAGGGTTTTATTATCATAATGTTTCCGTAATTTTTCAGCCTTTCGTTCTGATGGTCAATGTATCGGCGACTGTCAGTTGGCTCGCGATTTTGCGTTAACCGATTCGTTAACTGTTATTTCCAGATATTTTGGCGGATACTCCGTTGAAGGGTCAGATTTCATCAGCAAAGGGTTCGTTGCATCCGCAATTCTCTAAATAAGGACTCGAAATTTTAATCAGAATTTTTCGCGATGTCGAAATCGGATTTTCGACTTCGACATCGCCGCACTTGATTTGGACTTCTTCCAGTGGTCATACTTCTTTCCCTATGCCCGAATCAGGTTTCCCTTATACTTGCCACCCATTTGACTTGGAGATATAAGGGAAACAAAAGCGAATCGTGGGACCACTTGGAAGGACCATATCTACGCGCGAGTGTGAGGAAAGAGAATAAGGAAGGTTGGGTTGCAAGCGCCTTAGTCTCAAGTTAATTTAGGAAGCATCAAACGCCTTTGGTGCGCACACATGCCCGGTGTAGCAAGGGAAAAGGGTCAAGAGGGTATAAAGTGATATATAACTCTTGGACCGTGCAACCGAATATTTTAATGCGACTTTCGAGTGTGCTGCATGAGTGTTGGGGTTGCATAGCAACTTTCCTTGGGTTCCTACGTATTTTTAACGTGAAGTTATGTCAATGGAGGGACATGGCATATCATGGTGGGAGCCATATTTTGAGGGTATGTGTTGTATGCATGGTATATGTTTGATATGCTCACGCCCATGTTATATATCTTCGTGTGGCCGAAGAGATGGGGAGCCATACGTGACAAGGGCTTTGCCCATGTCCCAATTGTGGAATTCAAAGCGCTAGACCAAGTCTACCGCGTATGTATTGCTCATGGTATGTTTGACAAAGAGATCCATGGGTGCACTCCCATTTTCAGGGGGCATGTGGATATGAGTGGCGAAGGTATCTCCATGCGCCCGATTGGGGATCCAAGTGGGGGAATTGTTCGCAAATGGTTCCAATCATTTGTGTATTGAACCATGAGCGGATATCATGGGTGAGCATAGAGATATACTATCATGACAACTTTGTATTTGGTCATATTTTCATGTTTTTGACCTCAATTTTTGCTCATTTTTGCGTTTTGTGTACTCACCTGGTCAGCTAACAGCAAGAGGCCTATGGAGAGTCGAACCATGGTATGTTGTTCATATGTTGGCATATGCTTTGGAGTTGAACACCACCATATGTCGGATCGCGTACTCCATTTGGCTTGGCGCACGAAGGATCACAAGAATTGGTCTCAAGATCATGGACTGACTTGGGCAGTGCGTGGCGCCCATATCCGAAGGGGTTTCGAGGGTAAAGTGGGGATGTACATGGGCATTGGCCTTTGGTCTATATCCTCCATGAATATTAGACTTCGATTCCATGCATGCTTTGAGCCTTCGGATAAGTAGTAACTTCAGTTTTGAGCATATTTTTGATATATGGCCAATATGGTGTGAATTGGCAGTTTTTTGACATGTTATGAGTTCAAACTCATAGGTCATTTCTCTAAGCCCATTCGACTCCAAGTCCAACCAAGGTTATGTCAGGGTAGGGCATGGTCCTGAGCGCCACTCGAGGCCATGACACGCCACCTCCCCTGTTGGGTTAGGATTTAGAGGCTTGGGAGTGAACACATTTTTGGGGTTTGTGTATTGACTTTTGACACATGGCATTCAGCCATCTCATTGACCTGGTTCAGGGCAATATGTTGGTGAGTCAAGGGAAGGTCTTGAGTCCAGGGAATGAGGAGTTTATGGTTGTGAACGTGTATGTTTACATCTTTCCCCAGCTTTGCTTTATTTGTGTTCATATGCCACATTCAGGGCTTTCTTCCTTGGTGCAATTCTTGTACATGCCCGCCACCGTGGGAATACCGGTGTGCTGAACGAAAGCCCGCAGCCTGATTTGGATTGTGAATTGGGTTATTGCTGTATTTGTGGGATCTGGTTGCCATTCAGGGTTGAAGGAGGATTGGATTTTCTATATTTTGGGATTTGGACCCTGGAAATTGAGGAATGCAATCGTTGATCCGGAGTAAATCAGCAGGGGTTACAGGCGGAAGGGGCACAGCGGGGGCCGGTCCTGGTAGGGACCTTCTTTACAGAGGCTTCTTACGCTCTTTGGGAGTTAACCCTGATACCATCTAATGCATGCAACGTGCTCTGCACATGAGTTGCAGCCTGAGGAGTGCACCCCGTTTGCACTGTCACACGTTTCCTTTTTTTCTTTATTATTGTCCCTGCAAACACAGTGTGAACATATACACGCCACGACAGGCAACTGCTGCCTTTTGGTCTGGATACCGCCCACACTCCTGCATTGTGCAGTCATATATCAACAGTCAATGTGCTTGGCCAGTGCTTCTGATGACTTTCAAAGACTTGCAAAGAACATTCAGTTGCTCTACAGTGCCCTGTGCTGCTGTATAAACCCTCCAGGGATACCATCTGCAATGCCAAGGAATACTCCGACAGCTTTCGCGAAACATTAAAGCTTACACGCAGAATAGACCAATCAACGTACCACCCAGTCACTCAAGCCTCCATCTTCTCAGTCCGATTTTTTTTACACGGCCTCTACCATTCCTGTACCTCTTTTACCCTGCAGTTGGTTTTCCATGTGAAAACTTCTGTTGATTTTCCTTGCTGGCAAGGCTTTTTTTGTTTAAAATAGTCCTTGAGGGTTTTTGTTTCACACTCCAACCAGCACCCATAGGTACATATCCTTTGGGGGAGTGACAGAAATCAGGTTTTCTGATTTTGGTACATACTTCAGACCCAGGCCCAGGTGTATGTAGGTCTGTGTACATCCTGAGTCCCCGGGAAGACATGAACTCAGTGATTTGCCACACATAGCCACAGCAACCCGCAGGAGGGCCTAAAAACCCAAATCAGGGAGGTTGAGGCCATGCGTAGCCGCATTGAGCCATGACACCCCCAACCATTCCTGATGTAGCATAGAACGAACACACAAGGACCCTGAAGGTGTTGACATGTGTTAAAAAACTGAGATGGGACTACTGTAGGCACCCATCCAGTCGTGCCTCAGGCACCACAATTTGGTCCTCGTAGAAGAGGTACTGATTGTTTTTATACCACTGGTGCCC